>JAVXUP010000024.1:0-600000 GCA_033070095.1 Escallonia herrerae | reverse complement strand
ATGGTAATATAAGCAACTATAAGAACTCTTGAGTGGATGATTGAACAATGCTTTTTATAACAAAATAACATGACACTTTTAAGAAATATATAAGTTTTATTATCTTATTAAAGATGCAAAATGACATCGAAAATGTTGACGTGTAGTCACCACGTGTCCTAGAGTAGGTGTTAGCAAACGCAACATAAAATTATAACAGGTCATAAATTAGATGAGAAAAGAAGGGACTATTCTTCTGTAACAAAGGAAAAAAAAACGAATTTATGAGTGTCCATGGTGATTTTGATATTTCCACCATAATTATTTCTAAAACTTTTAAAAAGTGTCAATGACAATTTTTATTTACCAATAAAAGTTGCACGTGATAATCGAATTAGAGCATAATTGCCTTTTTATCATAAATATGCATTTTTTAATAGCATACAAGATGCAAAACAGAACATATAAACAATGCGATTTCAAAATTTTATTTCTTTCAAAGGCAGATTGTAACAATCTCTCACTCATGTACTGTTTGATGCCTTTGAATTGCACAGAGTGCTTCCTGCTTCAAATCTCAAATAAACACACCGTGAATTTTTAAAACATGCAAAAATGATACAGTTCTAATCACCTCCTACACGCAAAAAAGAATGCTATATTACGTAACAATTTATGCAAATACGTGATGCGGTACGCCTGCATGCGGTCGAACATCACAAACGATTACAATATAATGCAGAGTTCTGTGTATTGAATATAATGAACTCACCTTATCATTGACAACGAAAACAAATTTTTATAACCTGACATAGTTACTCTTCGATGAGATATAAATCTCACAACGAGAAAATAAGAAGCGATACTTCAATATAAGCTACGCCGACCTCTTTTACCATAGCCAGTTGATTATGAGTTTGATACTTTCATATGATATCATAGCGAATCGATTTAAGGCTAGCAAATAATTTAAAATTTCTCGCATTCATTTTGATTTTATACGTGATTGACTCACTCAAAGTAAGTCTGGTCAGACGTAAGGGAACGTATTGAGATATAAATCTCACATCAAAAAATTAGTAACTAATATTTTAATTATTAACATATAAAACATGTGAGTCTCTCCTCTTGTAACCAAATATCTTTAAGTAAAATGCTTTCACATTCTCTGATTCTTGGCTAAGGATCTTAAAATGTCATGATTTATATTGGCTTTGACGGACTTCATTCGGAAAGGTGAACTTCAGAATTCAATTTGATTGAAGGTTTTGTAAAATTGATTCACTAAAAAAGAGGAGACTTTTGTCCCCATCTAATCTCCCATCTCTGATTAGTTTCCTTCCGACTATAATTTTAATGCTCTGATTACGACAATCAGATTGAATATGCCCTGAGATAATTCTAAACCCAGTCATAATTAGTTTATGGTTTCTCGTTTTGAAGACTTTTGCGACAGAGCCGTTGTTTCTACGCATAGTTAATGTCTTGATAGGAATGAAAGTGTACTAATTTATCATACAAGTAGCTTCCGTGAATATCTTTTTAGTGTTAAAGTCGTTTATTATTTAACGAAGGTTGCAGCTTTGACAAATTTACTCTAAAAACTCACAAGTAAGGTGCACTTGGCTGCTCAAATCCAGGCTGAGAACAGAAACATTTTAATTAGCGTTCTTGTAAAGACTACTTCCTGAAGCTAAAAAAAAACCTTTATTGTATGTCTGAAAGCATTCAATGGAATCAGATATACATATATATATAAAAGAAATTGAAGCAAGCAATTATGCAAAGTAGACTTTCTCCAATGGACCAACCAAATCTAACCCCTTCTTCCAACCATTGATCTTGATGGGACCACATGGGTGGTGGTTGTTGGGGGGGGGGGGGGGGGGGGGGGGGATTCTGGGGTGAGGTTTGTGTTAGGTTGGATTTTTCCTTTTACTATCTTTGTCGTTAAAGCGCAATTTAGTACTTGACAAAGGGAGCTAGAATAGTCCATTTAATGGAAGTAATTTAGCAAGCGTTTAGACTTTCACCGATGGTTATTGATAGTGATAAGACAGAATGTTCAGATCAAAAGCAAATTCTAAAAATGAAAAGGCATATCAATTATAAGAGTCAAGTTCTATCTCCACGTGTAGTTGACATGGATCTGTAATACCCATCATCACATATAACTTTATATATTTAATAATTTGAACTTTCGATCAAATTAAAATGGACTGTAATAAAGTGCGATCTAAAGACCGCAAGACACGATAAGGCCTAGCTCTGGAAACTATGACAAAAAATTTTATGTTCAACACAAAGACGAAGATGCTGTAAAGATGAAGATGTTTCACCGGTGATTTACTGATTTTTGGTAGTGATAAGGCGGGGTGTCCAGATCAAAAGCGAGACGAACTAGCATGTCAATCATAATAAGAGTCAAAAATGGCTGTGAGATGTAAATGTTACTTTTCCAATTTTAGCAACAGAAGTAAAAAAAAAGAAGAGAATATGACTCCACGTAAGCAAATGGTGGGGCCAGGTGCATAAATTTGGAGTTTGTATTGAACAGAGGCCGAAGGGGCATTGTAACATGTGCCCTGATCGCCACGGCGCGTGCAGATGCGGACCCCTCTGCTCATAACATCCATATCCATTACATCATGATTTTCACGAGCTGGCCCACCTGTACCTCAAAATTGTTGCAGGCTGCCGAGACCGTGAGAGTCGATTTACACTTTTAACATGGGTGAGAAGAGACAGTAAAAAAAAAAGAACTTGTCTCGTTTCTTATTTCTTTTTTACCTTTTTAGTAAGTTTTGTGGGAGGAGAAAACGGAAAAAAAAAAAGTTTAAATTTTATTTTCTTTAAAACCAAATTTCAAAGTTGTGAAGAAACTGAGAGAAAAGAGAATTATTATAAGCTATAATGATATAAAATTCGCGTTATATTTGAAGTAAAGAAGTTCGTATTCTAAGGGGCCGTTTGACAGGATTTTTTTTTGCTCTTTTTTTTCAGTTTTGAAAATTGAAAAAAATAGGAGTGTTTGGTACCACTTTTTTTTTTTTCAATTTAAAAAGTGGCTTTTGAAATTGTAGAGTAAAAAAAAAAAGAGGAAAAAGCTCTTTTCGTTTTCACTTTAATTTTTTTTTTAGACTTCCATCACAACTCACCCGCCGCCGGTAGCCACCACCCATCGCCGCCCGGTAACCACCGACAGCCACCTCTAGCCTCCGGCAGCCACCACCGGACGGCGGTGGGCGGTGGCCACAACCGCCGCCCGACAGCCACCTCGGGCCGCCGACAACCACCACCGGGCGGCAGCCACCTCTGGCCACCACCGCCGGCAGTTACCTCCTGCAGCCACCGCCGCCCGACAGCCACCTCCAGCCGCAGGCAACCACCGCCGGGCAGCTAGTGGCCTCCGGCCACCACCGCCGGCAGCCACCGCCGGGCAGCAGCCACCTCCGGCCACCACCACCGGCAGCCACTGCCGGCGACAACCACCGCCGGCAGCCACTGCCGGCGACAACCACCGCCGGCCACCACCATCGTCGACCACCGCTACGCCCCAGCATCGCCACCGCAAACCACCTCAAAAAAAAAAGGGTTACCAAACACCAAAAAAAAAACTAAAAAAAAAAAGGTTATCAAACACCCACTTGTTTTTGTAAAAAAAAATAAATTAAGCTGCTCTTTAAAAATTGCTCTTTAAAAACTGAAGACCAAAAAAAAAGCTCTGTCAAACAGAGCCTAAGTGTTATACCACGAAAAAAAAAATTTCTTCTTGCGTAAAATTAATATTTTGAATAAATAGTTTGTGGTTTTTTGCAAAATTTAAGAAAATGGTTTGGATTTGTTTCTGAAGTTTTCGATCGAATTAAACTGGAAGGTCAATGTTTCGGAGTGTCTGAACAATTCGGTCGAATGAAAAAGGATTTTGCTTCGAATGAAAAGTATTTAAATTGAAAAGAGTAAGGATTTAAGTTTTCATTCGAATGAAAACTTTTCGGTTGAATGATAAACAAGTTTTGAAGAAACTATTTTTACCACTGTCAGATTCGGTCGAATGAAAACTTAAATTTTGTTCCGTATAAAAAGTTTTCTTATTTCATTTATAGCCTTTTGGGTTCTCTGTTTCTTTTTCCTTTGCGGTGGAGCGAGAGAGAAGAGAAGACTTAAGAAACTCTTGAGTTCTAAGGTGGTGCTTAAAGATCTCTATTTTCAAAGGCTTGATTAAGATAAGAGTTTATTTTTTAAATTTAAATCAACGATGGATCAATCACTCATGTAAGTCCTAAGTTACTTTTTGAAATCTGAGCTTCTTCAAATGAAGTTAAGTGATCATTCTTCTCCTTTTAATTGAATCTTATTATGAATGACTTGTTCTCAATACTATGATTTGTTAAAAAATTTGTTTGACCTCAGATTTTGACATATTGATATCGTTCGTTTCAATGAATTATGATTATCATTATTTCGTAAACTCCACTTATCGTTTGACAAGTTCGTTATTTGATAATGTTATTTTGAAACATTTGAATATAGTTTAACATGTCCGATATTTGATAACAGTTATTTTGAAATTTTATTTTGGTAACTTTATGACCCATGTCACAGTGTATGTGACTTATTTCTGACTTACTCGCGTGGATTGAAACGTGGGCTAGTTCAGGGGAGTTGAGCTAGAGATCATGATCTTACTTTCTGAACCGGCCTCATATGTTAGTGATGACGTATGTGACCACTTTCTGAATGACTTTCTAGTATCTATTTCCGTACTCAGACATATTTTGGCATTTTGATATTTGGTCTGACATCTCTAATGTCTGTCTTCGTACTCAGATATATTTTAGCATTTGATATTTGGTCTGACCTTTGTCAATCGAAACTGGTGTGCTTTTGAAATCTTGTTATTCATATATGTTTTGACATTCGAAATCTGGTTTGATTATTAATTCCGTTGAAAACTTTTGTGTTTGTCTTTGTATTCAAATATAGTTTGACATTTAAAATTTGGTTTGATATCCGTTCCGTTGAGCTTTTATGTTTTCAAAATTTTATTTCTCATATATTTTTGCTTCCGTTTAATTGGTCATTTGAGCGACCTTATTGGGCATTTGGCTCATCCCTTATTATTTTTCCTTTCAGGTGATTAGTAGGTGAGATATTCGGATTCGAAGGGCTAACTATGTGACCAAGAGTTAACTGTCTTATTTCAGAGTTAGTATTGACATTTAAGTGTAACAATTAAGACATGTTGGTGTTACTTAGGTTTCGTTTTGAAACTCTGTGTTAGAGAAATTTTGGATTGTATAAAAGTTTTGGAACCCTACATCAGATATTGATGTAATTTTGGGATTATTATTAGTATATGCTCTGATTGACCGTTTGAGAGATTTATGATATTTTAAGGTTTTTTTATTTCGTTTAGGAGACTTCTGATAACTTTAAGATTTCCTCTGACTTCCGTTTGTCCGTCATTCACACTCTGGGAATAGCAATTTTCGGGGCATAACACTAAGACTTTAACATAAAAATTAACATTTTATGAGAGTCAAACAAAAAATTGGTAGAAGAGTATACCTGCATGACCTATTAAACAATGAAGCAGCATTGTCATTATACCTAAATCATGCACAAAAATCGCGCCTTCTTTGTTAGAATTATGGTGGCGTGGTAGAAGAGTATAGTAGTAATGTTAGATCTTTTCTTTTCAACTTAACAAAAAGAAGAGTGGACATTATTTTAATTTCTCTTGTAAACTTACAAACAATACCAAGAAAAATTGTTTTTCCTTCTGTTCTCTTCCCTTCCCTTCTTTTCTCTTCCCTTCCCTTCTTTTCATTTCTATTCCTTCATGTTCTATGACTTTGACCATGTTGGCCATGCTTTGGACCATCCGACCGACTGTTGTCTCTTTTGTCACGAATACTCATTGTGGTACCGTTTTTGCATAGTAATAGTTAGTTTAATCAACAAATTTGCCTAGGCAAGAAAAAAGAAAGAAAATGGTTTGTGACTTAAGGGCTCAAATTTACTGCTAAATCTATAACAAATCGAAAATTTATTTAAATGCTATCAGTTTGAACGAAATTCGGATGCCAATGTCAAAAGCAGCAAGCGCAACAACATCGATCGTGCGTCAAATCACAATTAGCGTTCAATGAGCGAGACCAATGTATGCACACTTGCCAACGAGTGTAGATTAGCAACCATGACACCGAGAATGATAAAAATGGGAGCGAAAATATCCCAACCCCAAGGTAAAAATCAGGCTCTCCAGCATACAAAGAATAAATTTTAGGGCAAATTACACCTATATCCCTGAGATTAGGACATAATTACAGTCAAGGATAACAAGTTTCAAAATGTAACATTCTGTGACCAAACACTTTTAAGGTGTATCAATCGTGTCCATCCGTCAAGTTCCGTCCAAAAAAGTGTATGTTTTTATGATGTCATCAATACGTATTTTTAAAATGACGATACTACCCCTTGTACTGTATATACTGAATATTTTTAAAAATTTTAAATTAAGATTTCAATCTTTAATTTCAAGATGAGGGTTTTATTAATTTTCTCTCCATTTTTGTAGTCTAATTCATCAAAATTTCTCAATCGGCATCAAAATCCTGAGGGTCTCAATCTCAGGATTGATGAATAATGAACGGCCAGGATCTAATGAAGCAGGGTGGCATCACTCTTTCATGTACTGTAATTTGACCCGCGAAGATCTCCCAGTAACACAGGCATGCACACGCCACCCATGCATACATAACACAGCATTATGTGGTCCATGTACCTTACTTTTTAAAATATTTGTATGTGTCCGCATATCAAGTGAAGAATATGCTATTGGAACGTTGGAGTTCCATTTGACCTCTAAATCCTAGATCGACCGATCATCGGATTATTACCGTTGACCGGCCAAAATGACAGTCAAGGTAATTCATCGGCGAACCAAGTCTAACGTCTGAAAAAACGAAAACCATCGTATAAACTCAGTAAAACCAATAATGGGAAAGAAGTCAAGCACCAGCATGTCCAACACATTTTTTTTATACTGCCATCAGCTCATTCAACGTTCTACTTTCGTAATGGCGGGCAGGCGGCAAATGAACCTTTTTCCCTCTTGGTCTTGGGGGGTGTTCTTGGCTGCTGCACTTGGTCTGTTCCTGTTAGTCAAGGACTCTCTACGTACACAGTAGTCATTGAGTTTTTTGCAGGCCCAATTTTGGGTTATACATCAGTTCAAAACTGTGAGGGTTCTGATCAAATTCGCGATTTGTGACCAAGATGTTAGGTAATGGCTGGAGTACAAGAAATACTTCAAAAACAACGAAACAGGGTACACAAGCCAAGCTAGCCTTTGAGAATTTAGAAGAAAACCTCCCTTGTCGCTCTCCCAAATTCCGAATGCATATAAAATTAAGTCAGCCATAGCCCATAAGAGATCATTAGCTCAGCTGGCCGTGGTTGGTAGTCGTGGAGGTAATTGTACCAATTTACTTATGGGAAAAGGGCCATGTTGTCCACATGTACCTTTACGTCCGAAAATGAAGGGGCGTTAAGTTTTGGATCAATTTGAAATGATTTATTTAAATAAGAAAGACATTTGTCGCGAAAATACATGAAAGCCCAGAGAGTGGCAGCCACCAACCTGGCTAAAGTACCTAAATAAAGTTCCTTGAAGGGGTTCATAACAGTTATGCAGGGTGAGTTAACTGTTTGGTGACAAACAACAAAACGAATGAAATTCATTTGCTTGTGCTCCTTAGATGAACATACTCAAGTTCCACAAGCTAAGTGCATTTCCTTTTCTCCTATACTTCACACCGACTTAATGCATGCATGTAATATTTGCTAAAGGATTGTAGGAAATTGGGTCAGGTCGGATCCAAGGAAAGACAAAGACCCTGCAAAAGTCTCAGAGCTCTCGCCACAATGGCAGCGCTTGTTTGGCCTGGAGATGAAAATTGGACCGTACCGGCGCTTACTACGGTGAAATACATTTATTTTGACCAGGTTATGGGTCAGTTTTGGTATGCAACTTCATAAACCACAGCGGATACGGAGCAGGTATGGATTTTAGTGTATTGAACTGTCCCGGTGCCCCTCACCCGTCTGCATTTCTACCGATTGTATACCCACACATTGCACATCGTGATTAGGTAAATATAATTATAAAATGCCTTGGACCTCGTCATTAATAACAACAGTGACTGCGGGGTTGGCTACCTGCATGCTCCATAGGACCAGGATGGCTTGTTCACCTCCCATTTCAACGGTGGGGCGGTGTAGGGCAGGGTTCGGCTAACCGTTATAGTGTGGCTGGGTGGGGTGGATCTTATGAACCCACATCCTATCCGTCCCCTTGTCATTTTTTTAGGTCTGCACAACCAAAGCAACAGAACTAAAGGAGAGATTGGTTCCAAGCCCTCTAACTACGTCTGGGGCAAACTCGTGCCATCGGCATATCCAGTCGCCTGAGATGCAAGTGTCCCCAGACCCGTTCATCTTAAGCAATTGGTGCAAAATTACGAGATTCATATACTGTCTCTCGCCAGAATATCAAACTTGAGTCGAAGGAGATACAAGTTGACAACAATGTCGACAAAAAAGAGAGAAATTTTGCTTGGTATTACTATCGTGATCGTGAGTTACTAAACCAAGTAATAACTAATAATCATATGAACAGAAACTTTAGTCTCACAATTCAGTTGAGACTAGCCACTTTGATCAGATATCATCAACTTGATATGCTGCAATTACTTAAGCAATAGAAAAACAAATATCACCACTTCATAGACAACAGCTATTATCCAGGAGATGTGTCATTTACACAGGTGATGCTGAGAGAAGAAACTCAGGCTGCAATCTTTGTAGCAGAACCCCGCAAAAGGGACATAAGGGTTTCGACAATATTTCAACGGTTGAAGTTTTAAAATACAAGTTGAAATCTGCAGGATATCTGGCCATACTAAAAAGAGTGTGGGGTGCCAATTTTGAAGCCCAGCGGTTACAACATACACAATACCATGATGGAACATTAGGGCATACCTGCATAGACACGGCACACCTTGACAATTTATGGTTTTGAACAACTCCATCACACTCCACTCCTTGGCAAACTGCAGCTTTAGCAGATTCGAATGGAACAGGTGCTGAACAATAGGTAGATTGCTCTTCTACTATGTATACGCTAATCATGTGAAGCCAGCTGTTGAAAGACATTTACAAGTTCAATGTGGAGCAGGTCAAAGAGGGGTAACCAGTATACTACGCATGTGGGAAACCGAGCTCATTCCATTTGCAGATCAATCAAAATCTATGAAGCACGGGTGCTTCAAAAGGGAAGGGGTATCGGGTCGGGTGGGCATCAGACACGGGTGCGCCTCGGGTGCGTGTCAGGTGCGCACCAATTAATTTCCAATTATTTTTTCATTTACAGAAGTTCGGGTGCGACTCGGGTGCGGATCCGACACTTCGGGGGTTGAAAACATAATATCCAGAAGATAATTTTGGGGGTCGATACACAAAACTTTTTTTTTTTAGGGGTGAAAACATAAAATAACCAATACTTACCAAATTAGGGCACGGGAGAGAAAGAGAGATCGCAGCGCCGCGACATCCCTAGACACACCGGCGACCCCCCTCGACACCGGCGATCTCCCACAACACCCACCGAACAGTCGAGACCACCCATGACACCGCCGAACAGTCGTGACACCCACGACACCACCGAACAGCCGCGACCACGCACGACACCGCTGAACAGTTACGACCACCGAAAACCTCCCTCGACCTTCGGCGACCATCGGGGATCTCCGGCGACCACTCGCGACCACCCTACTCACCTCCGGCAGCTTTGCTTCGAAGGTATGTCCGTCTGTCTCCGACTTCCTTTCTGTCTGTCTTCAATATTTTTTTGTTCTTGGTTTCTGTTGAGACTTTGAATAATGTGGATTGTGGAATGTGGAATGTTTTTGTGTAATTAACTTCTCAAATCAATTTTTTTTTTACGGATGATGGTGATGGAGAGATAGACGAAGATGAAAATGTTGTGGTCATGGAACCCTTAGATACTTGATGGAGTACTTTGTTTGTTTGATGCTTTGAACTTTGATGCTATGTATTTGATTTTGATGGAGTACTTTGTTTGTTTGATAGTTTGAACCCTTATGTATTTGATTTTGATGGTATTGAACTACTATTGAATGGTATTGTATTTGATTTAGAAATTAAATGTTAGTTGTACATAATAAAAATATTTATATATCATATATATTATATATATATATAATATTTGCCATATCCCCGCCGCACTTGTATCCTAAAATTTCAAAAATGCCGTATCCGCGTATCCGCACCCGTATCGTATCCGCACCCGCACCCGCACCCGCACCCGTGCTTCTTAGATCAAAATACAACCTATACGGACTACGATGCTGTAGGGACTAGACATTATAGACATTATAGACTGATATAGCAATCAACAGCAGATGTAACAATGATAAGTTGGATTGCACTAATATAAAGGAAAACCGAGTATGAAAGAACTCTTACCTTACTTATCTAAGAACCTTTCTTAAAATCTTCTACATTGTGCACCTTATTATGGCATATGTGCTAGAGGAAACTAATGCATAAATTTGACCCAAAAACCAAGGCAGTTAATACACTTGTAGAGGATCTTCTTTCAGAAAGAAGATAAGATTAAAGACAAGCTAAACTGGGAATGTTACATGAAGTGAAAATTGAAGTTTGAGAAAACACTTAAAAGGAATCTATGTAGATGGAAAACCAGATTAAGGATCGTCAGGGTTCAAGTCATTATAAATTCCTATACCAGCTTTTCAGGAAATCCCCAACGGAACATACACAAAGTGGTGATGACACGTCTCTATAATTAATCATAAAAGTCGATGTTTCATTTGCATTATCATTGAAAAGACTCCATTTTATGGCCCTAACGCAAAAACAGATTAGAGAGTAAATATTCTATGGAAGATAGAACAGTCAGAACCCATATGATGTCCACGCAGAACCTAACACCTTGTCTTTCTTGACTTGATTAAAACTTTTTGCCATGCAGATAAAAAAAAAATCTAAAAAGCAAATCAATCGAGATAATCCAAACGTACAGAGCAATTAAGAAATTGTCTTGGGCCAAGAAAGTACCTTTTATTAAGCTTCCGAAGTTCTGCTCCAAGGAGTTTTAGGTCATCTTTTTCTTGATCATGGTTAATGGCAACCCATTGTTCCATCTGTGCTAATCCAACAGGCTGCCAGTATCTAGGTTTGCAGACAAAACTGGATGAATGTGACCCAAGATTACTACCAGCAGAAAAGCTAAATCCAACAAGCCTTTGTTGGAGTTCTTTCTCACTTCTGTCAAGTAGTTCCACCCACAAAGTCATTTCTTCTTCCTCAAAGTCGCATAATCTTTTTAAGCTCTGATTTTTGCAGTCAAGTCTTTCTGCCTTCACCTCTCCGAGGACTACACACCTGCTGACAATGTTGAGCAAGTGCAACTGCCGGGATGATAAATTGGAAAGAAATCTAGAGGCGTTTGGCAAGATTTTTGCAGGAGAAAGGCCCAACTCAGAACCCACAAACGATCTTACCCACCTAACTATTATGTGTTCTACGTACTCAGGAGCAGACTGCTTGAAGGCTAATAATGCTGCTACAATATCCCACATAACCACTGGCCTATCCAGATGTTGATAGAAATTTAAAGACCACAGAATATTATAATCCCAACAAACCAATTCCTCAACAGGAAAAGCTTCAACGTCAAAATCCGGAGATCTGTTGGACAAGTTGTCCAGTGCCTGCCCTCCAATCCAGAAGAACTCAACAGCAGCCTTCTGGGTCCTGAATGTTTGACCCATCAAGTGTAAAAAATCATTACTAACATCTTTGTTAATGTTTCTTGTGCATAGCGTTAACCGCATTCAGGTGGCATTTGTGTTTCTATTACATTCACTTGTCCCAAAAAAAAAAAACCAAAACAAAACAAAAAGAATGTTGAAACAAGCAAGTCCGTTCTTGGGCACTAATTTCCAACTCCTTGCTACGTAGAGAAATGCAATGTGGGGTTAATGCATGGGCGTGCATCTAAAGCATGCATATGCATACATACGTAGACATGTATGCACATACATAATTTACAACTTTCAAGAGCAAATGAAGACATAGGAAGTGTTACCTCGCTTGGTACATTGGATTTAAGAGATCAGCATCAAAACTACGAGCCTGCAAATCAAGAGTAAGTAAGTTTTGAATATACAAGAGACAGTAATTAGATTCATCTCCCTTGACAGCCTTGTCAAATCATTTTTCAAGATAAAAAGTGTTAGCCTTATGATTGGATAACCTAGGCTTACATCTTATGATGATTATGTTCTATTGTGTGCTTGGAGGGGATTCTTAGTAGGTATATATATTCACCCTCATGAAGACACATTTGAGAAATTAGATATGTAGATTGAAATCAAAGGAGCTTAAAGTTATAGTGGAGATGATATGAACGCTTCATTAAGTCCAACATTAAAGAGCAAAAACCGATGCATAGGTTAAGTTACTTTCAATTGTGATTTGTCTTGATTATTATGTAACTAATCTTGGTTTTATACTTGAATTGATGACTACGCCCTTAAATGACCTTAGAACAACTTGTGTATTGCATGTGAGTTCATTACCTTGAAAACAAGTGTATCTTGAAAATGGGTGAACTTTGGAGCTAACTCAAATTTTCTCAAAAACTTTTTCGGAGCTAATCTTTTCATATTTTGATAAAACTTTTTATTAACTTTTCAACAACAACAAAAAAAAAAGCGCCGCAATTAGATTTTTCTAGAGGAAGTTATACCCAAAATAAGAAAGTGGGTTTTCTTAAGGCAGTTGACCAATGTAGTCAACCGCGTTATCAAAGTTTGCATTGAGACAGATCGGAAAATAACAGCTATGTTTGCTAAAAATAATGCCAAATCTTCTTGTAATGACTATAATTCGTATCCTCCCTATACAAATGATATGAGGCTTCACCATACACACCACATTCTAACCTCCATTCATTAGAGAAACATCAAGACTCAAGAATTAACTTTTCTCTCCTCGTCTGCATGTTTTTACATCATCAAAGGCAGCATCTCTTGAGCAATTCTTTGATTAAGCGTGACCATTCTTCATGTCATCAATTCATCAATTCTCTTGCGACTTTGTTGTACTAGAGCTTGATTTGTACTCATTTCCTTTCAAGAGGGTTTCTTTGTACACGACTGATGTCTGTAAAAGGATTAAGATGACCAAGGTTTGAATTTATCAAGTCCTGAGTGAAATTTATGGATTTATGGCTTGTGCTTGGTGTGTGTATATCACCAAGTATTTGTAAGGATTTTGATCTTGACCCCGAAGAAGATTGTTACTAGTGAATTCTAGTACTCTTGCAATGAATTTCATTGAAAAGGTGGATGTAAACTTGAGGATTATGTTATAGGGACTCTTAAAAATGCGTGAAGTACCCGTGTCGGACACTTGACACTTAGACATGGAAATAAAATACATGTCTGACACATCACACTTAGACATGGAAATGAAATACATGTCTGACACATCCCGTAGGATATGTCACTAACAACAATGTATTATAGTGTTTCTTTTAATTCGTTATTGCTTTGAGATGATCCCGTAGGATATGTCACTAACAACAATGTATTATAGTGTTTCTTTTAATTCGTTATTGCTTTGAGATGATCTCAGTTTTGAAATAAACGATATGGATAACTTAAAATACCATGTAAATCCGAGAAATAACTAAAAAACAAGAATAGATATGAACATTTTACCGTGTCCCCGTATCTTGGGTTTTGTGAAATAAACGAATTCGACACTTAGACACGTATCCGACTTGGACACTCGTACCGAGTTCATGTAACAAAGCTTGAGGATAGTTTAAGTCAAACCATTTAAATCTCCTTGTCAAGTACTTCCAACTCAATCTCTTTACCTATTACTGTTTGATTGTTTGATATTGTATAGTTAACATATTGATTGAGATGTTCATTGGTTTGATTTAGATACATGATTGCATTTAGCTTAAATTTCCCGTTAATTTCATAAACCAATACAATTAACAGATATGCATATTGGTCTGTGAAACTTTGATTTATAAAACTTTTGCATTCAACGAGAACTGTGAAATCTGAAAGTTTTAATGCAACCCTAGAAAGTGCAACATTCGGCCCAATCAATGCAAGTAGTAACTATTTGACTATATCAACATGTATTATTACTGTTGCATGCTTCACATAATTGAGACAAGATGAAAAAAAAATGTTATAATCTATGAAGCACCGGTGCGGCAGTCTGGGGGAAGCACCGGCACCGGATGCGCGTCGGGTGCGGGTGCGGCATGGGTGCGCACGGGTGCGTGTCTGAAACTTTTTTTTTTTAATTTATTTTTTTGGATCTTGGGTGTGGCTCGGATATGCACCCAGGGATTTTTGGCAGAGAGTAGAAGAAGAAAGAAAGAGAAGGAGGAGAAGAGAAGAAGGAGAACAAGAAAGGAGGAGAAGGAGAAGAGAAGAAACAACCTGCGCCGGTGCGGCAAGGGTCTTCCGGTGATCGGCGACGGTCTTCCGGCGACCGCCCCCCTCCTTGCCCAAATCTGAGTTGTGACGGCTATGTAATATATAAACAGGGCTAGGGTTTTTTTTAAGTTTCTCTTTATTATGTTTGACTCTCCCACTTTGTTAACAATCTTTTAAAATGGCCCCAAATTTTTTAAAATATGACAGAACTTCTACAAACTTTGTCATAATTGATTATGCACTTTCAATATTTCTAAAGCAGCCCTCAAAATTAACAAAATACCTTATTATTTGTCTAAAATAGCATTATTTTTCTTACATATAAATAATATATATTAATAAATTTTTGTCTTATCCCCGCCGCACCCGTATCCTATTTTTTGAAAAAATGACGTATCCGCGTATCCGCACCGGTATCGTATCCGCACCCGCACCGGAATCCGTGCTTCTTAGGTTATAATACACTCTTAAAATAATTGCTGCGAAACAGGTTTAACGTAACCGATATCACAAATGCCAACTTATTATTGTACCCATAAAGGATGAGAATAGTTGAGCCCATTTCATACTTGACACCGAAAATATTCTAGTCAACTGTCTTTATTGTCAACTTATCATGTCCAGTATCCTATTGCTGTCCAATAATCCCAAGTTCACTTAGACTGACCAATATCTCTTTTCGATAAGCTACATATGACTGTTATAAAGAATAAGATGTGGAAAAATCTAATAAACCGTGAGGGCTGAAAGCTTTGATCTAGAACAAAGAGCTCTACGAGGACTAAGAGAAATTTTTTTTTTTACCAAAAAAAAATTGTTACACAGAAAAGATGTGGGAAAATCTAATAAACTGCCACGGCTGAAAGTATCGATCTAGAACAAAGAGCTCTACGAGGACTAAGGCTTCGTTTGACAAATTTTTTTTTTTGGTTTTCAGTTTTTAAAGAGCAGCTTAATTTTTTTTTTTATATAAAAACAAGTGGGTATTTGATAACCCCTTTTTTTTTTAGGTTTTTTTTTTTGGTGTTTGGTAACCCTTTTTATTTTGACTTTTTTTTTTTGTGGTTTGCGGTGGCGGTGGTGGGGCGTAGCGGTGGTCGACGGTGGTGGTGGTGGTGGCCGACGGCCGGAGGTGGCTGCCGGCAGTCACCGGCGGTGCTGGCCGGCGGCCGGAGGTAGCTGCCGGCAGTCTCCGACGGTGGTCGCCGGCTGCCGGAGGTGGCTGCCCGCAGTCACCGGCGGTGGTGGCCGGCGGCCGGAGGTGGCTGCCGGCCGTCTCCGGCGGTGGTCGCCGGCGGCCGGAGGTGGCTGCCGGCCGTCTCCGGCGGTGGTCGCCGGCGGCCGGAGGTGGCTGCCGGCAATCTCCGGCGGTGGTCGCCGGCGGCCGGAGATGGCTGCCGACAGTCTCCGGCGGTGGCTGCCGGCGGCCGGAGATGGCTGCCGACAGTCTCCGGCGGTGGCTGCCGGCGACCGGAGGTGGTTGTCGGTGGTCGCCGGCGGCCGGAGGTGGCTGCCGACAGTCTCCGGCGGTGGCTGCCGGTGGCCGGCAGTCTTCGGCGGTGGTCGCCTGAGGTGGCTGCCGGAGGTGGGAGGGTGGTGGTGGTGATCGAAAAAAAAAAACCAAAAGTGAAAAAAAAAACCAGTTTTGGAGTTTTTTTTTTTACTCTGCAGTTTAAAAACTGATTTTTTAAATTGAAAAAAAAAATTGTTACCAAACGCTCTTTTTTTTTCAGTTTTTAAAACTGAAAAAAAAAGAGGAAAAAAAAGAGTGTCAAACGGGGCCTAAGAGTAAAGAAAGGAGTTGTACCCGGCTGTAAGTGTTGTCCTACCAAAAGAAAAGGTGAAATAAATAAGGATTAAATGTGCTTTCCTCCCATTGGACTGGTGAGCTTAAAGTAACTTAACATAAGTTGCCAAACAAGAAAAGGTTGAATGCATTTAAGATCAGTGCCACGGATCTTGCATAGTTGTCACTTATCAGCAAAGACATTAGTGACATAATCAGCAAAAGAGGACTGAAGACAGAGAGAACCAGAACACCGTAGTCATGGATGATTTTATTTTCAGGTATCTGGCGTGAGATGTTTTAGTTTTTTGGTTTTCTTAGAAATCGTGTATTCCCAGCTCAAGTAAATCCGCAAAAGCTGGTCAGATTTCTAACTCAACAATGATTAATGGCAAAGCATATTCAACTAAATTCAACGGAAAACTGAAGACAAAAGCATAGGCCAAGCCCGTGAATACGTTTAAAGAAAATGCTAAAAAAACGAGAGGAGAGCAGAGCTCTAAAAATAAGCATCATCTGTTTAAAGTTCACAAAAAATCTGTTTGAACTCCTACATGTGATAAACGAACCACGTAAACAGAATGGGGTCAATGCAAATTGGCATCAACTTCATTCTACGACCGATACTGCTTTCACTTCATATGGTTTTTTACTGGGACAATAGACAAATGAGTTTTTCGGAATCAGAGAGAAAGAGATAGGACAGAGAGGGGGAGAGAGAGAGACAGAGAGACTTGATGATAAGCATGAAATGAGCATTTCCCTATCCTTCCTTGACATATTCTCATTTACTAGTAGGTAATAACATAGCTATTAATTTGTTTTTTCTTATCAAATCACTGCTTATAACAGGACTTTGTAGCTGAATTTGCATGGAAGATGATCACGGCTTATGCTAACCCACGCCAAGCAGTGGTTGGGGCGCCTGTTGACATTAAGTTAATGCAATTCAGAACAACTTAACAAAGTGGGAGGTGAAATAATTTGTTAATCTCGGTGCCACATCAGTAGACTGATCACTGGCAAGAAATTGAACTCATATGAGTCACTAACCAAAATTGCACGAAGTCTCAAGACTCGAGACTAGAAGGGCAGGCTTAGAACACATTATGCACTGCCATAAATCCAAGTACAAATAGCAGGATAAACTTTCTTAGGCTTGAATAGACTAACTATGATGATACCACTTGAATAATAGCACTATTGCATGAAATAAAAAACTTCTTGAGGGATGATATGCCATACCACAGCAACCACCATATTTCCAGGGGAAACAGCTAGACCGAAGCATGAATCAAATGCATATGGGACCTGCAAAGAACTTCTTATGTAGGGAAAAAAATGAAAGGCTCTGATAGAAAGAAGCAAGGAGGGTTGCAGTATACATCAGTAGAGTTCTTCACACCCGGAGTATTTGAAGGTGTGGGTACTTTACATAGGGAATTCCCATGTACGATCCAGCTATGCAGGGTGTTATCCTGAAATTATCCAGTAAAACAGCGTAGGGACATACTAAGTGATCAGTTTAAGGGTTCGTTTGACAAATTTTTTTTTTTGGTTTTCAGTTTTTAAAGAGCAGCTTAATTTTTTTTTTTTATAAAAACAAGTGGGTGTTTGATAACCCCTTTTTTTTTTAGGTTTTTTTTTTTTGGTGTTTGGTAACCCTTTTTATTTTGACTTTTTTTTTTGTGGTTTGCGGTGGCGGTGGTGGGGTGTAGGGGTGGTCGACGGTGGTGGTGGTGGTGGCCGACGGTGGCTGCCGGCAGTCACCGGCGTTGGTGGCCGGCGGCCGGAGGTGGCTGCTGCAGTCTCCGGCGGTGGTCACCGGCAGCCGGAGGTGGCTGCCTGCAGTCTCCGGCGGCCGGAAGTGGCTGCCGGCAGTCTCCGGCAGTGGTTGCCAGTGGTCCCCGGCGGCCAGAGGTGGTTGCCGGCAGTCTCTGGCAGTGGTCGCCGGAGGCCAGCAGTCTCCGGTGGTGGTCGCCTGAGGTGGCTGCCGGTGGTGGGAGGGTGGTGGTGGTGGTCTAAAAAAAAAAACCAAAAGTGAAAAAAAAAAACCAATTTTTGGAGTTTTTTTTTTTACTCTTCAGTTTAAAAACTGATTTTTTAAATTGAAAAAAAAATGGTTACCAAACACTTTTTTTTTCAATTTTTAAAACTGAAAAAAAAAGAGGCAAAAAAAGAGTGTCAAACCTATCCTAAGTGTCTCGTAAAGCTAAAGTCCACATTATAGCCATTAGGCATGTACTCAAGTTGCAGGTATTGATTGGACGTAGATGATCAAATAAATGAGAGAATTGTGTATCACATAGTCTAATTTTAGATTTTTCCACAGTAAACTATATAAAGGCAGCTTGTGCATGAGATTTGCTAGAATGCATTTATGGATACTGGGGTAGGACTCATGGACACACGACAAAGTCCAGGCGCGATCAAAGATTCATCAAGTACTAGTTAGCACTAGATTCACCCTCCTTTGAGACGGTAAAAGCTTTCCATCCCAACCTTGTAGTGATTCCACATCATTTCATCATGAGATTCACACGATGAAAATATTCTTTAATGCAGAAACAATGAAAAGAAAAAAGAAAGCATCTCTCATTATCTATGCTGATAGGCGATAACAATGAATATTTCACTGCTACAAAGTCATATTTCCTTAATTTGACATTCTTTCTATTTCCTTCTTGCCCGTGAAGTGAAATCTCTGTATCCTCTCTGATCAAATCCACAGAAATCTGGAAAATGCTATTTCTAGTTGAAACAAACTTTAGCAGTGAGATATTGCTGACGAAATATTGTAGCATTCCACTCTGTCTACCTAATTACAGAAGATAGGTGAGGTGAACTTGAAGAAACAACACCAATCAGACAAGCAAGAGGATACATATGCTTTTAGATATATTTATTCTGAAATACCTGGCTGCAGCTGTACAAGCAACTCCCCTCAAAAGCCCAAGCTAACCCTGTGACCTGAGAGATTTCTGCACATGTTAGTTGATATCACGAGGGGCATGTAATGCTCAGCAGCTGGAAACTTACAATATGGTCATGTGCATCATACGAGCCAGCTTTATCAAGCTCTCTGGTAGATATGTCACACAACAATACTTCCAGAGACCCAGAACCCTTGCCAACAGCTAGGAGCACTTTGTGAGGGGAATGTTTAGGCACAACTAGTGAAATTACGGAAACTGGGACAGAGTCAACAGTTGAAACCTATGTCAATGTAAAAGTTCCACCCCATCACAACTAAAGAAGAACAAAAAAATGGATTCACTAAAGGTGATTTAACATGTAACATTAAAGGAAGGAAAGGGCATAAATATCATCGATTACATAGCACTGACCTCCTTCAGTAAGGAAAATGAAGCATGACTAATTTCTGATGACTTTAGCAGTTCCAGGCTATAATCCTGCCAGATCTTCACACTGGAAACGAAGAAGAGAAAGCACATGTACCGGAGACAAAAAGACATAGTATCCTAATTTTGATGGTTTCAAAATCTTTAACCTTTCTCACAGGGCAGAAATTCAAGCAGTACATCTAAATCAGATGCTAGCAAAAAACAGTTCGCTAACTAAAAACATCTGCCACCTCCAAGTATATAGAGATTATGATTTGAGAGCATGAGTTTCTCAAAGAATGCAAAGAAGAAGCAGAACCATATTCCATCTTGTAAACAAGATACTTGCTTTTAACAAAAACAGTAGTCGGTAGATCTAAAAACTAACCTTTGTAAAGAAAGATACAGATGCAAAGATTCCTTATATGCAACTACCAAATTTGGTGGATCTAACCCTGTCAGAGCTGTAAGCAAACCCCAAACGCCTAACGGCCTGTTTGGTTACAATTTCATGTTTTTGAGAATATAAAAAATATCCCTTACTGAAAACAGGAAAATATGTATGCACTTGCTCCGACACCATTTCAAAATTACCCAAAAAAAATTGAAGTTTAATTAACCAGAATTTAAAAAAATAAAAAGACCTCTAATTCGTTTAGAAACCATTTTTACACACACTTCTATGTTGATTTTAGTGACACGAATTTCAATAGTGTATTCGGAAGGAGTTGGTGAAGTTGAATCTGGTGTTTTTGAAACGGTAATTGAGTAAAATAACCAAACAAGAAAAACTGGGATCGAAGGAAATAAAAGCAGGGAATATGTAACTAAAACGGGCGTAAATAACATAATCTGATATGGGATAGGCCACCGCCTCCACCCCAAAAAGAAAAGAAAAAAAGAAATCCTAACTAGATGGGGGAGACAAAGAAGGAACAAGTACATAACTGGATCAAGCTTGAATAATAAAAAAAATCGTAGATAGTTAAAAGGAAGAGGCTATTTCCACCCCATAGATGCTATTCCACCCCTCATTTGTTGCCAACAGAGTAACATTTGTCACTAAAAAGACTTGTTAGCGACTAATAAGTAGGAAATAGCATCTCCTGACTTATTATTTTGCTAATACTGTGCTATTCCACCCCCGATGGCCACTAAAAGCATTTTTAGCGACTGAGCAAGTTGGGAAATAGCATCTCCTATACAGTCTGTTAATTCTGAGATTGAGATGTAAATATTACAAAAAAAATACATAACCTTGACGACTGAATTGGGACTGAGAAAGAGTCAAAAAGGAGCTCAGACGTAGGGAGGGTAATGTAACTGAAAGGTTAAGCTAAGGAGGCCTGTAAAGACAAAAGGCGAAAGAAAGCTAGGGATTTGGGTAAGAAAGGTAGTTTCAGGTAAGGTTCCAGGGCAGTGAAGATTCCGATCACATTCCAAGATGGGACACTTGGCCCTTTCCTGCACCTTCAGGAAAAGGAGAATAGTAACTGTTCTAGTATTTACAATACAGAAGAAGCTACGGTGAGAAAATGCTTGTACGAGCTAAGACTAGATTGGCTTTTTCTCAAAACTGTCAGAGGTGAGCATATAACCATCAAAGTGTCAGTCCCACCCTGCACACAGATGGGCATTGTTCAAGCCACACTAGATAACATGGACAAAGTAGGTCCTTTTGAGCAGCCCTTAAGGACCTAGTTCAGTTCTCATAGCCTTACCAGCGATCCAGAAAAAAGCCAAATAGGACTTAATTCTCAAACCCCTTTTTGGAAGTTCAGCAAATACCCTTCTCCAAGCCCCAATAGGGGGACCGACAAAGTAAACTGAGACGATCCAATTCTCATGGCCCGAGTGTTATCCAGTCCTCTAGCCACAAGTGAGTCCGAGTAAGCAGCTCCATAAGGAGCCCTTATGAATAGTACAAAGGAAAAGATCAATATTAAGTAAAAGAATGTGTTCCTACTGTTTCTAAAGATCACAAATTGTACTACCCATCAGCACAATCTGAACATGTAATCCACAAAAAAGCACGCGAATTATCGTACTTAGTAATGAGATATAAGATGCCAATCTTTTTTAAAAAACCTCCAATGACACCCTTGGATTTGTACATGTCATGTTAGAAAAGTGTGCTTATGTATGTAACCACTCGGATAATTAAAACGAAAAGAGAAACAAACCAACTTTTTTTTGTACATGACGACATAAAGCATCTTGAGCGCCCATGATTGGAGTGAAATCTTCATAACACAGTAAGGGTAAGGTACACCAGTGATTAATCAGCACAGTGACTCACCTTCCATCAGAACTCCCAGTAGCCAATAGAAGCTCAGGATTTGAAGGATCAGAAACCAACAGCGTCCAACTGATTGCAGTGATCCAGCTGTTATGTGCTTGGAGAAACCCAATGAGTAATCCTGCACATGGTTCCCCGCTATGCATAATAGAGTAGCATTTTGGTCCATTTATTCTCCAGAATGAAACTTTACCAGTCTTCCCTCCAACTGCAAGTATTGAGAGAAATTCATTGAATTATTTGAAGGCAATGGCTCAGAAGCAGATGTTACTTCCAAAATTGGTGACCAGGCAACAATGGTAGAAGATAACATCGCACTGCGAGAAGCATATTCATCCGCAGTTATCACAGGGGAACTGCATTTTCCTGATACTTTCCTTGAAGCTTTTGCTTTAGAGTTAGACACAGGAACTATTTGAAGTTGATTATCTTTTGCACGTGTAAGAACCTACAAAATCAAAATCTGGAGAAGAGTAAGAAAATTTGAAAGTAAACAGCTAAAAGTTCTAGTTCAGAAGACTTTAAAAGGAAACAACCGCTACAGATAAACCCTTTTGCAAAAGCAGGCATGGGGATAGTGCATTTACCGTAGACGCCGATAGCAACTTTTCAGTACGAAGGGAAGAGCTAGGACTAGTATCCTCACTATTTCCAGAACATAATGATTGCTCTGTCGATTTCTCTGTGTACACATCTCTGCAGAAAGTTGATGTACTTGAATCAGTAATACATAATAAAATGGATTTTGAGCATTCACGTACATGTCTCTCTGATTCTGTGACCTCAACTGAGAGAAGAGCAGGTAAAGCCACAGAATAATGAAGCGCAAATGATGCTAGAGATTCACAAGCATTAGTGTTTAAATGTTTAAATGTTTAAATGTTGCAAATTTAAAAGTTAAAGGAAACAAAAAAGATGAAACAGTCGGAGTAACACAGTTAGTGTTGCTTGTGAATGTTGTTGCATTTATTTGTTGTTTGGAATGTTTGCAGATTTGCTATCTGGCAGTTTGTTGCCAATTTGTTTATCAAGGGATGTGCGTCCTTGTGTGCGGTCCCCCACTGGATTGGCTCCTAATGGCGGGTATCAGTTTCCACCACTTTTGATTTTTACTGTTTCCTGTATTGACATCTATCCGTAGCACAGTGGATGTCGACTGTTGGTAAACCTGACTTTTTTTGTTTAAAACTTGAACAGATGCTTGCTTGCTGTTTGCACTTCTGACGGACGGATTAAGATCTACCGTTTCCCATTCCGTGAATTTTCTCCAGAATGGGTATAGGTATGCACCCAAAGATATTAATAAAGGCGACATAGATGCTTCTTATACTATTGAATTAGTGCTTGAGATGGGGCCATTGAAACGGAGCCAACTCCATGCAAGTTCGAAAATTTTCACAAAGTTGGCCCTCAGTTCATCCCCACGATGCCGGAGTTGTCACCTGAGCTGTTATCACTAATATTGATATCTCTCTTTCACTTCTCTCTGTTACCCTTATAAATACCTTGTCTAGTTACACATCAAAAATATCCTTATGATTCGTACTTCATGGTCTTAACTCTTAACTTTTGCGCACAGCTATGCACTTATATCAGTAATTTTTCCTGGGTGCTTTACAAGCAAGGTTAAGGACATTTAGAAAATCTCCACAGTGTTTGTGAGACAGGCCGGCAAACACTTGAAATTTTTTGATTTTCAGCTTAATTTTGCATATATTGCAATTATGACATTCTCATTTTGATCTTTCACAGGTTGTTGATATATCTGAATCTTTATATACTTATCTTGCAAATAACAGTTTGTGGGAGATAGATGTTCCTTCTTCGGAATTGTCTGATGTAAGTTAATTCATCTATTACTTACTCCTTCTCTAGTGCGCTGCCATATGTTTAACTCTTACAATTTTCAGGTTCAAATTTTAAATCTTTGGCAAGCTGTAATTATTGCTGAATGATCTGTTGATCTTGTCTTTCTAGGGGCAAGAAGTTCAGCTTGGCACGGAGAGTGCATGTAACGAAGATCTCCCAGTCTCTGTTTTAAGAAAGGAACCTAAACGAAGACGAAATGCACTGGCCATAATGTACAGCACACACTGCTGCTTCTCTTTCTGTCTAATCAGATGTCCATCCAGTGCAGCTCAAGTAGTAATTACCGGTCAAATTACTATGTTTGACAAGTCAAAACTACGGCAAAAACAATGAGTCAACGCTTGCATGCTCCTACTCTATTTAATGAATTTTGCAGAAAGTCAAACGGCATAAAAAAACATGAAACAGATGGAATATAGTATGAACCACATCTCTACAAATTACTCCCTCAGTTTCATAGTTTCTCTCCCCTTAAGCTTTTTTGCAAATTTTTAGGATATAAGTTGAGCACCTAATATTAAATAGTGAATTGGACTCACATGGCAATTAAAGAATGAATGAGTATAGTTCGATGAATCAAACTAAGTTAAAATCAATGAGTAAAGTCTATGTTTACATGTTCATCTTTTACTAGTAAGATTTCACAATAAGTCGAAGGGGGCAATACCTATGCTAAGGAGTACATTTTATTGATTCAATAATGAACGAATCAAACATCCTTGGACAGACAAAAATTCTTACGATGCCAATCAAGAAGCCACAGGAATTTTACTTTTTAAAATCTAGTTTTACCTTTTCTTTCTACTACTCCGATGGGAAAAGGTTTGCTGGGCGGAATTGTAATCAGGCCTCGAGGCCCGAAAGGCGTTGCAGGGTTCTGTGCAATAAAAAAACAAATACAGGAGCTCAGTCATAATTGAATAGCAGTATAGAGATTTTTTAATGCTTTTTTGAAGTTGAAGACTTACCAAGATGGCCGGAGGCGACGGCGACCAGGTTCTCGTCGGACCAAGCGACGGCGTTCGGGTAAGCAGGTGAGGCCACGAGGGAAGCGGCCTGGAAACGGGAGGCCATCGTCGATGGCTTGTGGAGCGACCCAATTGCAGACCAGGTGTTTGTGTATATGCCTAGTAGAGTGTTGTCGAGTCGATTTTGAGGGATGAGTAGGTTCAAAAGTATATTATGGAGGGAAAGTCATTTGCGAGGTCCTGTAAACGGTCGAGGTCTTCGCTAAGTAGAAGATCCGGGAATCAAATCCGGCCTACAACGAGATTTGAAGCCGAAATTTGAGACGTTGAGAACTTAGACGGACGGCTTTGCAAGGGAACCCCGGTTCGAGTCTCCCTGCCATCTGCTGTATGTTGTGGACTTGTGGTTTGCAATTTTTAGGTAAAGGTCAAAATTGCCGTAAAACCTCTTTTGAAACTGGCTTTTGCTTATAACAAAGCTTGATTTCAAGTGCTTGTAGTACTTATCCGTGAAGCTGAATCGCGTTTTGGCAAAGAGCTAACCCGTAAAAGCTTAAGCCTATTAAATTCAAAGACACGCAACGAACCAATTAGCTCAAAGCAGTTATATTCTGAATTATTCATTTGAAAATAATTGTAAGAAATAATATCTTGTGCATGTCATGATGGTTTAAACTTAAAACTTGATATGGACATGACGGTACACGGGATCCCGGTCTTCGCTCGGCTGCAGGAATGTTTTTATCGATCACATGATGTATGCCTTCTCAAACTCATGCATAATTTATAAGTGTGTTTGGATGTGAAATTTTGAAATATTGAATAGTTTTAAATTCTCTTTCATTTTGAAATTCCTTCATTTAAAAATCCTATCATTGCAAAATATTCTGTTTGGGAATTTTTTTTATTATTCTGTGGATTTTTAGTGGATAGTTTGGATGAGTATTAATACATTCAAAACTTTTCTTTAGAAAAAAAAACAAACAAACTGTTAAAAGGATGGGCACAAATATCCTAAAAAGTAGGCTAAAGTTACGTAATGTTTTAGCAAATCACCTCTTTGAGGAGATTTGCAAATAACTAGTGCAGACTATTTATTTGAACTACGGATTTTGAGGTCCCAAATTATCAGTTCAAATCCCTTCCGAGAATTTCGTAAATGCTATTTCGTACAATCCAAACAAGAGATTCTGTTTAAGGAATTTCTAAAATATCTTTTCAAAGTGAAATTCTCAGTTGAAATCTAACATCGAAACACACTCTAAGGGTATGTTTTGATACCCTTTTTGTTTTGAGTTTTTTGGCCAGTTTGCAAAGTTTTGAAAAGCTCAACTTTTTTGGGGTGTTCGATTCAGTTTTTTTTTTTAAATGGCCAAGAGTTTGGGAATCTTCTAGTTTTCTCTAGTTTTAAAAACTCATTTTCACGCGTTTTGGAGAAGCCTGTTAATGAATTAGAGGCTTCACCAACAACAAAAAAATGCGATTTTCTGTCTAATAGTATATAAGCCATCTAAAAATTAAGGTTAGCTTTCATTTCCTTCGTCTGCTAAACTCAACAGTCGATGCTCAACTCCATTGCCTCCACCCCCATTCTCTATCACAGCTCCATAGCATATTGCATCGCCTTCATCGCCCATTACTCCATTTCATTTCTCCGGCGCATCTACAATTTGCATAGGCAGGTTGCACTTTTTGTGTACCTTTTCAGTCAATTAAAATTCTCTTCAAGAGGCAGTTAGTCGTCTCTCTATACTCAGTTAATCTGCCACCACCGCCTCCATCTCCTTTCTCTGGCAGATCTACCACTGCATGCAGTATGTCTTTTGTCCACCACCTCTGTCTCCCAGATCTACCACTGCTTTAGTCGTGATTTTATTGTTGGAATCGATAATCGTTGTTTGTTTGAATCAACTTTGATACCAAAGCAATTGACTTGATGTATAATGCCCCCTAATTAGAACTTGAGTTTTTTTTTTTCATGAAGTGCATTTACTTTCTTTTGTTATTTGAGATGGACTGGGGTGTGCGTTGACAATAAGTAAAAATATTTTTAGCAATAACTAAAAACACGTGTTAATTGTTGAGTAGACCATTAAAATCAATTAACGATGATTGTATCTCGACTTTGTGGTCAGTTAAGGCTGGCAAGGATTAGTTTGGTTTTCATGGAAGTGGTTGACGCCTTGCCTCCTAACACATGTCGAACACCTCTCACTGGTGTCTAATTTTTTTTAATTAAAGGCTTTCCTAAGTCGATTGTGCAGCACTTAGCTCTCACCGGTGTTCTATTTTTTTTTTTTAATTTTGGACTACCACCTGTTACGGCACTAAAGTCTTTCCTAAGTCGACTGTGCAACACTTAGCTAAATTAAGCCTTCGCTTGCACGCTAAGTCAACCTATCCATCAGACTATGCGATGTTAAAGAGCAAATGAACAAAAGAAAACGAGTGTTTGAGAGAATGATATTCTCTTTGGATCACTTTATGCCTTGGCTATTTATACTACTCCAAATTCTCGACGGACGGTGAAGATATATTTGATCATACGGTCTACACTCCGTCTCGAAAACTATATACATTATTATCTAGATATTTACATGTCTCCATATATTTCTAGAGTTCTCTCATCAATTTATAAAATTATGCATGTGCAGAGAGTTTGTAAACATTCTGAAAACCCGACAATTATCTCACTTGTAAACATATCTAAGGATTATTTCATTCCAAATTAAGACAGAGAAAAATTAGCCCCTTTTTGCCATGCATAAACTAAACGAACAATTAAGATAAGCACGAAAATTAAAGGTGGCTAACTTTTTCTAAGTAACGAGATGATGATCGATAAATCCTGACTAATCTCGCTAACATTGAATTTGGTAAAATGAGATGGTTATCCGTTGAGTGACGACTCTTCCACTTGGCACTATCGGATAGATCGACCAAGTAAAATTATCGTTGATTACATATTCATGCTTTGTAAGTATTCGTTTTTGACACTTGATCACACCTCAATAATAAATGTCGAAATGTTGGGCTCAAAATATAAAATTTCAAACCTATTTTCGGGGTTTTTCGTGTAATAATTGATAATTTTGGAGCTTTTTTAGAAATAAACTTTAAGGAAGCCCTAACTAGATCGACCCATTAGGCCATTACCGGTGTCTTCTGAGTCCTCTTCTTACGGCGTCAAGGGAAGAGAACGAAGCAGACGACCCATCCAAACTAGTCGCCAGAGGATCTCGCCGCCGTCGCCGGATTCCAGCAACAGGTACCTTCGTCTTCTCTCTCATCTATTTCTTTTTTCCTTCTTTCTCTCTCATCTCTCTCGTCTGGCTACATTCGAAGATGGCACTGGTGATGTAGATTGAGCCCTTGGTCGAAGGAAAGAGATAATAGTTTTGTGACTTTGTAAGAGTTAAGTAATTTCTTATGATTTTGCAAGAGTTCCCTGTTTTTCTGTTTGGGCGGTGAAGAAGAGGGCGCTTTCCCTGTTTCTGTTACCTGTTTGCATGACTTAGTAAGAGTTGAGTGGCGAAGTAATTTTTTTTTATGTTATGTACCATGTTTTTTTGTACTATATTGCATTTAAATTCTAAGTATGACTTTTACTTGAGTTGCTTGTTTTGAAGTTATTGATTATTGTTTACTATTTTAGATGTAGAATGTATTTGATATTTAATGACTATATATATACACATAATAAAATTACCTGCGGTGTCCAAAATCTGGTTTTTTGGAAATTGTGGTGTCCGATATCCCGGTCGGTGTCAGTGTCGGACATGGTTTCTGTGCCCGTGCTACTTAGCTAGTCATCCACCAAAGCATTGTCCTACTTTTTTAGCTCTAACCTGTCTTTTCGTCTTGAAAAACAACTGGATGCAAGTGACTTCCCATACTCATCCGAGGACATCGTTTTGAACACTGCAAAGGTCCGGTAGTGAGCTAGGACTTTGTTATTCTCCATTGGAGCTGTAATTTGCTGTATTATGTGCTGTGTCTTATAGTCTGCTCACATTCCTGCGGTGACCTTGCTTTTCTGCTGTTCTCTGCCAGTTTTGATATTTGCAGTTCCTTGCTGTCCCCTCTTCAAGTTTAATGAATCAAATTTAAGTTGTTTATGGTAAATATACCAGGAATAACTAATGCATAGGTGTTGGAATCTGGGGCGCAAGCTTGCAGGTGTATATGATAAAAAACGAAAAAAGGTCCTGAACTTAATAGGTTGATTACTTGGGTTTTCTTATGTTTCTCTTTTGTTAACCGTTTGGCCTAATGGAGGGTACCTGTCTGCGGTCTGAACTTTGAATCCATGCTCCTTGCTATTGTTACACATGACAAACATGTTTATTAAGTTATATATGGTACCGACGTGTCATTAGTCAAACTTCTTGGCAAAAAAGTGTACTTGGCGTCCCTCATGTTGGGATTGAATAGCATTTCTTTGAGTTGTTTAAAGATAAGAAGAACTGTATTTTTGGCCTTTACATAGGCATTTTGACCATGTTCCAGAAATCAATGTTCCACAAGAGGGCATACATGTTTATATACTTAATCACAGCCTTTTCTCGTAGTCTCTCTTTATCTGATGACAAACTTGTTGCAATTCAGTTACATTCATCACAAAAATTTCGTGACAAAGAGGGATATATTGCATAATTTCAGGAGTCATTTTCTCAGTACAGTTCAAGAAATTTGAGCAAGGTAGATGCATAAATATTTTGCAATCTTACCTCATCTCATGACACAGATGCTTTGTTTATGATAGATGTCAAGCGCATGGACAAATATGAGCTTTGGAATCATACGTAGGGATGTAGATGGGGAATGGGAGAAATCAGGGTGGAGTTGTGGGTATTTTTATGTATTTGGAGGTCGTTGCTCACTGTCAGGAGATCTATACATCTGGAATGTTTTTAGAGAGCATGAGGAGAACAAATTTTATTTCAATAAATTATAGCTGTGGAGCATCTTGGAGCATATGAGCAATGGAGCTTGTGGAGCATCGCTCACCTCGAGGATTGCTCTCTTGGTTTGCTTCATGGTTTTTGTTTTGCTTTAATTATGTTATTGTTAAATTGAGTACGGAAGATAATAAATGTATATGAGGATATACTCAGATTCACTCCTTAATAACTGAAGAAATGATCAACTTTTGCTCAGTTTATGGTTTTTTCTCTTGTTTGCAGCATTGCAGTGAAACGTGCTCACTCAGTGCTCTCTACAGATTTTAAGAATGAGTACCCGCTTTTCTCGCACAATTTACGTTGGGAATCTTCCCCTGGACATCAAGGAAATTGAAGTTGAAGATCTGTTCTACAAGGTTTGAGTCGAACATCTCCATTATGACTAATTTGCTAGTTGACCCATGAATCATTATTGGTCATGTTGGTAATGGGGGCTTCTAAACAAAGCAAAAACGACATAGAAATGATGTTCATTACACTTACAGTTCAAGTTTTTCCCCGTCCCCCTCTTTTGTTTTTTTGGTCCAAAACTAGATTATTTCACCTTCTGATGGATAGTTGTCTGAGTTATATGGTGTGCTTGCTAAATAAAGAACATCAAGTGAGTGATAGTTGTAGAGGCGAGAAAACCCTACAGCTTTCATTAGGATACTAATAAGCCTAAAGAAGACTATAATAACGTGAATAGTTATGTTTTGATATGTGCTCAAACAAAAATCGAGTAATTGAGTAACTGCAAAGACATGTTCTCTATCTTCTAGTATTTACCATGTAGAACTGGGCCCTTCTTTGAAGATGTTCAACTTACTGACATCTGTCTCTGCCGTTTTGAAGTATGGGCGTATAATCGATATCGAACTGAAGATTCCTCCTCGTCCTCCATGTTATTGTTTTGTGGAGGTAAGTCTCAATTTTTTCATTCCATTGTATTTTTTTGGTCTAGTTTTGTTTGGGTATCTCTGAATTCTACAAACTTCATGGTTATTTAAATTCGTTAAATCTGTAGTTTGAGAGTGCTCGAGATGCTGAAGATGCTATTAGAGGCCGAGATGGCTACAACTTCGATGGTTGCCGATTGAGGGTAACAAAATTTGGAACAACTTCTGCATTAATCCACAGTTTTGTCTCCTTAATGATTTTTGCTATGCCCCTTAATACAGGTTGAGCTTGCACATGGCGGCAGAGGCCAACCGTCTTCAAGTGATCGTCGTGGCAGCTATGGTGGTGGCAGCGGCGGCAGCTATGGTGGTAGTGGTGGTGGTGGTGGTGGGGGTGGGGGTCGTTTTGGAATTTCGCGTCATTCTGATTATCGAGGTCCAACTGTTGCCATTTAAGTTTTAAAAATTAGATATTCTGATACATGGACGCTCTTTGTACTGAACTAATGTATGTACAGTCATTGTTCGTGGGCTTCCACATTCTGCTTCATGGCAAGACTTGAAGGTAAGGAAAACATGTTATTGTATGAACAAGTTTTTCTCTGGCTTGCCTGTGGGCCAATGGTAGTTATTTTTTGTGGGGAAACCGTTTCAGGATCATATGCGAAAAGCTGGTGATGTGAGTTTTGCCGAAATTTGCCATGACAGAGACGGTATGAGCTTACACACACACACACAAGTTTGGATTCTCATACTTGCTGGCATGATTGTGTCTTGTGGTTTATTGATTTGTGCATGGATATATAAATAGCACTTGTGACCATGTTTAAGATCATTGGTCTAATTTCAAGTTATGGAAATTGTTTAATTGTTCCTCTAAGATGATGTAAATCCAAGGTATTTGCCAATCATCATTCGAACTATTTTCATTGTTAATCTTGTGATTGCATGACATCTCAGTGCTTAAGCTGTACTTTTATGGTTGTGACCATTTATAGGTTTGTTAGGGAGTACTCGATATATTAGGGGCATTATGTACGAAGCTTCCATCCACGTAGAGTGGATGTCACTATAGTTTTTACCGACACAGATTTTTATCATTTTGTTTTCAATGAGAAGGTTGACAGAAAAAAGCTACGGAATCTCTATTTGAACACGTGAAATTTAAGTGTTGACACCCATTTCGTGACCTCAAATAATCCACATTTAAGTTGCATTTTTTATTGCATCCCTGTGGTATGCACAGTCATGCCATTTTATTGGCTGGAGCACTTAAATATGCCAAATGTACATGATTTTTTGGACTTATGGTGCTTGTAAGTGTGTCCGATCTTGGTCTTATATGAAAGAGGAAGATGACAATTTTACGTATTTCTGCCGCATTTGGCATGATATGAGGCCAAAGCTTTTAAGGCAAATTCTTTAGTTGTGCCGAAGCCTTCTTTCTTTCTTCATGCTTTGTGTTTAGAAGCATCTGGTATATGAAACACTTTTGCTGCTGCGGCTTACAATCTCTGGTTAGAAAGAAATGCTAGATAATTTCAAAATGAGTACTCTGGTTCTGCCTCCATTATTGTTGAGTTAAAAACCAAAGCACCTCTATACTATGCCTTCAATACGAAATGAGTACTCTGGCCCTGCCTCGATATAAAACTAAATGTTTGCGTTGTAACCAGGAACTTTTGGTCTAGTTGATTATAACAACTATGAAGACATGAAATATGCTGTAAGTTCTTTTCTATTACTTCTCTCTGCTGGAAAAAAGCTATGGCCTATTGATGTTATCAGGTCCAATCCATTTGTTGACTTGTTTCAATGGTACTCAGATCCGGAAACTTGATGATACCGAGTTCAAAAATCCTTGGACAAGAAGCTTTATTCGGGTATTTCTCATCCTACGCCCTTATTCTTTGGACTTGAATGTCATCTTTACTTTACCCTGTTATGCTTCTATATTTTTCTTTATTGTATATTTTACAATCACTTATGTCCGCAATTGGCATTGAGAACTGGTTCCTTTGTGACTATTGAATGACTTTCACGCTCAAGTACTATTAATAGGTCTAAATGACCATCGTGAGAGCAGCTATAGAAAAGGGGTTTGAATATTGATGTATTTCCAATTTGACAAGCTTGTGCCATGGTGCCATTGTTTTCTTATTTTGCATGTCGATGTGTGCAGGTAGAGCAGTACGAGAGCAGTCCGTCTAGGAGCCGCAGTAGGAGCCGAAGTTTGAGAAGGAATAGGAGGTATGTACCACATTGTACACTTCTTTTCTGATGTCTAATTTTGTGTTTTCAATAGGTAGTGTCAGATATATAATGTTTCTTCTGCAGCAAATCCTTGGGTCGGTCTCTTTCACGATCAGTATCAAAGTCTCGATCTGCATCTCCAGTCAAATCGACCAGGTATATGTGGCTTAAATACCATGGATAACACGCATGCATAGGCTTTTGTTTTTCAAGCGCCGCTTTATACATCTCATCGACATCGTCCTGTTTTTATCAAACCCGCAGACCTAGATCGAAGTCAAGGTCGGCATCACCCCGCCAGGTAAAACTTCATATAACCAATCCATCTGTCATGCGTACACTAAAGAGACCTATATTCGGTACTCAAAAGTTGAACTATATTCGCAGGTGCGGTCTGTTAGTGGCTGAGTCCTTCTCGGATGCGGGACTTTGAAAATGCTTGGATTCATGTCATTCAAGTGTTTTAGAACTTAAGTCTGGTTGGATTTTATCTAGCAACAAAGTTTGTGGAGCATTATGAAATTACTAAAACCTACAATTTAGTTGTTTCTTTGGACTTGGAATTTGTTTTAAGAGTATGCAGGCGTGGTTTGCGATACTTAAAGCTGTATGTTTGAAGTAACGGAGTTCTAGATAAATTTTCATTTCCCCGGTTGAAACGTCCTCCCCTTCAGCTCCCGAGTTTCCCAACTTACCAAAATTTTGTATAGGTTGCGGTTGGCTAGAGTGCTAGGAAGTAATTCTTACATTCGGTAATATGCCCAGCTCGATCATGAAAGCTGCCCGGAAGAAAGGTTGGGAAGTGTCCAACGAGGAGAACTTTTTGTGTTACCAAATAGAGGAAGAGGAGGAGAGGAGAAATTAAATTTGACACGAGCCGACCCAAATTTTAATCATAATCTTGTTGTTTGTGCTACGAGTTTTAGTGCCTGTATAGAATTGATTATGAAATGATCAAATTTGATTTAATCTAATTAGATTAGGTTGTCAGATATTTGACAAATATTTTATACCGATTGAATTATAATCTTAGAAAATGAGAATAATGAATTAATCATTTTTTTTAATAATCAAATGTGACAAGTACCAGAACATTCTTATTATTAACTATAAATATACGTAGCACATTTTTAATTCAGACACTAGATTTACATACTTTACGTCAGGTTTTGGTGTTTTTTATTTTTGTAGGCTAAAAGGTCCGTTTAGTACTAGGGAAGCATATATATCATCCACACACACGATAAAATCCCACACGCTCATATTATGACAAGGCATAATCCCAAAAATTAATGTAACGCGTAATTGTCTATTCTGCAAGCTGCACACAGCTGCAAGTTGATAGTGCTAGCTTTCTTGATTTTCTGGCCGAAGACTTTGCATTTCAACAATTACTCAACTTGTTTCAGAATCTGCATTGAGCTTACCGGTTGATGGCTGAAAATCTTTTGGTTCCTTGTAATTCATATACTTTTTGGGGGGAGTTGGTAGCACTTTCCAGTTGTTAACTTTCACATTTGAAAGTGCAAGAGAGAACAAAATAGAATGTAAATATGATTCTCTTTCTTCAACTGTAACATCTAAAAATTAAACACTCGAATATAGTCATATAAAATTTGGTACAAAATCTCTAAATTGAGAGGAAAGAAAGAAGGAAAATATTGGGCTGGATTGTTAAATAGCGAAGAAAATTAAATAATTGGGTAAAGGCCCAATTTCAGGCGTTCTCAAGGAAAGCCCACCGTCCCATCTTAAAGCCCGTTATACAACTGTGCCCTAATTTTCAATCTCCATATAAATACAACTGCATACTTCGATCAACCCTCTCACGCCTTCACGTCCATCAGTAGTCGACGCCGCTGCAATCTGCACTAGGTAAAAAGCCCAATCTCTCTCTGTCTGCCTCCCAAATTCTCATATTTTGATTCGATTTTGACCATTTTCACTTGTCTGTAGGCACCTGCAAATCACTATCTCAAGCAAATCATGTCTGTCGGCGAGCTCGGTTGCACCTACGCTTCTTTGATCCTTCAGGATGACGGCATCCCAATCACTGTGAACAATCTGTTCATCAGACAATTTAGTTTCTGCCCCTGTAGATTTGATGTATTTACGTGGGTTTTGATTTGCGCAGGCGGAGAAGATCGCGGCGCTTTTGAAGGCGGCGAATGTGGCGGCCGAGTCTTACTGGCCGAGCCTTTTCGCCAAGCTGGCTGAGAAGAGGAACATCGAGGACCTGATCACGAACGTCGGCGCCGGTGGCGGCGGTGCGGCTGTAGCCGTCGCTGCTCCGTCTGCCGGCGGTGGTGGTGCCGCCGCGCCCGCTGCTGCTGCTGTCGAGGAGAAGAAGGTAAATATATGCCCAATTTCAGGCGTCCGTTTCTCTCCTGTGTGTTGAATTTATCTGATGATTTGTGCTTGGATCTATTGCAGGAAGAGCCAAAGGAAGAGAGTGATGACGATATGGGATTCAGCTTGTTTGATTAGGGGCCCATATCAGTATGTTTACGTTATGTTTCAATTTTGCAAACTTAGGGTCGAATTGGGTGATTGGCCACCAATGTTTTAGGTCTGTGTTACCATGGATTGTGAAATTATTATGGTAGATTTTTTTTATAATGATCTATTTTGGATTGTGGCCCACTGTTTAGGTTATTCGTTTGTTTCTTATTAGCCATGTTATCTTTCTCGTTGGTGGTATAACTTGAAATTTGGTTTGCGAGTTTAAGTCAAAACTCTTTTTACTGACGCAGTTAACTTTAATTATTATTATCTATCCTTGCTTGTTTACTCTTGATGTTATTGCTTCTGTAATTTGGAAAGAGAATGAAGCTTCCGATACTAAAGAAGTTTGTTTCGGTGCATGGCCCTTAATTTAATTAATGTTCATGTTCTTTAAGGAGAACAGAGATAACTGTCTATCCTTATGAATAAGCAGAGGCTTGTCTCTGTTTTGTCTTTTATTTGCATGTTACGTTTTGGTCATACCTCAAGACTTTTTACCAAATTCTAATTTATAATGTATCAAATTTCTGACTATTAGGACCCATAATCTGTTTTAGAATGGAAGTTTCTTAGGAGGTTTCCAAGGTCTGAATCTTATTTGAGTGTGACTAACTTCAAATACTATTCAAGGCACTTTTTTGTTTGTAGAGCTTTAAAAGAATGTTGTTTGATTTGCTTAACGAAGGTTTTAATACGATTTGATAGGATGTTGGATTTTCTTTCACGTGCAAAGTATTTATTGGAAATTTTGATCCAATATGGGGACTGTATTTTTCTTAGTCGTATTTTCTTAAGACGTAAACTTGTGTAGCAGCATATAACTATGGTTTTTAGTGTGATCATTTGCATTGACTTTCTACATAATATTGATCTTGCGTTAGTATTTTAAAGTACATTGGGCCTATTAACTTGTAAGGCAATGAGTGGGTACTTAAAACAGAAGTTACTTTGGGTTGCACCAAACTGGATACGAAAGTTTGAAGAGTTTAGAAGTTGGATGCATTTAGGTGCGCACCACCGAGGCGCCCTTGCTCCACTCTTCGGTTCGAATCCCCATACACAGAACTCGTGGGTACTTAAAACAGAAGTTACTTAGGGTTGCACACAACTGTAGCTTAACCATGTGCGTATGTGTTGCTCCACTCTTCAGTTCGAATCCCCTTACACGGATCATACCTACCTAGAGAATTTTGCTGGTCAGAGTTTGCCAATTAAGTTTTTTGGCGTATGTTTGTGCAAGGTGATTTGATCAGACTACTGGAGCAACCTATCTGCTTGTCGCATTCTACAGTTAATCAGCAAAGAAGGCGACCAAGGGAAAAGGGAGGGCGGATGAAAATCCGCCATGACCTCGTCTTGGTTGACACATACTGGATTACAAGCTAGCAGCAAGGAGTCGAAATGTATGGAGCGTTTACTCTCTTTTATATCTCTTTCATGCTTAAGGTTGATTAATGACTGCATAGTCTGCAAGCCCAGCCCCTTTAAGTTAGTTCGTATTACTAGTCATTATCTTTATGTGCTGAAGAGTAGGCTTTACATCCGTCAAATGACCAACAGGCCTTCACTGCCTGATTCGAATTTTAGGTTGATTAATTATTTGGAGTTAGAAGCACTCTCAATATTCTGGAATTTGGTCCAATGGCATTAAGCTGTGATTTGACCACAATTTACTCCATTTCTACCCTTCAAGTCCGACATCCTATAAGATAAATCAATTCTTGGTTAGGAACACGCAAAAATTCCTCTCATCAAACTTTCACATTACACATTGATTAATGACAGGACAGTCTACTGATGAACCAAATTGCTCCTCCACTGCAACCTGGTTAATCAATTACAAAACCACCGATTATCGCACACTCGGCCATTAGTACGAGAAACTAGCCAGTAATTTCGTCATCCATTGCTCAAAACTGTCAAATCCGCAAACGCGTTCTTGACCCACGGACGTTAGTCCGAGCTGTCTACAAAATGGGCTATGGTTGGGTGGCGTTTGCCTCACTGTCTTGCTGAAGCTAAAATCGGGTTAGCCTTCGTTACATTAGTATTGTTTTCATGGATGTCTTGACACGTATCAAGCTTAATACCGACAAAGTGGATGTAAATCAGATTGTTCATGCGTTAAAATTATTGTGTTCCTCCTTAATCAACTATTTAAACGCAAAAGGTCCGAGCCAATCAATATAGCATGACACGTATGAAATGCTTAGAGAGTTCAAGTTCATGCATCAATGAGGTGGTGTGTAATGATGTGTTTTAGCTCTCACGCTTAATTTCTTCGATATTTTTACGAACAATCTAGATCGAATTCTTGATCCGCTACTAAGTCAACGTAACGCTCAAAAAAATAAAAAGGTACATCTAGAAGGTTAAGTACCTTGTCACACGAGGTGTGCAACGTAATGAGCGCATACCAACCATCGCTGATATTCAAGGCCTAAAGGGCAGTCTTAAATGTTTATGATTCAAATTCAAATTAGATAGTTCGTATGCAATTCTACCTCTAATTTGAGAGAGGGTGTTGCTGAGTGAGCACCCTCTTCAGCTAAGATTTAGGAAATAACGGAGTATCAAACTTCATTGCTGGTAACTTTACGTAAGTTACCAGCTATTTGGTAACTTAACGTAAGTTACCAGCTATTTGGCCGTTCACGCTGTAAGCCTGAACATGCTTGATTATAATTTTTTTTAGCAAACTTTTACTAATGGTGCGAATGTTGAAGTTTATCAATTTGTCCCTGTTGTTGGATGATTATAAGAGGCTTTATCTTAAATGTAAATTGCCTCCCTCCTGATTTTTTTTCCGTGCTTCATCCCGGCTCTTTCCTTCCCTCCAATTTCGTCGCGTTTGGTTTGTTCATCGATCACCGTGGAAGTACAGAGAAGGAAGTTGGACGTCGAGGGACATTTTGGTCAAAAGTACTATTCTTGCATAATGTAATGAATGATAGAAGAAATTAAGTAAAGAATATCTGATCGGTCCATCTGCAACGAATAGACTATCAGATTAAGTCGACAACTTAGTGAATCACGTTCCGAAAAGAAAACGCATACTTGGTCCAAGAAAAAAAAAGAAAAAGAAATCCATAGATATGTAAGTGAGCATGTGTGCTCCGGATCCGGCTTGCTCATCTACTCCATTCGTCTTTGATGGTTTCATCGCTAGACTCACTTGTCCTCAGGTGGAGGCAGCTTGACTGCAGTTAACTAGTAATTATTATGAAGCATGTGGATAATACTTCGGGAGGCATATCTATCAAGATTAAGAAGTTAAAGATAATGATAAGTTAAATTTATCTCTCAGATTATCTTGTACTCAGTATTACTTATCTATTATCATTTCTTCCTATATGAATCTTTAGTGATGGTAAGTTGTATTCAATAAATGAAATCGTATTTCATATTTGTACATGGTATCCTTATGTGATATTCGGTTCAACTCTCCGCTACACTGGCGAGGGGTATGCGAGCCGCTCACCCATCTTCCTTGTTAGTATGTTTTTTTTTGTCCGCAAATTTATCTTCTTCAAAATATTATTCATCAAATAACAATTATTTCTTGTTACAACCACCCACAAGTGTCAATTGCCATGATATGCCTTTTCTGTAAAATCTTGTAACTAAACTTTCCTAATTGTTGCCTTCAGTGTGTCATTTTACCATCAAAGAATTTTTCTTTCTCTTTTTCCAATTTGGAGTTCCATGACCAATAAATAGTGGCATGGTTTTCATCCCATGGATAGCACAATCTTAGCTCTTGAGGAATTGTTTATTGGTCTTCAATGGCCTTTTTAGTTAATTAGCCTATTAAAGGCTCAAGTCTTCTTCGGTGATGGCTCACAAGGAAACCAACTTCTTCGACAGACGTCAAATTCATGAAGCTTTGAATAAAACTTCCATAAGTTTGAGGGAGTATTAAAGCACATGGATATTGTTGGGGAAGACATGTGAATCAAGATTAAAAAGCTAGAGATTATGATAAGCTAGATTTATCTTTTAGATTATCTTGTACTCAGTATTACTTATTTGCTGTCATTTCTTCCTATATAAATTCTCAGTGGTGGTAAGTTGTATTCAAGAAATAAAATTGTATTTCATATTTCTGCAACTATGTACTCCAATAAACCAACTTTATCAGCCCACAAACCAACAAAGACCAAAATGCACAAGTTACAACCCATCGTCCCCACCACCGGACCACCACTTGAATCCCAAAAAACAGTCCTTGCCGCCCTGCCTAGCAAATAAACCACCTTTTTTCCCACATGTCCCCTTCCACGCTGACATGAACCCCGAAGTACAGCTCTTCCTCACCATATCTCGTTGCCTCTCATCCATATTCGCGATGCCAGAAATAACTTTTGGTGGCTACCCATTTGGCCGCCTTAATTGTGGACTCTTTGTCATCGCCGCATTTAATATGCAAGGGAGCTTCGAGTTTCGCCATACTTGTTTTCACTGCAGGTGCAATGGCTTTGTTTTTCTGATTTTACCTGCCAAAGCTTGATGAGATGGTTTTATGCGAGTACAGGGATCTGCTTGAACGGGTGTAGAGCCCGGGTTGTTTTTCGATTCATGGAGGAGCTATTAGCACTTTCCGGTTCTAACTTTTTCGCTGAAAGTGCAAGGGAGTTTAGAAATAGAATATGAATATCGTCCTCTTTCTTCAAATGTAACATCTAAAGTAGCCACTCAAACTTAGTCATCAATTGATGGTGTTGGCAATTTAAGCTAAATTGACATAGCGATCTGATCGTCCATTTATCGTGAATTAACGGACCAGATTGGGTTTTTTTCTAAAATAAACTCCAGTGTTCTCTAATTTATGTAAGGGATAGTAAAATTTACCACACAGTCCCCTTGTTTGTCGTGCGACTCTTTTTGACTCATTAAATATCTTCAATACATTTTGATCAGAATCCCGTCCACCACAAAATGTAGCGGATGACGAGTCTTTTTTTTTTAATAAAAAAGTCAAATCTGATTCGTACATCTGCGATAGGTAGACAGTCAGATAGTGCTGAATTTAAGTTGCCTGTTGGGGACAAGAGATCATACCCTTTAGAGTCTGTTTGGATGGAGAATTCAAAGTACCTTACATTTTAAAATTCATTCTTTTTTAAAATTCATTGATTTATAAATTTATAGAATTGAAAATTTATTGTTTGGATGATTTTTAAGAAGTGAATATTTTATACATGGATATACATTTGAAAAATTGAATCCACATAATAACTTAATGGTGTATGGATAAAAACCGGTGAGAGAGAGTTTCCATTTTTAGTGGAAGAAGGTTGCTAGAATTATGAAGACAAAAAAAAGTCAGTTTTTCTTACATTTGCGGTAAGGATTTGTCAAATAACTAGTCTGGACTAGTTATTTGTAGAGCAGACTAGTTATTTGTAGAGAGGATTTCAGCACACCAAATCTACTTTTCAAATCCCTCCTCAAATTTGATAAATTCATTTCATCATAATCCAAACAAAGAATTTGGTGTAATGTGTTTGCAAATCATCTATAAAAGTTAAATTTTCAGTTCAATTACCTCGTTCAAACACACACTTATAAGGCCCGGGACGAAATCTCTAAATTGGGAGGAAAGAAAGAGGGAAAAGATTGGACTGGATTGATAAATAACAAAGAAAATTATGTGATTTGGTAAAGGCCCAATCTCAAAGCCCACCGTCCCGTAAAGCCCATTAACAACTGTGCCCTAATTTTCAATCTCCATAGAATGCACCTGCATACTTCAGTCATCCCTTTCACGCCTTCACGTCCCTCAACAGTCGACGCAGCTGCAATCTCCATCTCCATTAGGTAAAAGCCTCTCTCTCTCTCTCTCTCTAGTCCTCCAAATCTCACCTCTATATAATCGATTTTGACCATTTTCACTTGTCTGTAGACACCTGCAAATAACTATCTTTAGCAAATCATGTCTGTCGGCGAGCTCGGTTGCACCTACGCTTCTTTGATCCTTCAGGATGACGGCATCCCAATCACGGTGAACAATCTTTTCACCTGACAATTTAGTTTCTACCCGTGTAGATTTGATGTATTTACGTGGGTTTTGATTTGCACAGGCGGAGAAGATTGCGGCGCTTTTGAAGGCGGCGAATGTGGCGGCCGAGTCTTACTGGCCGAGCCTGTTCGCCAAGCTGGCTGAGAAGAGGAACATCGAGGACCTGATCACGAACGTCGGCGGCGGCGGCGGCGGTGCGGCTGTCGCCGTCGCTGCTCCGTCTGCCGGCGGTGGTGGTGCCGCCGCCCCCGCTGCTGCTGCTGTCGAGGAGAAGAAGGTAAATATATGCCCATTTTTGGGAATCCGTTGTTTTGCCTTTGTGTTGAATTTATCTGATGATTTATGCTTGGATCTATTGCAGGAAGAGCCAAAGGAAGAGAGTGATGACGATATGGGATTCAGCTTGTTTGATTAGGGGCACATATCAGTATGTTTACGTCAGGTTTCAGTTTTGCAAGCTTAGGGTCGAATTGGGTGATTGACCACCAATGTTTTGCATATGTGTTACCATAGATTGTTAACGCTGTAATGGGTTCTGAAATTATATGGTTTAATATTTATCTACCATGGATTGTGGCGTACTGCTTGGGTTATTCGTTGTTTCTAATTAGCAATGTTATCTTTCTTGTTGGTTGTATAACATGATATTTTGTTTGTTGAGTTGGGGTCAAAACTATCCTTATTGACGCAGTTAACTTTATGTATGCTTGTTTACTCTTGATGTCATTTCTTCTGTTTTTTGGAATTTGCTTTCCAGATGGAGCTTCTGGTACTTGAGAAATTTGTTTTGGTGGATTGTCCTTAATTTAATCAACACTCATGTTCAGAGGCTTGGCTCTGCTCCCTCTTTTATCAGCATGTCGCTAAAGTATCTCACGCACAATTTGGTCATATCTCGAACTTTCACCAGTTTCTTATTGACATTTATAATGTACCATATTTCTCACTTTTTGGTCCCAGATCTTATTTAGAACGGATGTTTCTTTGGAGGTTTCCTTATTCGATTTTGAGTATTGGTTGTTGAACTTCGTGAGTGCATCTCTCCGTTCTGACATTGACTTCAAATATTATTTTGCACCTTTTGTTTGTAGAGCTTTAAAATCATGTTTTTTTATTTGCTTGAAGAAGGCTTTAATAGGATGTGTGTGATAGGATGTGGGATTCACCTTCATGTACAATTGTACTCATGTTTCTTGGTTTAATTTCTTAAGACACTAAACTTGTATAACAGCATATAACTATGTTTTTAATGTTACCATTTGCACGTAGTTGTTACTATTTTCAGATATTTGGGTTCTACAGCTGCATAGAGCTTGTACCTTATATTGGTGTTGTGTTATTACTTTAAAGTATTTTGGCTATGTTATCTTGTAAGGCAATGAATGAGTACTTATTTTAAGTTACTCTGGGTTCACCCAACTGGATACATTAAGGTGCGTCCTTGCATTGGATGTGTCTACTTCATACCCTTTTAAATCTGTCCTCTGATCCTTGAGGATCTGAGATACAATTTTTTGATGTAGCATTTCGGGAAGTTCGTTTCCTAATGTTTAGATCAAAAGTGAAGTATTCCTCGCCCTCGATAATGATGATTACTTGAGCTTAAGCAGGACATTTAGAAATTTTATCACTAGTTCAATAAAATCTATGTTAGCTTTCGTTTATTCCAAATGTTATGAACAAATTAGATTGGATGGTTATTCATGTTGATCGCATTTGGCTCCTTGCTACTGACATTGTGTTTGGTGTCTATGGACCAAGTTGAGTGCATTGCCTAATTTTCAGCTGTCCTCCCTTTCTCCCATAGTTGACTTCTGGGTGGCCAACTGTAGCTTAGCCATGTGGGCAACTGTTGCTCCAGTCTTCCCGTCAAATCCTCTTACTCAGAACATAACTAGATAATTTTGCTGGTTCGAGTTTACCAATCAAGTTTTTTGGGTTATGTTTGTGTCTGTTGATTTGATCAGAATACTGGAGCAACCCATCCACTTGTGGCATTCTACATATCAGCTAAGAAGGCAACCCATCCACTTGATTTGATCAGAACACTGGAGCAACCCATCCACTAGCAAGTAAGGATGAAAATTAGACAATGAGATTGTGTTGGTTGACAGACACCGAATCCATAAGATAGCAGCAAGGAGGCAAATGTATGGACATACGTTTACTTTCTTGATAAAATTTGGCGCAACTGGTCGTGAGGAACTAATGATGGAATATCTTCCTTCCAAGCTTAATGTTGAGTAATACCTGCATAGTCGGCAAGGTCCAGCCCCTTAGGTTGGTTGTCGGCTATGAAGCACCGGTGCGGCACTTAGGGTGAAGCACCGGCACCGGATACGCGTCGGGTGCGGGCGCGCCTCGGGTGCGGCACCGGTGCGTGTCAGGTGCGTGTCCAACTTTTTTTTTTTTTTTTAATTTCTTAAATCCCGGGTGCGGCTCGGGTGCGTATCGGCTCAGATCTGTCACCACCGGCAACCATCGTAAACTTCGGCAGCCACCAGTGATCTGAAAGGAGACATCGGACAGAAGAGGTAGAAGTAGCAGAAGGAGGAGGAGGAGAAGAAGAAGAAGAAGAAGAGGAGGGAGAAGGAGAAGGGAACTTACCGGCGATCCACTACGGCGTGCGCCCTTCGCCGTCGCCGTGCACTTGCTGCCGGAGAAGAAGGAGAAGGAGTCGATCTGTGCAAGGAGTGTGTGTCGATGCTACCAATGTTTTGGTTTTTGTGACTTTTGATTTTTTGCCACATAGTTTTGTTATATTATAAAAGAAATCCAATTGTTAAGTTATTACTTAAACCAACCCCAATATTTCAAAGAAATAACAGTGATACCACATAAAAACTTTATAAGTTCAGTTCTTCAATTTTAATATTATAAAACAACCCATTAAACTTACCAAAATCTTACATATTTGGTTGAAAGCTTTAAAATTTACAAAAGAAGCCATTAAACTTAAAAACTCACTAATTTGGTTGGAATATTAATATCTTTTCAAATATATCAAACACATATATTATGATTATTAAGATTTAAATTGTTTAAAAATTAAATACTAAGTATATATAATTAATAAAATATTTATAAAATATGCCGTATCCCCGCTGCACCTGTATCCTAAAATTTTAAAAAATGCCGTATCCGCGTATCCGCACCCGTGTCCGTGTCCGTGCTTCTTAGGTTGTCGGTGACATTGCGGTTGTCTAGAACTTGCCTGGGGCCATGTAGACGGTGTTGTTGATGGCAGTGCTTGGAAATGAGGCACAAGGTGACTCGAATGCTAGAAAATGCGGTCGGGTCTGCCACGATGTTTAGCCTTCGATGTGTGATAGTGAGAAATGCAGTTTCGGGGCACAATCGTTGCTCTTTGAGGATTTTAGCCCACACTTCTATCCGGCTTCAGCGCAAGTTGTGTTGCAGGGCCAATTAGGTTTAACCTTTGAAGTGTTGAAGAGGGCGTTTCCCTTTCGATTTTCGAACAGGGGCTTCTTGAAGGGGGGATTTTTCTTTTTTGCCTGCTGAAGTTTGTCTTCGGTAATAAGGTTGGCTGCCTAGAGAAATACAGCATTGTTAGTTTGCCGAAAGTTTGTAGGGGTGAAAGGAGTTTTCAAGTTTAGTTGGCTCTTGTCCATAAATTCCCACAATGCACTCATTGATTAGTGAGACATGGCAAGACGGTCCTGTTGATGGCCCAGATTGCTCCACCTCCACTGGAACCTGGTTAATCAATTACGAAAGCTACCGCGCAGCCATTAGCACGAGAAACTTGCCAGTAGTTTCTTCATCCATCGCTCAAGTGTATAATGCTATCACGAGTCACATGGAAATGAAGATTCTGTCTGGCGTAGGTAACCTTGTACTTAGTTAAGCCCTTTAATATATATAATACGGGGCCGAGTTTCCCACCCCAGTACCAACCGTTACGGAAATGTCTGCTAGTTTCCTTGGGGCATGTTTCTGGGCCACCATCATTGGGCCGAGACTCATCAGTACTATTATTGAGTGAGAGCGAAGCCTTTTTGAACTTATATTATACAAGTGCCTGAGCTTCGGTGATGTGATAATTGTTCCTGATGGGCTCGAATTTATTGGATGCGTTAAGTGTGGTGGTGCTCTTCTTTCCCTCCCTCTTTCTATTGGAGTTGCTCCCTTTTTGTTAGGGTAATAGTAGTTGTTCAGCGGGTTGTGGATATAGGTCAGATGTTTTAGTTGTGATTGGGTTATATTTTGGCGGGAGGATTGATGTGTTTGGCAGGTAGTGGTGGCTACTTGTTCGAGTGCTTTGGAGCTAGGTTTAGGACAGGTTTGGTTTGGTTTGGTGGTGATGAGTTCCTCCAATTCGTAAATCTCGTATGATTCGGTAATAGTCACTGCTGTTTGTTGATAATCTATTCGATGCGGATGACTTCGATTTCCAGCTCAGTTGTTGTATCGACGAATCGCGCATATGGAAATAAAAGTGGATGTCATACTTGCACACGAAATTCTTAAACACGTTTAAAAATAAAATAAACAAATAATGACGGCAATTAATGACCGCATAATAATAGCAACGCGTTTAAAAATAAACGAAACAATGGCGGCAATTAATGACCGCATAATAATAGCAGTCTTGTACTAACACTATTCCTTTTCTTCTTGGTCGTCAAAGAGTCTTGGTACTAGAGGTGTCAAAAGGGCCGGGCTTGGGCCGGCCCAGTTCGGGCCCATCGGGCCAGAAGCGGGTTCGAGCCTTACAAACTGGGCCGGGCCCAATGTGAGGATATCCTGGCCTGATCCAAGCCCTAGACCCTAACTTTAGGGCCGGGCTTGGGCAGGCCGTGGCCTGAATAAATTTTTTTATTTTTTTTAATTTTTTATGTTATGAAAAAAATTAAATTTAAGATAAATTTGTTCATAGGTCATTCTTCCTTTTATCTGAGTTTAAGATCTATATATATATATATATATATATATATGGATCATGATCCATTGTTAGCGCTAGCAGCGCTAGCACCGTCCGCTACATAATGTAGCGGACGGCCAATTATCGTCCGCTACATTATGTAGCGGACGGCCAAACAGCGCTAGCAACAGTGCTAGCGCTAGGAATGGATCACGATCATATATATATATATATATATATATATATATATAAAGGATTAATTTGAAATAAGCTTATTACAAAAGAAAGTGAATTAAATTTCAAATCTAATTCTGAATTTCAAATCCAAATCCTAAAAGAATTGGTTTCAAACAGACTGTATCATTCTCAACCACAGCTTGTATCTGTTCGAAATGGCTATCTAGGAAATGAGTTTAATTTTTATGTGTTTGGGCCAGAACTGAGCCTAAAAACAGGCCAGAATTGGGCTTTTTCGGGCCGGGCCATTTTTGGGCAGTTTTCGGGCCGGGTCCGGGCCTTTCGCTCGAAAACTCCGGCCTGGTCTAAGCCTAGGCCCAAAGCCCTATTTTTAAGGGCCGCTACTGTTCACAAGAGGGCCGGGCCGCGGGCCGCCCGACCCATTTGACTTGGTACTAGTTTCTGCGTTCAACCCTGAAAAGGACACGTATGCGTGTCCTGACCAAACAACGAGGGGCTGGCTGGCTGGCTCGTGTCTATTATTCCTGCGTTTGGATAAACTTCCAGCAACATCCAGAACAGAACACAATTCCCCACACGCATCGTGGAACCCTCCGCTGCTCACAGCACGCGGCCAAACACCTCAACACAGCAACCTTTCCAGATTCTTCCTAATCCAACCTTTACTTTACACCCCCCCCCCCCCCTCTCCTCTTCCTTCCTTCCCTCTCTCTCTCTCTCTCTATATATATATATACAACCCACCGGCTCCTTCTTAATTATTCCTTTATCCTCGAGTTTGTAAACCTCACAAACGAAGCCCGCTCACTACAATTACAATCATGTTGACGTCGCTTTTCAGTTCGTTTGATGCTCTCTCGGCCGAGAAGGTCGGCACTTACTGTTTTTCCCGTGCTCCGGCGGTGGATACTGCGGAGGACAAGCATGCTGCTGTGTCGGACCCCAAGGGGGCTTCGTCGGCGGTGGAGGCTATGAAGAAGGATAAACAGGTCGGTTCGGCGCCGCCGCCGCCGGGGGCTGTGAAGAAGCCGCAGAATGGGCAAGGACAGCAGAGGAGGGCGCCGCGGTTCGCGGTGGAGTTGGACGGCGTTCACTGCTTTGAAACCATCGTTCCTTTTTGATAGAGTAGGTCTGGAATTGGCTGGTCGATTTGTGATATTCTTTGGGCGGCCTAATTGGGTTCCTAATTTTTCTCCCCCCCCCCTTTTCTCTCTTCTTTTCTTTTCTATACAATCAATCTATTATCTTTTGTTCTTGAATTGCAGAGTTGTTTCTTGTCTTGGTACATAAGTTTAAGAAAAAAATATTATGAAATTCCGACAAACAGGCAATAAAAGAGAAGAATTTGGGAAACTCTAATAAAAATCCATGATTATCATGTTTCAAACTAGTCACGATTAAATTATGAAAAGTGAAAATTATTGATTAATGATTTTTTTAGAATCAAGTAAAATTCTTAAATGTCTTCATTAGTTACTAAATTTCTAGATTGACTGTCGCGTTAAAACTGTATTTAGTACAATTTTATCAAAATGTCATTCATAGTTTCGATTTATTAAAAATATTATTTTGAAAATTGATAATAATTTAAGTTAAGTTTTACTTTTCGAAAATAGTTTCAAACATTTCATGAAGAAGTCTGTTCCGCTTGTATATGATTATATTGGACTTTTCTTATCTTCTGACAATGAGTAAAAACGAATTTTCTTTTGTTTAAAATTAGAAGACTTGATCAATTAACGAAACAACGTAGACTTTGACAACATTGATTAGACTTTAGAGCCTCTTCCCGCGTTTGACGCGTGAGTGCTCATGGTAATGGATTTATTGTGCTTAGCACCGTTTAATTAACTCGCGGCAGCATTTAACACTATAAATTCATTTCATTTTTAGTTATGTTCTACCACCAAGTTTCATACATACAAATACAAAGCCCATGATGTGGCAAATATCATAAGGTATAATTGGCAAAGCAAACTAAAAAATTGGGCATAATAAAAATGGATCACCACTTAAAACAACTCCGACCACCGTCGAATGAAGGCGGTGACCATGATGAGATCTCAAGAAAGCTGATTTGATTCTGGAAAAGTAATTTTGGCTACCAATATTGGTTTTCAATTAGGAATTTAAAGACGTTTTTCTTAAAATGGGGTTTCAATTAAAGATCTGGATGAATCTTCAGTATTCAGTAAGGGGACTCGGTGGTTTCAGGTTTCTAAATGAATGCTCCTAGGATTTGAACCCGCTTGTGATATACGGCATGTGTTTGGCAGTGGCAATTATGACATGTTTGACAAAAAATTACTTGTTATGAATCCAGGCAGTATGGTTCAAAGGGAGGAGGGCCTGGGACCTTTGGGTTCGCGGATGTTTCTACGTAGAGAGAGAGATCATGGCCAAAAGAGGTGACGGTCACGGTGGTAGAGTACGTAGGAGAATAGGTGGGTGGCGAGTAAAAATTTTTTCTTTATAAACTTTTCTTGGTACTCCTAAAAATTGTGCATAGTCATTACTGTGACAAGGATTTTGACCGGAACATTGGAGTTGGGTGTAAGCTGCATAATTTATTAAAACTAGCGATACAATTTATTAGGTTAAAAAAGAGTATGTGATGATGAAAGCTATCACGAATAAATTAGGCAAGCTAAGCCTTCTAGTTGCTAGCCTAGGATAATAGGAGTCCTACTTTCGGTTTTGGTTCGTTACACATGATGGCCCCAGCTTTCACTACGAAGGATATCATTCCATGCCGCTTTTGACTTTCTGTACATGGCACTACTAATGTATGCAAGCAAAAGAAGCTTTAGTCAACTCGGGATATATATATTGGACCGTTCAAATAAATATTGATTTTGATTATTTAAAATTATCAGATGAGATCAGATCGACATGGTAGGAGGAATGATTTAGAGAGGCTAAAATTATTTTACGTGTTATATAATCAATAATTTTAAATGGTTGAAATTGTTGAGTTTCGATCACTTAAGATTTCTTTTATAATTAATCAAATTAAGATTTAGAAAATAGGAGCGACAAGTTTGAGTAGTCCAATTATGTGGCGTTGGATGCAAGAGGTGCAAGCTGGTCACAATAACGTAAGTATACTTCTAATAATTATCGTTTAAGTGGTATGTAGCGAAAAAATTACAAGACAGTGGATACATATTTTTTTGAGTACAACAACACCTCGACGGCGCCGAACGGCAGAATAAAGAGCATTTTTTCCCCCACTCTTCCTAAAACCAAACCTTACGGGATCACACTTCCCTTTTCCTATTCCTATTCCTATTCCTATTCCTAATAGATAACCGATTCCTCTTCCTTCACCCTCAAGTTTCTTGATCACTATAAATTCCCCAGTCTCTCGATCAAAGCTCACAGAGAATCTCTTCAATCCCGGTTTCTGGTTAGCAAGGCAATCATGCTGACGTCGCTTTTTAGTCCGTTCGATGCACTCTTGGCTGGGGCAATCGGCCAGAAGGTCGGTCTTTCCCGTTTTTCCCGTGCAACGGAGGTTGCTGCAGAGGCAAAGCATGCTGCTGCGTCGGACCCCAAGGGGGCATCGACAAAGGAGGCTGTGAAGAAGGACAGAGAAGTGAGTTCAGCGCCACCACCGTCGCCGCATGTGAAGAAGCGACAGAACCAGCAGCAAGGACAGCAGAGGAGGATGCCGCGGTTCGCCGTGGAGTTGGATGGTGTCGACTGGTTTGAAACCATCGTCCCCTATTGATAGACTTTGGTTGGTTGATTATGATTTTCTTTGGGTGGCCTATTCGGATTCCTAATTTTGCTAGTGTCCTAGGAATACCTTTGGCTACCCTTTTTCTCATCTTTTTTTCCCAACAAATTGTGAGTTATGCTATAGAATCAATCTATTATCCTTTGTTCTTGAGTTGCAAATGATTATTGCAGAATTACCTTTTCAATTCCTTGGTATATGATTTGGGTAAAAGTCACAAAGTTTTGTTTCTGTCTCCAAAACGAGGGAAATAACTTCAAGAAAAACCTAATTGATCCAAGTATTCAACCAATGCCGCTAAGAAGCAACAGTTCGACTGGACTGTTCTATCCGCTAGAGAACAAGTAACAACTTTAGACTTTGACAACATAGAGCCTAAATCTGGTGCTTGTTTAAGAGATCTTGAATTATACATGACATGTGCTATCGACGTGCTTGGGACAACTTGAGCACAACAGAGATACAAGCATAAACTTTATCCTTGGCCCCAGCCGTAGCCTCCTAAATCCCAAGTGCTTTCTAGGTCAATAAGAGCCCTAATTTATTCGAGTGTCGTTCATTGTACATGAAAAGACCAGGGTCATCTTTTAGCATGACAACATGGTATTTGATGCTGCATTGACATGATTACCTTGGGTGTGAAAATATATGGTATAACATGTATGATGGGACGCCTTGGTGAAAGGGGGGTATGCTCACACGGACAGACGTTTCTTAACCGGGGGTTGTGAGTCAATTATTTGTACCTCGCAATGTCGTGAGTTCTTTCCGCACATGTTATTGATAAAATAAAAATTCCAACTTAACACTGGATATTGAAAAGTTACCCTTAAAACAAGTATTTGAAGCATTAAAACTGAACAAAATTTGCACCCTAGATTTCAGATATTTGTGGCTCACCAAATGAAGTATCAAATATCTGCTAAAAGTGCGATTGATCTTTGGAGGGTTTGGCCCCAAATTTTGGATCCTATTCAAGGCAAGTTGCTTCCTCACATGGTCCACGGAAGAGAAGATACTAACAAGATACGCACACTCTGGTCGACACACTTTAGATGACGTGAATAATTACTTCCAAAATACAGCCCCTACCCCATGCCTCCATAAGAACCAGATAGAGTTATCATTTTTCCCTTCTGGAGGCCACCCATCTTTTTTTTTACTTCTAGACTGGCAAAGAAGAAATAATTAACCCAACGTAATTGTTATAGTCTCTTGTCCACCATGTATGGAGATTGTGATTCACTCTAATGCTTGATGGGTTTTTCTTGCTTTTGAACATGTTTTTTGGCTGGATCTAATCTCTAACGTGTCATTAGAGTTAGATCCTATCTGTATTCCATGATTTTTAGTTTATACCTTAGCGTACTATAGTTTGCTTCATTTAGATCGAGGCTTAGAATGATCACTTAATATTTTTAACGCTATACTTCTTGACGACGGGTGTTAAAGTTCTAATTGGCTATAAATGGGAATAGAATCTTATACTTAGCTGGCTCATATGGAAAGAGAGTATCTTTTAGCAATCTTGAGGGTATATATAGACCCATTTGAACAACGCTTTTCTTTGTCTTTGAATACGTTCTACACCGTTTCTTTCTTTTCCTACCATTCTTTGCTTCACTTACCTACCAAGACATCCCATATTCCCTTGATTTACTCTGTCCCTTTTCTCTCCCTCCCGATACAATCCTGTCAGTATTCATCGAAGAACTGGACAGTTCGTGTTTGCCGACCAAACAAGCGCCTCAAAAGCTCTGCTCTGCAGCAATGGCAATTGGCACTCTTAGCGTGGCAGCACCTACTGTTGCGGCTGCATTTGGGCTTTATCTGTTTGATAAACACCATTCTAACACCAAGGTGTGCATATCAATTATTGTATATACGTTTTCTCGATCTTTAATTGAAAAATCGTTTGAGCTGGTGTAGGCCTAGGCTGTAAAAATAGTGTCAGCGGAGCGTAAAGTTTCTTGACATCGTGCCAAGTGATCTGAGCCGATTACCGCAATCTGGCTGGTGGGATTAAGGGAGAGGGATCGCGGATGCCACTCAATTATGTGGCCGAACCCCAAAACTATATAAATATAAACACAGTCTTGTTAGCTTTAACTAATTTGTCTTGAATGTTCAGGAACATGGAGGTGCATTGAGGGCATCATTAGTGAATCTGGTTGCCGAAGTGAAGGAAGAGGTGAAGAGCGGCCGGAGGCCAAAGTTGGCACCACAGTTTGAAGGGTTGCACTCTTTCGAAAGCCTGGTGGCTCCGTAGTCCTGCTGCAGCCTGGTTAAGTTGGCACGAACATCCAAGCTTTAGGCAAGCATCCCAGACCATTAGGGATGGCAATTTGATCCGTAACCGGCGGATATCCGCTCCGATCCGATCCTATAGGAGCGGGTTTTTTTAATTTTGACCGGGTTACGGGGCGGGTATGGGTTTTAAAATTTTAACCCGCACCGGGTACGAGTCGGGTTTGGTATTTAGTTCAGACCGCCCCGCACCCGCCCCGTATATAATTCTATCCTAACCCTAAATCTAATCAGAGCCGTCCATCTCTCTTATATAAATAGAGTCATGAAAAACCCTAGCATCAGCCTCTCACTTTTCTATATCTTCTTCTGTCTCTTCTCACTTCCGCGGCAACAACGGCGCCGTCAGCCTTGCCTATTCTCTCACCGCCCGTCATCTCCTCCACGAACCACCTCACAACCAAACACCGTCCACCGTTATACCTTCATTTGCGGCTCCACTCGTGGAAGGCTCTACTCACCAAGTTTCGCGACTGTGACGCGACGAATCGCCGAATCGAAAGCACCGCCGCAAGGCTGAAACATCCATTAACACAAGAAGTGTTGCTTTGAGAGGTTGTATATACACCCTTTGTGAAGTGGAAAGGTCAAAGCCTGGGAGTTTGAGAAGTGTGGAAAAGGAGGTATAGAATTCTTTGAGAGGTTGTATATTTGTTATGCACCTTATAAGGGTTGCTTTATCGATGATTATAGTAAGATTATTGGCTTGGATAACTGCCATTTGAAGAGACCCTACAAAAGAATACTGGTAACAGCAGTGTGGATAGTTTCCATCTGAAGAGATCTTACAAAGTATGGTCGTGTACAGAATCATGAAATTTGAGGATTTGTTTTTTCATTTGGGGATTTAGAAATTGTAAAAAAATGTTCAGATTTATTGATAAGATTTCATGTTATAGATATTTTGTGGTGTTAGGCATTTGCTATTTCTGTATTGATTAAGATTATGTATTTTAGATTTTTTTGTGTTATGCATTTGCTATTTCTGTATCGATTAACATTATATCACCTTTGTGGTTTTCGTCCCTCTTTGATTATTTTGCAGATTGAACAATTTTGTAATATAGCTGTGTAAAAGGAGGCGGGTCAAATGCTGGTTTTGTGTAGTAAGAAAAAATGTCGGGGCGGGGGCGGGTTAATAGAAAGATTGTCGGATCGGGGATGGTATTCCCATCCCCTGACCCGATGGCGGGGCGGGGCGGGGCAGTGTGTAAGTACTAGCGGGGCGGGTACGGATTTCATAAGATCCGCATCCGACCCGCCCCATTGCCATCCCTACAGACCGTGGCTAGCTAGTGACAGGGCAGAACCTTATTTCATGAAAATTTTGCTCTCCGCGACAGATTAATGCATTTATCTTTTGAAGCTGATTTGGGTCGTAGATGATTGTAACGGAGTGGGGGGAGGCAAGAACCTTCATAATCGTTACAATTTTTTTTTCCCGTCAGTTAGACCTTCAAAAAATTTTAGCCTACTGATCTTCAAGAAAAGATAAGGTGGGTAAACATTCCAAATAACTCGATGTTATTTTGCTTCCCTGCAATGTCTTTAGTTTGAACCTCAAATCACTCGATCCTTGCAGAAAGTGTAACGTTGTACGTGATAAATTTGTTCACTTTCACACTTCTACTTTTTCTCTGGCTTGCGCTTCAGCTCTCCCTTTAATGAAAGTCTTGGTGATATGTGGGACTTCAAAAGGCAACCAAAGTCAAGCCTAGAAAACGGAAAGAAGGATTTGAAAGTTTTACTAACTTTGTCTGTGCGATTCAACATAGAGAAAGCAGAAAGATTGAGGGCCGTTTGACGGTCATTTTTTTTTTTGCTATTTTTTGGCCCTCTTCTCTTTTTTTCTAAAAGTCTATGAAAGTTGGGGTGTTTGGTTGGCTTTCTTTTTTTTTAAAAGGGCCAACACTTTAAAAACTAAGGCCCAAAACAGAAAAGAGCTCGGAGCTCTTTTCTAACCCAATTTTCACGCGGGGCTGATGAAGGCTTTAATGAGGTCGAGGCTTCGAGTCTCACTAGCAACAAAATTGGGGTTTTTTTTGCTGGGTATAAAACCCTCCTTCAAGTTGGACTTCATCTCTTTCATCAGACAGGGGCTCGATCGGCCGCAACTCTCATGGACTCCACAGCTCCACCGCGTCCGTCGCCTTCACCGGCCACCGCTTCCATCGCCTCCACCGGACATCGGCGGCTCCACCACTCCACCTCTGGTTATTGCGACTTGCAACGCTTTTCGGCCCCTCTCTCTCTCTTCTCTCTATCTCCCCCCGTCCCGAAAGCCCTAAATTAAATCCAATAGGAGAAAGCCATGGGTTTGTAGCGCCGATTTTTGACCGGCGAGAGAAAGAAAGAAGGATGGGCTTCAGTTTTGACCGGAGAGAGTTTGGGTTTGTAGCACCGGTTGTGATGTCCGTTGCCGGCGGACAACGGTGGCCTGATCTGGGTGCCGGTGGTGTGGCGATGAGACCGGTGGTGATGGGGTGAATTCGTGGGTGTGTGCAGCTTTGGTGGTAGTGTGGCAGTGCCGACCGGTGGTGGTCCGCTGGAGGTCTTGGTGCTGGTGGTCTTGTTTAGGATTAAAATGAGTTAAGGTTGGTTGTTAATCATTGTAATGTTGGAAAATTATGTTTAAGACATTATAATATAGTTGCTTAATTACCTTTAATAATATTTAATTATGTAAAAATGTATATTAAAAAAAAGTGCAAGTCAAAAGAATTGTCTTGTCAAACGCTTGCTCTTTTCTGTTTTTTGAAAAAATAAATTCTGTCAAACAGCCACCAGTTTTTTAAACTGGTAAAAAAAAAAACCAGAACTCTTCTCTTTTTTTTTAGAAAAAAAACTGAAAACTGAAAGTCATACCAAACAGACCCTGAGTTTTTTCTTTAATTAATACTGTTTTAAAATTTAATTATTAATATATTTTATTTTTATATTTATTTACAAGCATACCACACTTCTAAAAATCGTTGTTTGAAACTATGATTTCAAGGTAGAAATTACCGTTTCAAACCTTGAAATTGTGGTTTCAAACAACGATTTTCAAAAGTGTGATATGCGGGTAAATAAGTTTAAAAAAAGAGTAATTTGGTAATTAAAATTTTAAAATGTAATAATTAGGAAAAAAACTTTGGAAAGATAACTTGAATGCAATCCTTACATAACTTTTTGACCTCCAATTATCTGGGGAACCTCAATCTCTTTAAATCTCGTTCATCCGTTACACCTACTATATGTATCTATTGCCATTACATTTAAAATTTCTTAAAAAAGATTATTAGAAAGCCCCTAGAAAGAGGTGGGGGCGACTAGTCCATACCGCGAAAGCATTTGTTAGATAGTCCATTACCGATAACTTGAGAAAGTGAAAAATTGCTTAGATCGCATCATCTTCCATTGTTAATCTAAAACAAAACGATATAAAAACAACATGAAAAAGTATTAGTGAACTATTTAGCGCTATATAGAAATACCTCTGGATCTATAATGATCAAATTACAGAAGTCGAACGCTTATAGTGATTCTCCGTGTGCTTTCTTATAAGTAAAGGGATTCTTGGCACTTAAGGTAACAAATTTCTCATTCCAAGCCCCTCTCTCCTGAACAAACTTTGGCTGCTACTAAGTTGTAGGAATCTTCCTCCAATTCCATATATAGTGGCAATCAATAGCCGCTAAATGTCTTTAATGACTTTTCTGTTAACATTTTTAGCGACAACTCTTAACAGCACTTTTTTAGCGTCACTACAAAGATTTAGCAACCATTAATTGTCACTACACGGGGGTAGGAGGAAGAATTTTGGCTGCTACCCGGGTTGAAGGAATCTTCCTCCTACCCCCATGTAGTGACAATTAATGGTTGCTAAATCTCTGTAGTGACGCTAAAAAAATACTTTTAAGAGTTATCGCTGAAAGTGTTAACAGAAAAGCCACTAGAGACATTTAGTGACTATTAATTGTCACTATATGTGGGGTTGGAGGAAGATTCTTACAACCGGGATAGCAGCCAAAATTTATTTCTAAATAAAAGTTATTCAAAATATTTAACAACCATTAATTGTCGCTACATGAAGAGTAGGAAGAAGATTCTTTCAACCCTACAGTCAAATTTTTTCCCTCTCTCCCTCTCCCTGCTTGATTACTGTGAAAAACTACGTCGACTTGTCTTTCGACGGCGAAACGTACTGTTACTCTCCAAATAATTGCACATGAAAATGTTGGCAAAAAGCCTTTTTCCAAGTCATGGATGACAAGACAGCCTTACGTTCGAACGCGCGTCAGACTCTCTCCACGAGGGATCAGGATCCCCTACTGTAACTCATAGTTACAGCAGGGATGTTGTGCACCCAAATGAGAGAGGGGGAAGAGAGAGCGAGGGAAGAGAGAGTAACCATGGTTTACATGGGATCACAGCACAACACCTCTCTCTCTTCCCCCTCTCTCATTTGGGATCACAGCATCTCTACTGTAATCATAGGTTACAGCAGGGATCCTAATCCCTCCGGTGGACAACCCTGTGCTCCTTGAGTCCATTCGTCCACAGTCCCGTTATTGAAGTCGCTAGGTCTCATTCCACAAACAGGCTATAAATGTAGCCACATGTTGCAATGAATGAACGAAACGAAACCGTCTCCTTCTCTGCAAGATCAACTTACTTTACCGGTTACCATTTGCATCAAATCAATCAAGCCACACTCCCAGAAGGGGCCTCCATGGACCAAACACCCCATGTAGCCCTGTACCCGAGTCCAGGTATGGGTCACCTAATCCCACTCGTCGAGTTCGCCAAGCAACTCGCTCACCACCACAGCTTCTCCGCCACCATCATCGTCCCTACCACGGGACAGCCAATCAAGTCACAAAAAGCGGTCCTCAATGCCCTAACCCAACGCCATAAACCACCTCTTCCTCCCACCTGTCGACCTGCCCGAAAACATCAACCCCGAAGTACAAATCTTCCTCATCTTATCTCTCTCTCTTTCCTCCCTTCGTGACGCCTTGGAATCACTTTTGGCGACAACCCGTTTGGTCGTGGATCCCTTTAGCATCGACGCCATTGATGTTGCCATGAAGCTTCATGTCTCGCCGTACTTGTTCTTCACCTCAAGCGCCATGTGTTTATCGTTTTCCTTCTATCTGCCAAAGCTTGATGAGGAGGTTTCATGTGAGTTTAGGGATCTACCCGAACCGGTGGAGATTCCGGGTTCTGTACCTGTCCATGGAAGAGACCTTCTGGACCCGGTTCAAGACCGATCCGGAGAACCGTATAAGAAGATTCTTCACAATGTGAAGCGGTTTAATTTGGCCGAAGGGGTAATAGTAAACAGCTTTATGGAGTTGGAAGGGAGAGCTATTAGAGCTTTGCAAGGGGAAGAACCGGACAGGCCCCCGGTTTATGTGATTGGACCGCTTATTGGTTCAAGTAATGAACCGGAGCGGTCCGAGTGCTTACAATGGCTGGATAGTCAGCCAGGTGGGTCGGGTTGTTCGTGTCATTTGGAAGTGGTGGGACACTTTCTTAAGATCGAATTAATGAACTTGAATGAGTGGCCAAAGGTTCATATGGGTTATCAGAAGTCCAAATGATAAGTCTGCAAATGGTGCATTTTTTGATGCCCAAAGCCAGAATGACCCTCTCAGTTTCTTACCAAAAGGGTATCTAGACAGGACCAAAGGGCAAGGCTTAGTTGTGCCATCTTGGCCACCACAGATCCAGGTCCTGAGCCACAGGTCCACTGGTGGTTTCTTAACTCATTGTGGTTGGAATTCAACTCTAGAGAGTATTGTTCATGGTGTGCCTATGATCGTCTGGCCACTCTATGCAGAGCAAAAGATGACTGCGGTCATGTTAACCGACGGCCAAAATGCTGCATTAAGACTGAACGCAAACGAAAAGCATTTGGTACTAAGAGAGGAGATTGGAAAAGTTGTGAACGATCTAATGAAGGGAGAAGAAGGGATTAGGCTTCGCAAAAAAAATGAACGAACTAAAAGATGCCGGGACGAACGCTCTAAGCAAAAACGGGTCTTCCTCCAAGTCATTGTCTAGGTTGGCAATCAAGCTGAAAAATCAGAAGAACAGTTAGGATAGAACTCATTTTAGCGACATCCTTTGCTAATGGAGGTTAAAGAACAGCTGCATCATCATGAGATTGGATTGTGCATAGATTATCTGTGTTCAGTGCTTTTTAACACAGATAAGCTGAGCCTGCAAGCTCACTTTTTGGTGCATCATCAGGCAAACACTTGAAATGTGCTTGTTTGTGCATAGTCCATTGGCATGGGATTTGAGATTGATTGGGGTCCCTTAGAATGGGACTCTTTTTGGGAGGGGTTGGCTCACTGTCTTGCCGAAGCTAAAATGATAACACACATAAAATCGTGTTAGCCTTTGTTACATTAGTATTGTGTTTTCATGGATGTTTACATGTGCCTTGTCACAAAATAGATCTAAAACAGGTTATTCATGCGTTAAAGTTCCTTGTTGTCATACTTAATTGGCTAATTAAACACAAGAAATCCGAGCCATTCTATGCAGCGTGACATGTATGAAATGCAGAGACAGAGTAGGTTCAAGTGCAAGCTTCAACGACGAGATGTTTAACAACAGGTGCTTCAGCTCACAAGCTTAATTTCTACATTAAGATTTTCGCAACGGTCTAGATTAAACTGTTAGGTCTCCTACTATGTAAAGGTATAACTCAAAAGAAAGTACATCTAGAAGGTTATGTACGTTGTCATTAAAGGAGTGCAAGCTATCCCATCCCAAGGGTCGATGAATTTTAAGGCCTAATGTGTGGTCCTAAATGTTTATGTTTTGAATTAAAAAAATTAAGTTTATATGCAATTTTATCTCTAATACCATAAAGGTGTCGCTAATGGGCACCCTTTTTCAACTAAGATTTAAGAAATAATGTACAAATACATCTTCGGCAACGAATTATTTTGAATGCAACCCAGCTCTAATCAAAAAGAAAATTTTCTTGGCTTTAAGAAAAAGGGAGGTTATATGCCCTCAACCCCCAAACCAACAAAGACCATACACTAACAACTCATTCATCACAGAGAGTTACCCTCCATCCATGGAACAAACACCCCATTTAGCCATCCTGCCGAGTCCGGGCATGGGTCACCTCCTCCCACTCGTCGAGCTAGCCAAGCAACTTGCCCACCACCACAGCTTCAACGTCACCCTCATCGTTCCCACCACCGGACCACCACCCGAATCCCAAAAAAAGGTCCTCGCCGCCCTGCCCAGCACCATAAACCACCTCTTCCTCCCACCAGTCCACTTCCCTCCAGACATGAACCCCGAAGTGCAGCTCTTCCTCACCATACCTCGCTGCCTCTCTTCAATTCGCGACGCCTTGAAATCACTTTTGGCGAACACCGATTTGGCCGCCTTAATCGTGGACGGCTTCGGCATCGATGCATTTGATGTTGCCAGGGAGCTTGGTGTACCGCCGTACTTGTTTTTCACTGCGGGTGCAACCACTTTGTCTTTCTGCTTTTACCTGCCAAAGCTTGATGAGATGTTTTCATGCGAGTATAGGGATCTGCCTGAACCGGTGGAGATCCCCGGTTGTCTTCCGATCCATGGAAGAGACCTTCTGGCTCCGGTTCAAGAGCGATCCGGTGAAGCTTACAAGAAGGTTCTTTACAACGTGAAGCGGTTCCGTTTAGCTGAGGGGGTGTTAGTGAACAGTTTCATGGAATTGGAAGAGGGGGCTATCAAAGCCCAGCAAGAGGAAGAACCGGGAAAGCCGCCGGTTTATGTGATTGGACCGCTTATTGGTTCAAGTAAAGAATCGGAGCGGTCCGAATGTCTTTTGTGGTTGGACAAACAGCCGGATGGCTCGGTGTTATTCGTGTCATTTGGAAGTGGTGGGACACTTTCCCATGATCAGATCAATGAACTGGCATTGGGGCTAGAAATGAGTGGCCAAAGATTCTTGTGGGTTGTAAGAAGTCCAAATGATAAGTTTGCAAATGGTGCTTTCTTTGATTCCCAAAGCCAAAATGACCCTCTTGGTTTTCTGCCAAAAGGGTTCTTGGATAGGACTAAGGAGCAAGGTCTAGTGGTGCCATCTTGGGCACCACAAATCGAGGTGCTTGGCCACAGGTCTACTGGTGGTTTCTTAACTCATTGCGGTTGGAATTCAACTCTCGAGACCGTTGTTCACGGCGTGCCTATGATCGTTTGGCCACTTTTTGCAGAGCAAAGGATGAACGCGATAATGTTGACGGAGTGGCTTAATGTTGCATTAAGGCCGAAAGTTAATGAAAGAGGATTAGTGGAGCGCGAGGAGATTGAGACGGTAGTGACGGATCTGATGAAGGGGGGAGAAGGGAATAGGATTCGCAACAATATGAAGGAATTACAAGATGCTGCTGTCAGAGCTCTAGGCAAAGAAGGGTCTTCGACTAAATCTTTATCGAAGTTGGCGATCCAGTTGAAAAATCAGACCATCAAATGATGTTATCCTTATTCATCCATTTCGTATCCGACTACTTTCTTACTACAGGGTAAAATAAGAGCATGTGTGATGGCTGCATCAAATCAAAACTGCTTAATATTGTAAGGTAGCTAATCTCCATTGCAGAAATTATAATACACGACATGACTATCGAAACACAATTATCCGTACAACTTCATTATAACATAGTAATTTGGAAACTCGTTGACCATCAGGACCCGAAAACTTAAGCTGTTTATTCTTATTAGAAAGTATACCATTGTCGTGTGTTACAAAAGCGTATCAGCCAAGATGCAAAGGCCAAAGGATGCCACAATGTCGTGACCGCGTGTGCCCTATTTCAATATATATGCAACTCTACTCTATACCCGCTTCATGCTCCCAAATCCAGTATAAAAAGACATTACACATACTGCGGTTGAGGTAAATGGGAGACAAAAGGTCATGAGTAGCAGGTAGGGTATTTCAAAACAAACGTCAATTGTACAGATGTATCACAGTTAGGTCCTTGGACATGCTCTCCTCCCTAAGTTTGCAAACCTTCTGGCAACGCCGAAGATAACCGCTTTAGTCAAGAGCCCGCGGTCAAGACTACAAGCAAGGGCAACAGCCGCACCAATAACTACAAGCTTTGGAACGTTCATGCTAGTTGGCTTCTCAAGCGGACCAACCACTTCCGTCTCTGTGGAATCTTCATCACTTTCCAAGGATTTCAGGTAGTCTGGATCAATCTTCGTGTTTATCTGAGCCATAAATGCAGTCCGGGAGAGTGGTGCTCCAGATGCTCTTACCTTCTGGTAGGCACGCAAACCACGCTCGATCTTCTTGACAGCTCCCCACATTCCTTGCCTTATTCCAAACTTCGCAATTTCCCCGGGGATGCCCATATCTTCATGATGGAAGAGCATCACCTCACAGGCTGTCAGATGGCCATTTCCTTTCCGTGATCCAACTGTTTCATTTGCACCAAATAGGTAGCTCAGATATAGAAAATTCATGTAAAGTCTAGGTCACAGATTTTACAAGTTCCACAAAACAGCTTGAAACATTAATTATCCAAAAAATATCAACGGACTTTACAGGATCACTAGCTTTCCACAAATTGAACCCAAAGAGAGGTTCTGTTGGTTTTTTTTTCCACACACCAACCCAACGGTTAAGTAAAAGGTAAAGATAATCAAAGTCTTGATTTACCTGCTTGAATGGACCAACTTGAATAGTAAAGGTCCACACGTCTAGGTTTCTGCCGCCTTGGAACAGAAGGACAGTGGACTCCCTGGTACAGGACAATAAAAGGACAATCAGAACTTAAACTTCAACAGAAATCAACTACAGAGGAAATTTCAATAGCAGCAAAATTTATACCACTGGACAACACTATGGAAACATCACTTTTTTTTTGTCATATGTTTTAACAGGAAAAACATCCTTCTCTCAACCGTTAAAAGTTGTAAGTTATGCAATTCCTGTTTACTAACTTGTCCTCTTCGGTTATTTCTCCTTTCAGGTGCCTTCAGCTGATTACTTGCTTCTTATGTCGAAGTCCAAATTTGACCTTCTTTCAATACCATTCACTAAGAACTACCCCTTGACTTTTATCACCTTTCCATACAAAAATTCAACACCCACTGGAATCTCATTAGACTCTTCATAGTTGTGCAACATTCTCCACTGAATATGTTTAATGAAACTTACAATTTTCCCTTTCTAATTTGGACTAATGAAACCCCAATACAATTTACCCTAAACTCAGCTAAATTGCTTGCCTTCACTTTTACTTCATTGCAACAAGAAACACCAAATGACAAGTGTGAATACTCAAACTTAACCAAGTAGTTATTAACCATCTAACTTTTGTTATAACAGCATCTCCACTACCATACCTTCGTCACACAGTAATATGTTCTTCCCGATTCCCATATTCGACGGCCAATTGTGTATTCTCTGTCACTACAGAAAAAGGGAAACTACGACAGAGAAGATTTAATAGATTACAAACTGCAAGAAAAATTAAATAAGCATATAAGTAGATAAGTGCAACTTGACTCACCTTCCGTATCCAATGCACTACCATAGTTCCTGTGGTGGGGCATTCTTCTATTGTCACTGCATGTAGAAGCATGTCATCCCACTCCAGTCGGAACTCATCGTCCCAGAAGAAGTCCCTTAACAATTCAGGTGTAGCGTCCTCATAGACAGTTCTGCTGCAATATTGAGGAGGACCAGTCTAACAAATCATAAAGAGCAACCAATTAAAACACAGGATACAAATCAAATCATGCAATAACGTACAAAGCACTTCTTTGATTAAGGAACACTTGTTGGTCAAGGGACCCTCAACCAAAACAATAAGAGGAGGACTCTACCTCGGGATCTCTCTGCCATGCTTGGTAGCTCATCATGGGGCTAGAACGATCCATAACATGTTTCCATGGTGGGCCTCCATCTTTCCTCTCAACAAGATGGCATAAGTGTTCAAAATCTTCCTCCGTCACAACACGGAACTCGTCTTTTTCAAGATGTGAAGAACTAGACAAAAGGAAAAACGATAAAAGAACCCAGTGAGAATTCTAAGCTTTAATGCGTGTTAACAACTTTGATGTCAAGCACAACCTCCACTAGAAGCTGGTATTACAAGGACTCGCCGGTCCGTACACTTGCCCCTCACAGGGAACTGGACTCGCTACCATGAGTGGGAGATAACATGTTTAGGGACGATATTTCTCCAAGTAGAGGTAGAATTTGGCTTATGCAGTTGGGGAGGACGTAATTCAACATACGAAACACCCTAAGCTTGTCCTAAGTTGCAGACTTGCAGCTACTACCAGAATGTTCAACTATCACCGCCAAGATCTCAAACTTTCATCTTCTAAGCACTAGCGCCATAAACCAAGTTCTGTCTATAAGCTATCTGAGGCGCTGATGTAGCACCCGGAACAAAGCGACACGCTTACGTACTCAACAATCATATTTATCAGTTTCTTAATAGCAATCAGATGCATAGTCTTAATGAATAGTGCACGAACTGAACTACGAGCTTCTCACAAACTATATGTTTAGGGATAAAACCACATTCAGCCTATGTCATTAGTCAATATATTACGCAACTTGAAATTATGCATCCTTCTATGAAAATTCTAGCTTAGCTTCACAATTACTCAACAATTACCTGCAACTTGGATTCTCATTCAATTTCAATGCTAATTGGGCCGTGTCATCCGCACCAGTGTCAACAATAGAGGAGGCAAAACTTGGGTTTGGGGTCCGGACCTTGATAGAATCGAAGCTCTGGGTCGAACCAAAACCCATCTTCACAGGTGAAGAAATTAAAGCAGGAGGCGATGAAGGCGCCGAACCATCAAATTTACAAATCCCAAAGCTAGCCCACCTGGGTTTCCAAGCCCATCCAACCATAATCCCAAGGAAAAACGCAATCCAAACAGGACCCAGAAAAATCATCAGCTCTAAAACAATTGCCCCCACCGTGGGCCTTCCAAATATCTCCAAAAAAGCTTCAACGAAAGCCATGGCAAATAAATCTATAGTGGCAGTGATCAAGAACGTTTAAAGAGTGGGAAAGACAAACCCATATGGAAAAACCTCCGCTAAATTAGCGGAGAGTTGAAGAGGGGGAAAGAAAATGGGAAACAAAGTGAAATAAAGGTCGGTTTCTTCGGGATAACGATGAAAGGAACATGAAGGGCAGAAGTGGATCCGTGTTCGGCAGAGCTAAATGTGGCCTATTAGATGGATGGGGAAGTTTAAGAAAGTCGATGAGTGGCCGCCAATGCCACAGCTGCAGCTGTGGGGAAAGGGTATATTTTAGCTTGTAGCCCTGGCCATTCAACCTTAGCTAGGGGGAGGAGAGGACAAAGCACGAGTATTTCGAAGGTCGGTGGTTGTAATTCCATTTCAAGTAGCGGCGGTGTCTCGGTTTCCACGCAAGCCGATTTGGACCTCGATGGCATATGCTTTTAAAGTTTTACTATTACTACTAGTTAGGGACCGAGGAGTGGACAGCGCTAGAATTGTCAAACGGGCCGGGCGGCCCGTGGGCTGGCCCAGCCCGGCCCTGTTCTGGTCCGGGCTGGCCCGGCCCCGTCCATGAACAGTAGCGGTTTGGCCCGGCCCGGGTCTAGCCCGGTCTGCGGCCCGATTCTGGCCCGGTCTGCGGCCCCACCACTTGTTTGAATTTTTGGTTTTCCCCCCCTTTCTTCCACCCTTTTTCCAAAATTCCACTTTTACCCCCCCAACAGCAATATAACGGCTAGTTTGGGGGGTATTTTAGTCTAACCTATATTTTTCAACTCCTTTACACTCTTACCCTCCCCAACAACTATAAACGGATAGTTTGTAGGGGTATTTTGGTCTTTTGTGAAGTTTCTAAAATCTATAAATTCACACCATTTCTCTCTAATTTTTCACACCAATCTTCTTACTCTCTCTTACCTAAACATTCTATATTTCTACAAGCTTTGCTACTATTTTTCTCTCCAATTACTACTCTTGCTAATTACTACTAGTATTTACTAATTAGTACTCTTGTTTATTAATTACTAGTCTTGCTAAATTCTTTTTAATTACTACTCTTGCTAATTACTACTAGTATTTACTAATTAGTACTCTTATTTATTAATTACTAGTCTTGCTAAATTCTTTTTAATTACTAACTCTCTAATATTTGTTACTCGTTCATTCTTTTAATTGTTATTTCTTATTACTACTCTTATACTTGTGTATTTAGTTACTCTTACAAAGTTTAGCGTGAAATATGGCTGGATTATTGAAGAAAATGAGGCGTGCATCGTCATCACGAAAAACATCATCATCATCGCAAGCACCACCACCAGCACAAGCGCCAGCGCCACGGCCATCACAAACACCAATCCAAGCACCAACACAACCATTCGTTCCTGGACGAATGAGTACAGGCTGTATGATAGATACCCAAGCCAATTGGGAGTTCAATCAAAACATTCCAGATTTTGAATACACGCCTGATGAAGACCCCCCGCATTATAGTCAAGGACGCAGCTCGGTTGGCGAAGCTACTACTCCGTGGCATAATCTCAACCCTATGCCTGGTCATGATGAAGAAGGGCCGAGCAATGCCTCCGGTAATGAGCCAGAAGTCCAAAAGGGGAAAAAAAAGAAAGCCGAGTGTTGGAATCATTTCGATGTAGTTACGGTGGACGGCATCCGAAAAGCTCGATGTAAGTACTGTGCTAAATTATTTTCGTCTGGTAGTGGTAATGGACATCTTAACAGGCATTACCCTCTGTGTGCACCTCGACAAGGCCACGTCGAACCTACCCAAACGCAGTTATCTTTTGACGGTAAGTTATTTGTTTATAATCAGCGAGAGCAAAGAGACGGTCTCGCTGAATTTGTTATTCATGATGAACAAGCCTTTTCTTTTGCCGATAATCCTAAGCACTCTAGATATATGAACACATACGTTCAACCTTTGTACAAAAAGGTTCATAGAAACACAACTAGATCCGATGCACTCCGACAGTACAATGCTGCTAAAGCACGCCTTATCGATTATTTCGATAAATTTGAAGGTAAAGTTAGTCTTACTTCTGATATTTGGCAATCTCCTTATACTTTTGTTAGTTATTCTTGTGTGACCGCTCATTGGATTGATGTAGATTGGGTTATGCACAAGAGAATCATCGCTTTCGAGCACTTCCCTTATCCGCACGATGGAATGAACATTGCTATTCTTATATTAAAAGCATGCACCACATTTAAAATTAAGGATAAGATTATGAGTGTTAGTTTTGATAATGCTTCTAATAATAAAGTTGCTGTTGCAGCTTTAAAGGAGACGCTTCAACCTGTACTTAATGGTGAATTATTTCATGTTCGCTGTGTTTGTCACATTATTAATTTAATTGTTCAAGATGGTTTAGCTGCTGCAGGAGATATTCTTCTCAAAATGAGGGGTATGACAGCGTATGTTAATAGCTCGAGTCCGAGAACACAACAATTTAAAACGTTGTGTGTTCAATATAATATGCCTCGCAGGAGAGCAGTTACAGATGTGGTCCACAGGTGGAACTCTACATACCACATGCTTTTACACATTCTGGCATACCGAGAAGTCTATACGCATTTTCTACTAACCCAGTTCCCAGCCGGCTTGCCAACTCAAGAGGAATGGCAGATGGCCACATACCTAGCTGAATTTTTGGAGGTATTCTACACGTCTACCAATTTATTGTCTGGTACGTACTATCCCACCTCTCCTCTCGCTGTAATAGAAATTCTGAAGATGGCTACAATGTTAACAAAATGGAGATATATAGGACCCTTTAAGGAAATAGTAAAAGTGATGGATCAAAAATTTAATAAATATTGGAGTAAACTGCCTGCTATTTTTACTGTGGCTACTTGTTTAGATCCTAGGTTAAAGTTGCATGGCGTGAACGCCTCGATACAAGAGATATCGAAATTAATGTGCTACACAGCAGAGGAGACAACCGCATTCACAGCAAAAGTGAGCAAGAGGTTTGAGGACTTGTTCAACGTCTATCGTAATTCTGCTGACGTGCGCGGGCGAGCTACATCATCATCCACTGTTGAGAGGTATTATGCGCCATACCTTCAGGGCTTTGAACATCTAGTAGCAAGACAACTACCAGGTGAAGGTACTTCTAATTCGGCAGGTTCGTATACTTTTTCCTCTTTTAATGAGATTGGTGTATATGCAAATACTGATCATTATTCTGATTTATCAAGGCAAGAACAGGTTAATTTTAATTTGTTAAATTTTTGGAAACAAAATCAAAACATGTATAAAACTTTATCCCAAATTGCACGGGATGTACTGCCAGTGCAAGCCTCCACGGTTGCTTCAGAGTCGGCATTTTCAGCCAGCGGGAGGGTTTTGGATGACAGGAGGAGTCGTCTTAACCCCGAGTCGCTCGAGCTATGTGTATGTTGGAAGGATTATCTTGATGCGAAATACCGCGAGCAAGATAAACCGATTGATGATAGGAAGAGCAGTGACTCGGATATTGAAGTACTTCTGGATGATTAGGTAATTTGTTTTTATTTTCCTCTTTTGATCCTTTTGGTTGACGTTGCAGATTTCTTGATCTTTGATTGCTGATATTTTGGATAGACATGCATTATTATTTTGATTGTTAGAATTTTAAGAATAAAATTTTTCACAAAATATACTTTTTTTCCATATATATAAAATAAATTTTTACAAGCAAGATATATATTTTTTCGTATATATAAAAAAATAGGTAACTTCGCCTGTTTGTTTACAAGCAGCCGGTCCCAAGCCCGGATAAAAGGAGGAGGGCCTATGAATACATTTATTATTTTTCTATATAAATTGTTATGTGTTAAGATTTTATTAATAAAGCTCATCAAGAAGAGTATGAAAATGTTTAACATATAATAAAAAATATAATGGCTAACAAATAAATATGTATATACATACATACATATATATGTATATTACTTATAATGAAATAAAAGGATAAAGATTAGGTTCGTTAAATTGTGAATATTGCCTAGAGATGAAATTTAAAATTGAATAACAAAAAATTGAATAAAATCGAACAAGTCCTCAAACCTAGAGATGAAATTTAAAATTGCCTAGAGATGAATATTGCCTAGAGATGAAATTTAAAATTGAATAAGATTAGATTACTTTTTTTAAAATTGAATTAAAAAAAAAAGGGCCCGGGCCCGGCCCAAGCCCGGCCCTAGATATTGGGTCTGGGGCCAGGGCCTGGACTGGGCCTAGGTTTGCCTTCGGCAGGCCCGGCCCGGCCCCACAGCAGGCCCGATGGGCTTGGGCTGGGCCGGCCCAAGCCCGGCCCTTTGACATCTCTAGACAGCGCTGTTAGTTAAATGTTATATAGTCTGTTTGAAATCGTTTAAATGTTATAGTCTATCACTTTTAATTTTAGTTTTTTATTTTAAAAAAAATAAAGATTTAAATCAATTAAAAATTTTATTTTGAGTTTTTTATTTGGTAGTGGTTACGATGGCGGTGGTGAAACGTGGCGGTGGCCGACAGAGGCTGCTTGGTGGCCAGTCGATGGCTGTGGCGGTGGGAGGGTGATGGTGATGATGATCTCAAAATAAAAATCAAAACTCCTAAATGGGAGTTTTCAAAAACAACCATGTTTTAAAAACTGGTTTTCAAAACTGAACAAAAAAAGAATATTGTGTGCCAGACGCATTTTTTTTTCTCTCCAGTTTACAAAACTAAAAAAAAAAACAGTGATGCCAAAGAAAGTGGGTTCACAGTCGACGTGGAGGTATAACAGGGAATGCAGTTCGAATCAGATGCTAAGTATGTTGATGTGGGACACAACGAAGGTGGAGTAAGGGCATGGACGAAGCGCTTCCCAGACAGAGCCTGAGGTGGCAGTGTTATAAGGGCGATGGCGCAAGGTGAATATATGACAGTCACGGTCCGATGATTAAGTCCAAAGTCAAGGTCATGTATGTTTCTCTCTTTAGAACTCTAGAGTGAGAAAGTGAGTTCTGAAAATCTGAAGTCCTCCAAATGAATTCTCAAGACCCTTGATCTAGCCACCAATCCAAGGCCCTTGTAGAGTCCCACAGGCCTGGTAGCGGTAGGGAAGACCCGACGCCCAACTGCCAGGCAGAGTAGGCGGGATGCCCTTTGGAGACCTACTTCCGTCTCGGAGGGACCCGGGGGAGACATAGTCCCTAGGGTTGCCAATTAAAGCCTCAGTGCCGGAGCACGTAGGCTAGTCACACAGACACCCTAGCAGAGATAGTATCCCGGAGGAGTCGTCTACCTGGCAGAAGGGGAGTCTTCGTGCCGGAGCACTTAGAGCTCCCCTAACAGAGATAGTGTCCCGGAGGAGCCGCCTTCCCTGCTGTTGAGTCCCTGTGTCGGAGCACTCGGAGGGTGTCAAGGTAGTATCCCGAGGAGCCGTCTACATGACGGGTCGAGGTAGCATCCCAGAAGAGTCGTCTACCTAGCGAAGGGGAGTTGAAAAGCTCCATGACAGAGATAGTGTCCCGGATGAGTCACCTATTCTCGCAGATGAGTCCTTTTGTCAGAGCACTTGGAGCGCGTTAAATGCAACATCCCATAAGATCGTTTACCCAAAGAGTCGAGGTAGCATCCCGGAGAAGCCGTATACTTGGCGGAAGGGGGAGTTGAAAAGCTCCCTGACGGATACAGTGTCCCGAAGAAGCGTTTATCCCCGCGGGTGAGTCCTTGTGTTGGAGCACTCGGAGCGCGTCAATGTAGCATCCTTGAGGAGCCGTCTGCCCGACGGGCCAGGTACCATCCCTGATGAGTTGTCTACCTGGCAGAAGGGAAGTGTTCATGCAAGAGCACTTAGAGTTCCTTGGCAGAGATAGTGTCCCTGAGGAGTTGCCTATCCCCCCGGGATGCTGCACACTCCAGAGAATAGGTCGCAGCATGTTCCATGACCAAGACAAGTTACACATGATATGGTGAAAAGGATGGACCAACACAATGAGCGTGGTAGTGTGACAGAGAGCCGGAAGGCGGGACTGTATAAGCAATGCGGTGCATGGGCCTGGCGAATTGTGTATGGTGTCGAGGGCACGATAGTGTGACAGAGATTCAGGGGGCACGACTGTATCAGTGGCGCGGCGCATGGGCGAGATGGAGTGTGTATTGTGCCGAGGGCATGATATTGTGACAGAGAGCCTGGGTCACAGCTGTATTAAGGCGCAGTAGACTGTCGGAGACGGCGTACGGGTGCGGGCGACGGGGGTCATGGAGACGGCACCCAGGAGTCGGAGCGCTATCCACAGTCGAAGGGTGATGAGGCATTGCGCAAAAATAAATTTCTTGGTGACGAAGTAACATAGAAAAAGTAAAAAAAATGTACGTGACAAAAGCGTGCACATTTTGACAGGTTGAAAGTGTTGAAAATTTACTATTGACTTTGTCGATGTGTCTTGCAAATTGGGACCCCTGGTGGGCCCATAGGTGCGACTGAGATAGGTTGGGAACAAACAGAAAACCAAATAGTTTCAAACACTACCTTAACTTTCCGGTCACGCATTTGCTATCACTCAATAAAGTAACGGCTTTAATAGAGTAGATAAATAATTCTTATTCTTAATAATATCTTGTCGTCGGTTGACGTTAATAAGATATTCAACTTTCATGCTTGTTTGAGTTGGTTGATATATATATATATATATATATATATATATATATATATATATATATATATATATATATGAAAGCCGAAGCTGAGAGAAAGTGTCCACATAACTGTCTATGTGGACGCCTTCTTCTTTTGCCACGTGGATAAAAAACTTTATTTTATTTTATTTTGCCTTTTTTGTCACATGTTTGTCTCACCTATTCAATTAATTTAAATTTGAATTCCTTCTTTATTGAAAAAATATCTATTTTTGTTGCATAATTATCTCTTTAAATGCTATCAAAATCACATACTCTTCTTTGTGTGTGTGTCTCTCTCTCTCTCAAATTGGTATTTTTGACCCTTAACCATCAATTTCGAGATTTCACCTCCCAATTGTTTCCTTTTTCTAAGCACCAAGCTCTTAAATCTTGCCTTATTCCTTTAGTTTTCTCACATAATTTTCTAGCTTCTCTATCTATCCCCAGAAATCTTGCTTGATTTCCTTTAATTTATCTCATAAACATGTTAAACATGATAATTCTGGAATCCTCCACAATTATCCCATTACAAATTCCTAATTTCTTCCTCATTGTAATCTCCTTCGCTAGAAAGGGACTCTCCCATCACAAATTCGTAAGTTTTCTTGGTAAGTCTTTGATGCTTTAGTTCCAACTTAATACTGCTTTTTGGGTAGCAGCTTTGTTATGCGTAGTGATTTTTTAGGTTTATTGGAAATAAGTTTCGAATTGCACAAGTTCATTACATAAATCGTGTGTAGGATGATTGGTCAGGGGATCTTGATTTAGCTCATCAGTAAAGATATTGATCGTGGTTAGCTTATTTCTTTTCCTTTAAAATGAATTTATTCTCTCTTTTTTTAGGTAATTGAGCATCTGTTGAATGTCAAAGTTGATTTTGATCGTATTAGTTTAGTTTTTTTTGGTAGCGGCTTTGTTATGCGTGGTGATTTTTTAGGTTTATTGGAAATAAGTTCCGAATTGCACAGGTTCATTACAGAAAACCGCGTGCAAAGTGATTGGCCAGGTGATCTTGATTCAGCTCATCAGTGAAGATACTGATCCTGGTTAGCTTCTTTTTTTTTTCCTTTTCAAATGAATTTGTTCTCTCTCTCTCTCTCTCTCTCTCTCTCTCTCTAATATATATATATATATATATATATATATATCTATCTATCTCTCTAAGTATTTGTGTGTCGCTTTCTGCTGCTTGTGATTGAGCATCTGTTGAATGGCAAAGTTGATTTGGATCGTATAAGTTTAGTTGACTTTCTTGAGTTGGGTATGCTGGTTATGTCCCGTTTCTTTTGTATTTTATCCACTTGCTTAAAGTTGCTTCATGACATGTAAAGTACTATGACAAATGTAGCGCCTAAATTACTCTGCTACTAGATCTGAAGATCAAATTTTTTTTGAGTATGTGCCAGTTTCATGAAGAAGTTGACACAGTTTTAAAGCTTTTCAATCTAATAGTTCTAAATACAATGAAATATGGGGAATGCCCTTATCCCTTAATTGGACCAGATCAATTGATTTTCATGAGAGGTGCAATTGGGCTTTTTAGTCTTATATCTGCTGTCCAACTATTCATCTGTAATGGTTATCGCTTTTCTTCTCCTGTTTTTTTTTTTTATGTTTGTGAACTATCCAGAGGTTATTTGACATGCATGCTCACAGATATATGCAAGGCATTTGGAGGTAGTACACTGTCTCGTCCGTAGGATCATCGAGGGTGTAGGTAGTATGATGCTTCACATTAAGGTTATTGAACAGTAATTTTCAAACCATGATACAGTTTGTAAGTATATTGCTCAATGCTCTCATCTTTGAACATCAGCTACCATGCTCTGCATAAAGTTAAATGACAACTTTCATCACCATAATCTAATGAAGAGAAAATTATAACTGCAGTTAAATGAGGAGGAGGAGGAGGAGCGCAGACACATTAGGTGGAGGAGGAGAGGTAAGTAGAACAGAAAAGAGCAGCATGCCCCAAAGGATCCACTGCAACATATTTAGAGAGGGAAAAAAAAGTGAGTCTACAGTGCTTGTGGGATACACCTGCTTTTGTTGGAGTAAGAAAGGTCCGGTTCAAAACTTGCTATGCTGTAAACATATCTTAAAGTCTTTGGGAATGAACCCTCTTTAGAGAACTTGCAATTTTTTATTGTACTTGCGAGCCATAGAGTGAAGGGAAGGTTATTAGCCTTTCAAAGCTTATAATAAGACGACACCTACCATTAAGCTACACATACTTGGCAATTGGCTCATCCCAGTTTTTGGCGTTTTTGACTGAGTAGATTTTTCCTACCTTTGGAACCTGTTTAATGACAAATTTCAAAAGAATAACACTCTTATAATGACAAAAAAATTGAGCTTTGTCATCAGTTTCGAATCTATGGGTTCGAAATTTCAGAAGATAATTTGATTCAAAAGATCGTTCATGATCTTCCGTCGTCTTGGAATGGAGCAAAAAAAATTATATTTGATAATCGTAACTTACATGATGCAGCAAAGTTAGTAAATTATTTAAAAAATAGAGAAAGAAAGCTACATTCCTTATGAATTCAATTAGAAAAACAGAATATGGATCCAAAAAAGCACCGTGAGATCTCACATGCTAGCAAAATTTTTTTTTTTTTACCATAACCTTAAGTGAAAAAGTTTTAGTCCAAACATAGCAACTCTGGTTCGTGCAATTGTGGTCACACTTTTGTCTACATGGCCTATTGAAAGCATTCATCAAAAGTTAAAAAAGAAGTTCCTCGACATGAGATATTTGGCAGTTATGTTAGAAAAAATTGAAAGGATGATCATTGCTGAAGGTGTTGATAGACCTGGAAGACATGCTCATGGTTACAAATGGATAATTTTTTGGGCCAGGTATGTTATACTATTTTGTTTGGTACAGTGTTGTATGGAATAAGCACTCTAACGTGACTATGTGATATAATTGCAGCGTTGGAGGCATCAATGTGAATGTTGCTAATGGAAACTTCGTGAACTATTTTCCATTATAAATTTTCTTTTTAAAATTGTGTTCACTCGATAATTATTAAATTGGTTGAAACACAAGAATTGTAACTCTAACTTGATGTTTTGTTTAGATTGTAATTGTTTCAATCTGCACTTGCTATTGCTTTTACTTTTTTTTTAATATATTATTGTACTAATAGTCATATATGACCTTCTTTAATTAACACTTGATCAATTATTATTAAAAATGTTCCCGTGTGCAATGTATGAGTTCAAAACTAGTTCTTAGTGAATTAGTTAGAAGGTGGTACGGCTGTTACTTGTTGCATCAAAAGGAACGTTGACGTAATTTAACAATGCGTAGTTGTTAATTTTAAGCTTTTGTGAGGCGTGATCGTTTATATTACGCTTAACTCTTACTCATGTCTTGAGCTTTTGATTGTTTGTGAGTAGACTAATTAGCGAGGACCAATCTAGAAGTGTACAAATCAACAACAGAAAAGTCGAGTCCTCATACGGCAAGGCACAAAGTACAATGGGCTACAATGAAATCAAGTTGTAAAGAAAAAGATTGGAACCAAGACCTTGCGAAAACATCGATATTGTTAAATCATGATATACTATTTTGAAATTACTAGTACGGAGCACGTGCATTACATGCGAATGTGGTCGAAAATAATTTTTGAGATGATATCGTTACTTTTTTTGAGATCAAATAATATAATTCAATTATGTTCTTATTTCTTTTGTAGCTTATTTTTGGAGAATTGTATTATTATTATTATTATTATTATTCGGAATCAATATTTGAAAATTTCTTTGTAGGCTTTCTCTAAATCAAATTAATATTTGATGGTGCTACTGAAAAGAAAAGTAAATGGAGAAATTAAAAGTACGAATATACGTCTTTATTTTTGTAATTTGTTGAATTGGTTTATGATATATATTTAAAATTTGTAATTTTCAAGACAAATGTAAAGCACCTGGTCCTCAACTGCAATAACTGAACAGATTTTCACTTCAAATTGATGTTATATTTAAGCCTTATTTTCCTTTCCTATTTTTTGATGCATATTTAACCTTAGTTTTTTTTTGTTTCTTTTTTTGACAGTCTTTTGTTTTTTTAGATGATTTTTCACATATCTCAGTTTCTTTGTTTTTCAGATTTTCAATTGATTAAATATTTGTTAAACCAAAAATATAAGAAAAAAGAAGCACAATTTTCATTACCCAATTCATTATTCAATATTTATTTCATTTCAACCAAATGTAAAAGGGAGAAATAAAGGAATTTATTTGTTTTAATTTTTTTTCTCATCACACTTTCTATTTTTCAATGTTTAGAATAGATTAATTACCCAATGTTCATTTAATTTTTATCAGATTTAAAAGGGAGTCATTAAGGGATGGTAGGAGTGTTATATACATAATTAATGAATGACATAATTGTTCAAAAATAATTTACAACTTTCATACTTTTATAGGACGTGGAGATATAGATTTAGATTTATGTAAGCTCAAGTTCTCACGCTAGATGGTAGTTTGCATGTGTCTAAACACCGTTTTGAACCTGTAAGCATAGAAAAATGTTAGTTCATAGATAGAAGAATTACAAGGTACAAGTTAACGATTTCTCAACAGGGAGTCAAAAAGAAATTAGGAACACACCAACTTTAGGAAATAAAATTAGGATAATTTTCACGTTGACCCTCGTAGTTTGGATGAGTTTCAAAAACATACCTTCGCTTCTATTTGTTTGTGAATGAGCACCCTGTGATGCTAATTGTGTTGCACCAGTCATAAAATCATGACAAATTTCAGGAAATATTTGTTTTATCCTTACAAGTTTTTGTTCCATTGTCATCCATCGTACTAAAACCTTAAAGATTTTCGACCCCATAGCACCAGAGATCTGGCCATGGCAATAAGCAATCATAGATCTGCAACACTTGAGCTCGCCATTACAAAAATTGCACTAGATCTAGCCATGGTTTCATACGAGCGATAATGATTGACATGGCTTAATTGGTGGTGGACGTGAGTGGTGGTGGTTGGACGGGGCTTACTTTATGGGGCGCATGAGTGGTATTGGTGGACAGGACTGGGATGGTGGTGGGTGGGACTGGAAGGAAGAAGTGGTGAAGGCAGACGGGGATATGGGTCGGTGGTGTATGTAGATGGCGATGAATGACGAGTCTAGGTTGTTTGTGAACATGAGTGGCAATAAATGACAGGGATGGGGTGGCGAATAATAGTTGTGGCTGTTGATGGGGTTGGGCTGGTGAGGGTGGTTGTTGCGCTAGGTTTTGTTGGAACGGTGAAGATATGCGGGCATGAGTGAGATAGAAAAAGAGAGGTAGGCTATTATATAGTCATCTTTATGTATTAGTTTGTCCAAAACATACTTTTTAAAGAACGTGCGTATCAGATCCCGTCAATTTGAACAATCTTTTTCATGATTGCAACACAGTCAGTATCGCACAGGGCTTTTGCAAAAATAAAAACAACTTTGAAACTCACCCACCCAAACCAGGAGGGTCAGTATGCAAATTTTCCAAAGAATTATGATTGGCACCATCAAAGTTTGAAGGCACGGCCAAACAGATCACAGACGGAGCAACAATCTCAGTGCCACTACCAACCCCTTTAAGCCCACGTGCTAGCAATGCCCCCATCAGCCCTTTTCCAAGTTCTCTCCTCTCCTCGTTTCCGGTACGGAGGATCCCGATGGATTATCAAACCCTAGCCAACGCTCCGACGAGAATTCATTAGCCAATTCTCACATCTGAAATACATCCTCATTCCCTCCCTCTCGAAGCAATGCTCTGTTCGATCTCCAGTGGCAAATCCGGTTCGAAATGGCTCGACCGGCTCCGGTCCTCCAAAGGCTTCCCATCAGCCAGCGACGCCGATCTCGAACAGTTCATAAGCAATTCTTTAGACACCGAATCCACTGGCCCGAAACCAAGCATCAACTCGGTTCAGCCCGACACAAAGCAGGAGGCTTGCCCCGAAATTGTCGGAGAGAAAGATTGTTTCATTCTGATGACAAATGTGCTCTCGGAACTCTTTCACATGGGGAATTCCGACAATCTGCCCAGAATCAACGGCAAGAAGAGCCACCGCAAGCAACCGAACCCCAGGATTTGTGTTTGTAAGCACGACGACGGAGTTTCGACAGCGCTGCCGTCGAGCGACGGCGATACCAGCCGTGTGGAGATTAAGGAAGCAGATATTCAGGAGAATTTGACGGAGGGAGAGGATGCTGGATTGATGGACGGTGAGGATCAGGACAGGTGTCATGGAGATCTTTCGGCCTTTTCGCGGACGGAAGTTACGGTGATTGATACCAGCTGTCCGTCGTGGAAATTCGAGAAGTTGCTGTTCAGGAGGAAGAATGTCTGGAAGGTTCGTGACAAGAAATGTAAGGCGACCAGTGCTGGGAGGAAGAAGCGGAAGGGGGGTCTGTTGGGTGAGACTGTTGGTGGAGAGAAGAAGCCAAAGGTGTTTATCGGGCAATGCGGGTCATCCAAAGATGCAAGTGAAGGAGAGGGTATTGGACAATCAAGTGAGGTGATGAGTTATTAACTTTTGTTACATATGATACCAGTGAATTATGTTATATGCTAGATAATACGAAAGCTTAGCTGAATGGTTTGTTCTATATAGAATAAGATAGTTGAATGTCAGTGCTTATCTTTTGCATTAGCTAAGTTAGCTCCATTGTGTTTCATTGTAGTCTCATGATTTGACGACTCTTAAACTTGCCTTTTTTTGCTGTTTATTATTGCATGTGAGCTCATAGATCAGCAACTTTTGGAGCATAATGCATGAGAGATGACTTATAATGGGAAACGTTTTAGCAGATGTAACTACACGTGTATGTTTGATGGACTGAAGTCGGTGCTTAGATTTGATGTACCCCCATCACGGACCAGATTGTTATGCTTATTGCTGATAAACTGATTCCAGCTCCTTTTGATATTATTCCCCTGCCGTTTGCATATGAAGCTTACTGGCTGAATGCATGCTAAATTAAATGGTTTAGGTGTCTGAGACATGAGTCATCTATCTTGACCCTGGGTAATAAACTAAATGCATGCTAAATTGATGGAATTTCAACCATGAGTTTCATAACTTAGTGACTTAAGCACCTGCTCTCCCTTAGTTCATTTTGGAGATAGTTGTTACTAATCTGTTTTATGTTACTGGGTGTTTTTTCTGTTTTTATACAATGTTGGGATGTTGCAATTTCATCGTTGGGCACTTAGATTACTGTCTTCAACCACTTCCTATGACTTCATTGCCACACCCTTTTCGGCTCTTTCCTCACCCTTGAAAAATTCATTCGTCTTTATTTTCTCCTCCCCCTCCTGCAAATCACCGCGATACCCACCACTAGGTGTTACCACCAACAATAACAACATTTGTCAATTCCTTTCCAATTGCAGGAACTACACATGCATGATGCATACACACACACAGAAATATGAATTCACTTCTTTTTTACCAGAAACCCCAACCCGCTACGTTATGGGATATAGAAGTTGAAAGGGAGGCAAGGATGTTGGTGGTGGTGTCCAGCAGTGGGTGGCCTTGATTTACAAGAAAGATGAGAAATGAAAAAGAGATGAAAAAACGAATAAAGGGGCAGATGTTCTTCTCAGTGGAACCATGCTGTGGATTTAGTTTGTAGCAGATATTTCTAGCTATGTACTGGATATAACTGTGCGCTTCAAGTGTCAATGCAGACAATCAAAATTGATTTTTGTTTCCATGTTTTTCTTGGCTAGCCATTTTATGTGCACATTGTTTTTCTCGCTTTTCTAAATCCTTCTGAAGTTGTGATTACCTCGTTCTCTTATGTGAACCCATTCATTGTAGCAGAAGTTAAGGATAGTTTGGAATACTGATAAGTATTGAGCCACCTATTAATCAGATTACTTTGCCATTAATAAATGTCAAGAAGCTAGTTCTTTTTTTTTCTTTCTCAAAATCATTTATCTTTTCGATTTCGGACGTAATCATTAGTAAGTTTTCACAATCTATCTGCTTACGGAAAAAGAGGTGTCTACATTCTTGTTCTTTTTTGCTGTGTTTAGATCATATTACGTCAACTCACAAGTAAGCCTGTACTATATACTGTTTGATATACCATTTCATAGAAATGTGATCACCTATGAGTAGTGCAAAAGTCACAGCATGCCACATTATGTGACAGACTTAGGGAAGTGGACTTCTCAAATATCCTGGTTGAGTAAAGGTAGCACCCAGTTTAACGTGGATGTATTATGCTTACAAACTGTAAAAAGTTGCTGCTGCAGATTAGCTGAATAATTTTTTACTTCATTATGCTCAGTGTTCTATATGTTTGTTCGCACCTGCAGGGATATGATCAGAATGATAAAATGGAGGGAGCGTGTAGAGAGACGGCCGATATTCTTGGCCAAGTTCCTAAAAAGAGGCAAGGGGACTTGTAAGCAATTCGCTGTATTTCAATTGTCTCTGTTTTAAGCATCTACCAACCCGTTATGTACCTAAACATCCCACACCACCCTGCCTCCCTAATATTTGTCTTGCAGGTTTCCTAGGAAATCAAATACGGGAGGCTCATCCATTGTTCTTATTAAAAACATCCCAACGACTAAGAAAGGTGGGGTAAGCATTCCTAAAAGCTGTCCAAAATCAACACAGAGACAATATAAGGGCCGATAAATATGGTCGTCAGAAATTCTGGAATGGAGGCAGCTGTGAAGCAGCGATAAAACTGGTATTCTGTCGGTGGCACAGCAGTAGTAGAGTCCGCTATCGGCATTTCTTCCAATTTTCCGATCTATTTGACTTCACCGAGGATTACTTTTTGAGGTTATGACATTCGACCATCCTGACCAACCCAAGTAGTTATTCTTTTGTCCTATCTTTGCATTTGTAGCAAACTAGCAATGTGCTACATTCAATTCTTCAAAATGATTCGCGGTCAAATTTTGATTTCTACACTTGCCACGGAATATGTCCTGTAATGCTTGTCTTGCAAGAGATGATTTCGCATATTGATCCAGGATGATATAAAATGATCAGCTCCAATTAATTTACTGCGTGTCGGCTCTCATATGATATGTCTCCCTCTCTCCCTTTTCCCTGTATATAAACAAAACCATCATCAAACGCATTGCTGAGATATCTAAACAGGTGACATGAAGAGATTATTTGTGTGTAAGCCTGCAAAGCGTAGTCCATCACAGATTCCCTGGTTACAAAGGAAAGAAAAATTCCTTCGGGTTGTTGTTACTCTGCGTTTTGCATTGTAATGTTGCACAAAACCTGGTTGCAAGAATTTCGTTGCAGGAATACCAAAAGGGTAAGTTTGGGGATGTACGTTTACGTTTTTCAGTTTTCATTTTGTAATGATGATAAAAATATATTTTTTTCGTGTATGTTTACGTTTTTTCAGTTTCGTTTTGGATAAAAAAATTCAAATAGTGCCAAAAACACTGAAAACACCTTTTCACCTTTTTTCTTGAATTGTATTATCCTTGTCAGAGAAAATCATTCCTGTCTCCAGATTTCACGCCCAACTCTGCCGCCTGCATCTCTCTCTCTCTCTCTCTCACGATTTTCTCGGTTGCCTAGGAAGGCCACCCTGCAGAACTCAAATCCCTTAAACGAAGGGTCCTCAAAAAATGGAGGAATGTCCCCGCAGGAAAGCAAAGCGCCGGCGTCGCCTCAGAGGACGGCAAACGGTGAGGAGAAGAAGGAGAAGAGAGAGATGTTTGCGATCGCGCTCACGCGCGAGGAGATTGAGGAGGACGTGTTTGCGATGACCGGAGCGAGGTTGTCGAGGATGGGTTTGCAGAGAACAAAATAAGGTATCTGGTAGAAGAGGGTAAACTTGGGGAATATGATAATTTATGGAATATGAAGAGGTAAAGAGGGAGAGATATTGAAATTCCGGTTGGGTGATCCTTCTTGCTTTAGTGGTTGTGGTGATTTTGCAGAAGGGGAAGGGAAATGGGGACACAGATGTGGGAATAGGGAAGGGAAAGGGAACTTGGGAAGGGGGAAATGGAAGGGGAAGGAGGACACACAGATATGTGCCCGCGGAAGAAGTAGTGTAGAAAATGCTAAAAAAAATACAGGAATGTATCCAAAAAAGTTGATAAAAATGAAAATGGTAAACGTACAAAAAAACTGAAAAAAGTAGGTACAAAAAAAATTAAAAGTATAAGATTCAATTTTAGAACTGAACACTAAAATTTAAATAACAGAAACAGAATATAAAACACGAAAATAATTGTGTAAATGTACATCCCTTAGGCTTCTAAACTCTGGGGGCTCAAGTAAATTATTTGGGGTGAATTCGTTATTAGGTGAAAAATATGGGGTTAAAGAGGAAAAATGCTCATCAAAGCCTCGAACTTTTCTTACTCGTAAAGATCGAAAGCCTATCTATCCAAAGGCGGACGACCCCCACCATCATCCTGAAATGGTTGCTGTTCTAGTTATGTCCCGAAACCCCTTCTCTCCGACCATAGTTCAGTCTACGTTATCGGCCTTGGCTCTCCATCTGTCCATCATAAAGTTCACCAGCGCTAGACCCATCGAGCAAAAATCAATACTTGCCCTAGTGGGTCCAAAACCCTCCAAGCTCGTACTCATTCAGTGCCACAGCACTATCACCGCCAGCAATAGCCCTTTCACTGACATGGGTAAGTCTCCAAGTTCCAATTTCAAGCTCTCTGTACATAATGTGCTTGTTATGTACTTATGTTGTAACTACTAGCTATATAAAATATGCTGCTTTCTTTTTTTTTCACAGGGATAATGCTATTCTCAGTCTTCCAAGAAATTGGAATTGATGAGAAAGGAGCAGAGACACTGTTAGAAAACCACCCGGGTTTGAGGTTTATCCCTGTAGAATCCATACGTACCCGAATTCGAGCTTTTCAGTTACTTGGGATCAATTCCCTGGTGCTACCTAGGTTAATTACAAAGCGACCGGATATATTGAACTCTGTTGAAATCGACTCGTTTATGTGTTTTATACGCGATGATTTGGAAGGGAATATTGAACCTGCTCAGCTTGAACGCCTTTTGAGCACCACGGAGCCCAGATTACTTTTGGGTTTTGAGGGAAAGGTTAGATTGCTGCTTCATCATGGAATTCCACGGGATATGCTTGCACTTGTTCTCAACAAAGTTAATATTTCCAAAGCTTTGTGTCTCAAGTCGTCCGAGGAAATAGAAAGGACAATGACTTTCTTGAGCCGTTTTGGTGGGGTTGATTTAATCCTTAGGCGGCCCGCTATTCTCAACTATGATTTGGACAATCAGCTGATTCCAAGAATTGGGTTGTTCTTAGAGCTGAGTGGCGGTGTGAAAATGCCACGGCAATTGTGCTGCGCAAACTACCATTTATACTTGCCTACACTGCGGAGCATGTGAAAGACCATATCGAGTTCTTGGGATCATTTGCTGGGTTAAGTGATGAAGAAATATTCAGGATTGTCCTCGTGTATCCAAATTTGTTTAGTGCCAGCAAGATAAGGAAGTTGCATCCTAGAATCGATTTTCTTAAGCAATGCGGGTTGACTTCTAATGATATATTCAGATTCTTGATCAAAGCGCCACTGTTTCTAAGCTTGTCATTTGAAGGAAACCTTGCTTACAAACTGGTTTTCTTGATGAAGATCGGCTATCAAAATAGGACAAAGGAGTTGGCAATGGCGATGGGAGCTGTCACCAGAACCAGCTGCAAGAATATGCAGGAGGTGATTGGCCTATTCTTGAACTACGGTTTAACTTGCGAGGACATTCTTGCCATGAGCAAGAAGCATCCCCAAGTACTGCAATACAATCACGAGTCTTTGGAGGAGAAGATGGATTACTTGATTGAGGATATGGGTTGCGAGGTCGGAGAGCTGCTGGCTTTTCCTGCATTTCTTGGTTACAAATTTGATGGGAGGATTAAGCATAGGTACGAAGAAAAGAAGAAGATATTAGGCGAAGGAATGTCCCTTAACAAGCTGTTGAGTGAGTCAGCAGCAAGATTCTCGATAAAGAAGAAGAAGCCGCTAAAGAATTCTGTAAAGTTGCTTGACAAAGTGAATGGAGGCGAAGATTAAACAAAATGATGTTAATGTTGCTCCCGTCCCTGTGTTTTTTAAATTAGTCATCTCACATTACTTGATTGCATTGATCAAGCTTAGCTCGAAAGTCCCCCCCTTTCCGGCAATTCATCCCAAAGGGCTATTTGCCAAGGTTCTGGTAAGAAATTTTGGTTTCTCCTTATTGGCGGTAATGAGATACCTTGAACATGTCATGGACATCCCCAACAGGCCTCTCAGAATCAGGATCAAAAGGCACCAGCAACCACTGCAACAGGAAGATGTCCGAGGAGCTCAAGATCAATTGTTCAGTACCAAGGCGCGTGAGTCTCACGCTCCAGCTGGCACCAGCAGCTTGGGCGCGTGAAGAAGAGCAGCTGGGGAGTCTTGCAGTTATGATTAGTCAGCTCAGATTTCCATAATGATTTAGAGATAAATAAGAGATCTTTGGAACATCATTAAGGCATTTGTTCGTCTTAATTACCAGCATCAGTGTCTGGGTTAGTTCATTAGTGACTTAGTTGATTGTTACTTAAATTCCAAATTCTGCTGCAATTAGTTAGCACCGAGGAGTTAGAGAAGAGTGGTATTCAGTTGTAACAACCTCTCCATATATGAGAGAGGTTCATGACAGTGATGAGGTATGAAAAATCTGATTTGAAATGAAAATTCTCTGCTCCTTATAATTTCTTATCCAAACCATTCTTGATCCTTCTTCATCTCATCTTCCAAACTCATCAGAATCATAGCTGAGAGATCAGTTGATTCTGACAATTGGTATCCAGAGCCGTAAGGTCCTTCGTCCCAAACATCCACCTGAAAACTTTACATTCATACACCACAGAAACCATTACCTGAGAACACCATGGATTACAATACCCGGCAAGTCCACAAACAGAGCCAACTAGATGAGCACGTAAGTCTCATGGAAGCGCAATTTGCCGATCATTTTGGTAATATTGATGAACAACTCTTTGTGCTGAAAGAAACGGTTTCCGAAATTCCAGATTTGAAGACGGCAGTAGACGAAATGAAGATGGAACTGCCGGGAGTGAGACATTCACTCGCTGAGCTACACCAGATGTTACAGCACCTGATCAACTCCAATGAAGGGGAGAGTTCAAACAACAGGAAAACCAGGGAGTCAAAAGAACCCGAGTCATCACATAAAGAGCATTTCCAAACAACAAATGGTAATCTCTTTTCCAAATTACCTAAACTGGAATTTCCAAAATTTATGGGTGAAGATTCCAATGGCTGGGTGAGGAAAGCTGAGTGTTTCTTTGAGTTTAATCCAGTTGAGGAGCGTAACAAAGTCAATTTTGCTTTGATACATTTTGAGGGCCAGGCCGAGTATTGGTTTGGGGCTTACATAAGAACCAAAGAAAGAGTGTTGTGGCTAGAATTTGTTAAGGATGTGCACTCCAGGTTTGCAAAACTGTTCAAAGAAAGTGTGGTAGGAGAGTTTCATAAGCTCAGGCAACAAACTTCTGTTGAGGCATATTACAATGACTTTGAAACAATTCTATCTATGATGGTGAGTGAAGGTTGTAAGCCGGAAGAAGAGCACTTCACTTGGAGTTTTATAAGTGGCCTAAAGGAAGAAATTAGACTAGAGGTGGAAAAGTTTGAAACTAGTGACCTGTCTAGGGCCATTTTTCTTGCTAGAAAACATGAAGCCAGCATGCAACAATCCTGGCATGCACCCAGGACTTCTACCAGACCCAGTTTACCCAGCTCAAATTCCAATTATCCCTTGCCTAAACCACAGACCAACACAAATTCACGGAAGCCTAAACCAGTCCCTAGCCCGAAAACCACTGTCTATCCTCAGAACCAATTGACTGCACCACCAGAGTGAATCAACCCATACTTAACAACCCCCCTACTCAAAGGTCAACTAGGGGATTTTTTGATGAAAGGAGGAGGAAGGGCTTATGCTACTAGTGTGATGAAGCTTTCACCCCAGCGCATAACTATAAACACAAGCAGTTGTCAATGTTGGTCACGGATGAGGAAGAACCTGAAGAACCCCCTCCAAGGTATGATGAGGAGGTAGGAGACCTTCAAGACAAGATAAATGAAGAGAAGTAAGAGAAAATTGAGATTACTGTCAATGCTATGACAGGAAGTGCTTCTCAAAGTACTTTCAAATTATGGGGTCAGCATGGGAAGAAGACTTTTTCTATTCTTATTGACACGGGGTCAATACATAACTTCATTGACCTGTTTCAGTAGAAAAACTAGGGTGTGTCACCACCCAATCTAAACCTATGATGGTAATGGTAGCTGATGGAAATAGACTCACTAGTGAGTCAATAAGCAGGAACTTTTCATGGACTATGCAAGTGACTGAATTCAATGCTGATTTAATGCTCTTACCATTAGGTGGCTGTGACTGTGTATTGGGACTGGAGTGGTTGAGAAGCTTGGGGCAGGTGCAATTTAATTTCGAAGCCATGACTATGATTCTAACAAGGGCAGGGTCCCAAATCACTCTCAAGGGAGGGCTGGCACCAGCTGAAATTAAATTGCTATCTGCTAAAGGTATGCACAAATACCTTACTCAAAATCCTGGAGCCTTGTTTGGTCAAGTATATACAATTACTAGCATGCCTTCAGAACAGGACCAAGAACCTCAGTTAGTTGCATTACTACATGAATCCAATGACATTTTTGAGGAACCCAGAGGACTACCCCCACCTAGACCTCAAGACCACCACATTCTCTTAATCTCAAATGCTCAACCTTTCAGTATTAGACCTTATAGGATCCCATATGCCCAAAAAACAGAAGTTGAAAGAATTGTACATGAGATGCTAGACAGTGGAATTATTCAGCCCAGCTCATCTCCATTTGGCTCACCAGTGCTACTGGTCAAGAAGGAAGATGGATCATGGAGATTATGTGTAGACTATAGGGGATTGAATAAACTTACTATCAAGAATAAATTCCCAATCCCTATAGTAGATGACTTGCTTGATGAATTGCATGGAGCCAGTGTATTTACAAAACTTGATTTGAGAAGTGGGTACCATCAGGTTAGAGTTCATGCTAGTGATGTTCCCAAAACTGCTTTCACCACACACTTTGGCCACTTCGATTTTAAAGTGATGCCATTTGGACTTACTAATGCACCAGCCACCTTTCAGTCTATCATGAACTCAATATTTTAGCCCTACCTCAGGAAATTTGTCCTTGTTTTTTTTGATGACGTACTCATTTATAGCAAGTCATTCCCAGACCATCTACACCATTTGACCTTGGTATTTCAAATGTTGAGAGAACATTAGCTATTTGTCAAGAAATCAAAATGCACATTTGCTGCTAAGGAAGTGGAGTATTTAGGCCATTTGATATCAGGAGAAGGGGTGGCAGCAGATCCTAATAAAATTGAAGCCATGGTGAATTGGCCCTGTCCTAAAACCATCAAACAGTTGAGAGGGTTCTTAGGTTTGACTGGATACTATAGAAAATTTATATCACACTATGGAATCATCAGTAAACCACTGACCAGGCTTCTACAAAAAGATGGTTTTCATTGGGATACAGCTGCTACACAAGCATTCAACAACTTGAAACAAGCTATGGTGAGTACAAAGGTGTTGGCCCTGCCTGATTTCTCTAAGCCTTTTGTGGTAGAGGTAGATGCTAGTGATCTTGGGGTTGGTGCAGTATTGATGCAAGAAGTCAGACCACTAGCCTTTTACAGCAAGGCTTTTGGCACCAAGGCATTGTCCATGTCAACATATGAGAAGGAGTTGGTGGCTCTAGTTCAGGCGGTTATGCACTGGCATACTTATTTGAGTCTCCAATCATTTTTTGTGATGACTGATCATTGTAGCTTGAAGTACCTTTTGGGGCAAAGGGTCACTTCAATGTTACAACAAAAGTGTTTGTCAAAGCTGTTGGGTTTTGATTTTACTATCCATTACAAAGCTGGTAGTGAGAATGGGGCTGCTGACTCTCTTTCTAGATTGCATGCAGGAAACCAAACAAAAGTGCAATGTGCAGCCATGTCTCAGGTCATACCTACATGGATTACTGAATTGCAGGACAGCTATGTTGCCGATCCATATATGCAGCACCAACAGCAACTATTATTATTGGAACCCTTTGCTACCTCTGAGTTTACTTATGAAAATGGAGCTCTGAGATGTAGGGGAAAACTCTGTGTTGGGCAATCTGGAGATCTGAGGAATCAAATACTCCAAACATTACATGCTTCAGGCATAGGGGGCACTCAGGGACAAATGCTACCTACAGAAGGGTCTCTTCCTTGTTTTTTTGGCCAAGTTTGAGGGCCGATGTCAAGACTGTGGTTAGCCAGTGTGACATCTGTCAAAGGAGTAAGCATGAGCAACAAGCCTATCCTGGACTCTTACAACCATTGCCAATTCCCAACCAGTTGTGGGAAAGTATTTCCCTAGATTTCATTGATGGTCTCTCTAAGTCTGACCATAAAGACTCTATACTTGTGGTTGTTGACAGACTTAGTAAGTTTTCTCATTTTCTGACCCTTAAACACCCCTACTCAGCTGAAGAGGTGGCTCGAGTTTTCTTTGACAACATTTTTAAACTCCATGGTACCCCTGACAACATCATAAGTGAGGGGGGGAGCATCTTCTTAAGTCAATTTTGGCAGAAATTATTTTCTCTATTGGGTGTTCAATTGAAAATGAGTACTACATATCATCCCCAATCTGATGACCAGACTGAAAGAGTCAACCAGTGTCTTGAAACCTACTTGAGGTGCTTTTGTGGGAGCAAGCCAAAAACTCGGTCTAGATGGGTCACATTGGCTAAATACTGGTACAGCACTACATATCATACCTCATTGAAGATGACCCCTTTCCAAGCCCTTTATGTATATGCTCCTAAGCTTCTCAATTTACAAAATCTTGAGAGTACTCACATTAAATCAGTGGATTCTTATTTAGCAGAACGGAGCAGGGTCTTAAGTCTATTGAAGGACAACCTGGTAATGGCACAGGAAATAATGAAATTCTATGCAAACAAGCATAGATCGGAGAGGTCATTCAAAGTTGGAACTATGGTCTATTTGAAGCTTCAACCATACAGGCAGCAGAGCTTAGCTTTGAGGAATAACCTGAAGCTGTTCCAAAGTATTATGGACCCTATCAATTGGCACTCCCTCCTCATTGCCAAATCCATCCAGTGTTCCATGTTTATCAATTGGCACTCCCTCCTCATTCCCAAATCCATCCAGTGTTCCATGTTTCCCTATCAATTGGTCAAGTGGCTTATCAATTGGCACTCCCTCCTCATTCCCAAATCCATCCAGTGTTCCATGTTTAATTGTTGAAAATTGCTGTGGGAAAACAGGACAAGGCTACTACTGAACTACCTCCACTTTCTCCTGAAGGCCAGCTACTCCTAGACCCTGTTGCTGTTTTGGATAGAAGGGTTGTCAAGAAGGGCAACACTTATGCATCGCAGGTCCTGGTGAGCTGGTCAAACATTTCAGAAGAAGAGTCAACCTGGGAAGACTGGGATGAACTTAAGGCAAAATTTCCTGACTTTGCTGCTCAGGAAGAGGCGCGAATTAAAGGGGGTGGGAATGTCATGGACATCCCCAACAGGCCTTTCAGAATCAGGATCAAAAGGCACTAGCAACCACTGCAACATGAAGATGTCCAAGGAGCTCAAGATCAATTGTTCAGTACCAAGGCGCGTGAGTCTCACACTCCAGTTGGCACCAACAGCTTGGGCGCGTGAAGAAGAGCAGCTGAGGAGTCTTGCAGTTATGATTAGTCAGCTCAGATTTCCATAATGATTTAGAGATAAATAAGTGATCTTTGGAACATCATTAAGGCATGTGTTAGTCTTAATTACCAGCATCAGTGTCCGGGTTAGTTCATTAGTGACTTAGTTGATTGTTACTTAAATTCCAAATTCTGTTGCAATTAGTTAGAACCGAGGAGTTAGAGAAGAGTGGTATTCAGTTGTAACAACCTCTCCATATATGAGAGAGGTTCGTGACAGTGATGAGGTATGAAAAATCTGATTTGAAATGAAAATTCTCTGCTCCTAATTTCTTATCCAAACCATTCTTGATCCTTCTTCATCTCATCGTCCAAATTCATCAGAATCATAGCTTACAGATCAGTTGATTCTGACAGAACATGACTTCTGATATCAGTTGAAGAAAGAGTTCTTTTCTTGACAGGCCAAAGTGTAGTTGGTTATATGGTAGATCTACACAATTGTTCTTTATTCCCTGTATCTACAAGTTCATTTAAATGAAAAGGTTCCGATTTTTTGTGTAACATGTTAAAGTAATCAAGTCCACAGCAAAATTTTTAACTACATTTTCATTTAACTGTCTGGTACACTGCTGATGTTCTCTGTAAATGTTTATCTTAATCCAGTAAGATGCAGGGGGAAAAGATTGGGGATGACTATTGTCTGCTCACCACTAAAACTATTGCAAGATATGGGAGTTGGGAACCTCCAGCTACAAGTAGTTATCAAGCCTGCACCAGACATAATAATGATGTACTCACGGGTCTAAATACAGCTAGCTGAAGTTCATATTAGCTGCACTGAGACCCTCTTAATACAGCTAGCTGAAGTTCAAATTAGCTGCACCGAGACTGTGGGCCATAAAAGATGGCCTTGAACAAACGTGCTCTTACGGTGACAAAATTATTATCTCACGAGCATGATAAACCTCCTGCCTTGCTAGCACTTTTTACTGATCATACGACCCTGTTGAGCGTGATTGGAATGCCCAGATAAGACACGTCTTCCGTGAAGCGAACAAAGTTACTGACTTGTTCAGGGAGAGGCTTTTGTTATTAGGTTATCCCCCCCGGTTTATGTTACTTTTGGATATTAGAAAGAAGACCATCCTGCATTCTTTTGTCTCTGATATAATTTTTTTTTTTATCTTTATGTGCTCCAAAAAATAAAAGAAGAAATAAAGAACTGGTCGCTCTCTGTTTACCCAACCAACATACAGCACGATAAAATTACGAGTGCTGGCCATAACATAGTCAGAATATATACAAACCAAGGATAGGTCACCGACCATACCAAATATAAGAAATACCAGCATAACCAAGCTTCCACTTGAATAAAATGTAGATTTGTTGTAGTTATTTCATTACGACAAATAATACTTGGTTGTCCAAAAAGGAAAAAAATAAAAATAAAATAATACTGGTTTTCAAGATCGACAACAAACTATGGCGCAATAAATCCATCATGCCAGAATTAAAAGCTAATTTGAAGTAGAAAGTAAGGGCCAAACTGTTCATGAACGCTCGGCTTGTATACTTTCAGTGGTATTACCAGAAAGAGTGAATATAAAGTTACTACATATACTTCCCCAATCGGTCCTCATGGCCGGCATCACATGGTACGTCTCATCAAAAACTGGTCAACCAGAATAGCGTTCTCACCCACATAACAAGACCATGTTGGGTTTATCATAAAACCTAAATCGGGGCCACCTGTACATTGCCTCTACCTTCACAGACACCATATGCAAAAGAAAATGTACACAAGTGATATGAAATGGAAAGCTCTCCAACATTGTAGATAATCACTGGCTAACTAGTGCTCATCATACAGCATCTCTCCCAGTCTTCATTATTTCCTTGATCTATTCTGCCAAGAAAGGTTCTTTTGCCACCACCAAAGGCTCTACTTTCTCAGCTTTGCCATCCTCTTGCGGAATAATGATCCCATAGCCTCCAGCTTTCCTTTTGTAGATGATATTGATCTCACCTGGAGTAAAGGAATTACAGTAAGCCAATAACATATTATTATAGGGACAACATACATAAATGCTAGGTCTTATTACCAGTTTCTTCGTTTCGAAAACCATAGAAGTCATGAGCAACATTTTCCAGCTGCTCAATTGCTTCGCTAACAGTCAAAGGCGGCATCTCAAAGTATTTGGTGCGGACAATCTGTAAGATAAAGTCATCGAGTTAGCATTTGCTTAGAAAAGAAGCTTGCCTAGGTGTATAAGATTTGACCTAATAGAAACTAACCTTATTAAGACATAAGCAAGGATACATACTCACAAGTAACTAGGAAAAACATGATAAGCTGACATGGGATTGTTATATATGTAGTAGGCAGACCACACAGGAATATGTGTAACTTCTTTTTGATTGGAAATCCCTCTTTCTGGTGTTTCATTCGAGTCATTTTTTATGCCCTGGCCCCCAGGGGACCCCCTTTTTTTTGGTGTTTAAACATATAAACGAGCTTATTAGTACACGACCCGTGAAAAAACAGCTCATGCAAGCATATAAATCTTGTGTCGGTCGGAAACTATTTCGGAACCCAAATGGACTGAATCCATGATGGCATAGGAGCACCATCTATGGGTTTCATTACCCGTCCTTGTTTTTATATCACGTATATAATCAACAGGAAAATAATTTGATAAATTTATCAAACTAGGAATCAACTCACATGTTGTTAAAGAGCTTATATTAATGAGTAGTTAAAAGATTCTATGGTTTTGCCTTGCTTTGGTGATTTGCCTAGACTATTTATGGCTATTGCTCATCAATCATAATAGACAGCTTGTTTTCCTTGGGTTCTCTTCTTCCTCTCATGATGTTTTTAATGGTTTAGGTTTTTAGTTCCCCTCTTGCACTCCTTTTTGGTTATATAAACTTAATTAAAGCGTAGATTAAAACCAGAGACAGACATCACTAGCGCAGTTTTGCTGTTTAGACATGAAAAGTGACGTTTACCCAAAAATCGAATATAAGATTAGATCAACTTTGTAAGTGACTATATAGCGGTTTCCATATCATGCTACATTGATTGTAATATATGCATATTGAACTTTTACCATCTATCAGATGACCACCTCTACTGCCAAGAGCTTATGAAGGCACAATGTCTCCAATCTACTAACCCACTCTAAAAAGATGGACAAATTGCAAAGACTAATTAGTTAAATTCTTCAGTATGTTGCGATGGTCATTTGCATCAATTTTCAACATTGAATGCAAAAGGTGCAGTAATAGGTTGCATTTTTATCTCCTTAGCCAATCAAGTCCTGAAGAAAACAATAGTGCTCAACAACCCATACAATACTGCCCAATAAATCCGTACAATTTAATCTAAATCGGCACCTTATCCAAAGGGAGCTCAAGATATTATGATTGAGTAACATGGATTATTTGCTTTCCAAATATGGTGAAAGAAACTGGATTTTAAGATTGCACCAATGAGGTTCATTCTGACAGCATAGTTGGAATATAGGACAAACAGTCTATAACTCGAGAGATGGGGATTTTGATGGTATAATAATATCTTAAACCCGATTTGAGGGCTGGTCCATTGGGCACTCAAACGTGTTCTCCAACTAAATGTAACTTACTAACCGAGTAAGATAAGAAACGGCCTATATGTCAGTGACAGGATATGTACTCTATAAAAAGCGCTTAATGTTTCGATTTAGAAAAAATTAAGTGGGAAGCTTGCAAGGTGATTGTGGTCCCTTGTTGTGAAGTTACCAACTGCTCTAAAAGCTTAAGCTTTTTAGAAAATGGGCCCAACAATCATGCTTTAATACACATAACTAGTACATATATTCCAAGGTTAAATTTTCAGTTGGGATTGAATAATAGGGTTTGGTCTATATATCAGAGTTGTGATAATGTGAATAAATTGTTTATCATATGATGAAACTATGATTCCTCGGTGGCAATACTTTGTCTTAAATGCTATAGGGGAAAGAAAAAGGCACACATGTATAACAAGGCAAGGGCAGTGCATTACTAAGAAATAAAAATGAAGAAAGAATTGAAAAATAAGTAAATTTCAGGTTCAGGATATGACCTCGTCCATGAAGTCCTCATCATCATCTTCTTCAGGAACTGCCACAGAATCCTTTTCTACAATTACTTCTTCAGGATCCCTCACCTTCAGTCTATCGAACCCCTTCATGTGCCGACCATGGTCTGAATCTTTCTCCTTAATCTTCCTCAGCTTCCTCTGTAAAATTGAAGATACTACATCTATACTCCCATACAATGTCTCCGCTTCTTCCTCTACTCGAACCACTCCATGCTTCTTTGTAAATAAAGTCACCTACAAAAGCGAAATCTCTTGTCAAGAAACTCAATTTGACACACGACACTAACGCTTTAGGCACTTCCATTCTCACCTCGCATTTCCTAATCTTGGGGCCTTTGCCAAATTCCCCGCCTCGAACTGACAACCTAACATCAACTTCCCTCACGAGATGGCTGTGTTTTTGAATTGCCTTGCCAACCTTGTCTTCCACATGGGCCTTTACCGCATCCGATATCTGTAATTAATTGCACATTTACTAATGTTTCATTTCCTTCAAACTTCAACGAAAACTAAGTTGTACTCCTGAGCTTCATTATTTTCAATCCCCACAATTTCAGAGGAAAAAATTCAAAAAATCTAAAAGCTAAATTGAACTCAAATACCAACCATTTAGATCAAGCAAGTATTATATGAGAAAACTCGACTAGCTAGCGCACAAACTAGAACTGAAGTTATTGTTTACATGTTGAAGTTCTATCCTAAGAGAATCGCAAGTGGACCAAATAAATGAAAGGGAAAATCTCAGCAATGTATTAACAGAAAAATATAGATAAATTACTTCAACGGGTTGGTTGCAAAAAAAAAAATTCGTCATGACCACTTCTGTTCTACGGGATTAAAAACGGGTTTAATGATAGCCTTACGTCGAGATTTTTGCCTTGAAGGATGAATTTGACGGAAGAGAGAGGGCCATCCCATGCCATTCGAACGCCATGAGGTTTGGCCCCCCGAAGAGCTGGGGCAAGCTCGTTAGACCTGGGGTTTAACGAGGGTGAGGGGTTAAGGAAGCTGGATCGGTGAGAAACTAATGTTGGAAGCTGAGGCTTGTCGGACGAGCTGGAGATAGATGCAGCTGAAGCCGAATCAGGTGAGAAATAGTGCCGCTGGCGGTGGTGTATGGTGGTCGTTTGTACTGTCGGGGAAGCAAAAACAGTCGCCATTTTCCAAACAAACTGTATATACGAACTGGGTTTTTGTATATGTTGTGTGTGTGTGTGTGTTAGGGATTTGATTGGGTCGATTGGGGACGAATAGGTGAGTAGCAGTAGTGAGCGAATGTATAATTCTGAGAAGAAGAGTGGGAAACTGCAGAATTTACATTATCCGGATTCAAGATGATGACACGGGAGATTCAATGCATTGCAGGTCCCCCACGGCTCGGCAGCGTGTCCGGGTTCAGACACAAAAGACCTCGGTCCACGCTTTCTAATGGATAACTATGAAACCTTGTCGGAATCCTCAACCGTATAGCCACATCTTTGTAATTGTTAGTCCTAACCAAATTATGTACCACGTTTAGCGGGTGATACAATCATCATTTTATAGTAAGCGTTTAATAAAAATTAAAATTGTTTTTTTATATTAGTTAAATATTAATCACAATTTGCAGTCATTACTTTAATTGTCAAACTGATCTCTGTTCATCTCTCTATTATGTTGAGATTTTACTGCTTCAAAAACTATAACAATTAACGAAGTATGAGTTGACGATCTCATAGCACAATGCTCGCATTATTCCTATAAGTTTTTCGGTCTCTTAACTTTTTAACGTACGAATATAAATTAGAAAGTGTTTACGTTAATTTAATGTGATTCAAGGATCTGAAAATGTTAAGACTTTTATCTTGAAGATGCTTAACTAGATACCCAAGCAGCATCTTGAGAAATGATTTTTAGGGCAAATCTTTAAGACTTGCAACAATGTCCAGTAAGGGCCATGCTTCGTATGAGCATCCTTCAGCACGAGGGGTTTCCCTTTTCAAGTAGAATCCATCCCTTACGTTGCTGTTGTTGAGGATCCTTTTGATGAGGTTATAGAAATGCCATGTCTAAACACGTGAGTGGCTGGTCTCGAGGCGCACAAGGATGCTCGATTCCAAAGAGATGAACGAATTGGTGATAACTATGTCCGAGATGAGGTTAGACTAACAGGTTGCAACGGGCATGATATTTGAGGTTTGGTATATTCTAGTGAGTAAGACGGCACTTCTTTCTCTATTTGGCAAAACAAATGGATAATTGTCTAAATCTGGTAGTACTACGAAGATATTTAGCAAATTTATCCATCTTAGCTACTATTGTGATTTCATCTTGTTGTTCTCTATGCTGATGCATGATACATACACTAGAATATGTAGAAGCTTACCTGAGCCGTCACATGTCCGCTCACTTCGATCAATGATTCTGAGGTAGGCTTTTGTACCTCAATTTTGCCATGTCCAACTAAGGAGGAGAAAAGGGATAGAACGGCTTTGAGCAGATCTTGTATCTCACATCTAGGGAGTGTGAGCTATCAATGGCCACGACAGACAATAATAATAATAATAATAATAATGGAGTAAGTGATCTCTTGACACCTGAGAAGGTGCCACGTGTGGGCATGAGGATCAGTAATACACTGTTCAAACGTTGCAGGCTTTATTTACGAGGTATGTCCGACGTTGTGTATATTGAAGGCCCGATTTAGATAATTATAACGAATGAATGTTTTTTTCCATACCATATGATGCACTTTGGCACCCTCGTTAGCTGCCAAAATGCTCATGCTCATCGGCAACAAAAACACTAATTGTATATTGAAAAATGATAGTGCGAACGTCAATTCCCTTGCCCCCAAAAAAAAAAAGTAAAAATTCCATAACAATGTGACAGGTACACAAACCTGCAGAAAATTCTGCCATGTTATGAATTGGGCCGAACTATAAATTATTGGGGTGATCCGGTGGAACTGGCCGAAGGCCCAAACTCTAAAGTCCAGCGGGAGCAGTTACCAACAGGCATCATGGATGGATTTGTGGTTGGACTTGGTCAAACCGCACAAGCGAACTTCTACCACTAATATATTATAATAATAATAATAATAATATAATAATAATAATAATAATGGAATCCACGTTGAAAACCAGCTTAACCAACGTTGTGAAGACACATGAACCAATAGAAGAGCGAGTAGAAGGACCAGATCTCTTACCGAGCGCGTACGGCGTTGTTGCTTTTTGCGCCAAGGATAAACTCAACGCCACAAAAACCAATCAATTCTTCTTCGAGTGGCCCATCCACGTGTCACTCCTCCAACCATGAGATCTCCACTTGTCACCAGAAAGAAAAATATCCCCCCTCGTTGGACCCCACATAGTCCATCAAAATTTCAAAAATGCCCTAACTACAAAAATATCTGCAATAAAATAACCATATCTTAGCACCTGCCTTGATTTTACTACAATCTTTAATCATGCATTATATATAATTCGAATTCGATTACTTAAGGGAACTAATCTCCGCCACTTAATTTAAATTGTTAGCGCGATTTGATGGTTTATTTATTACGGATAGACTAATTAGGTAATTTTTTTTTAATTATTCTGTCGTTTAAGGACAGCAAACCACAATTCGTCTAACAATTAAACGGATATTCGATCCAACATACGATGAGATGGACTTAAAGAAAGTTATAGATTTGGGGCGCCATCTCATCAACGAAGACGGTCTGGTCGTGTTGATAACTTTTCTTAAATTGTTAACTTCTTTATTTAAGATTGATAAATTCAAATGCGCTAACTAACGTGACAGAAGCGAGAACGACGGGGAGAATAAAAAATGGTTCTTTAATACTAATAATTGAATCACTTGAAATTTATCAAAACCAATGGTATCCGGAATTTTATCTTACTCTTTGACCTTTGGGGGAGGAAAATTGTGCACCACCCACCAAAAAACGCAAAGAGTGGCCAATGGGTGCCTACCTTTTGATAGGAGACATCCACGTGGCCGTTTTGGGCCATGCAAATACCACGTTATTAGACCACAGATATTTTGTGTCCTTTTTTCCAAGTGGTTGTATCCTGCTATAATATCTACGGTAGATATCTGAGTGCAGAAAGATTAGGCCGTTGAATTTGAGGCACACACAAGCGAAACTTGGGGTGGTAACCCCACCGTCCGATCGTATACCCAACTGGCTGCTCTTCTGGAGATATTTTTTTTTTTGGGGCTGAACGTGTTAGTGAAGTATAACTGTGCTTAGCTACCATTTGTTGTGATATCTGTGTTTCCATGTGCTCTTGTTCTGCTCATCTTTGAGGTTTTCTAGAGAGAGAATCATCTTCTCTTCAGCTTGGTTCTATCAAACCAGACTCACAATTCCTGGCCGACTACTAGCTATTTAATACCTGTAACTTATGGGGGAAGTTGTGGTGAGTAATGAAGGAGGTGGGGTGGAATTGGAGAAGATGAAGGAGGATGGTTCAGCTATGTCTAGTGTGGTGAGGTGGGAGAAGTTTCTGCCTAAGATGCTTCTGAGAGTGTTGCTGATTGAAGCTGATGACTCTACAAGGCAGATTATTGCAGCTCTTCTCAGGAAATGCAGCTATAAAGGTTTGTGCCCGTTTCTTGATTTGTGTACTATGTTTAGTTGCCTCAATTGGCTTACTGTTCATAAGGAATTGTTCTGATTTTGATCCTTAACATAAGGATATAGGTTGTAGTACCAAGTTCTTGGTTAATTCAAAATGGGTGATTCTTGTTTCACTATTGAAGTTTGGTCCAGCTAAGGTTTAAAAGCTACAGATAGGAAAATTGGATTGATTGGGTTTTATGGGTCTAAGTGGTTTTGGGAAGTGAGACTCGGTCCACTCGGATTTGCATCGTATTGGACCAGCCTTTTGAAATTGATCCAAACTTGAAGTCTAGCTGTCTGAATTTACTGCTAGTGCTTTAAAACGAAAATTCTACAAAACTCGTAGAAGGGAACTTGAAAAATCAGTCAGTGGAGAGAGAGGGTATTTGTAATCTCTTCTCACTGAGGTATACGAGGAATTTTTAACTGAGATACAAGTCGACAGCGCTGTGTTCTGTACATATTGGAATTTCCATCTTGATGTGCATTTTCATCCTGTTAAGATCCTATTAATGTCATGAAGTAAAACTACATCAGAAAGGTCTCTACCTCAGATCTGACGATATTAAAGTTTTAGGTTCCTATTGTGGTACCTATTTCACTAAACTGCAATATCGCATATTTCTTATAACAATTGCCGCCTTAAACCGCCTTAACTTAGCCTCTCACCATTCTTAACAACAGATATACCCCCAAAAAATTTCGTGTGCATAGATTCTAAACAACATCTTGGCAAGAAAGCTTTCAGTTTACTAGTAGCGTAGAAGTTGCATCTTACTTTAGGGGTGTATAGTGTGATAAGAAATCAATGCGCCTGTTGCTTAATTTTCTTCTTTTTTTCTCCAAGCTATCTTTTGGATGCATGTTTCCCTAGAACTTACAACATTGAATTGTTTAATTTAGGGTTGTATAGTGTGATAAGAAATCAATGCGCCTGTTGCTTAATTTTCTTCTTTTTTTCTCCGAGCTATCTTTTGGATGCATGTTTCCCTAGAACTTACAACATTGAATTATTTCTATTTGAGCAGTTGCTGCTGTTTCTGATGGCTTAAAGGCGTGGGAGGTATTGAAAGGAAGGCCTAACAGCATAGACCTGATATTGACAGAAGTGGAGCTTCCATCAATCTCTGGATTCGCTCTTCTTACCTTGATTACAGAGCACGAGATCTGCAAAAACATTCCTGTTATAAGTATGATATAGTTGATTCAAACTTCTGAAAGCTATATGATTTTGATTTGTTTTGTCTTTGTCAAAGGATTTCGTCTTATTACTAGTTTTAACATTTCTTTCCTGACCCTGCAGTGATGTCCTTGCACGATTCAGTTAGCACTGTTTACAAATGCATGTTAAGAGGTGCTGCTGATTTTCTTGTCAAGCCTCTAAGAAAAAATGAGCTGAAGAACTTATGGCAGCATGTTTGGAGGAGACAAGCTGTATGCCTTATCCTTATCTCTGATATGCATTTTCTTAGTGATTTATGAGCTAACATCCTGATAGAATCTTCGTTTTGTTCCATATGTTACCATCAGTCAGCCGGTAGCGGAAATGAGCCCCAAGATGAGAGTGATCCACAACAAAAGGTTGAAGCTACAGCTGAAAATAATGCTACTAGTAATCATTCAAGTGGTTACATGGCCTGTATTAAGAAAAACAGGGAATGCATTGAGAAAGGAAGTGACGCTCAGGTAGTTCTTATTCTCCAAGTTTGCTACATGATATTAACACGTAGAAGCTATACTAAAGTCAGTTTAGGTATGCAGCGATCTTTGTGGCATATCTTGCTATAGTGAAGCAATGATAGAAATCAATGGCACAGCGCATCATGTACTTCAAACAGATATTAATACAGATTATTGCACTTTGGTGTCTTTTGTGCAGAGCTCTTGTACAAGACCAGATTTGGAAGCTGACGGAGCTCAACTGGAATGTACCCAGGACCTCTCACAGCCCAAATGGAGAAATTCTCTTTGTAATGGGACGAAAGCACAGAAGCACGAAGAAGCTGTCGAAGTGAATAAGGAGTTGCTGATGCATGACAACGAAGCTGGAGGTAAAATGCTCACAACCTTGCATCTTTGTTGTCTCCATAAGCCCTTTAGCTCCACCAATTTTGCTGACATATATATTCAATCAGGATCAGCAGCGGCTGCTTGCACAAATGATTATACATTAACTTGGGGAGGAGAAACTGCTCCTGACAGCCCACAGAAATCTGCCAATGCCATTACTGAAGCTTGTGATAACAATCATGTCATTGTCAACTCTCGTAGAGAAGCCATTGACTTGATTGGAGCAATTGATAATTACTGTAACTGCAGCTACATAAACTCAGCTTTAGATTGCGGCACAAACAAGATTAATTCTTCACCACAATTGGATCTTTCCTTGAGAAGATCTAATCCTAGTGGCTCAGTTAATCAGGTTACTGAAGAAACTCGTGAGAGCCATAGACTGAAGCACTCCGATGCCTCAGCCTTCTCACGGTGAGTTTACACTTTCTGTCCTTCACTGTTGCTTGCTTGCTCTGTTTGCTTTTTGTCACACTTTTCTTGGTTATGAACAAAAGAAATTTAGTTACTCACGTGTAAATGTTTGCATTTGCCAAGTTTCTTTAGTTATATAGACATGGTTGAGTGTGGAGGAAACCTCACATATAAGGCAATGCACCTCAAGTAACCGATATGACTGGAAAAGTATAATTGATATGGCTTTCTCTAATTGTTTAAGATCCTATATGCAGGTACGTTAACAGGACAATGCAGCCCCTACATTCAACATCAGCTAGCATCTGCAATCAACAAAGAGATTACGAAAGTAATTCTGATAAACAATTATCTGGCCATGCTCTCAAGTTCAACTATGAGAGGCAAACTCCTGCAGAAAGTTCTCAAATAAATACGCTTCCTTTGACAGCCGGTCAAATACCCTTTCGTAGCGCTCAACGTAAAGTATATCCTGTTCCAGTTCCAGTCAGAGGTACTACGAGGTTATCCACTGCCTATGGTTCTGTACTACCTCCGATATATTGTACACAATCAGGCCCATCATCCATGCCAAGTCCTGGGTCATCTGGCCCTCCAGAATCATCCTTTCAAGCGAATCCATTTTATCATTTCAATCCTGAATCCAGGAACTCTGAACAAGTCAATAACATGATAGATCAAAACACGAGCAATGCTACTGGCCAAACGGAGCACAGGCAGGGGCGTAAGGTGGAAAAAACAGAGGATCGAGGGCATTTTTCTTCTGCAACGGATCAGAGTGCGAGCAGCAGCTTCTGTAATGGCACATTAAGCCATCTTAACAGCATGGGTAGTGGATGCAATGGCAATGCCAATTTTGCTCCTGTAGGTAGGCCTGCTACACGGTGCAGGAATGAAGCTACGCTCATGCAAGATGGAAACTCTGATCGATCGACACTAAGAGAAGCAGCTCTTAACAAATTTCGCATGAAGCGGAAGGACAGATGCTATGAAAAGAAGGTAAACAACCACCACCTCTGTCCTCTTCATAATCATTTTGCAACTACGTGTTCAACAGTGTCATTAAATTTCAGCTGGGCCTTGGTCAAGAATATTCATGTGTCATAATGCCTCAGGGTGATATCATATCACCTCGTCGCTGTTAAATTGACGATACACATGACATTCACAACATTGACGACTCCTGTTACGCTTGCCCACTTAGAAAGGTGAACAAAAGATCTGAACATTCTCAGATGGAGAGGATCTAATTTCACCGTGAACCATATGACCTAGCCATAGTTCTCTAGCAGAGTTTTCATCACCTGCATTACCATGACAAAAAGTTGTAAATGATGTTTGCACGCATGGATCTCATTAATGAAGTAGGATTTGCTAACGCAGAACTCATTCACAGGTAAGGTATGAAAGCAGAAAAAAGCTTGCTGAGCAACGCCCACGAGTGAAAGGACAGTTCGTTCGTCAAGCACATACTGTACCCTTGTCTATGGAGATTGATGATCAATTTGGCAACTCGTCAGTTGGTTAGCTATTTGCTACATGGCCTCACTAAACCATCCATAGGTGCAGCTTTTAGATTGACTGGTACAGATTTTGTCATGCTGTATCTTGATGCTTCTTGTAACCAAAAACCTACAAGGCACAATGATCAAAAGATGCTAACATCAGTAGCTTCTTCATCCTAAGATGACTCTATTTGAATGCATTTTGTTGGAAAATTCTGTTGTAGTTCGTCCCTACGTTAGTAGAGTTCTTGTTTCTTTTCTCTGTCTTGTTCATACAGAAGTATATTATTCCTATTACACATCAGTGATCGTCGAACTCTGTTAAACAAATTACAGTAAACAAGCTTTACCAATGTCTTGGTGACATTGTGGCCAATTGATGGGTGTTTCTTGGTCTTTGAATCAAGCTCAAATGCGATTGTTAGGTAAGTTAAATCAATCTGGTTGTCAGGCTTAGAAAAGTCTTCACTGTCAAGTTTGGACGGAAGTTTCAGGTCACAGAGAAAGAATACACTGGCAATCTTGCTTGTCTTCCATTGTTGCCCAGTACAGATCAGACACACACCACTTTACTTGGCCAAAGCTAAAATGGAAACGAATCTACTACTTCATATTTCTAACTTTTTTTCCTTCTTTTTTTTTTCTAAGGTTTGCATTATATATCGAAAGAAAACAGGTTACAAAAGAGTGAATACAAAGATAAACCATAACTTGATGAAAGCTAGAAAAATTGCTCTCCTAATATTACGGCTCAGTTCGACAAGCCCCCTCAAATCAGATCCTCCCAAAAAGCATCATAAAAGCGAGAACCTCTCCTAGTTGGTGGAATAATTTGCTGAACCTGTCGTTTGAGCAAACATTTTGACCTTGTGTAGAACATCTTGAATCTTCACGACAAAATAAGAGCATAGGTGACAAATATCATGATATAGAAGTTAAACAGAATTAGTACGAATCATGATATGTTTAAAATGCAATAGAAATACCCGATTAGATACTTCTAATACAGATATAGCTAGAGCTGAGTGATAATTAGAAGGTGAACAAATCTTAAAGCTGTAACTCGATCTTCTTGCGTATTATTTGTTGCTACTATCCCCACCCCCGTCTTCAATCCTAGTTTATTCCAACTAGATCGCAGATGGAGATGTATCTTATAGGGGCCTGGGCACCGCCATATTGCATCTAACTTCTAACTTTAGGTGGTACAGTTTTTAATTTTCACATCCTTTCTTTGTCGCTAAAGATGCATCACAACACAACTTTGGCTTTTAGTGGAAAACTAGTTAAAAAGTGTTCAAAAGTAGCTATATACCCTACTTTGCAATAACTTGTGTTATGTGGACTGTGGAGCCATAGGTACGAAGAATCCAAAGACTACCACACAGTTAGCTTCGCAAGCAATGCTGTCGTCTGGTTGAAGAAGCTGCGAATGGGGTCTCGAAGATGGTTTAGGTAATGTTGCTGTTGAATTATGGGCATCAAGAGAAACTCCTATTGGTTTTCGACAAGAACACCACCACATTATTGAAGTAGGGATGGATGTGAAAGCAGCGATTCAGCCCGTAACGACATGAGAAACCTTCGGTAGCACATAGTTCCTCTTGTGTCATATAAATGTTGCGTACAACCATGTTGATAGTATTTTTTTAGGTGAAGAGTTTGCAACACCTCATAAACATCATCAAATGCTTGCAATAACTATCAACGTGCCATCCGAGTTTGGGTGAAGACAAAGTGGATCCAGTGTAGACGACGCACACTGCCCTAGCCATGGAGCTTGCACATATGCTTTTTAGATCACTTCGTCTGATTGAAAATTTGAGTTCATTTTCTGAACTTGGACCATTCGCAAAATCCTGTAAAAACTAAAGCTGGCCCTATTGCCCAAATGAAATTGACTTTTGTCAAAGCAATGCCTACTATAGATGGTTGTAACGCCTGCTCCAGGCTTCCTGCATTAGTTATGCAAAAGCTAATTCTGATTTGGCAGTAGGCCAAGCATTAAGTGATAGTTCAGAATGTTAAAGTTGGTCCGCAAAATGTTGGGCTATCAAAGAGGAACTCTACTTACAAAGCAGTGCTCAACTAGTCATTCGCCAGCAAGCATGAAAAGTGAGAGAAGTGCAAGAGGCTCAACCGCTCAAAGCCACAAGTACACCAATAAGCCAAAGTACTACGTTGCTTGCTGCTGCAGTGGCCCCAAAAGTTTGCCTAGCCTTTTATTCAGAAACCCCTAATACTGCTAATCGACTAAACAACAATGTGTGGGAGTGACCCACAAGATGAATGATGGATTGTATCCCGAAACTGATTTGACCAGTCACTATGCGTGTGAGTACCATCTGTTCTTTGTTGAAAAACTACCTTTCTATTTTCCCTTTCTTTGGTGCCACAGCTGAACCACAATTTTAGTGACCACATTTCTATTTGAAAATTTCTTTCTTTTGCTACTTCAGGAGCAGTAATCATGTAGTTAGGCACATATCCAATGATCTTGCTACTGTTTTCTAGTGCTTAATCATGTAGAATGGTCCCAAAGGGGCACTACGCTTACCACGAGGCGGTCTCGGCCCCAATGGCACGGGTTTCATCCCTCCTTCAGCCAACTATGCCATCTCTACCACAAGAAAAATGGCCCGCATGAACAGCAAAGGCCGAAGATGAACGAAGGGACCAGTTGAATTGACCTTACGGCCACTTGGGTCCTTCCAAATTAATACACATAAAAAGTCCGAGATCTTTTTACCAGGTAGCAAGCACAAGAAAATATCAGACATTGGACCTAGTATTTGGCCCCAGAAGAATTAAGGAAATAAGGAAAAGCTGGTAGCAAAAGGAGTAGTAGATGGGAAATCACTTAATAATGGAGGCAGACCAACTTTACTCCTAATTGAGTTGAGGGGCTCCATAACTGAAAATAAAGCTTCAAAAGTGAACAATGACCCCTGAATTTCAAACGGGACTTTGCTTCCAAGGCTGTAATATTCGTCTGGAAATCCAACTTTGGAGGGTCCCTTGGCTTTGATCAAACAGAGCATTACCAGCAATCTGGCATCACACTCGTGCACGTTGTGCCCCAGATGGTCGTAACCTAATCGATCGGCTAATAGTCAATCAGCACGACATTTTCTCCCCAATCTCCTAAAACCCTAACCATAAAAACTCTAAAAACCCTTTACTTAACGTAAAAGTAACAGATACATGAGACACATTCTGGCAGTCAGTTCAAAGCCAGTGCCTTCCAAAAAGCGAATTTAACAGATTCTCCATGTCTTCCTCCTCCTTTTGCTCTCCTTTTGTGCACAGCTCAACATAATTTAATCTAACAAAGACCCACAAGTTCCAAACCCTCTTTTGATAGAGTCATGACATTATCATCCCACTACTCATCACGCCTTTGCTTGCATTTCACAATCTCCACTTAACAAAACAATCTCCCTGTTTTAACTTCAACCAATAAATAGGCAAGGCTAGTGGCTACACTCTCTCTCTTGTTACACTTTCAAAAAAGTCTAGCTTTTGATTCAATTATTCTTAAAGGGCTCTCCGATTTATTACGGCTGAGGGAGGGACAGATATACCCGTATCTTCTCTCTCTTTCTAAAATCAATCCAAGTCTTGGGGGAGGAAAGAAGTCATGCAAAGATGCATATACTTGTACAGTCTAATGGCAGAGTGCAAAATGAGAAATGTTCCTACTTAAGGAGTCACAGGCTCAAAGCTGGTTATCACTAGTAAACATCAATTAGCATGCACAACCATGCTTTTAGTACATGCTCCTGGGACTAGCCATAGAGGGTATAGACCCCCGATTCCACCTCCAGCTCGGTTTACGCTTGGCCTTAATATGATGATGTAGAAGTAAGCCAATAATCGAACAAAATTCGTTCATGTATTTCAAGCAAACAAATGCGATATGGTGGTTATATATGTGTCATGGGAATTACCTAAATAACATAAAAGAAACAAGCTTGGTGAAAAGCACACTTGTATACCATTTACCTAAAACAAACAAGTCCGGTGGCAAGCGCGCTTGTATACAATCTTCAAGCAAAAGATGACTTTTTGAGTCTTGAACCCAGAGCCAAAGTAATACTAACAACTTCTACATTTGCAAGTTAATAAACATGAATATCAAGCAAGCTTTTTCCCTTTTGAAAAAATAACGAGGTCCTGTTTGGCGCATGTCTCATGTCCGCTAGTTATACACGATGATCCAATGGTCAGGATGCATGCTATGGTAGGGTTGCCATAAAATTAACATGGAAATAATTTTGCGAAGTTAATCAGTCCATATCTCGCAGCCACCCTTCACAATTATGAGGAGCTAACAGTCAAGCAGCAAAGAGAAAAATTATTGTTGCTTTCTGCTACCAAGGGCTCCCTTTATTAATACCTGCCACCACCCTCTCTCCTTTGCCCTGTAAATTTCTCTCTTTTCCTTCCCTCCTCTCTCCCTCCCTCCCACCCACACTTGCAAATGTCAAAAATTGATGCAAAATCTCCACAACACTGTGGCGAGCGAAGGGTGAACATTTACAAGCTTTATAAGAAACTGTTCTACGCTTTCTCGACTTGTCTGCTCTCATTTCTTTCACTAATCTTCCTTGTCTATCTTATCCTACACCCAAGCAAGCCAGAGTTCTCCCTGAAAGAAGCCGAAATCAACCAACTCAACCTCTCAGGATCTCACCTTATCAACTCCTCTATTCAACTCACTCTGCTCTCCAAGAACCCAAACCAGAAAGTCGGCATTTATTATGACCAACTACAGGTATACGCTTCGTACAAGGGCCAACAGATAACGGTCGACACTTCTCTTCCTCCTTTTTATCAAGGGCATGAAGATAGCAATCTCCTAACGGCGTCCTTGGTAGGAAGTGGGTTACCAGTAGCTCCCTCTTTCGGTTATGAAGTGGGGCGCGACCAAACCGCCGGACAACTGGCCTTGAATCTCAAGATAAACGGACGGCTTCGATGGAAGGTGGGGACTTGGGTTTCTGGGAGGTATAGGTTCAATGTGAATTGCGTTGCCATTATGCCTTTCGGACCTTCTATACCATCTGGACCATTAAGTTCCAAGCAAGGGTCTCAGTGTTCTACTACGGTTTGAACACGTATTCCATACTAACGTGATCATATAGATTCAGATATTTACATCTTTTTCTTTGTTTGCTTCCAATGTTTATTATGATGTTGAGGTAATTTGCATGTTGAAGTAAGTTTGTAATTCAATTCTGAATGAGACATAGGTTGGATTAGTTACAAATATGGCATTAAAGAAAAGCTCGTTTGGTTTGTTAATCTTATCTTGCGTTCTTTCAGTACTTATCGTTTGTTAATCTTATCTTGCGTTCTTTCAGTACTTATCGTTGATTTCGCTTTACATGTGATGTGAAGGTGAGTAGACTGTAGATAGGGTTTATAGTGACTTTCTAGTGGGTTTCTGAGAGTGGAAAGATGGGAGGAAAGGGTTCACCTTTGATCTTTTTCCAGGGCTGGTCATGAGGAAGAGCCATAGACTGATAGGGTTCATGGTGGATGAGATTCCAAGGAGAAAAGAGAAGAACACAAAAGGCGGGAAACAAGTTGCTCTCTCAGCTAAGGAATCATCGATTTCCATGTCAATCTCTCTCCTTTAATTATTGCAAAGCTAATGGAACTCTTGGCCCCCTGGGGTCCCTACACGCCCACAATCCTTTTGCTTCCTGTGTTTGGAATCATCCCCAGTACAGTGACTGGTGAATCAAGACCACCTATTCCTATCACATTCTCAACACCTAAAATCAACCATATCAGGGAAACTGCATTGGTGGCAACAGCTTGTCTATTTAGCTAACTGAAAACACTAAAAGCTTTAACAATATTCACAACCCTTTTCTCCTCGAGCAATTCTTATTAAAAGGTCAAGGCAAGTAAGCCCTCATTTACTTGTCTCATTTAGCACTACGAATGACTTCTACTTCAGCACCGCAAGCCTCCCCAGTCAATTCGCAGCCAAATTTCCTACTATCGTTATCCCCATTATACGTAAACACAAATTTGCTTAATCACACTTTTTACTCGTGTCAAGAATAACTGGTTTACTAAAAGTTCAACAGCAGAAGAATTCTTTGGCAGACATATCTTGTACCAAAGAATTCAGACTATTTAACTAGTTCGCTCTCTCTCTCTCTCTCATGGGTAATACAATGTTCTACTATTTAACCCCAAAAGAACTAAAAATTCCCACCGAAAGCCTTAACATATTTGCAACTTCAGCGACGTTCTGTGCCAAAAAACGGCTAGAGCCTGCAAAAGTTTGCCATAATTCTACTTCTGGCAGCAAATGACAGCAAAGTTGTTTAGCTTAGGAACGAAAGTTCCTCTGAATGCAAACGTTGGGGTGGAACAAAAGTAAGATAATCTTGTTCTAAAAGCCGCTTCTCAAAGGGACCCAAGCTGTAGGCGGGATATGCAACAACCACATCTACCCCTCAGAGATGTCCAGGTAGGGGATTTAGCAAGAGTTGGTATGCGAACAAAAACAGTAACTCCACTTCTGCTCTTCGGAAGGAGGAGTGCATAGAAAATAATGTGAAAGGTGCAGAAACCATTTAAAGAAAGAAAATAAAAACTGCCACAGATATCAAAAGCCAAACGACTTTCTATGCTCTGGTGACTTCCCACCTAATATGTCCCTACAAATTTAAAATCAAAACGGTACAACATAAGAGTCTGCAAAGAGATGCACTCCTTCAGACATCTTTGCTACTCAGACCAGGAGTCTTTTCCAGAGCTTAACACAGTACAAGCTCTCAAATTGAAGCCTTAATGTGCTTTCATGAGTCAGCTGTCATCCTGAGATTCATTTTCGACCTCTAAATCCCTTCCAGATCCTGCATAGTATGGTCAATCGCCTTCTAGCTAAAAGTTTGATATCTATTAGAGGCCAGTTGGCCAATAATTTTTTTTTTTTAAATGATCTGCCTCGTAAGGGCCTAGGAGCAGGCGGTGTTCTTTAAGCACCGGAAGTGAAGGTGATTTCTTTCCATTACTTGGGTAATTAATTTCCTTATGATTTTTTGCATCCGTTTTCTAAGGTGAGACATTAAGCAGTTCATAAAAAATTTAAGAGGAAGTAATTACTGCTTAACTTTCCAATTATCATCTAGGAGGTTCTTGGTGATAGAGATTGATATAACCTGTCCACAATATCCTTAGAAACATATCACAATCACTTTAAGGAAGTCCAGAATATGCAAACGGTCCAACATGTGTCTTCTGAGTTCTAAAAGGCTGAATTCAATATGTTGCCTTCCAAAGCTAGAACTGCAAAGTGGAAAGGTCGCAAATCCTTTCTATAGCAGTTTAAAAAAATCTATTTCCAAAAGGAAAGTTGTAGTTGAATGTCGACAAAAAGAGCACACATTTGTATCAACTACTTTAAAAAAGAAATTCATATGATACAATTTTGCAAGGTCTATGACAATAATCAAGGGAAAATAACATAACATGGTTTCGGTGTTTTTATCATTTTCAGCAGAGAAGAAAGCAGCATGCATGCGTCATCTAGAACCAAAGCCAGAAACACCAAATAGAAATGGCAACAAATTACGACCAAATGTTATGTTAAGCATCATAATTAGTATGCTAGGTGAAAAAGTATTTTCATAAAACCAGACAACAGTATCAGAAGTGGGCACAGAATAGATTCCACCAAGTTTTTTGCTACTGCGCTTTTGCCCCGAATGATGGTAGTCCCCATCAACACTAGGAGCCAAGATACACAAGCCTCTCATAATGGTAGCAAAAGCTTTTCAATGTCCAACTTTCTTCATAGTTCTGTCACCTTCAATTGCAATATATAGTAGTTCAAACTTCAAATTCACCCAATAAAGTGTCACACTGTAATATTTTATCAACTTCTAGTGCTTCTCCTGTTTATAGACATCCCATACTTCGCCTAAATATTGCTTGCTTTTTCCAAAGTATGGAAATTTCACCCTTTTTAGATGCTGCGGCCAACAACCACTCAGCAATTTCCTGCCTGGAGACAAATTAGTGTTTGGCTCTCACGGTGTTGGTCTATCTCATTTTAGGTCTCATGTAGTGTCAGGCAGATTTAAAATAAGGAACTTTATGAGCATTCAATATCTTACTCTCTAAAACGGTGTAAAAAATATATAACCAGATAACTAAGAGGCAGGACAAGTGTGATAGTTTGACCTCCTTCAACTGGCGAGCAGAAATAGCAATCAGATGAGGGATGAAGGTTTCAAGAAACAGCGCAATGTAGACATTAGCATTAGGAAAAGTATACATGACTGTATGTTTTAGAGACAAGAGAGTAAAGTCAACTAGCTCTTCTGCGAGCACTAGAACCATATAGACCAGATGATGAGATGATGCTTTGAAGGTTTTAATAAGGATGTATAGGCACCATATACCAACTTGAATAAATCCTCGCAGGGTTTGTCCATTGTAGAGGCGGAACCTTGCCTGAAGCCAGATAAATCTCAGCGCAACACACTCTCAGGAGTATATTAGAGAAGGTAACCATTTGGCCGTCTCTTCACTCAGCTCCGATCGGACAGCTTGGTCATACTCTAACAATAATGCGCCACAACAAAAGAGCCTAGCAGTGCAAAGATATGATGACGGTAAAATAGCAATAATTTTTCATCTGAACTCATAATCTTAACACTATCCTGGCATCCTTATAGCATGAAGTGAAAGAATTTAGTCGTGAATCAGCTAAAAAGCTCTAGAAAGTCCACAAACATCAAAGTAGAAGCATGAAAGATGATCCAAAATAAAATACTGCCTCAAAAGAAAGGCAGGTGCGCTATAGCATTGCCAGCAAAAAAAATTAAGGTACTAGACAGGACAGCTTTTATTCCATAATTGAGATGCCGAAGCAGCAGCAAAATCTGCATGCAGAAGGATCAATGAAAGCAATAATACAGATTAAGCTCAGGACCATGAAGATTTTTGAAGACCTTAGACATACTTAGAAACCCACACACACAGAGAGAGAAAGATTGTGCCCTCTTTATGTTTGTAAGTAGATAGTGGTGCGCCAGAGTATAAAAGGTAACTGGGCGTATGGATGATGGTCTTACGAATGTCTCAATATGAATCTCATGAAGAAATTCCAACAATGGAGGAAAAAGTAAAGCAACTTTGGTGATTTTTGGAATTAGGCAGTGGGCTCTAGAATTGGTCACCGAGATATGAGGGGTGCGGAATCTGTTTGATCGTATGTAGGATAGTTATAGGCATAGGTTGTCCTCTTGTTTCACAGTGTGGGCAGGCAAGTTCCAAGTTTGCTCAAGTGTCTGAGACTACCTCTTTACCCAGCTTTTTTTGAGTGACCGATCTTTTCCCAGAGAGTTCTAATCACTCGGTGTTGGTCAACGTACTTCAATCCTTGACACATTTTACTCTTAATCCTCCACACAACAACTCCTCCAAGATCCTATCAAGCTACGAGTCTGCTGCCCCCAGACTTGAATACGTACTTAGAACCTCAAGGGCTGTGCTCATCAACATTATTCAAAGACCTCATCATTCTGCAAAAGGCTTTATCCAGCCTTCGGCTTGTATTGCCGCATCGAAGACGTTCATGATTCCATTCAAGAGCAACAGGGCACTATTCATTTTGTAATGTTGTTTAGAATGTCATAGTTCATTGAAAGGCTTTATCCTGTCTTGAGCTCCATCAAGACATTTATGGTTCCAGTCAACAGCAATAGGGCATTAATCACAACGAAGCACATTGCGACCCGGCCTAATCAAGGCTGCTTCAACCTAGCCCACTCTTACGAGCCTCAGTTTTATATAAATGTTTTCCTCACGTGAGGTTGGAGCATCTATTAATCATACACGTTCTCTCGTGTGTGCTTATTCACGCACTCCACTATTGGGCGATATCCTGCAATAGTAACTGTAAAATGCTTTTATGCAGTTTTTTGGATTTTTGTTTATAGTTACAGTTATAATGCACAATCACATTGCATAACATGACTTTTATGTTTGAAGGATGCATTATAGCCACCGACAGGGGTCATCAAGCTCATCTATCCAGTGAGCTATGGTATCATCAACGTCCCACACTTGTTAGCATCTACAAGCTCTTCCACTTCTATAATCGCAATCCTACTTAGCTCCTTCAGTGGACTAGAAGCACCGTCCATTTGAAAGTACCGTTTGATAACCAGAAGTACCATCTAAACTATCGAAACGCGACCATAGAATATCTGTTTACAAAAACACCGGGCATTGCATCATTTACATGAATGAAGAAAAAAGGCACACCCCTGACATTGGGTCACTGAGGTCGAGGTGCGAAGGAAATTCAAAAAATACTTTTACTTAAACAGAACTAGAGACGTGAAGCAGAAGTCAAGAAGAACTAGTATCAAACTTAGGTTGCCTCATTGATGTCAAAATGAATGCTTTTTCTATTTCAACTTACCATTATTTCCCAAGAAAACAATCTCAATAAGATGAATTCTCTACAATCCATTCTCATTCACTTGACATTCAAAACATATACATTGTAAAACAAATTAAAACTTGAACTAAGCATGCAGGTCAATCATTTCATATCAATCGAAGCAAAAATTGTAGTATAACTTTCAAGTTTTCATGTTCGCAAAAGGAATTTCAAAAAAATCTATACAATGACAAACTCGATATAGTAATTGAACTTCTAAAAACATTAATACTAGTAAAGGGAGCTCAAACTCACCACCCAATATCAAGATCAAACCGAACCCGAGTCAACCCATTTCCAATAATGCTTTTTACAGTAAACCGCCCCCGCTGCAACTCTCTTTTCATCCGAATCCCCATACTCCTCCCCTTCCTCCGTGGCAAACTCCCCTTCTGGCAACCCATCCACCCACGCCTCCACCGTGTGCAGCACATAACGCACCGGCAAACCTGGGTAGGACACGGACACTCTCTCCTCCACCTTCTTGTTATAACTACCTGGCACAATCCTCACACAATCACCAAGACACCCTCCAACTATCGACCCAAGTTCTTCCTTAACAGCTCGGATCACGGCAGAATCCACCGTCTCGCCAGGCTTCATCTTCTCGGACAAGGGTCTGGACCGAGTCCGGACTGACCCGTCCGACAATTCCTGGTGCGATTCGATCAGAACGAGGTCGTTTATCCCTAAAACCCTAACGATGACTACTTCGACGGTTCGGGTCGGAGGGTCCGAGTCCGTGAGGGAGGTTTCGCCTTCGGAGATCTCGAGCCATAAATTGTGGACGTTCTTGGTGCCAGGTTTGGCGCCCCAAGAGGCGAACGAATCGGAGGGCAAACGGGGCCGGAGCCAGTCCGAGAGGGAGTTCGGGCTGGGGAATTGATGCCTGTTCGGGTTTTGAGTGGGGTCGAGGGACATGATGGGGAATTTGAGGAAGCGGCGGGGGTAGATTGGGAAAGAGAAGAGGGGTGGGAAGAGATTAGTGGCGTGTTTGTGGGAAGAAGAGAGTAGGATGAAGAGGGAGAAGGCGGTGAAGAGGAAATCTGGGAGTGAGGTGGGTATTCTATGGAGGGTGTTCGGTGGCGGTGGCGGTGGCGGTGGCGGTGGTGGAGACATCGTTTAGTTAGTGAGTGTTATAGCCTCTGTGAGGGTGGGCTGTTTGGTTGGAAGTCCTCCATTTTTGGCAATTTCGAGGAAGGAATAGAGTTGTCAAAGGGCCGGGCTTGGGCCTGCCCAGCCCAAGCCCATCGGGCCTGCTGTGGGGCCGGGCCGGGCCGGGCCGGTGGGGCTGCCAACCGGGCCGGGCTGGGCTGGGCCTGCCGAAGGCAAACCTAGGCCCAGGCCCTGGCCCTAGGCCCAATATCTAGGGCCGGGCTTGGGCCGGGCCCGGGCCCTTTTTTTTTTTTTCTTCTTGTTATTCAATTTTAAATTTCATCTCTAGGCAATATTCACAATTTAACGAACCTAATCTTTATCCTTTTATTTCATTATAAGTAATATACATATATATGTATGTATGTATATACATATTTATTTGTTAGCCATTATATTTTTTATTATATGTTAAACATTTTCATACTCTTCTTGGTGAGCTTTATTAATAAAATCTTAACACATAACAATTTATATAGAAAAATAATAAATGTGTTCATAGGCCCTCCTCCTTTTATCCGGACTTGGGACCGGCTGCTTGTAAACAAACAGGCGAAGTTACCTATTTTTTTATATATACGAAAAAATATATATCTTGCTTGTAAAAATTTATTTTATATATATGGAAAAAAAGTATATTTTGTGAAAAAATTTATTCTTAAAACTCTAACAATCAAAATAATAATGCATGTCTATCCAAAATATCAGCAATCAAAGATCAAGAAATCTGCAACGTCAACCAAAAGGATCAAAAGAGGAAAATAAAAACAAATTACCTAATCATCCAGAAGTACTTCAATATCCGAGTCACTGCTCTTCCTATCATCAATCGGTTTATCTTGCTCGCGGTATTTCGCATCAAGATAATCCTTCCAACATACACATAGCTCGAGCGACTCGGGGTTAAGACGACTCCTCCTGTCATCCAAAACCCTCCCGCTGGCTGAAAATGCCGACTCTGAAGCAACCGTGGAGGCTTGCACTGGCAGTACATCCCGTGCAATTTGGGATAAAGTTTTATACATGTTTTGATTTTGTTTCCAAAAATTTAACAAATTAAAATTAACCTGTTCTTGCCTTGATAAATCAGAATAATGATCAGTATTTGCATATACACCAATCTCATTAAAAGAGAAAAAAGTATACGAACCTGCCGAATTAGAAGTACCTTCACCTGGTAGTTGTCTTGCTACTAGATGTTCAAAGCCCTGAAGGTATGGCGCATAATACCTCTCAACAGTGGATGATGATGTAGCTCGCCCGCGCACGTCAGCAGAATTACGATAGACGTTGAACAAGTCCTCAAACCTCTTGCTCACTTTTGCTGTGAATGCGGTTGTCTCCTCTACTGTGTAGCACATTAATTTCGATATCTCTTGTATCGAGGCGTTCACGCCATGCAACTTTAACCTAGGATCTAAACAAGTAGCCACAGTAAAAATAGCAGGCAGTTTACTCCAATATTTATTAAATTTTTGATCCATCACTTTTACTATTTCCTTAAAGGGTCCTATATATCTCCATTTTGTTAACATTGTAGCCATCTTCAGAATTTCTATTACAGCGAGAGGAGAGGTGGGATAGTACGTACCAGACAATAAATTGGTAGACGTGTAGAATACCTCCAAAAATTCAGCTAGGTATGTGGCCATCTGCCATTCCTCTTGAGTTGGCAAGCCGGCTGGGAACTGGGTTAGTAGAAAATGCGTATAGACTTCTCGGTATGCCAGAATGTGTAAAAGCATGTGGTATGTAGAGTTCCACCTGTGGACCACATCTGTAACTGCTCTCCTGCGAGGCATATTATATTGAACACACAACGTTTTAAATTGTTGTGTTCTCGGACTCGAGCTATTAACATACGCTGTCATACCCCTCATTTTGAGAAGAATATCTCCTGCAGCAGCTAAACCATCTTGAACAATTAAATTAATAATGTGACAAACACAGCGAACATGAAATAATTCACCATTAAGTACAGGTTGAAGCGTCTCCTTTAAAGCTGCAACAGCAACTTTATTATTAGAAGCATTATCAAAACTAACACTCATAATCTTATCCTTAATTTTAAATGTGGTGCATGCTTTTAATATAAGAATAGCAATGTTCATTCCATCGTGCGGATAAGGGAAGTGCTCGAAAGCGATGATTCTCTTGTGCATAACCCAATCTGCATCAATCCAATGAGCGGTCACACAAGAATAACTAACAAAAGTATAAGGAGATTGCCAAATATCAGAAGTAAGACTAACTTTACCGTCAAATTTATCGAAATAATCGATAAGGCGTGCTTTAGCAGCATTGTACTGTCGGAGTGCATCGGATCTAGTTGTGTTTCTATGAACCTTTTTGTACAAAGGTTGAACGTATGTGTTCATATATCTAGAGTGCTTAGGATTATCGGCAAAAGAAAAGGCTTGTTCATCATGAATAACAAATTCAGCGAGACCGTCTCTTTGCTCTCGCTGATTATAAACAAATAACTTACCGTCAAAAGATAACTGCGTTTGGGTAGGTTCGACGTGGCCTTGTCGAGGTGCACACTGAGGGTAATGCCTGTTAAGATGTCCATTACCACTACCAGACGAAAATAATTTAGCACAGTACTTACATCGAGCTTTTCGGATGCCGTCCACCGTAACTTCATCAAAATGATTCCAACACTCGGCTTTCTTTTTTCCCCTTTTGGACTTCTGGCTCATTACCGGAGGCATTGCTCGGCCCTTCTTCATCATGACCAGGCATAGGGTTGAGATTATGCCACGGAGTAGTAGCTTCGCCAACCGAGCTGCGTCCTTGACTATAATGCGGGGGGTCTTCATCAGGCGTGTATTCAAAATCTGGAATGTTTTGATTGAACTCCCAATTGGCTTGGGTATCTATCATACAGCCTGTACTCATTCGTCCAGGAACGAATGGTTGTGTTGGTGCTTGGATTGGTGTTTGTGATGGCCGTGGCGCTGGCGCTTGTGCTGGTGGTGGTGCTTGCGATGATGATGATGTTTTTCGTGATGACGATGCACGCCTCATTTTCTTCAATAATCCAGCCATATTTCACGCTAAACTTTGTAAGAGTAACTAAATACACAAGTATAAGAGTAGTAATAAGAAATAACAATTAAAAGAATGAACGAGTAACAAATATTAGAGAGTTAGTAATTAAAAAGAATTTAGCAAGACTAGTAATTAATAAACAAGAGTACTAATTAGTAAATACTAGTAGTAATTAGCAAGAGTAGTAATTGGAGAGGAAAATAGTAGTAAAGCTTGTAGAAATATAGAATGTTTAGGTAAGAGAGAGTAAGAAGATTGGTGTGAAAAATTAGAGAGAAATGGTGTGAATTTATAGATTTTAAAAACTTCACAAAAGACCAAAATACCCCTACAAACTATCCGTTTATAGTTGTTGGGGAGGGTAAGAGTGTAAAGGAGTTGAAAAATATAGGTTAGACTAAAATACCCCCCAAACTAGCCGTTATATTGCTGTTGGGGGGGTAAAAGTGGAATTTTGGAAAAGGGGTGGAAGAAATGGGGGGAAAAGCAAAAAATTCAAACAAGTGGTGGGGCCAAAACCGGGCCAGACCCGGGCCGCAGACCGGGCCAGAACCGAGCCGACTTCGGGCCAGGGCGGGCTTTTTCGCAGAATCTGAAGGCCTGGTCCAGGCCCAGGCCCCAAGCCCGCTTGTGCTGGGCCGCTACTGTTCATGGACGGGGCCGGGCCAGCCCGGGCCAGAACCGGGCCGGGTCGGGCCAGCCCACGGGCCGCCCGGCCCGTTTGACAACTCTAGGAAGGAAGGTGTAATGTTGTAGGAATAAGAGGCTGGGATGGAAGGTTTGCGGAGGATCAGATAGGGATGGCAATAAAATTCGCAATCGGCGGATCTCCGACCCGCTCCGATCCGATAGGAGCGGGTTATGTTGACTTTGACCGGGTCACGGAGCGGGTATGATATTTTTTTAAAAAAATCGCAGCGAGTTAGGGTCGGGTATGATATTCTGTCCAACCCGCCCCGTGATTCGACCCGACCCACGACCCGTACCCGCCCCGGTATACATACCCTATACAATAATTAATCCTAGCCGTCCATCATGTAATATATATATATATATATATATATATATAATTTTGTCCTAAACCAAAGCCCTAGATCTTCTATTCTCTCTCTCTCTCACTCGGCGCTCTCTTCTTCTGCAGACTCCAAAGAGACACCGGTCGCCGCTGCGACGCTACGTCTTCTCTTCTCTGCGACGTTGCGTCTTCTCTTCTCTGAAATCGATCCAAAGGCCACAGCATCTTCTTCGACTCCACTGCCGGCCACACAATCTGAGATCGATCCGAAGGCCACCGCATCTTCTTCGACTCCACCGGGCCATACAATATAAGATCGATCCCAAGGACACCGCATCTTCTTCGACTCCACCGCCGGCCACACAATCTGAGATCGATCCGAAGGCCAGCATCTTAGATCCGAAGGCCAGCGCATCTTCTTCGACTCCACCGCCGGCCACACAATTCGAGATCGATCCGAAGGCCACCGCATCTACTTCGACTCCACCCCCCGGCCACAAAATCTGAGATCGATCCGAAGGCCATCGCATCTTCTTCGACTTTGGAAAAACCAACCTACCGTGTGTAGTTTAGACATTAATATCTTTTTTAGAATTTTTAGACATTAGTCTAATGTGTGTAGTTTATTTTTTGTGATAAAGTTTTTGTAATATATGTTCAAAAAGTGTGATATTTTTGCCAAACCAAGCAGAACGGTCGGAGCGGGGCGGGCCGGGTTGGTTTCGGGTTTCTGTGTGCTACAACAAGAGCGGGGCGGATCGGGGCGGGTACGGGTATCCTAATTTGACATAGGATCGGTTTTAGTATTCTATATACAGAACACGATGGCGGGGCGGGGCAATGTTTCATAACTAGCGGAGCGGGTTCGGATTTTATCATATCCGCATCCGACCCGCCCCATTGCCATCCCTAGGATCAGATGCTCTGCTTGGATTGGATAAGGCCGTAAAAAAGTCAAAGGAAATCAATTGCAAGCGATACATGTGATGTGTGTGGATTATATTAGTAAATGACGATGGTCTTAGAAATTGTGAATAATATGGATTTTTGGTTTAATCCTACTTGACGCATTTTGTCAATTCAATCTCAAGTGTATGTCATAAAAAATCAAAAAATATATAAATGTATAAAATTAGATAACTATACTTATATATTTAACGTGAAATGAAGGCTTTGCTATATAGATCACAACATGTGATCTATATATATATATATATATATATATATATATATATATATATATATATATATATATATATATATATATACCTTCGCTTAAAATCGCGACACGTAGGATTTTTAGAGCTTTATATTTACGTCACGTAGGACTTTTTAAGAACTTTTTCCTTTTAATACATAAGTTTCAACTTTGCATGTGATAATCCCCTAACTTAATTGGTCTCTTTATTTAGAGTCCAACTTTTTTGAATTTAATATATATAATCAAGAATCCTATTTGTTTTAGTATTCTTTTCTTTTTCTACTCTATTTAACTCTTTCTTATAATTTATTATTAAAAAATTCGTAGGTCTACTTTACCCTATATTTGTAAATTTTATAAAATTAAGAAACTAATTTTACACCTTCTAAAACTCTACCTAATCAATATACTTATATATTAGGCCTTAATTTTGCTTATTAAAAACTCAAAAGTACTTTGAAATAACAATATAAAATCTCAAAAATATAAAGTGCGAAAATCATACCTTATTTACTAATTCTTTTTGTAATTTTACAAAGTTCCATTCTAACCTATCATAAAATGTAGGCATAATCAATTAATTCGTAATTATTTTAACTTCATTTACGTGTAAAACTTTTTATACAAGTCTATGTCTTTTTTACAATACATCAGACATCAACTTAAAATTAGGTATTACAACATCAACAATATGTACCATTTCTCTTTAAAATAAAGTTTTTACTAAACATTTTGTGGGTCTATTTGGCCGAAGTTTTGTAAACCTTAACTACAAAACTGAAATTTTAATTTTACGTATTTTAAATCTCTATCTAATCATATATATATATATATATATATATATATATATATATATATATATATATATATATATATTCTTATTAGGCCTTGAATTTTGACTAATAACACCTTAAAAGTACTTTAAGATATAAAATTTTCAGAAGTACTTTAAAATATAAAAATAGCAAGCTATTCTATAAATTAATTTTTAACTAAGTAACCTCACATTCTAAAGGTTCATCTCATTAACTAATTAAGTTATTAGAATTTAATTTGATTACTAAAGCTTAAATAAATTTTAAATTCAAAAAATATTTCCAATAGTATGTGAAATAAAAACCTAAACCAATATAGCTCATAAGCCTAAACTTATAATCATTTAAGCATATTATCTAATATAAACTCAATTAACCATTTACAGTCTATTTGACAATAAGCCTAATCATCATTATATGATTATCTATCTCAATTTTTTTACGAACTTTGTATTAACTATTATGACACTTTTATGATAAATTTAGTTAGCTAATAACTATAAAATGTACATATTAGGCCTTAAATTTCACTTTCAACATCTAAAAAAAATAAAATTAAAACAACAACGCAAAATATCACCAAGGTAAATTATGAAAATCATATGTGAAATTTTAATATCAATACTTCACAAGATAAAAGATTTCTTCTTTTTTTTAATTGTTTGACCTCAATATTGTAAAGTGTTACATGGGTAAGAATAGTCTTCACTTTATAACTGTTTGACCTCAATCATATGCTAAATTTTTGTAAAACACTCTAAAAATTTTATAATGAATTAAGATAATCATTAGTACTACTTTGTACGCATATGCTTAAATTGATTGTCTTAGAAAGTCTTCAAAAATACATCAAATCGAATGGTCAAAAATCATCAAACATGACCGTGAAGAAAACAATTACACATAGATATTGCTAATGCATAATGCTATATAATCTCTTTTTATAGGGTGTTTATTTGAAAGTAAGTGAAATAGCTCCACGTGCTTTATTTTCTATTACAAAGTTTCATGGCATCTTATAGTAAGTTATTTAAGTCTACCCAAATATTTACTAAATAATAATTTGTGTCCTTTTTACTTTCATTTATGAGCTTTAATACCAATGACTCTCAATTGTATTCAATTTAATAATAGTCATCAACTATATTAGAATCATCCATAAAATGGGAATGTTGATCACTGATGTAAACTGTAAAATGAAAAAGAAGAAAATGCCTACATTTACTTAGATAGAATATTGATAAAAAGTTCATTCAACGGTTAATAAGTAAATAAATAAAAATATATATAGATATGTTTGATTTTTTGAATGTGTAAGCTCACTTTTTTTTGGTACAAAACTAAAATTTGTACTAACGTTACTTTAAAATGGAATAAAATTATAATTTGATGTGCAATAATTGACTATTTATTGCATGCTTTACTTTTTGAATGTTTTATTTTGTATGTTTTAATATTAATATTATTAATAATTTTGATTTTATAAAAAAATTGAACGATTACAAAACTATATGCAAATGTCCCCATTAAATTTTACAAATCTAAATTCTAAGACAGTAAAAATTTTATAAGACACAATTTTTTTTCTTCTTATTGGTATATGTATAAGTACGATAAGTTAGGCCTGAGCTAAAGTTTTTCTCCATTTGACATTTCTTTTACTCAAGTCACATTGTAAAATATTATTTCTAGCAATACACGTTACGTAATAATTAAAAGAGGATATAAAGAATTAGAAAATTAGAATGTTCGTGAAAACTAAATACATTTTTACTTTTATAGTAGTTTTAGATACCTTGATATAATCTATTAGCATAGTGATGTACCAAAATGAGATACATTTTCAGTATTCTACACAGTTTTATCAATATGATTCTAATCGTATTAAGTAGTGACTTATTTGATTCGTGAAATCTACATTCATGAGTAATCTCGATAATTGTGATTTATTATGTATATATGCATCGATGCAGCGAAAGTCATTATATTTGTTATTATCTCAATTTAAAACATTGTTAACTATATTATAATATACGATTAATGAGAAACAAATTATATCTCAAACCGATCAAATTACGTCTCACGGGTCCATTAGCTAGTCACTATATAATGATGAACTAAACTTTTAAAAAAGATACAGACGAAAAAGAGAACATAGAAGAGAGACTGTAATATATATATATATATATATATAGCTGATCCATTGATAGCGCTAGCAAAATAGGAGAAGTTACTAGCGCGATCTGGCGGTCCACGCGCGATCTGTGGACGGCCCAGATCTTTTTTTTATGTTTTTTTTAGTCCGTCCTCTACATTATGTAGCGAACGATTTTTTGACAAAAATACCCTAAAGTTTAAAAACAGTCCGTTCGCTACATTATGTAGCGAACGGACTTTTCTGTCATTTTTTCTCTCTCTTCCCTTTCTCTCATTAATGCTCTGACTTTTTTTCTCTCTCTCTCTTCTCTTTCCCTCATCCGCTACATAATGTAGCGGACTAGTTTTCAAACATTTCTCTCTCTCTCTCTCTCTCTCACTCACTCATTAATGCTCTGACTTGTTTTTCCCCTCTCTATGTCCTTTCTCTTCAATCTGACTTATCTCTTTCTCTCACCACTTTTTTCTTCTCTTTCGTCCTCCTCTCCCTCTTTCTCCTTTTACATGATAACCATCAAAAGAAAAGCTTTGAAACAGATTGCTGCAATTCAGGCTCTCTGCTTTTTGGAAATGCTTGACCTCTGCAATTCAGGCCCTCTGCTTTTGGGTATGAATTTCAGCTACCCAAGCAAATGGGTGAAAACCCAAGTGGTAGTTTGATGAAGAAAGTATTGAAGATACAATGAAATCTTTCTTTCCTACGAGTTCTGGAATGAGTTTCCAGAACTACCCGAATGAGTTGATGCCGAGAGAGAGAGAGAGAGAGAGAGAGAAAACGTCAGAAAACTTATCCGCAACATAATATAGCGAATTAGAAAAAGGGGAGAGAAAGAGAGAGCGAGAAAAAGTCAGAGCATTAATGAGAGAAAGAGAAAAAAAATGACAGAAAAGTCCGTCCGCTACATAATGTAGCGGACGGGCTGTTTTTAAACTTGAGGGTATTTTTGTCAAAAAATCGTCCGCTACATAATGTAGCGGACGGACTAAAAAAAATGTAAAAAAAAGATCTGGGCCGTCCACAGATCGCGCGTAGACGGCCAGATCGCGCTAGTAACTTCTCCTATTTTACTAGCGCTATCAACGGATCAGCTCTCATATATATATATATATATTGAGGTTCAAGTATCTCAAAAGGAATTTTGAATTGACACAACAATTTAAGATAACAACTAGAAAATAGATGCAGTTAAAGTTAAACATGACATGGTAACAGAAACAAAATTAAACGGGAAAAAAATTGCAAGAAAAGGTAAATTAATAAACTTTAGCGTTTTTTTGGATCGCTGTGAGACATACATAACGATGTCGCTTTAATGGTTTCACAATACATTGACATTTCCATATCAAATCCATCTTTCACGCCATCACATAAATGCAAAGGTGCCCAAGGAAGAGTGAGATAAACAACTAAAAAAGAGGAGTAGTAACAAACAACTAACGGATCGAATGACACTGAATAAATATTCTGGAAAATACCTAAGAAGTCATAACAAACCTTAGTGGCCTTACTAGCTTCATAAATTTTGAGTACTTGTGTGTGCACGCATGAGTATTGTCGGGGGGGGGGGGGGGGGTGGGGTGAGGGTACAAAAATAAAGTTAAAATATGGGTAAATTACACTAAAACTCCCTAAAGTTTTACGTAATTACATTCCACTACCGCTATCTTTAAAAATTACACTCCGCCCCCCTGAGGTTTGTACCTGCATTACACACAACTACACACTTTTAACGGCCCGTCCAACTCCGTTTCAAGATTCCCTGACACACTCCTTTATGTAATTTTCATACCCAAAATACCCCCTTTATAACATTTTATAACATAAAATACATATAATATTCTCCCAACGGCACCGTGGACTTCACCTTCCTCCAGTACATCACCGTCTCCAACCCCAATCGCGACGCCTTCACCCACTACGACAGCTCCCTCCAGCTCGCCTACTCCGGCTCCCCTGTCGGCTTCATCTTCATTTTGCAGTGAAGCAGTGCCAATACAAGGTGCTGGGGCTTGGCGGCGACTGCACCGCCGACGAGATCCGCTCTGCCTATCGCCGGCTTGCCCTCCAGCGCCACCCGGACAAGCTCGCCCAATTCGGCATCTCCCCCGCCGCCTACCGCCGGCTTGCCCTCCAGGCCTATCAAACATCTCCCTTCCCATAGAAAACACCTGACCCCCTCCTTCCCACCTTTCCCAAAGTGTCTTGACGTGTCAAAAACCCAGTTGCCTTGTGGACAACAGTAACTTCAGATCCAGAACATCAACTACTGACAATCACTCAACCACCCAACTCTATCCTTTACCAGTGGTGGTGGTGGTGGTAAAAAGAGGAGTTGTAGCTTAGCCATGTACGAGCCTCACAGATCTAAGACCGGCCGTACAACCAACCTTGTATCGTGCATAGTGGCCACGGTCTTCTTGCTCTTCCTGGCGGCCAGAATCGCCGTCGTTTACTTCCTCCTCTTCAAACCGAAAGACCCCAAGATCGCCGTCGACGCCGTCCAGTTCCCGACCTTCTCCGTCGCCAACGGCACCGTGGACTTCACCTTCCTCCAGTACGTCACCGTCTCCAACCCCAACCGCGACGCCTTCACCCATTACGGCAACTCCCTCCAACTCGCCTACTCCGACGCCCCAGTCGGCTTCATCTTCATTTTGCAATAAATCGTGTTGTACAGAGGGTGCCTCTACCTTTGAAAATTAGAGCCAGAATGGAGCTAGTTTTGATGGACCGATTGAGATGCATCTTGATAAACTTCGGGCTGTCGATCAGAGCGCACCACGGCTTTGAAACGCATCTGGAACTTAGAAGGGACTTGACTGGCAATCGAGTGAGTATGTCGGTGATTACATCATATGGGAGGTCTGGCATTGGGTGTAATGGAGGTTTAGGGTTTATGTAAATTTCAACCAAATTCCAAGAAAACATTGTTGAGGAGCATTTATGTCTTTTTGCATTGCATCGTTAACACCGTAAGATAAAATGTTACTTTTTGAGCGGAGTGTAATTTTTAAAGATAGCGGTGGTGGAGTGTAATTACGTAAAACCTCAGGGGGTTTTAGTGTAATTTACCCTTAAAATAGGCAGCATGAGACATGCGCATGTAGCGAATAGGAGTTTAGTGCATGCGAGAAGACGTAGCCGGAAGCGGTTGAGAGCCTGCACTTATTGAAATAGAGTGGAAATCTACGTAATGCACAATTATCTTAATGACCATTAATAGATTGTATTATATTAAATCTAAAAAGAAAAAAAAAATGACAAATTGAAAGTTAAAAAAAAAAAGTATTCACCACGGGTGTTCAGCCTTAATAACAATACAAATGAGTAACTCAAGATCTCAACAATTTGCACTGGAGGCCACCAACCTACCTCTTTGACAATGGTTTTGTCTTTGATCTATTCAAGAAGTTGATACACATCATAGAGTGTCTAACTCAATTGACTATTTGTGCCCCTTACTATTATTTATAAAGATATCATATCATAATTGTAATTAAGAATTGGTCTATTTTGTTAAACAACCTTCATCTCAATTACTAGAACTGTTCTTCACATTACTACTCTCTGAACGAAGGAATAAAATACCCTTCTATTACAAAACCAAACTCTCTTGAAATGGAACCTTGTATGACAAAGTCTAGGAGCCCTAGGACCCTCTCATTGATTTCTCAGAGGGCTACGATTTGATGAAATTGGTTTCACCTTTGCAAAAAGCCATTAAAATAAAGACTCAAACAAGGACCGAGTTTAATCGGTATCTGCAAGAACAATTAGAACAGATGATGAAAGAGATTGAAATTTTCTTCGGTTTGTGAAGTTGGAAGAGTGAGTTAGCAACATTCCAACAAGCTCTGGCATTCCCTCACTTCTATTCTCGCCAGTGGCTTTGCATGCCCTTATTTGCTGCTGAGTGGCCTCCCAAGTTTTCAGTTGTCCAGCATTTCAAAGTCTGGTGCATAATGCTTACAGTGAAAGAAACCATGTGCATCTAGGTGAAGCTAATAATGCTGCTTGGCAACAAGGCTTATCGATTAGCTATTGCTCGATGGTCTTTTGTCATGGCTCGGCGGCAGTTCTACACAGCACAAACCAGATTCTGAACACACGTACATCAGAGTAACACCAAAAGTAACCAGCCAACACCAGTCACAACTGTGCAACGGCATAATCGTCTCCAAAGAGGTATGCAATCCTCTGCAGCCTCCATGGATCTCTTCCACCCTTCACGTCCACGCGATCATGGTAATCAGGGAGCAACTTTGACCTACACATGGGACATGTCACCTTTCCTTTGCCCACCCACTCATTAAGGCAACCAGAATGAAAAGCATGGCGACAGTTAGGGAGCTCCCTAACTTCTTGACTATGCTCTAAGCTGTTCAAGCATATAGCACAGTCTGCTGCTGCCCACTCTTCTTCCAGTTGGGTTCCCATCTTTCCAAGAAACATGTCAAATTTCAAAACTGGAAGCTTCTTTATCAATTCAATTTCAATGTGTCCCAAGGTTGGCACGCTTACCAACAACGGAGATGGCCGATCCTCGTTTGAGACATCGCTCGGTTGACCGTAATCGGACGAATTTAGAGAAGGTAGGGAGCTCAAGAATGTGCATATAACCATGCAATTGACATGGGCTAGGTGGTTTTGCATCTCTCTTACTGGCTTTGGCATCTTAATGCCTGCACAAGGGAAGCCCATGCCTTGAATGAGAGAAACTAGAAATGGTGAGTGCAGACTGTGACATTGATATTGAGACTATTAGTCCTGGTTATGAGAGTTGGTTGGGAGTCATTTTTATTGGTGAATGATTCTAGAAAGTGGCATGAATGTAAGAGACCATAATTGAGGTCTGTGTATCTCTACACGTATAGCAAATCTTGGACTTTTAATGTTGCAGTTCGACGAGGGCCAGCTTAGGCTCTGGCAGAAGACACTAAAGTCCATTCTAGCATGACTTTGGTCTTGGGGTGTCTAGGATTAGAATAAAAGAAAGATAGGGTCTCAAGATTTTATATCAAAGCATGATGATCAAGAAAAGTCAAATTGTCCAAAACATATCCTCCACTTACTTTTTTTTTTCTTTTTCTTTTATTAGGATGATAAATATAGCGTAACAGAAATATATACAACTAGAAAGCACACATTTGATACAGAGGTTTTGGACTAAACATAAGTAACAAACTAATTGAAGTATCACCAAAACTTGGCCTAGCATTTTAAAAGTACGGAAGACATCCCCATCTGTTAGAGAACCAAGTACCTCACACGAACAAAATAAGCAACCGGGACAAAAAGGCGAGGGATTAGGCCAGTGGCACAAAATAAGCTACTTGCACATCAAGGTGGCTAACTTATGTCTCGTCAACCACATCTGATACACCATCTTGTGAGCTCAACTAGCGTTTGATGTCAAAGCCTGGGCCAAACTAAGAAAGAACACTACTATTCCTTGGACAACGTGTACTAAAAGTAAAAATCAGCAGCCAAACTAGAGTCAGAGAATATGTGAGGTAAGATGGTTCATCCGCTCACTCCTCCACTTACGCTGGTTTTGCCATATGAAGGAAAAAGTTTTGCTATAACATTTTCTCTAGCTGCAATTCGAATAAGGTTCTACACATTTGTTTTTGCATCTTATTTTTAGGAGAAAGTAATGATTCCACACCAATGGACCATCGAGTACATCATGTAACAATCGTTCGTTTCTTTTATCCCCTGTTTGTCACGATCCAGCAGTCTTGTATGGTCCATGCTAGTACTACAATCATGATTTTTATTTCGTCTTGAGTGGCTGAGTTTGTCAGTAAACAGTTTTGGTAACCCTAATACCTTTAGTGGCACCTTTTGATCATCATTGTAGGTTTACTAGCAGTTTTTGGTACTAAAACAAGGAAAAGCGTCTACAGCCATGGTTATAGAAAAAATCTTTGTCGGGGGAATCTGCTTGATTGATATCAAATCACAACGAATAGCACCATCGAGCAATTCCACTTAGTGATATGGCAAAAAAGCATGATAAGTGCAAAATACCAACAAATTGTTGTGCATTACAAAGTGAAAAAGATGGAAAATTTTGGCCTACTTTTGCGCATACTGCATGACAGAAACCTTTTCGGTGGGTGGTTACGGAGTAATGAGTTGAAGAGTCCCCGGGAAGGGATATCCACAGAGTGTTTCCTTCAGTGTAGGGTACATCAAAACAAATAATTCACGAAAGAACTGCTAGTCCCAGCATATTAGGAAAAGAGGGGCAATTTGCCCCTTGCTGTCAGTGTCACATCTTCTTTTTTTCTCAATTCTGTCACTGGGAATTACTATTAGGCTACTAAGCAGCTTGGCTCACAAGAGGGTGTATTCCAAACCAAAACAACCATAAACAGACGCATTGCCGAACCTTTTGATACAAATCTGCCTAGTAAACAACGTTAGTTGCCCCGGGGGCTAAAAGACTGGTTTGTTGGTTTTGATGGTAAGAAGGATACAAACTAACAAATTAGACACTGTTACGGTTTTGATTGCCATTTACCTATAATTCTATAAGGAATCTGCTGTCAGGCTGAAGAACGATTGGTATTCTCATAGTGATGTGAACAAAAGCTTTCATCTTCAAACAAGTTCGGATTTGTTTTTGCAGCGTATGGCATCATTGCCAATTGTAAGAACCATTCATTAAGGCAATTGCTAACCTTACGAAATTTTGTTTGCTGGCACCTCTAATATATATATCATAAAGTTCCTAAAGAGCATTCACAAATTAATGACATGTTCTCATGCGTAAAAATGTATAAACAGGTATCAAAAGCATAAATCTTCACCAAACAAGTAAATCATCCTCTCCCTCCTCCATGGATCAGCTCTGTGTTTCTCTCCATGGTGATCGCGCAGTAGCTTTGATCTACACAAAGGGCAAGTTATCTGGCCTTGGTCGATCCATGCATCGAGGCATTCTCTATGAAACAAATGCGAACAGTCGCACAACTCTCTGACCTCATCACTTGGCTTCATGCAACCCAAACACACCACACAGTCCCCATCTTTCTTACAAAACTCGGACCCCATTCTCTCAAGGACACGGCTATATTCTACGGCAGGAAGCCGCTCTTTGATCGTCCCAGCAATGACGTGGGAAGGGAGCAGCAACAGTAAAGCAGATTGGCGGCTGCGCTCTTCTGCTTCATGGTCGTCGGAGTACTCTTGTTTTGTTACAGAAGGTTTTCTTCTGAATAGAAAGGAGAGACAGAGGAGCAGCACCATGGCCGCAGTAACTTCTAGGAAGGGTGATGCAAGGTTGTCTTCTAAAAGTAGTAATATGAACGTCGAGAAGGTTGTGACGCTAAAAAATGGAAACGCCATCAAGTAGCAGAAGGAATCAGAAGGAGCTGCGGGAGACTGAATTAGCTTGATTCTGAGGATTGTCTCATAGATATGGTGTCTTTAAGTAGCTAGGGAATGAAGAGGGCGGATTTGAGCAATAAAGAACTACACAAACCAACAATGGGTTGGGAAGTCGTAGTTATTGATATGCACAAGTCGGCACCACTAGACACAAATGCAGTTTCTCTGTTTTGCTTTTTTTTTGGGTGTGCTAGTATGATACATTTCATTATATCTTGACACTCAATATATCACTAAATAAATGTTGTTCGACCCGTTGTAGTTGATAGGATATAGTTAGACAAGCATTTAAAGATTTTATTCATTACTCCGGACCGCTGTGACTTAACTAATTAAAGTTTTGTACTCATTTTTTTAGGGAAAAAATAATACCATCCAGTTAAAGGGTTTTCTCCTTTTTGATAAATCTACAGGACCTTCCCTTCTCTTTCCCATTTTTTCGTTTGACAGGCATCTATATAACCATTTTCTTGGTTTTATCTAAAGGTTGACCTTGGTTTGACACGCATTTGCTTCGCATATTGAAAGCGTAGTCAGTCATGTTCATACTGGCACTCACCCGCAAGTTGGCAGACTCTCCGACCATGTCTGCTCTTTGGAGATTTCTTTCCTTCTTTTTCTTTCCAGTTTTAGTTGACTTCTATTGCAGTCAGCCATGTACCCACCAAAAAGGGAAAGTCCTGACTGCTTATCTTTGTGGCCCTTCTTTCTAATCTTTTATTGATTACACAACACAAATTGCAATCCATTTAGTTTGAACAGTCCTTTACAGGGAAGGTAAGTAAGAACAATTCGCTCTTCCAAAAGCTTCACTATAGTCAATTATCAATAGCAACTTCATCTTGGTGTTATACTCCTAACAGACGAGGGATCTACCAAAGAACGCATTTCCTTCCGTTTCTGGAAGAGATTCTAATTGGTAATCAACTGCGTTTGGGTTCCATATCCAAACGTGCTTTCAGAGCGATCAAACGTCGTGCCAAAACCGGCTCTGTATGTACCCTAGTGCTCAAAACCGCAGCTGAAGTCTTGTAATTCTCCAAGAACCGGAGGTAAACTGTGATTTCGCTCAATTTACACCCAACGATTACAAGGCCTTAACAGTACAATACCGTCAAAGTTGATTCAAAGGACTCCGTTTACATTATGCACTATGATTTTGAGATTTAAGTACAGCCTACTCCTGGGTAAAGCATCTAATCAACTACTGCCTCATCAAGAAGTAATAATAGTCAAAGAGCCATTTTTCTCCTTTTAATTTATCTGGACATTTAAACAACGGGTATTCAGTTATGAAGACCACTTATTGTCTACAGGCAAAATAGGATTTTTACAAGGGAAAGACGGAGGGGGAACAGGAACGGAAGTCAGATTGGTTAGGGGAAAAAGAAAGTACGCTGTAATGCACCATGTTTTAAGGTGCAGATATGTACACACTTCAGCATGGACTTCTAAACTAACTGCTAGGAATGTCAAAAAAATAAAAATTAAACATTAAAGGAGCATCAGTGCTCAAAAAGATCTGAACATGTTATAAGTCGAGTGCCATAATATTGTTCTCACCAGCATATTGAACCCATTCCATCAATCTGTTTAAATGCTTGTCGAGGCAAACACAAATTGACTAAATTTCTGAATCATGTTGCAACTCAACTCGGCTATCTGCATATAAGCAAATGGCAATTCAAGGATACCAATCCGATGGCTGTGTACCAGAATGACAACCTGACATGAATTGTTCAGTACCGAAAGCACATCCTGTGAACCATGACAAGCAAATCCCGCATGAAATAGGCAATGATGACAGAATAGTTTATTCTATTAGTTGCACTTGGACAAATGAGAAATGTTTGAGGGAGTTAGAAATTTTTTGAGGAAATGAACAGCATAAGGGAAGAAAGCCTGCTGATACGTAAAAATGTATTACTGGAGAAAATTGGCAATGACAGTCTTAACTGACAAATCCTCTTGTTGGATACAATTTGTAAGGGATAGTAAAGATATGCCAAGAAGGGAATTTTGGTGTCACAAAATTCATAAAGCTGAGGAGGTGCAAGAACTGTTCATGCCAAATGCCATTGGTCCAATCCAGCGTACAGAAATATGCTTATCATAACTCCTGATTCCAAACCCAGTTAACAACTGTATGAAAGGTCCGAAGCGCTTGACACAGATTCTAGTGAGAATCATGCTTGACCTGGGAAACCAAAGAAGACTACACTAAAGACTTACCAGCATGATACTCTATCAAGGAATGTCGAGGCAGGGCTCATCCACTATGTCGTGGGATGTTTCCCCTAGCCTCCAAAGGGCTTCCCTCCTTGATATAGGCAAGGTACCATGACCAGACACTCCAACGCACCCATCTCAAAGGACTTTTATCACTTTTTGTAGGTCCAAGTCCATGCAGTGCATCTACATCAATCCCCAAATTAAGGCAGGAGTCACTTGAGGGGAACTTATGGGCTTGGTGAGACAGGCAACCCAAACTGGACCAGGACCCACTGAGGGATCCTCGAGGATATTGGCTTGGACTTGCAAATGACTCGGTCAAACTCATGGCAAGCATCTCCGTGATGGGCATAAGCCCATTGAGGACAGAGCACAGCCTCTAAAGCTAGACCGCTCAATGGATCATTTGAACGCTATAACAGGCAATCAAAAAAGTGTGTATTTCAAACTAATTTTCTCCTCAATCTCCAGGTTAGTGGAATCAGTCAGTAATGACAGCTGAGTATAATTGTTGCTTGTCGAGTTCATTCCCTTCTTCGTATAACAACCTGTCTTATACTAGATAAATGTGGCCATCCAATTCAAAAGTAGTGATTTTAAGTGGTTGATGTGGGTTTGTCGGATGAATTAATTGGGTTCGAGTGAGATGAACAGTGTGGGTTTGAGAGAGTGATGAGTAAGAAAAAGTTAAAGCATGTCTAGAATGAAGAAGTGTTCCATGTCACATGTGTGTGTGTGTGTGTGTGAGAGAGAGAGAGAGAGAGAGAGAGAGATTTCACAAAATGAGAGTGCTCTAAACAATCTGTCTGCATTCTTTCTAATCTATAAGCATCCAAGGCTAGAACAGAGGTGACATCAGAGAGAGAGAGAGAGAGAGATTTCACAAAATGAGAGTGTTGTCTGCAATCTTCCTAATCTATTAGCATCCAAGGCTAGAACAGAGGTGACATCAGAGAGAGGGAGTGTTCTAAACAATCTGTCTGCAATCTTTCTAATCTATTAGCATCCCAGGCTAGAACAGAGGTGACATCAGAATGTTGGAAGATCAAACAAGCAGATATAACATTCTGCTCACCAAAAAAGATACAGCGGTGTGGCTCATGTTACTCGTTATTCAGGCTCGGGTGTTAAAATACTGATCGCTAAACAAGTGACTATGTTGTCAAACATCTTCATGAGGCATGGATGAAGATGCTAACTACAGGAGAGCTGCAATAATTTGAACATTTGGTTATTCAAGCTAGATCGTAAAAGCTGCCGGGCCACAAAATGTGATCAAACTAAGCTTGCAAAGGATTTAAACAAGTGCGGAGCAGGGTTTGATCGTGGTTTGGTTCGTTTTGTGCCGCCTGCAGCCTAAAATAAGAGCTGCGGATGAGCTTGAGTAGTTTGCTTTTTTTTCTTTTTCTTTTTAATAGCTAGCTTGTTTTAAGTATAGCCTTAGTCTGTTTGTTATCTTAACTACTCAAGTTCATGACTTTAACAAAGCTTGATAATATCTTCAAACTTTCCAGTTTATTGCTCGAACCAACAAGAACCATGTTTGGATCATTTAGTCATTCGATGGTAGATTCTCCATAACTATGCAAAGACAGCTCCCCCCTCCCTCCCTCCTTCCCTCCCTTGTGGCAGTGGTGATGGAAGTACTTGATAGCACAAGGTAAGACAGCGATGTACTTCAGTAAGATGTTTGGGTAATGGTCAGTACATTCACCTAGTTTGCATTTGTTATGCTGTTAACAATTAGAGAAAAGCAGTGTAGACCATCAGCATCGGTGTTCTTTATTTTAATTTTTTGCTTCAAGACGAATGTAAACACTGATTTCCTCAGCAAACTTCACTCCTTATATGCCAAAATCAAAGCTCACAACCACACAAATTAGTATGCACTAGAGAAGTACATCAATCTTTTTACCTATAGTATATTAGTTGGCTGCATATGTAATCTACATTGACCTCTTTCAACGTTGTACGTTCTTCTTCTTTCAGAATAAGCAAAATAAGCCAGAAAACTGTGTCACAAACAACTGGAACAATTCCAGCACAAAAATTACTGAACGGTTACGGAATGGAGGTGACAACTTGATCCCAAACCAAACACATTGAAGCTATATTTCACAATTTTGGCAAATGCCAATCTCATTACAGCACAACTAGATATATAATCAGCCAAAGCTGATCGAAGAGGAAGTACACTCTCGTACCTCAAACTTTCAAAAGCTGCATTTTGTTCGAAAACGCAATAGCAATCCACTCCGGCTGTGCTGCCGACCACTGCAGCTGGTTAATCTCTGAACCAGCAGAGTACATCGACATAGGATCGATCCCATTCGGCCCCGCCACTGTAGGCAACTCCCAAATGAGCGCCTGCGCGTCATCCCCGCCTGAACAAATATGCCTACAACTCAATGGAGCCCACGCAATCGCGTTCACACTCCCCCTATGCCGCTCCAACTCCGCCACCGGCATCGTAGGCGACCTTATGTCCAGTATCACCACCTTATTGCTGTCCATCAAAATCGTCGCCATGTACCTCAAATCCTGCTTATTCCAAGCCAACCTAAGCAACGGAGTGTCCGGCTGCGGACTTTCGTAAATAATTGTTGAATGCTCCTTATCGCGCAAATCGAAGATCCTAACCGATCCATCAGCCGATACAGACGCAAAAACCCCTGCCTCGCCCCACGCAATGTCGTTCACTTCCTTATCGTGCGCGATCAATTGAGTCTCAACAACGCCTCTTTCCACATCCCAAATCGTACAGGTGGTGTCAATGCTGGATGTACCGATCCTACGCGGCTCGACCTCGTTCCAGTCAAAGGAGGTCAAAGGGGCGCAAAATTCGGAGGTCTTCGAGTTGTTTAAGACGGAGAGGGGCTCGATGGAGGAGTCGCGGACCTCGTAGAGGCGGAGGAAGTCGCCGGAAGAGGCGAGGAGGTCGGCGGCGGATGTGCGGCGGAGGGAGGCCGCGGGGTTGGGGTGGAACATGAGCTTGGTCGGGGGGTACGGGTGGTCGAAGGAGAGGCTCGGATTTGGTTTAAGGGTTAGGGTTTCCTCGACGAACGAAACGACGTCGACCCGGTTGTTGTAATCCTCGATGAAGCTGCCCAGGGCCACGGGGCGGTGGTGGTTGGGGGTGGGTGGGGTGGAGGAGAAGGCCATGGCGTAGAGGGGGAAGGGGGAGTCGTAGGTGGCGGAGTTTTCGGAGCGGAGGTGGGATTCCTGGGTTGAATTCTCCATCTTCTTCGTGGTACCGGACCGAATCGCTGGAGGTAGTTACGGTTTTGCGAAATGGGTACTTAGGGTTTATGTTCCGATTGAGAGAGGAAGTGTGAAATTCCGATTTCCTTGGAGACAGCGAAGCGAACATGGCTACATAGCGTAGTTGACGAGACCGGTAGTTGTTGACTAGTCTTATGGTTGACGGGAAGGTACATTACAAGAACTGGCTCTTCACTTTAAAACGGTCATTAGTCCGAAGGTTTCGAGGAAACGGTACAACTCCATAACCTAATTTTATGTTTTGTTAAGCATGCATGCTGCTCCCTTGTTTGAGAAATTATTATATTATTATACGGACATCCTTTGTCTTTGAGATCGAGTACCGCTATTTCCCTAGCATTTACAATAGAGTTTGAAAACTCAAAATTCAACTCCGTACAAATTTTAAAGCCCAAGTCTTCTCGACCCCAACTCTCTTGCCGCATACAGACCTGAACCATCGGCCATGTTGGCGGGCTGGTAGTAGCAAGGTGATCCAGATAATGTGGTTGGGAGATGGGGTCATAGTTTTCGCATGATGGTGGATTGGTACTAGACGGTTGAGACCTCTGGCCGTTGGCCGATTATTTTTTGTGGTGTCGATAAAAATGTGTTTTAATTGAAGAGAAAGAGGTTGTGTTATAGGATCAAAATTGAAATTTGGGTTTTGAGATCTGATTCTTGATTGAACATTCTAAATTTAAAGGCAACCAAGTTACCATCTATTAGGGTCATGAGTATTAGGTACAAAGTTAGGGGGTGTGAGTGTGTGTGTGTAATTTTTTTCAAATTTCCATGTAATTGTTATTTTCAGTTCTTTTAGAACTCGTATCGGATTTGTAAATCTAGTGCCATGTTCTTTTTGAGCTACGAGATGGATGGATAAATTAACTGGTTAGCAGTCTAAACGCGAGTCAATGGCCCAGAAAGCACTCAACGAGTTTCTTAATCTTAACCTAGGTCCTAGACAGACATCAAAGATTCAATATCAAACGCTGGACTTCCATATAAGTTTTTGTTGGGCTTCCAAACAGGATTTCTTATTGTTAAATTGGTAGTAAGATTTAGTTGGGCCGAGGCCCACCCAGTTAAAGATGAACGAGAACGCGACACATGTAGCCCAAAGCATAATATAAGACAAACACGTCCATTGGCCCATTACGTGCTAACATATACTGCTGACATTATCTGGTTTCTGGGATGGGCCATGGTCCGGGACAAGTTCCACTGATCTAAGGCTATTTCACACTCGGGTGCGCCTTTAAGATTGCCTGAGAAGGGATCGACGCTGACGCCCGCCCGAAAATATTTTCAAATGTTACTACATATATGTACATCTAGTAAAATTCTGACATGATTATTTCCAAATATTATTACTTACAAATTATCAGATGTTATCGATTATACACCAAGAATCTTAAGTTGATTTATGAACAATTCTAAAAATTACTAGAAGTTATTAAAATACTAATTACAATAGGTTCGACCTTGCTTTAAAAACATTAAATTCTAAATTTTGACTGAAAAATTAGATGAACACTTAAGATTTGCTTATTAGGAATTTAAAACTAGAGTCTTAGTTTCATTTATAAGTGAGAACTTAATATGGAATTTTAGAGAGTGTAGCACTCCATTAAATAGACATGACAAAAGTCTTAAGGAATAACCTTATGATCGTTCATTCCAAGCTCAATGCCAACACGTCACATTAATCTTGTGTGCATGCATGTGTGTGTGTGTTTTCTTGCTAAACGCATTATCGTATTCATTATCTGGTTGGGGGGGGGGGGGGGGGGGGCAAGGTCGTGTGAAAGAAGTACATAAATGATTAAATGTGACTTAACATAAAATCATTTCAAATGTTAACTCTATGAGTTTAGTTATTGATTGTCTTTTCATTATAACCCCCAACTATGTGGTCAATTTTAAGTATCTTCTGTCCTTTAGTTGACCTAACAAATGAATATCGCTATTGATGATCAAAAGATCCTTTTTTTTTTGTGTGTGTGTTTGTGTGTGTAAGATGTCTAAAAAGTCAGTCTCCCACTACGGCCCAATTTGCTACCGCTTTAGTATAAAATTCATAAAAGAGACCAATGTTTGGACCTATTTGCCCTTAGAAAGCCCATTTGCAATCAGTTTGCAAGCAGATTTTTATAATCGACTTTAGGGTGTGTTTGGATATGAGATTTTGAAATACTGGGTATTTCTAAATGCCCTCATTTCAAAATCTCCTGATTTAAAAATTCTATCAATTTGAAATATCTTGTTTAGAAGAAAGGAAGCAAAAGGTTGCTAAAGAGGTGGGATGCAAGATTCTTAAAAAATAGAAAATTATTTATTATGGATTTGTAAATTACTGATTGGAGTGAATTCGATAAATAACTAGTTCAAACTAGTGATTTGAACTGTAGATTTGGGGACCTCAAATCCAAAGTTCAAATCACTTCGAAATTTAGAAAATTATCTTTTGAACTATTCAAACAAGATATTTTGTCCAAGTGATTTACAAATACCCTACCAAAATAAAATTTTCAGTTCAAATTCTATATCCAAACACACCCTTAGTGCGTAGATTATTTGTTAACTCTTGACGGGGATTTCTCTAAAATTTAAAACTAAGAATAAATAAAAAATACTCCCACAAAGACAAAAAAAATACCTGTAATATAAAGAAGTAGTAGACAAACAAAAAAAAAAAACTTGATTTTAGTTGATAATGAGAGTTTACTGGGTATAAGGACTTATGTCTAGAACCTGAATTCGCAATCGATTGAGAGCAAACTTTCTAATATAAAAAAGAAAAGTGCTTTTTTTTGCTTTGAGGTTCTCTTTCCCTTTCCCTCAATTATTCTTTTTATCCTTTTTTAAAGATAATTGTCATGTAATTGTTGAAAAACTGTCTTTTGTGATATCATTTGTAACTACTGTCAATCATATTCACTTTTATCAGCAGCCGTATAAAATCTTTAGTGCAAAACGGGCTCCACAATTTATGAATTTTAACTGTCCTCAACGTTACTCACCATTCATAGTCATCTGTCATTGACCACGAAGTTCGGCTCTAAATATAATAGCAAACAACCTCCATCTTTCAATTTTTTTTATCATGTTCACGCGTTCATATAATTCAAATCACGCAAAAAATTCAATTTCAGATGCCAACGGAACCTCATATCTATCGCCTCAATCAACAACTAAAGGTCGACAAGACGTTAAAAAATAAAAAAAAAACATGCAATAGAGACCAATGCTTGGGCGCCACCGCTGTCTGCTAACACAAAAATGTGAAAGAGACTCGTAATTAGAAATGGTAGGACCCACCGATCTTTTAGCCGCCCGTGAAACAGGAACCACCGAAGACACGCCATCTGCACCGCACCTTGACTCGCAGTCGCTCGAGCCCGACCGGCACGTTTGGATGCATTTCACAAACACTCTCTCTCTCTCTCAGCTCTCACTTTTCCACAGCTTATTATTATTAGCCCACTGTCAGCCTCTTACCAAGTCCAAAGGCATGATTGAAGCAAATCAAATCTTTCTAAACACTCATGTCCGTCCAACTTTTGTGCTAAAATCAAAACAAGGGAAAATTAACGCAGTCTACCTAGTACAAGTCTCTCTTTTTGAACTTGCAGCAATCTTACTGGAATTAACTTACAAGTACTGTAACTAGTAATGGTGTCGTTTAACGGAGCTAATGAATACTTTTCGCTCCATCTTTTCAAAGGAGCTAATTTAGATAGATGGGTTGCGGTTACTGTCTGTAGTGTAAAAAGACAGTTATAACGTTCTTTATACAATAATGAATGAACGGTCTCTAAATATTATCAGAATCATCTTTATCAACACGTTCAGCAATGATTTGCAATAGTACTTTTCTATCGTCATTGATTAATTGAAAAGATACTAAAAACACTTTGTGCCAGTATGTAAGGGTTTTAGCTATATTCTTACGATCAAGATATCAGTCAAAATATTTTCAATCTAACGCCCGTGTCCAACTTTTGTACTAAATTCAAACCAAGGAAAAATTATCATGGTCTACCTTGTACAAGTCTTTCTTTTTGAACTTGCAACAATCTTACTAGAAGGTAGATACAGATTCTTTTCATCAGGGTTTACTTAGAAGTAACAATAACGAGTCGTGCAAATGAATACTTTTCTTACTACTGTTTCAAATGATCTAATTTAAACGGGCAAGTTGTGTTTAGTTTACTGTTTGGATTGTAAAATGACAGTTACAGTCTTCTTGCTGAAATAATAAATGAATGGTACCAAAAATATTGCCAGAATTATATATATCAACACCTTCGGTTACAATTTTTGGTAGTACTTTTTTATTGCCACTAGTTAAAATTGAAAATGGACTAATGTCGCTACTAGGAGTTTTTACTATATTCTTACAAAGAAGAACTCAATCAAAAGATTTTTAATTTAGATTAAAGGAACAAACCAACCCCCACGAGTTAAACCGTTCAATTCACCTGACAATGAAACTCTAAATTGATAACATCAATGACGCGAACCAAAATATCAGTGACGTAGATCAAAACATGACAATGTAACTCTTAATTGATAATGTCAGTGACGATGCAGATTACGATATCAGTGATGTAGATAAAAAATGTGATGATACAACTCTAACTTAATAATATCAGTGACATAGATCAAAACGTAGGTTAAGGGGAGGAGGCCGACGGGGAAGAATTCCCAACAAAGTATGCCCATCTCACAAAACAACATGATGTCCCGAAATACAAAAGCAAGTCACGATGTGCATTTTTCAATAATTGCCCGGGGCTGGAATTGGATGCAAAGTTTTTCCACATGACAGTCGGTATATATTTGTCACATCAATCAAGCAAAAGCAAGCACCCCCCCGCACCAACTCAGAAGTAAAAGAGAGGACTTTATAGGAAGGACAGGGCTCAAAATAAATGTGTTTTTTCAAAGGAGAGGATCACTTTTTAAGAGATTGAGAGATCCTCTCATGTACAACATATTTGCCGTGATAAGAAAATATCGTTGCAGATATTACAGGAATTATAAGATTATTATTTTAAATTTTGACGACAGTGATAAAAATATTTTTAATAAATTTTTTTTATTAATAGAACTGATACAGCAGATATCGTGTACTGTATAGTAGGAGAAAAGAAAAGATGAGCACCAAAGTAATATCATCCACCCGACAATGGATGTTGCTCTTGATAAGAAATACGAACTTAAAAGGCACGCCGAACGTAGAACCACATACACACTACCCAAAATATGACCGCTATGAATCCCATGTTGGTTGAATGTGGCCACATAATTTAGCTAGACATAGAGTCACTTAAATGGCTTTGCAGATCGGTCATATCAATGACATGCATTTTTTTATACATGTCCAAGTAGACCTACTAAAGTCGTTCCCTAGAGTTTTCTTTCTTGGGTAACAGTAATATTGATATGTTACATATGAGCCTTTTGGCTTGTGACAATGACTCAGTGCTAAGCACGTGACAAGAGAGACGATTGTTCAACAAGAAATGAAAAAATAACTAATTTACTAAACTAATCAAGCATTTTTCACATGCGCAATTTGCTGTTAAAATCTCTTGTTTCTTTTACAGGATGCGACAAATATATGTTATGGAAACATAGAAATTCTTTAGTGACAATACTCGCTTATGCTATGTGTACGTGTGTAATTAATCACTGTAATAACGATACCGAAACTTGTAACTTTACTCTCGCATTCAAACTTTTTATGAAAAAGTGCTAGACAATCACATTTTGTGGGGGAAAAAATAGGTCGATAACCAGACAGGCTACGGGTGCACTAATAAGAGCGTAAGTAATAATGAGAGGCGAATCTAATATCTTTGCAATATAACGGACTCGATTATGTAGTTCGGTATAGAGTATTGAATGTGAATTATGATATGATTTCTCGTAATGCATTGCAAGTCCTAAGAGTGCAAAGTAAACCTTTATGTTTAATTTAATATAAAAGGCGGTTCATTGTGTGTGTGCTTGTATTAACTAGTACTAATCCTTTTGTTACACTCTTGTGCCATTAATGACATTATTATGTTCAACATCAAAGTTTTGGCTTTGGATAAATGATCATGTCAGCCAAAAGAAAAGAAGGCAATCATATGGAGCATTAAATTAAAGAAAAAAATATTTTATTGGCACTTTTTGTTTTTCAAATGACACTTTTGTTACATATATTATTACAAAGTATTACCGTGTATGATACAAGACACCATGTAGGGTTATTAGACTTTATTTTCCTGAGATATGGTACTTATTACACTTAAAAATCTGTTTGAAATTGATTATCAGGTGACTAAATTTGATTCCATATAGAACTCAATTTGCTAAGTATTTGGAAAACACACTCAACGAATTAAATCATCTTTAAATTATAATTCAGGAAAACAATGATTATGAATTGATGACAAAGTTTGACCAAGTAAACTATTAAAACATCCTTCTTAACTTACAAAGACCTTTAGCACATTCTATTCAATCATAAATTTCTGGTCATTTTGTCACCTTGGAATTTGTTAGAAGGAGCCTAAAGCTAATTTTAAAAGTTGATTAAGATTTAATCTAAAATTTACTTTCAAATCAATCTCTCAAATCAATCTCAAACAAGCTCAATGTACTAAAGATGTTTGATCTAAAAATTGACTACATATTTCCTATTAGTTTTGAAATATATATTCAATTATACACATAATACTCCATATCTATCTATATATTACATGCACTATTTTTAAGATTACGAAAGTAAAAAATCCAAACGTGCAAACAATAACTCTTGCTCCTAAGTTTACATAAATCCATATTTAGATTACTTTTAAGATTACTGCAGTCAATTTTCAACAAGGAAAGTGTAACTTTAGAGTTAGAAAACTTAGGCTTAGATTTGTAATTCTTACGACAAAATATGAGCAATTCAATAGAGTGGTAAAATAAACAACAAAAGTAATTGATGTAGTAGTTCAACATAAACTGTAGATAGAATTATGTAATTGAGAATAGTAAAAGTACATAAAGATAGCTGCTTCGTGAGAATTACGACAAAGTCGATATCATAAAAACATTATTATATCCTTACTACAGGTGTTTATGGCAGATTCAAGGTGAAATTTACTAACACAGTTATGTTTCCCCATGTACACGTCCACAGGAAGATGAGATAAAACTAATCCATAATCACGTTGTCAAAAATATTAAAAAGTTATCATAGACATATATAAAAAACATTGTGCAAGCGTAAATTAGTAGTGTACGAATGTGACAGTGGAGTAGAAAAACTAAGGCTCCGTTTGGTAACACTTATTTTTTCAGTTTTTTTTCCAATTTTGTAAACTAGAGAAAATAAACGCGTTTGACACACAGTTTTTATTTTGTTTTTCAGTAATAAAAATCAGTTTTTAAAATAGGGTTGTTTTTTTAAAACTTCAAAAATGAGTTTTCGTTTTTCAGTTTTGATTTTTATTTTGAGACTACCACTGCCCGCCGCCACTGCCTACCGCCAGGGGCTGGCAGCCGCCGCCGGAGGCCGACGACTGGCCACCACCATGCCCCACCACCGTCATCGAAAACTACCACCAAAGAAAAATTCAAAATAAAAACTGGATAATCAAACACTCAAAAGAAAAAATCCAAAATAAAACTAAATAATCAAACACTCATTTGTTTTTTGTAAGAAAAAAAACTAATTTTGATTTTTTTAAAAATTTGAAAATCAAAATCGAAAGTGTTACCAAACGTTACCTAAGTTCGTAAACTTAGTAGCTTCCATATCATTCTATGTCACACCTTATGGTCTTGTATACATGAACAATTTATCATTGATTGATTGGACCACGTAAGTCAGCTTAAAAGCTTTGCAAATTATGGAATTATACAAACATTTTCAATAATGCCAACTAGTAAAGTAGTTTATAAATTACATAAATCAATATGAGGTAAAAATAATTGCATTATTAAATCATTTCGTCAATTATAAATAAGTAAATACCGTACAATTGTACCTCGTAATATTATTTTAATGCTATACTTACATTTTATTTTATTAAAAGATTGCAATAAACCCCCACTATTTTGATAATGAAATGATAATTCAAATGTTTAAAAGGCCACTAACAAGATGTTTATAAAATTGCAATATTCTGACAAAATTTGAAAGTGTTTGCAAAGTCAAGACACATACTCATAGACATATACGTAATGATAAATATAATGACAATTTTCATGAAATAATAATATTATTACTATATTATCTTCACAAAATAAAGCCATTCTTTTGTTTAGCTAGATAAACTAGACAGCTGACAAATTTCTTTTGCAGAGCTCCATCACACAAACATATCAACACTAAATTGAAGAACTGCATTTGCTGCACTACTTAGTCACACAAAAAGGCATAATATGTAATACATCTCAACATCAATAATAAAAAAAAGAAATCCAAGAGTCGTGCCTCCACTATATTAATTGGTTCATAATACACATGTCCAAATGTGTAATATAGACAATTACAAATAAAACACTTGCTGATACAAACACATTAGAAAGTCTCATATCAATTTTTAGTCTATAGTGTTAGTAAGTTTTATAATCCGCATAAGTAATCTTATGCACCAAATGCCATCATGTGACCTTAATATCGCCTAATTTCCGAAGCCTTGTACCTCTATCACAATACTGCAACAATATTTGATATGCTAGAAAGCCCGTTCCTTACATATAGTCTATAAACCATAACACCCACACACAAAAACCCTTTAAAAATTATCATCTTTATTTTGAACCACCTACTAGAGACTTGCGATAAGGTGAAACATTTGATAACATATAGTCATTGCAAGAGTGAAAATGCTCGAGAAAAATCATATCTTTAAAAACGATTGCCTTTTACTTGACCTTAGTAAATCGTTATTTTTTTTCTTTACGGAAAGAGTTGTACCAAATCTGCACTATTTCATATTTTGTTAATGTGATGGTAAAGGCAGATTTTTACTGCTCCATCCCTATTTAATTGATCATATATTTTTTTGGACTATCAAAAAAAAAAATAATCACTTCCTAATGTAAGAAAGATTTCATAAGTGTTTTTTCATGTTTACCTTTCTTACATTTTTTTTTATCTCTTCACATTTAATCCCCTCCAACCCATTTTTGGCTTTCCTAATCCACTTTTTTCCTTCCATCCTCTTTCTTTTTTGCAGTAAAATGAAAAACTCATAAAATATAACTCATAACCTAAATAAGCGTTTAAGTCGATGGTGATCAAATAAAAAGGGACAGAGGGAGTATTTTAATAGAAAAGGTCTGTCTAAGCTAGGTACCTATCAAAACCATATAACGTCTTTCACCGTTGAAAAAATTAGGCTCTGATTGTACTTTATAAAAAAAAGTATTAGCAATAGTGAATGATAAAACAAAACATATAATAATAAATAATTAAGAGCAATTCAATATAAAGACTAGACAAAACTATATAATTTAGAGTTGTAAAATGATATAAAAATAACCCGTCCAGTCAAGACAAAATTGCTATGCTAAAATCATCATTCCCTCTATACTTGCTATTGTTGACGGCTGATAAAGCTTTCATGATATGAAATATATTGACGTAGCAACGTTATCTTCATGTGCTCGTCTACAAGAAGACGGAATGAACAAATACATGATTACGTTGCCTGTGTACCAAAAATGTATAGTAGATATATACGAAAATGCACCGAGCAAGTGTGAAATACTGTGTATGAATATGATATTGGAGTAAGCATGAAATTTGGTAACTCAGTAGCTTCAAAATCAATCTGTCACAACTTCTGACTCATATACATGATCAATTATAATCTATTACTGGGTCACATAAAATAAGATTAAAAACTATATAACTTATGTAATAATTACAACAATCCTCAATAATGCTAAATAGAAAAGTATATCATACACGACATAAATTAATACGAGTAAATGATAGTCATTGATGCCTTTATAACTCATTCATGCTTTATAATCATAACTTGCAATACGATTATGGATTTATATGTACATTTTACTTTGTTAAAATATTCCAACACTTGTTAGTCCTAATATTACAAAGATCATTCATTAAACTATGTTAAGATTACAAAAATCAAATCTAAATAGGACAACTTAAACGGAATCAGAAAGTGTTCTTATTAAGAATTCAACAGAAAAATACGTAATACATAGTGACGTTTCGGCAAACGGGGTTGAAGACTAGAACATGGAGTCAACCGAGCCTGCCCAAGCCAATGGCTTTTTATTTGCGAGATTTGCTGCATAAAATAACATGCTCATCACCTTCCTCGAAGGTGCGTAAACATTGACACACAGCCACACACTGTAGGTCCATTCCTCCCCCTCTTTAGCCCCCACTCTTGCCACCGGAACCCATGGAGCCCACGGTCTTATCCAGTGGCTTCCGATACACTAGCCTGCCGGAGAGTTACGTCCGGCCGGAGACCGACAGACCAAAACTATCCGAGGTGTGGGAGCTGGAAAACGTTCCTGTAATTGACCTGGGGTGTGGCGATAGAAGCCTGATAAGCCAACAGATAGGCGATGCCTGTCGAGATTTTGGCTTCTTCCAGGTGTTTAAAATTAGAAACTCTCGTTCACCAATTCAACCCTCCCATTTTCATGTACACCAGAATGAAAAAGTTTTGTCTCATAAGCCCTAATTGTAATCATGTGTTTTCTTGGTCAGTTGATCAATCACGGAGTATCAACGGAGGCTGCAGTAAGAATGCAAGAGGTGGCGCGTGAATTCTTCCGTTTGCCCGTAGAAGAGAAGATGAAGTTGTACTCTGACGACCCATCAAAGACCATGAGACTCTCCACTAGCTTTAATGTGACCAAGGAACAGGTCCACAACTGGAGAGATTATCTCAGGCTTCATTGCCATCCTTTGGACAAATATACCCCCGAGTGGCCTTCCAATCCCTCTTCTTTCAAGTAAGATCTTTCTCCCTCCCCTCCATTTCTTGTATATGGTCGATATTCGACGCGTCAACACTTTTACGTAAGTGATCCGAACTGCTGCGCGAGTACATTTTAATGTTGTCTACACCTTGTTTCGTAATAACGACAGCGCATGTACGTACCTGCGAATGTCGTGAAAAAGTGATTTAAGAAAGTGCACCACATACAATCACGTACTGTTCACCTTACGTGTTGATATCATAAATTCACCTTACGTGTTGATATCATAAAGACATTATAGTCAACTTAAAGTTAATTTCTTTTTAACTGGCTCTGTCTGGTTTACACGAGTGCGGACCCCAGGAGAAACCTAGTTGGGAGGGAATTAATGTAAAGGTAAAAAGTTTTCATGTTTTTGTCCGTGGAAGGCGGGGTGGGATTCCATTCCTCACATGCACAAATCCATAGAATCTCACTGGGACCTTGTCGTCCTTGAAACCCTGATTCCTGCAAATGTTGTTCATGGGACAAAAGTTTCTTAGGCTCTTCTTAATATATGATTCGTGAAGCAAATGTGTCCGAGGAATATCTGGTTTCAAGCTTAGAGAGCACTTAATTAGATGAATCACTTTGCACCATGCAAAAAGCCTCGAGGGCAACAAGAAGCACTTTATTATGGCACAAACTAAGAACGTATACAAAAATGTTACAGTTACCTAGGCAGAAGAAAGCTATGGCTGAACAAAAGTCCGAGCTTTCTTATGAGTCATGAGTTGAGCCACTTTATTTCTGAAGTTGACAAAGATTCTGATTTTATCAAAAAATGAGTGAATCATGACCCTCACTTGCTCTTTTCGGTTTTCTGTGACCTCTTTTGTTCCTGTGAAGTTAACGATCATTTTCCAAGTTTGAGCGGCAGTCTAATGATTTTATTATGTTAAACACTTTCTCTTACATACAATCACAATTGTACGGTGTAAAAATAAATTAATATAAAATGAGTTAGTGTTGTCATGATTAATTGCAAAGAACCAATTTCAAGATCTTTTCTGAGCCAAATTGCACAAATAAAGCTCTGATTCTACTGAATTATCCCCAAACTGCTTTAAAAGTTGCTTTGAAAATTTAAGCCGCAAAAAAAAAAAAAAAAAAAACCAGGTCGGTCGCTCTCTCTCTCTCTTTCTGTCGATTGATCCTTAATCCCTGAGAATGCACGTGCTACCATGTGACCTGCCGACTTTATTAATCTTTGTTGGTTCATCTGCACCGTCCATTTAGTGTCCGAAACGGTAGGTTAGGTTATGACGCGATCCGTGACGCAACGGGAATGACGTCATGTACTTAAACATTCGCGCCAGTTGACGTCATTCCTGAATCACAATTGGACACCGCGTTGATGTGAGCAGGTTGGGTGATGTGTCACTTTTGCTTACGCCATTTATTTATGTACGGTTAGAATACTTACAAGGCCCGCAACTTATCCAATTAGGATCCCTTGCTCTGTACCCATGCTGTGATCCCAAATGAGGGAGGAGGAAGAGAGAGAAAGTAACCATAGTTTATATGGGATCCATGGTTTATATGGGATCATAGTACAGCACTTCTCTCTCTTCCCCCTCTCTCATTTGGGTGCACAGCACCCTTGCTGTAACCATGGATTACAGCAGAAAATCCTGATCCCAGCTTCTCTTCTAAAATGCCCCATAATTTAATAATGTCAATTATGCGTAAGCTATCAATATAAAATAAGTATTACTAAAAAAGAGCTCTAAAACATTAATCTTATTTTTGGTTGTTGAAACACGACTCTTAATATAGCACGACAGTCAATAATATAATTAACTCTGATTCGTGCATGACTGAATTGTGCATGTTGCTGATTCATGATGAGTCTGTCAATCAAAATCTAGCGACTTGAACATAACTATTATAAAATATAGTAGCGGTCCAAAATCAAAGACGAAGGGGTAGGCATGACTTTGGTTGCGGGATACTATTCTTGGTGAACCACATCAATGGTAATTAAAAATCAACCACTTGACTTAAGCTACATCATACTTTAAGCAATCCAAAGCTACATCATACTTTAAGCAATCCAAGTCCATTATTTCTGGTTGTAATATGCTTAAAAAATAAGCGGCATCTGTGATCATCATCATAACTTGATTGGTCACGAATAACGGCCCTGTGTGCATCATCCCAGAATCTTAGCCCACTCTCGACGAATCGACATATTAGAGGTTATGGTCATTAGGGCATATGTATGGGCTGTGGCCTGTCGGCACATCGTTGTATCAATGATGACGCTTTGAGTGCTAGAAGTAGAATATATAGTTGGTATTAGTCTGACTAATGAAGGTTCTGTTTTCCATTCATTTTTTATTTACGAGGAGTTAATTATTTGTGACTTTAGTAGAGGTGAGACTTGTCTCGTATCGTGCAGTTTTTTGGTGGACCAAAAAGGGAATTAAAGTCAATGCATTAGATCTAAGCCCAGATGCGCTATTATGTCACTTTTAGGTTCTTAATGGCATAACAACACATTATTATTTTTCATTATCATATCAATAAGTGCATCTCCACAAACCCTTACGTTCTTGCTCATGCTTTACCAAGCCCTTGAGATAAGTGATTAATTACGGTCAATCTCATCGGCTTTCCAAATAATGCATGTCAGACCATAATATTAAATTACATAATTACCCTCGCTTAATATAGCACTGTATGTTTTCTATTTTTTTTCCTGCTTATGTCAGTGTACCGTATTCCACCTCCTTAAAGGATTTTCTTGTAATTATCCCATAAAAATACTCATATTCGGTCTCTAAAGTACTTTTTAGTGAAAATGATTGTGCAAAAACGAATCGTGGATGTGTAAACAAGCGTTTCGAGATTGAGGCAGAGACAAACTTGGTTTAGCATCTTCGTACCTAAAACACTGTTGATAGAATCTAACTCCAAACCTCTTTGAACTGGCAGGGATGTTGTGGCTAACTACTGCAGAGAAGTTCGAGAGCTGGGGTTCAGATTGCAAGAAGCAATATCGGAGAGCCTGGGCCTGGAAAAGGACTGCATAAGGAACATGCTGGGGGAACAGGGACAACACATGGCCATCAACTATTACCCACCATGCCCAGAGCCAGAGCTGACTTATGGGTTGCCCGCCCACACCGACCCCAATGCCCTCACCATTCTTCTTCAGGACGTGCAGGTCTCAGGCCTCCAGGTTCTCAAGGATGGCAAGTGGGTGGCCGTCAAGCCCCTTCCAGGCGCATTTGTCATCAACATTGGCGATCAAATCCAGGTAGCTCAAACTTTTATTATGACATCAAAACGAGATACAGCAGGTTTCGAAAAACAGGAACTATATCAAATTCGTTTTCTTGTGTTTTCAGAAAAATGTAGATCCTGAATTACAGCAAGATGTTATTACTCTTAATAAGCGATAATTAATGATCACTAACTAACATGATTTTATAATGATATTTAATTAATCACACATTAAAAAAATAAATAAATAGGAGGTCTCAAAAAACATGAAATATATTTTATTTAGAGAAATTTAGACCGTAAGATGTAATCACCTACATAGAGTGATAATTAATAATTGGTAACAACTAATAATGCCAACAAATATTGCCAAAACTCGTCGTTGTGGCTAATATGTAGAGTTCTAGGTTGTAACCCAATATTAGCAAAAGTTTCTCTCTCTTTTAAAACATGAAATGTAATACTTCTTCCATTTCACTAGATTTTTTTCCTTAAGTTTTTGTGAATTCATCGAATGAATTTTAATATACGTAAATGTTGACTTTACCCATGAATATTATTTTTCAAAGAAATAATTTGGAGACATGTTGTAAAGTTGAATATAATACTCTATCGTACAAAATAAATGTCTGGCAAATTATCGTAAGAATTCGCAAAATGTCTGGCTTGTACTCGTTGACTTTAGTCTACGAGTTGTGGGATTGGGATTAAAGTGACAGAAACATACTAGTGGGCTTGTTTGGGGGGGCCTTTTAGATTACCTATCTGTGTCCGAAATACGTATAAAACAGGCCAGAACAAGTAGAAATTGAGTACTGGGCTTGTTTAGGGGCTTTCGCGGTATCTATAAGTGGGCTGGTCTGTCGACCTTTGCTTTATTGTCTATCGATAATGTTACATTTGGATCTGTATTTCTGTTAAGCCACAATTTAACTGTAGCCAAGAAGAAAAAGTTATAAGGAAAGAGTGTTCAGTTTCCCACTTTTATATGCCTGTCCACACCTTATTAGCTGCTAAAAAAAATAGTGAATGATCTCTGATACACTTTTTAGTGCCGGGGGGAGGGGGCGTAACATGATGTGAAAATAAACGCTCTCGAAGTTATAATGATATGTTTTAGGACTAATTACACCTATGTCCCTGAGGTTAGGGGTAATTACATGCAAGGACAATAGTTTAGACAAATTATACTTATATCCGTTGACCAAACAGAATCTTAAAAATCCTAACGGTTTTAATGAAAAGACTTTGTTGCCCCTGAGTTGAAAACTTATTTATTTTCCTATGCCATTAATTCATCTTCTTCCATTAATGCCATTACTCTTCATCTTATTTTTAATGCCATTACTCTCCCCCCCCCCCCCCCAAACCCCATTTATGTCTCAAAACTTCCCACAGCACCCCTTCGCCGTCCGGTGTGCCTCCCCGTCATCGCCCCCACCCTCTCCTTCCCCTTCCCCTTTTCTGTCGTCGCCCCCACCCTCCCCCTTCCCCGCTGCCGCAACGCCGCACCTCCCGTCGCAAATATACTCGATAGTGGTGGAGGTAACGTAATGGCGTGATTTGACCGACAGTGGAAATACTCGACAGTGATTTGTGTATGGTGGTTGGGTTGACTGGCGGTTGTTTGTGAAAATTAAAGAGGCCGGCGTGTAAGAGGGAAGGGACTGCCGACGTGGGGCGAGGGAAGGGGGCTGCCGACGAGTTAGGGGGAGGAAGACAATGAAAATTAGGGTTTCAAATTTCTTAATCTGCAAATCAGGTTTTCAAAACCCTAATTTGAAAATTAGGGTTTTGAAATTTTGATCTGTTCATTCTCCCCCAAATTTTTGATGTGTTCAAATCGATGAAAAAGAGAACTCACCAATTTTAGGGTTTTAAAACCCTAATCTTCAAATTTAGGTTTAAAGTATTAATTTAAAAATTTTTAAAATTACTCAGTATATACAGTACAAGGGTAGTTTTGTCATTTTAAAAATATGTATTGCTGACATCATTAAAAAAGTATACTTTTTGGACGGAACCCTGACGGATGGATACGAGTGATACATTTCAAAAGTGTTTGGTCACGGTATATTACATTTTGAAACTTAGGGTTCGTTTGATAAATTTTTTTTTTTGGTTTTCAGTTTTTAAAGAGCAGCTTAATTTTTTTTTTTTTTATAAAAACAAGAGGGTGTTTGATAACCCCTTTTTTTTTTGAGATTTTTTTTTGGTGTTTGGTAACCCTTTTTATTTTGACTTTTTTTTTGGTGGTTTGCGGTGGCGGTGGTGGGGCGTAGCGGTGGTCGACGGTGGTGGTGGTGGTGGCTGGCGGCCGGAGGTGGCTGCCTGCAGTCACCGGCGGTGGTGGCCGGCGGCCGGAGGTGGCTGCCGGCAGTCTCCGGCGGTGGTGGCCGGCGGCCGGAGGTGGCTGCCGGCAGTCTCCGGCGGTGGCTGCCGGCAGTCTCCGGCGGTGGTCGCCTGAGGTGGCTGCCGGCGGTGGGAGGGTGGTGGTGGTGGTCTAAAAAAAAAACCAAAAGTGAAAAAAAAAAACCAGTTTTTGGAGTTTTTTTTTTACTCTTCAGTTTAAAAACTGATTTTTTAAATTGAAAAAAAAATGGTTACCAAACGCTCCTTTTTTTTTCAATTTTTAAAACTGAAAAAAAAAGAGGCAAAAAAAGAGTGTCAAACCTACTTTTAGTGTCCTTGATTGTAATTATCTCTTAACCTCAGGGACATATGTGTAATTAGCTCTATGTTTTAATTTGCCGTGGAAACTAAAACCACAATGGCTGTGATTGTAGGCACTGAGTAATGGGAAGTATAAAAGTGTATGGCATCGAGCCACCGTTAATGCCGACCAGGCGAGGATGTCAATAGCTTCTTTCCTGTGCCCACACGATGATGCAACTATCAGTGCTCCCGAGAAACTTAGTGACGACGGATCTCAGGCTGTCTACCGGAACTTCACGTATACTGAGTATTATAAGAAGTTCTGGAGCAGGAACCTTGACCAAGAACATTGTTTAGAACTTTTCAAAAACTAGCTTGCCAAAAGTTCTTATTTGGGTTAATAGTACCTCAGTAGTTTAGTACCATTGGTTAAAATCAAAATTTCACTATGGTGAACAAATTTTTTCCTTTTATCAAAATGCACAAGGCCATAAACTTCACCTCATCCACATTTCAATCTAAGGGGTGGCGTCAGTTTCTGAAGACAATATTGCGAGAGCGATGATGAAGACAAAAAGAACCACAGCTTCTGGAAGTGTGACCAGAACTTGTGAGTTCGTCAATGTTGTGCTAAACTGTGGAGTCAGGCAAATTCAGTATATTCACTGTTTGGGCATCAAAGTAAGATGTCACAGTATCAGTTCCCAAGCCACAAGTGGCTGTTGATGCATCAAGCATTGAACTCCTTAGCCTTTGCATTTCAGTCAGTCGCGTGCCTCGTCCGATGAGCATGAGGCAATTAGAGTCCTCTTCAGGGAACATTCTTCGGTCGGAACTTCTATGTATTTCTTCTTTTATTGTCTTGTTGGTTGAATTTGAAGAACTATATATGTTTTCTAAGTCAATTTATGAACTTTGCTCTAGTTTTTGTGAGATAACTGCACGATGATAATGAGATAATGACGCCGTGCAACTTTATTTCTGGCTCTAAATGTCTGTTCTATGAGGAAGGTAGTCCAGGACTCAAATTTTAGAACATCTCAAAGACAAAAGGGGAGCTTGGACCTGATGTAGAGAGAGTACTAAAAGGCCCCGTGCGTTTCTCAAATGATCTAGTGTAAGTCGATATTAATGGACGCAGCACCAAACAACTGCTCTGGGTCCAAAGAAAGCAAGCGCTCACCCCATCTTTAACATTGTTTGCCGATAAATAGCCTTTGCGGGTGTTGATTTCATATCCTAAAAGAAAATATTGGGTTGTTCGGGACTAATAGTCTCGACCATCTAATATACCGTTAGATATATATTAGCTAATGTGCTCGTGTAAATGCAAGGGACGCGATGTAATTTAGATTTATTATCAATCATATCCGTTCAAAATTTCAAAAGAGAAAGAAAGATAGTGAATTCTAAAAACAAATCAGCTTATTCATTTAAACATCTTAAACGTTATAGTTGACAATACTCAAGTATGTAAATGATTCGAATAAATTAGTCTACTACTTATTATATAAGAATCATATCTAAACATCTGTAACACCAAATTTGAGATATTGACTAATTCAAGATCGATACTGCTAATCATCATAAATTAGTTTTCTAGCTCTATTCTTCCTTTCACTTTTGGCATTGAATGTGGTTAGTGCGACATCTATGCCTTCATCTTGTAATTGATTACATATTCCGTCAACATATGCATGCATCTTTTGGAGGCATCTCTTTTTGATGTTGTCATGGGTTACCTTCGAAGCTCTTTTCTACCTTTCATTTTTTCTTGATGTTTTGGTGTTGAGTACATTTGCATCACCATAATGCAATTCATTAGTCACGTCATCTTCAGTATTTGCGTGTTTGTTCTTGATACGTTTTTTCTGTACTTTTTCGGTGCCTGAAATTTGTGAGTCGCCACCATTTTCTTCACTCTTTTGATTAAAAGCACAAAATTTTAGTATGTAATAAAAAAAGGTGTAAATTACTTTTGTTAATATTTGCATACCTCTCCATTTTTAGCTACTTTGGCATTGCTTATTGCATTTTCATCTTCGAATAAATTGTTCACTACATAGTCTTCAAAACCTTCGTTCACTCGCTTACGAACAATTTTTATCTAAAATATCTCAGTCTTACCAATAATATTCTTTAAGGGATTAGGTATTGCATACAATGCACCAACCTAGTAAAATATTGTTGGGATTTAGTTCTGTTACAAATATAACTATAAAGGAAAATTTATTCTTTATGTGTAATTCATATCTCATTTTGCAAGGTGATTTGTTGTTGTATAGGAATGTGAAGCATCATTTCCTGCTTTTTTGTTGAACTTCACAAATGTAGTAGTCTCAGTTATGTTGCTCATTTGAATTTGGATTTTGTACCTGCGTTATAAAAATTGGATGAGTGTGGTCGGAATTTAAACTGTTGACCTTCCATTTGTTAGTATAACTTTATATAGAGAACAGTCATTACCGTTGAATTATAAGGCCATAAATTGGACCACAACTGTCACAGTGAAGAATGCTTTTGTTTGATTTTTATTAAGCATTTGAAGCACTTCAGGCATGCAAAATAGAACCATCCGTTGTCTGGTAGCACCGCAACAATTTTTTTTCACAACGGTACATGTTATTTCCTTTACCAGTAAGAGTATATGTTAGTGCACATATACAAGATGCATAAGAAAGAGGAGAAGTGAAAATTATATATTGATTGTGAAACTAAAATATATCTCTTCTTCTTCCTTAAATTGGGTATTTAATACTTGGTTGATTGTCAACCTGTTTGCCATTTTAATTTCAGAAAGGGTGGGTTTTTTCGGGCATTGGTTCTTGCTAGATTTGAAAGTTTTTGTCTGGTGTACTTTCCATTATTTGTTAAACTGATACACTTCATCGAGGTCGATATTTGCATAGACTTTCGTTGCATCGATGGAAGATAGGTGCACGTGGCATAGGAAAGAATAAAATACTGTTGGAACGATACCTTCATAATTTTGCTGAGATATCTAGGTACAGAATTTGGTGTTTTACTATGATTACTCAGTGTCTCTGGTAGTGTTGCACTAGCTTACAATGATTAAATGGAAAAAGGGTGCCTCCTTTTTTATTTGTTTTAGCGTATGCCCCTGCCTGTAGTTTTAGGTTCTACGCAAAAGTGTACCTGGATGGAGCAGTATTGTGACTCGATGATAGGTGGCCTCTGCTACACTGAACAACCTTGAAGATCCAGATATCTGGTTCTCCTGTACTATTTATCATAAGAAAGAGAGCAAGAAGATGGCCTTACAACTCTTGGACGCATTCCTTTCCTGCTGTTATAGCAAGTTGACATAGGAAGCGATACCAGATTAGTCAAACAACTTGGTAGGGAGATACATGCATGAAAAGTACAAAAGCAATGTAAAAATCCTTCAAATAGCTAAATCTAACCTGGACCCTTAAGCTTTGAATGTTAAGGTGGTAGGGGCTGGTGATAAATATTAAAATCAATTATAAACAATGTGACAATACTCACCTGAAAAATTGCCAAAGTGCCTACCAATATGTGCAGTACCGTTCAAACTTAGGTTAGCATAAGTTGAGAAAATGTTACACTACTTTTCTTGTATATATGCTCTTTTCTTGATTAGTAGAAGCAATTAATAAATATTCATCATCGTTCTACCCTTTCTTACTGGTTCTCTATTATTGCTGCCATATCTTTTCGTCCTGCATGACCATCTATAGCAACTACAATTATTATCATTTGCACCTTCATAGCCTCCATAACTATTTCTCAATCTTCAATTACCTGACATTCCAAGCATTGCCGGTTCGCAATTGCTACCTTCAATCATCAACTCACTTTTAATTATCAACTTCTTCTCTCAAAGGCAATTATTGTCATCACCATGAAACAGAACCACCATGCCATCTAACGGCAACCCCCATTACTGAAGCCATCCTCAATCTCTCAAACCCCAATTTTACCACCAAGCACGACCACCCATGACTAAATCTTCGGCTCCTCATAAAATAGCAAATAGTACTTTATACCAAAAGTTTTTTATTTAGATAGAATGTATAAGGATTTTGCCAAAATGTATTGTATTTAACTAAGTCTAAGAGATCAAAGTCATGTAGAATATATTTACGAATGATCAATGGCCGTGAAGAAATGAAGAACTGGTTCTAGATTTAAGAACTAATTAGAACTTTCAATGGACGGGTAGAGAACTTGGTGTTTTACTGTGACCATGGCAAATAGTTCAGATCAGTCATGGAATCAGAAGATTGGTAGGTAGATAGATGCATGAAAAGTACAAAAGCAGTATAAAAAATCCTTTGAACAGTTAATTTTATCCTGGACCTCTAAGCCTTGAAGGGACCGGAGAGAAACATCAAAATCAAGTGAAAAGAATGTGACAATACTCACCTTAATAATTGCATAAATGTCTACTAATATGTCCAGCACTTGTCGAACTTGTGTTAGCATAAGTTGAGAAAATGTTTTCTCAGCTTCATACAGTGATGCATAAATATGCATAAATTTTGACAAAAACATGTTTTATACATTGACAAATCAAATCGAGAATAATTACCTGGGGGATCTATGTAGTAAGCAATTTGTCTGCAAAAATATGAGAGGTCAAAAAGTTAAATTCACATAACACTATTTAGTAGTAGATTTAGGTGTCCATATGAACAAAAACCTATTTGTTTTCGTATAATTCCTTACTTCATTAGAAAGCTCATCTGCTCGGCAATCCAAGTGAGTTTCAGGGAAAAACTCAGGCCTATTTTCACAAATTATTATAAGACCAATGTCACCAAGAACATATGCTCAAATTTGTGAGTGTCCATGTGCGTGTATTAAAGGGCGGTCAAATTAGGAGGAGAGTGGTGAGTTGAAAATATGTACCTCCTTAAGTGAAAGGTGTGTCGATGGGGATTAGAGTAGGGTACGCAGTGAATTGCATTGCTGAGGCAACATAAATATGCAATCCTTGGTCTTCAACAACCTGAAATTGGTCGAAGGATGATGTAAATACACTCGCAAATTAGCAACAGTGGAAAGAACCATGGCACTAAAATTTCAAATAACCCACTTTTAGATTTGATATGACCACTCAGTAACACCTACAATATTCTGAATTAAAAGTGGTGAACCAGTGACTGTGAATAGACTTTTGTTAATTTACCTGACTATCTCGTTACGACAAATACATTAAGATGATGATGGACCACTGAGCCTTGAGTGTATGATTTTTTTAATTTGTTCTCTGTTTGAATGGATCCTTTTTTTCTTACGCCGATACTCTGTACATCAGTAGATTGAATTTGGGGAATGCAAGTGTTTCCAGTTACTCAAGAATGCACATCAAGAGAATGCAAGTGTTCAATCTACGCAAGTATGCGCATTAAGGGAAGCAACTAACCCTCTAGTCTAAACCACTAACTCACCAAGCTACCGTCAATTTACAATCTATACCTTTGAAATCACAAATTCAGGAAAACTGCTTCAAACAAAAAATCTGCTATAGATTGCTTTGGGCAATCCATTCAATAAAGCATGCACTTCCAATTCTCCTATAAAACATGCATGCAATATATTTTTTAGCTTAAAGGAGAAGAGTTACCTAGTACAGAGATGGCAAAGATGTGGTGGAGAAAGAAAGGATTGATGGATTGAAGGAGCCTTCTTTGGAAATTGCTTCAAACCAAAATCTAATAGAATCTAGGCAGCACAAGACTGCAATTTGGTTTGATCAAAATTGCTTCAAACCAAAATCTGGTATGTTGATGTAGTGCTGTTTCTGTGGGTTTGATTAAAGAAAAGGTGTACAACGGCGTGGGCTTCGAGTTGGAGCTCGAGTGCTGCATCGACTCGAAGTGTGTACGGTGGAGGAAGAGCATATTGACGGATTGAAGGAAGCTAGCTTCCTCTGTTGGATAGAAGTGGAGCTTAATAGATGGGTGTTTTTGTTTTTCTGGATTGTGGGTGAATGAATTGTGTTAGAGGACGAAACTCTAGGAATAAAAGTTCAAAGTTCAATCGTACATGGCAAGTAATAATGAGTTCTACAAATCTAATGTGGCGTAATTAGAGAACTTCGAAAATTCGATGTATCGCAATTTTAAGCGAATGTTTCAACTTATATATATACTAGATAATGGACCCGTGCAACGCACGGGGCGTTCTTTAATTTCTCAAATATTGTCTAATATTTATTTCTATAAATATTTTACAAATGCTAATTTCTCTAACTTTCTAAAAATATTTTTTATAATATATTTTTATTGATTGTTTATAACTATTATTGTTTGAACTGCAAGTAAGAAATTTACTATATAGAATATTGCCTTTGAATAGAACTTTTGAAAAATTAGCATTATAAAAGCATTCCGTAGCAACAAAGGTAAAATGCATGATTTAATATGATCTGTTTTTACTCACAAATAAGATGTGAATGATACAATTAAAAGTCTTATAGACTTAGGACGTCTTTTCATTAACGTTTCGCGACGACATATGACAACAATCTCGTACTACTATTTAATTAAATTTAAACTTTTTAGTCTAATATTTGAAACTTTGTAGATATAATCGTTAGTATGTATCAATGATATATCCGAAACCAATATGATTAAAAAAAAGTCAGTTATTTGTACCATCACTACCGATTTTTTGTGAGTTTAATAAGATGTGAACGTTACTATTAAACGTTTTATAGACTTATGATGTCTTTTTATTAACATTTCGTGATGACATATGACAACAATTTCGTATTACTATTTAACTGAATTTAAATTTTTTAGTTTAATATTTGAAGCTTTGTAGATATAATCGTTAGTATGTATCAATGATATATCTAGAACCAATATGATTAAAAGAAAGCCAATTATTTGTACCATCACCTTTGATTTTTTGTGAGTTTAATCTAGTAAATAGTGTTATAACTTATTTACTGGTGGTGTATATAAACCTTTCAATCTTCCTATAAGCATAAAGGTCAAATTTACTCACCATCTTTCTTCATGAGAAACTCTTTGTATATGTTATTTGTCTCGTGCATAATGAAAAGAAAAAATAGCATTGAAAGTATTTCTATCTATACATAACTTATTAAAGTGTTGCTAACATAGCTTAATAAAAATACTATTGAAATATTATATTAGTGTAGCCAGGGGCTAAAAAGTGGTTAACCACAAAAACATTGTCTTACCTAATTAACGAAACTTTAAGGAATTAGAATGTGAGACCAAAATCAAAATTGAAAGATAAAAGTCATTCTAAGGAAATTTTTTTTATTACTTCTATTCCTGGATATAATTTATGCACATTCAAGTTGATGTATTTAAGTTCATCACTTGTCTGCATAAGATTCTCGCCGTAACCCGTCTATGAATATTACACTAACACTACCTCCAACTACCTTATTTAGCGCTATCATTACCACTACAAATGCAGTTATCTTCACTATATCACAACTTTTGCTCGTCAATACACTTTCATGTTTCTATCATCAGCTTTTTTAGGTTCATCACTTGTTCAATCCAGATTTATATTATAACTTATCAATCAGTACTGTAATGTACATTAATATGACCTCAAAACACCTTAGTGCTACCACTACAACAATTCTAACAACAACCATCACCTCTTGCACTATCACCATCTAGTTATGACTATCACCACCACAAGCATCAACATACTACACGCCAACACCGCTACAACTACATGTTGTCACTACATAATTCAAATCTCACTACCAACACTCCAATTCTACCACAATAATTATAACTATCGTAATTAGCATGGCTGATCACTCGCATAATTGCATATATTACCACCCTCACACTCTCACATTTAGTATCGACATTTCGATTATACCATTACCACCCTGGGGCCACCCAGACTTCTTACTTTTTATAGTTATTTATGAAGGGTAAAGGATTCTTAAAACTAATTTATCTTTTCATCTCTTTTATTCTACAAACTTATTCTCAGCTTGTCATAAATTATTCTTCAATCGATTTTAATTTTTCTTAGAGATTCAATATAATTTGTTCTAAATATTTTGTTCATATTGTGCGTAACATGTTAGATTTTAAGAAAATTGGTGCAAAAAGCCGAAAGTTACAATAAAACTTATGGAGAAATAACATTTCATTAAAAAGGAAAAAAAATTACCAAAACAAATAGGATGATGTTTTGCATAACTAAACAATTGAGGTAAAAAAGAAAAATATACGCTATGAAAAGCTTATCTTTTAATTTGTAAAGATTAATCATTAATTTCATACATGATTTTCATTGCTTACATTTGCGAGATTTTATTTATATTTGCAAGATTTTATTTTATTTGTTTTAAGTGTTTTTAAGAAGTTAGTAATCCAAAATGAAGCCTTTTTCGATTATGTAGAGCTCTAAAAGAAGTATATTTGGTTTTTTAATTTTATATGATTCACAAAAGTGGGGTCAATGATCATACTAAAGAATTAGTAAGTAGGGTATGATTTTCGTATTTTACATTTTTGAGATTTTATATTGTTATTTTAAAGTACTTTTGATGTTTTAATAATCAAAATTAAGGCCTAATGTATAAGTATATTGAGTAGGTAAAGTTTTAGAAGGTTTATAATTAGTTTCTTAGTTTTATAAAGTTTAAAAATATTGCATAAATTATACTACAAATTTTTTAATAATAAATTTAAGTAAAGAGTTAAATAGAGTAGAAAAAGAAAATAATACCAAAATAAATAGGATTTTTGAATCTTAGACTCTAAATAAAGAGACCAACTAAGTTAGGGGACTACCACATGCAAAGTTAAAGTATGTAATGTTTGAGAAGGTGTATAATTAATTTTTTAGCTTTATAAAGTTTAAAAATATTGTTTAAATTATACCTACGAATTTTTAATAATAAATTATAGTAAAGAGTTGAATAGAGTAGAAAAGAAAATAATACTAAAACAAATAGGACTCTTGAATTTTACATATCTAATTCAAAAGAGTTGGATTCTAAATAAAGAGACTAATTAAGTTAGGGGACTATCACATGCAAAGTTGAAACTTATGTGTCAGAAGGAAAAAGCTTTTAGAAAGTCCTACTTGTCGCAAAAATAGAGTCCCAAAAATATCTCGTGTAGCAATTTAAACAAATGTTATATATATATATATATATAGAGAGAGAGAGAGAGAGAGAGAGAGAGAGAGAGAGATTGTAAGCCGTTAGATATATATTGTAATGATCACGTTTCTATTTTAACCCTTTCCCAATTGCATCAACTTACATTTAGTATCTTGAGAACAAATCTAACATCGCTAATAAAGTAGTGTCCAATCTCAAGCTTAACACACACTTCAACCCTTCGGATGATATGCAAGTTTCACCAAGTTATGCTCCTTCCCAACCGCTTCCTCAAAAGTCAGAACAAGACATTCCTTAAGGTCTAGTTTTCAGGAAAAAAAACAGATTGCTGTTGCTAAGACCTGAAAAACAGAGGCCAAAAAGAAGATGAAGATCAAAAGATAACAAAGGGACCCTTATGGTCTTGCCTTAAAGAAGCCTCTTTTAGTCGAACAAAAAAAAAGGAAAAAATTTTCTTCGATACAGATGGATGTGTTGCATTCTTATTCGTCCGAGGTACATATATATATCAGAGAAGCCATTTGAGGAATAGACACAAGCTCAAAAAACCAAAGCAATCAGCTAGGTACATCATAAACCCCAGCCAGTTACTCAAAGCCTATTTACAAAGCTCGATAACCCAAGTGTTGAAAGCGCAGCACGCCTTGCGGATGCCTTTGAATCCAGCCTCCTTTGCTAAGGCCTCAAACTCTTTCTCTGTTCTCTCTTTTCCACCGGGGTTATGTGCCAGCATAATCACGTCAATGTGTACAACGTTCTGGGTCGCAAGCGTGGTGTCCGGGGCCTCGGGAAGGACACATTCCGCAAGAATCACTTTCCCGTTGCCAGGGAGTGCTTCGTGGCACTTCTTCAAGAATTTCACGCAGTGTTCATCGCTCCAGTCATGGCATATCCACTGTAACAAAGAATTTTGTGTTAACACCTAACGTTAACACCACACAACTTGAATGCATATGTCTGCTCTGTACAAATACCATGCTTTCATTCATTCTGGCACTTAAAACATATGAAGCAATCTTCGCATTTTTCCGCGTCTTTGCAACACATCTCAGCCACCAAACATGGTAATTGTAAGAAAGAAATTTGCTATATGGGTAGGTGTTGTTGAAAAGGTTGCAAAGAAAGCAGTGTCACCTTCATGAAAATGGCATCCCCTTTAGGCACGCTGACAAACATGTCCCCCCCGACATGCTCCACACCTACATAAAATATCGGCACAACTTAATAAGATTGAAATTAACCAACCAACACCATATATGGTAATCGAAAGCCAGAGAATCCAGTTGCTTCTTGTTGTATTTGATTACCAGGATAAGTTGGAGCATCTTCGATAACGTGGGGCAAATCGAAGTTAATCCCCTTGATGGTTGGGTACTTGGAGACGATCATGTTAAGGGTAGCCCCAGTGCCACCACCAACATCGACTACGGATGTGAGGCCCTGGAAACCGTCGTAAGTTTCGAGAATCTTCTTCATGGTCATGGTGGAGTGATTGGACATTCCAAGGTTGAAAACCTTGTTGAATCTGGGATCCGTTCCATGGTAGTCGAATGCAGTCATGCCATAGGCCTTGTTAAATGGTATCCCACCATCAAGAACTGCATCTTTCAAGTGGTACCTAAAGTTCGCAAAGAGCATCTAAGTGAAAACATTCTTCATTGGCTTAACTTGGCTACGCATTTTCAACGTGATCACTACATTGTTTACTATGTTTTGAAGGCTCCATCATACAGATCGAAGATTCTTTAATCTAAAGATCTACTGCCTAAATATTAAACAAAGTTGGGGAAACTTTCTTTGTCCTTCTGCATGAATATTTGCACATGGAGTTCAACAAAATCACGTGTTTGTTAACTGTAAACCTGATAGGAACAGCCTACAACTCCCGAATTCTTACCGTAAATGGTCGTTAACTGTTGTTACTAAACATTTTTAGCAATAATTCTTAACCCAGTTTCCTAACATTACTAACTAAAAGTCACCAAACAGATTTAGCGACCATCTTTTTTTGCTATTTCTGCTCTTCTTTTCACTAACTAGTTCGAGCAGATTAGCTCACAATGAGACAAGCACTAGTGTCTAGTGGTAGGTGCAGTGGTGAACTTCGCCATATTGACTAAAGTGCCTGGAAGCAGCTGGTTTCTATCATTTTTAAGTAAGTGCCTGGAAGCAGCTGGTTTCTTTCATTTTCAAGTAAGTGCCTAGATACAAAAGGTGACACAAACGAACGTTGGGAACTTTTGGACGAGGCCTACTAAATTGTGTTTTAAAAAACAGAATCATGACTTGTCACGTGAGCTCTCTCTTATCTTGTAGAACAACAGTCCTCTAGTTGGGCACCACGTAGAAACTTAGTGATAAGTACCCAACCATTTTACAATGGTGTTACAATTTTCGAGAAAAGTGACATTGTGACACATTTACTACTTCGAACATTTAGCTATACCTCAAAAGCGTCCGATAAAATTCAAAGCTATAGTTAATCTCTCCCCGCTAAAAATTGCGGTGGCTTAAATTAGAGGTATCAAACAAAAGTTGACAAGTATTAATGTCAAAGCAAACATCACCGTATTACTTTTAGTCGATGTGGAATCATAAAAGTGCGAAGCATAACTGCTTGCATTATTAAAGCTATGTGAAGTTAGAAAAACCCACGGAGTACCGCTATCTCGAAAACACATTACAGCAGTAGAACTAGCAAGTTAACAAGAGAATTTTGACCTTAGCACGTATCATGTATAGCAATACACAGTTACAAAAACGGGAGGTATTACTTCCTCCAAAAGTACGTATTGTCCAAATAAGCATTGCAGCAGTAGAACTAGCCAAGTAATTAAAGGGAGTAAAAGATTAATTACCAGCTCTCCATGAGGACCTTGTCTTGGTTCATCAGCAAGAGAGGGGCCATGGAAACACCGTCGGCGTTCTTGACTAAGAACTTGCAGACGGGTGCAAGCGCATAGAGCCTCTCGACCCGACCATCGGGGAGTTTTTTGAGAGTGCAGTTGAGAACAGAGTAGGTGGTAAGTAACCGGAGGATCCGGTCCAGCATGACGGGTGCAGCCGGGTTCTGATTTGGGAGCTGAGAAGCAAGTTCAGAAGGGGAGATGAAGGCTCCGGGGCCGGATTTGACCATGATCTCGAGAAGGTCCAGCTCTATGGCTGACTTCAGGACCATGGGGAGGACTGAAGCACTGGCTAGTTGCATGGCGAATAAGAAGTTTGACTCGTCTTCTGCTTCCATTGGTTTGACTTGGGTTTCACTGGCTGAACCCATCAACTTTTCTTCGGCTTTTTCTTTGCTTCTGGATTTGGCCTTGGGGACGATGAAGTCTGAATTTGAGAGTCGAGATGATAATATTATTTGGGGTGTGGGTGGGCTTAAAATTCGGCAGTATATATGGTGCCTTTGGTTCACCAACCTTTTGCCCTTATGGTTGAACCTTAAAAGGACCCCACAACCAATCTGAGACCCCACTTAACTCCTCCCCCAACACCCCCGCCCCCAACAAATCATTCCCTCCTACAAAAGAACAAAATTATGCTACCTCTCATTTCTGGGCATTTTTTGTTGTAAAATTAATATCTCTTGAATTTTGATGTTTACATTTCTTGAATACATATGCCGGACAAGGATTACCTGTTCTACGCCATCTGCTGTGAAAGTTTTAGTGTAAAAATTATCACTAAAAGTAATTTATTAATATGGATATGTTATATGTACTGCCTATTTTTTTTGTAAGCAAAATACATTTGGATACTTTTTCCTAAAAGATCGTAGTCCTAGGGATAGAGCAAGTGTCAAGCTTCACTTAAAGCTTCACATATTTTTTGGAAACCTCACTTAAAGCCTCATATATACACGCGAAGCTTTATGTATTAAAGAGACGACCAGTATAATATTTTGTCATATATATGTATGTATACAACTAGGCTAACCAAAGCACATGAATTCTTCTTGAACTTGCCTACACGTTTTGTCACGCATTGAAATAGTCGAGAAAGATGGTACCACAGGGCTCAATAGTTTTATGTAAAGGAACATGTAGTAGGTGAAGTGGGTGAAGATGATAAGAACTTGGTTTCTACAATTCAACGTTGGTTCTTTTTAATTTTGTTGCCATGTATGTTCTTAGTTCATCAGTTACTTCCAGATGAAGGGTGGTGGGGTTGTGTCGCGGTTGCAGTTGAATGGTCACCAATAGCTGCACTTTGTCTCAGTCCACCTTTCGAAAAAGTAGGTAAGATGTGATCTCCTTGTGTTTTGTCAATGGCAATTCTTAAAATAAAAATGCCACAATTTCTAGGTGGACTTCATCAATCATGCAATACTCTCAAAGGCAAGCCCCCTTGACTATGCGGCTCGAGGTGTGGAGCTAGTTTGGTCATGATTATATCTTATCCAGGAAGACCATAGTAGTTCTATTTTATTATAATCACGGTTAATAAAAAAAGTTTTCTTTTACGGTTTTGCAATAATTTCAACTTTAACAAAATTGTCCTTTTTATTTTGACAAATCACTACAAATCGCTCCAAAATCTAACCCAGCTCATTTTTTAGCGTAAAGTATGCATGTGAACATCACATGCCCTTTTCAATGGGCAAAATGTTACGCTACCCTAGAACCCTAACCACTGTACACCACCATGTACCCAGAATCGAGCATGACCGTAGCCACCGCCCGCCATCGCCGAAGCCAACTAGCCACCACCACCATACATGCCCAAGAACTACCACAACAGCCACAAGTAACCACAGCCCCAAACCATTGTAGCCACCACCATAAGACTTCCACTATGAGAAAATATATTTTTTGCGATGGAAGGAAATCTGTGGCTAAAAGAGATTTCAGCCAACAGACTTTTACCGATGAAAAACTATCGCTAAAAAGTTTTCCAAAAATTTATAATTTTTGAGGATTTTTTAAAATGTTGGGAAAAGCTGCTCTGCGAAGCAAAAGAAGCAATTTTGTCATGTTAAAAGCTTAACGCTTTGTTTGGTTCAATTTTTTTTTTCTGTTTTTATTCTAATGTATTAGAATTCTTTTGTTTGGTTATAATTTTTGTATTATGTTTTGCATATCATTAGATTCAAACACTTTCATCAAATCGTATACTCGAGCAATGAAAAGACGCTGAACCCAATGGAAACGGGGACCAATTTATAATGGAAACGGGGACCAATTTATTGATTCACAATGACACAAACAATCTTGGCGTGTATCAATAAATCAAGAATGCATAAAAACTCTTAACTCAAAATAACGAACATAATGTAAAAATCTCCCCTTTATCTTAGATCAATCACCACCTTTACTGTCGCTAAAAATTCCGTCTGTAAAAGTGTTTAAAAAGGCTTTTACTGACGGACTTTTAGTGACGGAATATTCTGTCGCTAAATGTCACCCTTAAATCACGCAAACCTGCTTTCTTTTTCTCTCCCCGTTTCTCTCTGTCTCTTATCTCTCACCCACCCACCAGTGTTCTCACCTTCGACAACCCCCCTTTATGGCGACACTCCCGTCCTCCTCTCGACGCCGCGCCACTTCAACGTCGCCGTCGCCGCTGCACTCACCTCGAGATCTGTATGTTCATTGTCCTAATTTCATTTAATGCATGTTTTTGTTATTTTTTATATTATTAAATCTTTAAACCTTGCATTGAGCATTTGTGAGATTGTGCATTATTAGAGACTCTTGTAATCGATTGGAAGTGCGAGATTGTGCATGTGTGTGTATCTAGCACTAAAGGTTCTAGTCACTATGTTTTGTAGAACTTTGTAGGGTTCAAAAGATCAAAAGTTTGGACAAACAATTCAAGCATAGTCTTAGTGTAATTAAGAGATATTTACTTTTCTCCATACGGATGTAATTCTTGAAAAGCAGTATAGTTACTCTTATAACTAAGAAAATAAACTATTACCTATCTAGATTATTAGAAAGTAAGTCCATTGCTCTTGTAACTAATGGTCTAATATTTTTATCAATGCATTTGTCTAAATTAAACCAAAGAATGTCACTGTAGTTTTGACCCTTTGTCTTCTTTATAAACCAAAACTTCTAACTTCAATAGAGGGATTCTCTTATGATATTCTTCTATTGATGTATGTCAAGTGGCAAGAACTGCTGTAAATCTCCCAATAGTTGCTACTGAGGCGGTGATGACTCAAAAGCATTGAGTTCCTTGAGTTAGTTCATGCCTCACTACAGGAACAATGGCTACAATGAAAAGTACCCAAAGGAGTAATCCTTGCCAACAATTATGAGTTTTTTTAGTCTCCGATATGAATGATTTCATTGCCAAAATGGTCACCTAATAGCCATCGTTTCAGGCACCTTACTGTTTCATATTAATTAGTAATGATACTGCTAGGTGTTAGATCATGACAACAGGGTTCATTTGATTACAATGTTGTAATAGATCTCATGTTTTCCTACCTTATTTCATAGTATTGAGAATGAAAGATCATAGGCGGCTGAACAATTCACACAAATCTATTAACACTCTCCAAAATATCAGACGTTACTGTTACATTGAAACTTAATGATATACACCCATATTTAATGTTGAACAAAATTATATTATTATTATCATTACTGTAGTAATAATAACAATGACATGATTATTATGTTTCTATATAAAAGGGAGCATTTCTAGGAAATCGGAATGCTTTGAACATTGTATTAACACAGCCCCTGCTTAATTCAAGAATTCATTTAGATTTTCATTTCTTGTAACTACATTTTGGAAGTTCTTTGGCATACCTAATATTTCATTGAGTTAACATTTCGGAAAAATTGATCATGCAACTAATATACTTAGGAACTAATGATGCTAATAAGAAAGAAACAACCAAATAAAATGAGAGACGGCCTTTTGGCGTTCATTTTACTATCCTTACACCCTACAATGGTAGCAGACTCATGACTAACCTTAGTGAAAGGACATAGATGGGTTACATAGATACAAACTAGATGAGGAAAAGAAATAATGAACCCAAGATCCCAAAGCGTATTTATCCTATCAAGGACAGAGAACTTACATAAATATAAGCTAGATGAGGGGGAAAAAATGAACACATGATCCCAAAGCGCTTACATCCTATTATTCTCTGAAAAATTGCAAACTTTAGTTGCCTTGAGATACTTCTTTTAGATATAGGTTGTATTCATGTTGTCAGTACGTACTATATAATTATTAAATAGAAAGTAAATTAGAATTAAGTGTATGGTAGGGAACACTAGGTGCAAGCCATGTAATCCATGAAAACTAGATTCTGTTACACCGGAGAACCATCGTTAGGACTATAGGATGCTTTGTTGCATGACCATATTCCTGATTCAATAATTGTATCTGCATCTATATATGCATATGTGGGCGCGACAAATCAAAATGACAAAATTCTACAGATCAAAGGAGGAAAATACCAGCTTAATAGCCACTTCTTCTCCACTTTTTACATTAACACCTGAACCAATGAGCAATCAAATTACATAAAGACACTAAAGAGACAAAGTATTCGACAGAAAAGAATTTAGAAAATATTATCACACCACATACCTAAATAGAGCTCACCAAAAGACCTAATTCATTTTTTTTGAATTGGTTAAATGTTTTTGTTTAAAATTTACTGGGATGATACGATAAAGACTCTTCATTCTTTGTGATCGACAGTTCTAATTGTTAGACTTCTTTATATCAATTTTTATTCTTTATATAATTTTGTTAATTATGCATCGAGCATTTGAGAATTGAAATTGTTGACTGTGCATTGAGCATTTGAGAATTGAGATTGTTGATGGAGGATGTGGCCCACTTGGATTGAGATATCTGTGATTTAGTTCTAATTGTTAGACTTCTTTCTATCAATTTTCATTCTTTATATAATTTTGTTAACTGTGCATCGAGCATTTGAGAATTGAGATTGTTGACTGTGCACTGAGCATTTGAGAATTGAGATTGTTGATGGAGGATGTGACCCACTTAAATTGAGATATTTGTGATTTAGTTCTAATTGTTAGACTTCTTTATATCAATTTTCATTCTTTATAATCAGAGAGCAAAATCATGCTTATGGTAAATCGGTACACGCTACTAATTTAGTTATAAGTACTACCAATGCGATACTTTGTTTGTTGGCTAATCAAAAAGATGGGAAAGAAGGAGATTGGGTTTGGACTTTACTCTATAGGCACCGCACCGCTGTGAGATTTGATGAATCAAATTTGTTGTTAGTTTTGTAATTTTCTTTTTATCATACAAATGTATTATGTAAAAGTAAAAAGCAACATAAAGAAGGAAAACTATGAAAGCAGATTTTGGCTGTCTACAACCCGATAGTAGAAATATCCTAAATATTGTTAGTAACAGACATTTCTAAGCTTTAGCAACAAATATGGCAGCAGTTCTTAGGATCACTGGTTAGAAATAACTTATCTTATTTAACAACCAACATTTATCACTAAATGAGAATGTTATAAGCTTTCTTTTCTTACAACACGAAATCTTCAATTTTGATGTGGTTCTAATTTCGAGAGCTGTACCAACTCAAGAACGGGCCTTTGGAAAAGACAGTGGGCCAAACCCAAAATGTTAATTAAGGGCCCGTATGAGAGGAACCCTACCATAAAAACTCTCACTCTTTGTCTCCGGCTGAAAGACTCTATCTTCAAGCCTTGCTGCACAGCCAAGCACCACCCGAAATCCGAATCCAGACATGCCAGGCGCCATCGTCGAAGCGACCGAGATCCCGGACAAGCTTAAGGTATTTCCTTAGTACCCACTCTTTCAACTCGACGTCGTTTTTCACCATGTCCCTGAATTGTTGTCAATTCTGAAAGGAGGATGAACCTGTGATTGAGGAGTTCAAGGATGAACCCGTGCTTGAGGATTTCGACGATGCCGACTCCGACTCCGGCGAGGACGACGACAAGGATGAGGGGGCACCGGGTAAATTCCAAAACCCGTATTTCCCGGCCTAGTCTCTCGTATGCACGTTGTATGAAGTTTCTTGTTGCTTGCAATTAGGGTTCCTTTTCGTACATATTGAATGCTAGGATCGTATGGTGCTGCTATTAGTGTAACAATGTTGGTTCACCGTAGACTGAGATTAGGTGAACTTGTTTAGCCACAGCTGGGATATTTTTGGTCAATTACGTTTCTCGACTTGTTTGGGGTTCCCTATTGCTTTCATTAGAAAAGTAGATTGTAGTGGTGGTTCAGTAGAGACGACGACGCGGATACTATATTGGAACATTCCTTACAAGCAACTTGTGGAGGCGGCTCGCCTGGAGGATTTCGTCGATTTTGTTTTGTTGGGCTTTGTTTCTGACGTTTTGGTGGAAGACTTTGATTGTTTCTTTTGGATTTTGCATTGCTTTTGTGATTGACAGTTGGTGACTCAACTTGTCATAATATGGTTTGTTAATGAAAGAGTTACTTATATAAGTGGTTTAGTCCAGGCCCCTCTAGGTTTGCATTTTCTTATATTGTTATTCAACAGCTATTCTTGAGGGCTTCTATTTCCATTTTTCTTGTGGTTATTCCTTCCAAAACACACTATAAACTCATCTACGTGCTCAATGCGTTGTCTGTTGCAGTTTACTTCACGGGATGCTAGCCGATGTCAATTGATATAATTGCAATATTTGTTCTATTGTGATCATAACTTTACCCTGTCCCAATTGACTTTCTGCATAACTAGAGTACATTTTCACCATGTTCAATTAATTTCCCTCATTATTTTTGCTCTAGTCTGATTTTTCAAACATTACTCAATTTATACTTGAAAATTTTATACTTATATTTAAATTTACAAGAAGTCAAAGGGGTCAAAAGTTATGAAACTGATGGAGGGTATTAAAGCACTTCACTGGTTTTATTTTGCGTGAAAAACTCTTGATTTTATCGGTAGAAATTTTATTTATACAATTATACTGCACTGGATGATACCGTGCTTCTCTCTTTATTTACCTCAGTTTATGAGGTAATATTGCATGTTTTTTAGACTCTTATAACTAAATAATAATGTGCTCTTTTTAATTAAAGTTGTTTACTGATATTTTTGGTTGGTAAATGTGACGCAGGTGCAACTGATAGTTCTAAGCAGAGCAGAAGCGAGAAGAAGAGTCGCAAAGCAATGTTGAAGCTTGGGATGAAACCCGTCACAGGTGTCAGTAGGGTCACTATTAAGCGAACCAAACAGGCAAACCTCTATCCTATTTTCTTATTTATCCTGTTGATCTGTCATTGATTGCCATTGTTAGAGAATTTAATGGTGCTTCAGATAATGTTTTTCATCTCCAAACCTGATGTCTTCAAAAGCCCAAATTCTGAAACTTACATCATATTTGGGGAGGCGAAGATAGAGGATTTGAGCTCTCAGCTGCAGACCCAGGCTGCTCAACAGTTCAGGATGCCAGACATGGGCTCTGTGATGGCGAAGCCGGATGTTTCTGCTGCTGCACAGGCTGATGAGGAAGATGAAGAGATTGATGAGACCGGGGTGGAGCCTCGTGACATTGATCTGGTGATGACGCAGGCAGGGGTCTCAAGGAGCAAGGCTGTCAAGGCCCTCAAGACTCACAATGGAGACATCGTAAGTGCTATCATGGAGCTCACCACCTAGGCACAAGTGTTGCTATCTGGGAGCAAATCATTTAGAATTGACGGTGCCATTTTGCACCCGATTGGTTAGTTATATTTTGCCTCTCTCCTTTTTGTCTGTGACTCAGATCAGTTCCCAACGAAGAAGTTCCATTTGCGTTTCTACCTTGAAATTTACTCCTCACTTAACTTATTATGTATTCTCGAAATTTTTGACTTCAAAAAATGGGCAAATTGGGTTAACAAAAGAGGTTCGTTGCATTATAAAGCTGACTCGTTCCATTGCAAGCAGATATTGAAGGGAAAATTAAGTACAAATGGACATGAAGGGCCCTCTTCATGTATGTTTTCTACCCTCCTAGCATTTGGTGAAAATTGCACCGTCGTGTGAATGAAGCCAATTCGGCAGGGGATTTATCACAGTTTGCAATTATTGCCACGCGCTGAACTCCAGCATCACCAGTGCCGACTGTGGTGTCCGGTGAACCATCGACTCTAACAACATAACTCGAAGGACGACCGTTGCGGACTCTGGTAACTTGAAGGACGACCATGGAATGCTAAAAACATAACTCAAAAGACGGGTTCATTAGGCTTACTATTCAGGAACGCGGTTGTTCTAAGTTTGGGTTTTCAGAGAGAATTTTGACACCCAGTATGGTTCCTGCGGAGGTGGTATGCGACCCTGTTTACTCACATGGGAGGGGAAGAAGAGATATATAAAGTGTGCGAAAATATTCGCAGAAACTAAAGCGCTTCAGAGTGGATGATATTTTGACGATATTTTATCTGCCTGTTGGCCTATCGATCCGTCATTGAACTGTGATTGACGATGTGTTATCAACCTGTTGGCCTATAAAATCCAATATCAAACTGTATTTGCGTCATCGATATTCGGTGGATATACAACGGATTTAGATTTGGACTGGCATATATAGGCTGTGTTTGAGTTCACCACCATACATGGATAAATCTAGAAAATAAAGAGAGAAGATGAGCCATTGAAACTGAAATTCAAGGCTGTTAAGTAGAATGTGACAGAAAATGTAAAGTAATTGGCTAAGTTGAGCTCAAGTTAACAAGAGAGAACAAATGAAGAAGGAAAATGGTGCGCTGGTCCCCAAAGAAACCCGTGTCAGTTTTCTTACTTCCGTTCTCCAGATATGGTGCCGTAGCACTGTTCGATTCAGAGATCGAGGAGTTACAAGACGAGCCACCCCAACTTGAAAATTTAACTTAGAGATCTACACCATTCACTGGAAACAGAAGTTGATTAGAGGCCATTTACGACCCTAAATTCCCCTACTGAATTGAGTTACGAGCCTCTAGGCACTCATTGTCGTTAAACTAAACACCGACAAACACCATATCCAAAACGATAGCTTACACTTAAAGGAGTTTTCCTTCGGTTTGTTTTACAAAGCATGCGACACGAACACGAAAACAAAACAGATACAATAGCAAGAGAAACGAATCCCCCAGCTCTTGGAGAAGTGCTTTCATAGCTTTATGACTCTCCTAACTTCAGCCGTTGATCACCCTACAATTTGCTCTAATCTCTCCAGCAGTACCCGTCGTCACACCAATCTGACCCATCTTAACCATTGCAGCTGCAAATTTGCTTCTCCAAAGCAAAGGGTTCCCAGCATTTTGGCTCACTTGGTTTGCCGTTGCCGAGTTTGTCAGTAGAGTCTGGTCTGATGTCAGTAACCCTCGGTTAGCTAGAACATCCACATAGTAGCCTACATCAGTGATGGACGGAGTCGCAGGGTTCATTGGCACCACCAAGTTGGCCTTTGTGCTTCCTTGCGGGCATTGCTGTTTCAGCTGGCCAGCATATACTTTATCTAAACTTGGGTCCTGACTACTTGTTGTGTTGTAACTGTATAGTCTGTTACTGAAGGAAGTGCAATGAGAACGGCCAATGGTGTGTGCTCCTGCATATCACAAGTTTCATGTCAGTCAGAAGTTCTTTATACAAGTTAACAAAAGGGGGCGTCGCACCGCTGCTTGTTAATAGAGAGAAAGCCATATGCGTAGTAAGAGTTGAGGAAAAGCTCTACCCTTGTACCAACTCAAACAGTTGGAAATTAGCTAGATAAAGCCTAATAATAATAAACATTCTTTACCAGACAGAGTAACCATTTCTTCTTGTGTAAGTCCTTTATTGGCAAAGGATTGAGTGAGCTGGTTAACGTTAAAAAATGGGGGAGGTAAGTTAGCGGATGCCTCTGAACTTAGCGAAACTCTGCCATCCCTTCTCCCAGCCGGGACATCGTAGCCAAGTCCTCCAGTCTGCAGGAAGTTATACGAGTCATATACGACTAAAAATAAGTACAACTTCATACGATTGTTAGTCTTACTATCTCCACACTATCCCTTGCTGCAAATGCAACTGTATCTGCACAAGAGACCACTCCTTTACACGCTGCTTCGAGCCTAGCCTTTGCCTTATCAATGACTTCAAAACCTCGAAGACTAGGGTTATTGGCCGGAGAATCCTTCTCTGCCGTGTTTGAAGGCGTAGTGTCGATCAGCACTGATGCATCGCAACCCTACACGTAGCAAGATACAAAGAGTGGAAGGAGATTATTGTTTGAGCTGCTACTTGAGCATCTTGTCATTAAGAGTCAAAACCTATCTTGTTTGTTAAAACAGGCTCGAGTCGAGCTAAGTAAGCTTGTATTTCACTAATCGATCTTAAATGACCTACTAGTGAAACAAGCTTGAGCGCGGCTCATTTCACGTCCCTGGATCAAGTAGAAGCCAAAAAACTATTGAGGCATCGCTTAAAGATTAGGAAACTAAATGTTCTTGCAACCCTTTCTTACCCTAACAAAACAATCATGAAAATGCAGTCGGACAAGGCCAGCCGCGACACCCCTGTCACTGAAAAAACCTTTTCTAACCTCGTCTTTGACAATGAACTCCGCAATCCTACATGAACTCGAGTAGAACCCAACTTGAAGCTGAGCTTCCAACTCGACACAGTAACATAAAACCAAAACCATAACCAAAACTAAAATTATCGACACACGAGTTGGCTTCTTTGAACTCATTTTTGTCTTACCAAAAGTTCGTTATGCTTGAAGCATATTTGCATTGCTACTATGACTATATATAGTCGACAGAGTAGATATAAAATTATCTAATTCTGGCGATGTTTGAGTTTTATAACATTGGGAGTAGATATAAAATTATCTAATTGTGGCTACTTTCGAGTTTTATAACATTGGGCTGGAATGTCATTTTTACTTGATGGGCACTCCAGGTCAAAAGTGTTTCGAGAAAGAAGAACAAATGACATGTGTTGGAGTGGGTTCGTTTCCGATTACGCAATTTTTTGTTATTAAAGTAACACTAATTAAAGTCTCAAGTAGGGTTCCTGCAGAAGCTGGATTAGACTTGGATTCATATGATCCATTTTTGTTGACTTAGTGCATGAAAATCCAAGAGTAGTGGGTAGAGGTGGTTAAACATAATGTAACAAAGTATACATATAAAAATTGCTCCATGCCAAGAGATTCGAGTGGATTTAAGATCTTAGTGTTTGCACAGAGGAGGGGGGAGAAAATTATATGAGTAGTGTCCATCATTACTGTGGTCTTGGCCTAGCCAGTAACCTTCTTTACTCCTTTTTTGCAATGCTTCTAAAATTGGAGAAAGCCATCTCCCAGTCCAAAGCATGTCATTTGTAGGGACGGGCGCGGATCTACCTCACTATGAAGGTGGTCAATTGGCCACCTTGATCTCCGAGAAGGGAAATTTTACTAGTACTATGAACAATAACTACTACAGGAATAGGGTATGGGGTGTATTAAAGTAGACAATGATCATCTTTGTTTCCTTAAAATTTTGCCATGGCATTACACGTTGACTACCTTACTCAATTTGGCTTGGCTCCGGCACTGGATAGGGATGATACTTAGCCCCGACCTACACCAAGAAATGAACCAGCAAATGGACCACTTAATTCGGTTTGTGTTTATGTGGTTCTTCTCTTTAAGTTCTTTGAGAACACAAAATCTACTCGCTGTTTGCGAATTATGTCACCTGTGAATTGACTTAGATTTGACTTAGCTGCTAGTCCATGCACCAATTGATTAGGTCATGATCGGTTTATATAAAGCTATATCAATCTTTATCAGGGGTGATGGGCTGCTGTCTGCTGCATTTACTTTTTGGGAATGTCTTTCTCATGGAACTACATATTGAGTTGATTCAGTCTTTACATTTGGATTTCAGGAAATCACGAAATGGTCATTGTTTAAGACGGAATTATTAATTATATTCTTGTGACTGTGCAGATGCGACGGAGAGTATGTTGGTCAAGACTTTCCAGAAACAGTAACAGTGGCGGCTACTGTACTAGCACAGTCTCTCAACGTCATTTGTATCACCATTAGAGTAAAGTAAGACGACCTTGAATGCAACTCTACTCACAAGTTGGCGCATGGGAATAGCTGGATAACCCTACCATATATATATATATATAGTATGAGAAGTTTCATGTGCAAAGTTTTAGTACTAATACACTATGTTGACTTTGAGAAAGCAATGAAAAACGGTGTATCTGTTTGAATATTTGTTTAGTACGTGGGGGAGTTCATGGGTGTTAGGATCCTAACAGAATTAGGAATGGAGGCTGGGCCTTGGGCCTGGAAATCAAGTTAGAGTCCCTTCAAAAACCATAAATTCAAAATCCCCCAATGCACCCAATAAGGTAGCTATAGTCTCGTAGTTGACCAAATCTGACCGACAGGGATAAGTGTCATTTGATGGAACGTGTCATCTGCTGGCTGACATTGTGATTTTAGCTATATCAGAATGCAGCTTAAAAGACACATGAAACTACACCAACAAGTAAATGGTCGTCTTTATTAATTAATATGACAATACGCAGTGCGTAAAACACCCTACAAGTAACCTTATGATCATAAGCAAAGGCCAGTAATTATGACCCGAGCATTACGGATTGATGACCCTGCAATTGGACCTAATCTCTCCGGCAGTTCCGGTAAGCACCTCAATCTGGCTCATCTTTATCATCGCCCTGACAAAGTCGAGCTGCCAAGCCACCCCTTTGAACGCGTAAAACTTAACCTGTTCAAAAGTGGCTGGGCTGGTTATGAGCGATTGGTCCGACGTGAACAGGCCACGGTGTGCCAGAACATCTCTGTAGTAGCTGCTTTCCAGAAGGGCCGGGCTCCCGTTCATCGGCACCACCAAGTTAGGATCAATGCTTCCCTGCGGATCTCTTGGGCATTGTTGCTTCAGTTGTGCAGCGTAGAAGGGATCCAAGCTTGGATCTTGACTTGTTGCTGCGCTAAAATTGTACAGTCTGTTGCTGAATGACGTGCAGTGCGATCGACCAATCGTATGTGCTCCTGTAAATGCACATGCACCCACACACTCAAATTTAGTCCGGCTAAAACAATGGAAGGATTACTTGTCAAGTAATTAAAAGCGGTAAGAATCAAGTTGCCATCAACTGTTACCGTTAGATTGTTATATTCAAGATTGTGAGTTTAAGAGTTATATTTGGTTATCTACTAAAATCTCCCGGACCTACACCAAGGTATTGAGGGCGATTTTCAAAACTCGATCAGATCTATGTATAGGAGATGTAAAACCAAATCATTTTTCCTTTGTTCTACATTGGTGAGAAGAAACTTTAATTTCCTCACCTTAAAAACAAGCATATGCTTGTCTCTTTTGAATTGTTTTGAGATGCTACGGAGGGAAGGTTGGAAATGCTATGTTGCAGGGCACTTGACACAGTTGGCAATTTGCACACGCTTGTCCCGGGTGCGTGCATCGTGTTGATTTAAGAGGAGTTGATGACCCAAACTTTTACTGACTTTTAGAACATTTCTGCAAGTCATTATTTTTAGTGACAATATAGTGATTTTGAAATAAACTCTATAAAGGCAGCAAGTTAACAGTTATTATTGAAGTGGTTGGTGCCTTTAACAATTACGTTCTTTCATGAAAGGGTGACTATTAGTCAATAAATTAGAGTTCTGAAATTCAAAAAAAAAATCTTATTCCTTTTTAATTTTCAATTTTGAAGAGCAATTCTAAAATGAATTTTCAAAATTGCTATCGTGCAGATCGGTGGTTTAATCAATTTTGGAGGTGATTTGTCCTTGTTACGGTAGCAAACTTGAAAAGAGTTGGGGCAGATATCACCGAAGTCATGAAAATTCATTTCCGTTCCATTCGATCTCCCACATTCATTCCAACATTAATACCTTGTATTCTGTGATTATTCAAAAGGTCAAAGACGTCGCTTCTCTACGTACAAAATGAGAAAAAAAATTTATGGTAAAAAACCTATAAACATAGGGAACATGTTGACTATGGCAAGTGTAGCAATGGCAAATCTTTGCTTTCTACTTTGCTACAAGTGTTGTATGAACTAACTGGGAATGAATGAAGGCTTAAACTTGTAGCTTATTTAAGCTATTTGTGAGTGGAGAAGATATTGAAGCTTAATACCTGAGAGTGTGACCATCTCTTCTTGTGTTAAACCTTTCTTAGCAAAGGACTGTGTGAGTTGATCCAGGTTGAAGAAGGGAGGAGGAAGGTCGAAAGTCTCTATAGCACGTGAAACCCTTCCATCTCGCCTCCCCGCTGGTACATCCCACCCAAAACCTTCCGTCTACATGCCCAAAGCAAATACTAAGATTGGTGTAAATAACAAGGCTGACATGCGACAAATTAAACGAAGCACTTTCAGTGTATGCAAGTCTTTGTGGACTTCCTCACAAATATACTTACAGCTACTACAGAATCTCTTGCTGCAAATGCAAGGATATCAGCGCAAGAGACCACGCCTCTGCATTGAGCTTCAATCCGAGCCTTGGCACGCTCGATCACTTCAAAGCCTCGAAGGGTAATGCCGTTGGGTGGACCATCCTTTTCCGCAACATTATTTGGGGTCGAATCTATCAAGACTGATCCATCAGCACCCTGAAACATGTTTATTGCAAAACCAATGTGTAATGATAAGTGGACTGCAACCTACTAAGGTGTACTTACTTCATGTTTTCCATGTGAGTAGTATGTCAATGCTGAGGTAAATTTAGAAAGGTTACCCTAACAAAGCAATCATGAAAATGCATCCGTACGAGGCCCGGAGCAATTCCATTGTCTATCTTAAAAGCCTTGAAGACCTCGTCACATACAATTGATTCAGCAGCAGGACATGAATTTTTATAGAATCCAACTTGAAGCTGTGCTTCAGTTTGTGAGATCAAATACAACACCAAAACCAGAATTATTGCTGGCCCCATCGCTGTGTCTCTCTCTTAGTTCTAAGTCCTTGCTTCAAGGTTTTATGGTACTTGGATAGTCAGTGTGCCAATTTATATGGATGAACCAGTGCTATACAACTTGCAAAGCCACGAGCAAACCCGATCGGTAACTGACTAAACTATAAAGAAAGATGAATAGTGACAAACCGCGAGTTAAGACCACACCCACACTTTGGGGAGTTGATGTGGAGTTGAGTAGAATTAAAGCAAATGATTGCCAGGTAATGATGAGAGTAGAGAAGTTCTCGTGCATAGAACAGCGGTCCGACAAACTCCTTGTTGCAAAAAACAACGAAAGACTCTGTTTTCATGACCTCGATCAGCAATCATGCAACAGTAGGTCTTGAATTTTTGGTCATCTTATCATTGGGGTGCCTCGTGACTTTTCTAACGTGTGTGCTATATATGCCCTTGTGAAGGTTTCCAAAGGCTCCGAAGATCCTGCATTTGTTCTAATGTCGAATCTTTCTCACATGTCCTGGTTAAATCGATGGGGGAGGGGGGAATAATGGAGGGGATTAAACACTGCATCTTCAAGGAGGAAATGCATACGTCCTCGACTACTGTTAGTAAAATATCTTTTTTTGGGCCATGCCATGCAGAAGACAATGGCGGTTTTCATGAAATTCAGCCAAATCGAGATCTGGGGCTGCAACACGAAGGCAGTTGAATTTGGAAGGCATGGGAAGCCTCGAGTTTGTTCAGTTTATGTAAGATGGTCAGTAAATCCGGGATACGTTCCGACTTTTGTGACAAGCTCTCGCCTGCCTGCCTGCCTTCCTTCCTTTGTTTTGTCGCGAAGTCAATCAGCTGGGATCCTTTCAAGTCCATTTTCTCTCCGGATAATCCTCTTTCCATATTCTTATTCCAACAGGTAAATTCCTAACGACACACCACATGCACTGATGCCAACAGGATTTGGCTCTATTGAGAGAGAGAGAGGGAGTCTGCACCAAGCAATTCAAACGAACGAGCGAGCGAAGACGTAAGCGAAGGCGACAAGTCGTGATAAATATAGAGTACAGTATTCCAATAATACCAAGAGAGATGCACGCTATTTACATAGGTCTAAGATAGAACACAGAGAATTATACTGTTGCGGAAAATTTTTTAGACCCATCAACTCTGCCACGCAAAATCGTCCTTCAGCACATCCTCCCAATCTGATGAAGAGTTATCATACCATCCTGAAGGAAGCTGATTCGGCAACCTGTTGTTTCCATAAGTTGGTCGGATCACTGAATCATCCCTGCCACATACAAGGAACTCTTTCACGGCTTTGGGTTCATCCATATTGACCATGTAAGAGTCCCTTTTATCTAAACCTAACAGGGTCCGCCACTGGATATCAAATTTGTTTTTGTTCTCTTGATCGCCCTTCCCGGCATTACACTGCAGGCGCGCACCCACAGCAAGTTGGTCTCCAGAAACAGGTGAACTTGTTGCCGCGTCGACAGCCTTTGTCACATGTTGCTTCTCCACATTAATACGATCGGAAGCGTCACCCCGGCATTTTAAGATTTGAAATCTGGCCATGACGGAAGCCTCAACATCATTAACACGACTAGTTGAGCATGTAGAAGGGGCATTTTGCACAGGGATATTTGGTATCTGCTTATCATTAGACTCGGGTGTCACCGAATGAGTTATGTTTGGATCAGGGTCAACATCGGAGCTCAATATTTTATCTTTGACCATGGTATTTCCTGACACATCTGAAGCAGAAGAATATTAGAGTCCACAAAAGTGACAGAACCGGGACTTGGAGGAATTGGTCTAACCTTTTGCCTTGTCCAACTTGCATTTCTCCATTTCAACCTTCACATGATCAAAGCGAGCTCTGAAGCTGGTGGAACACAATTCTGCTTCAGCCTCGAGCCATAGATTCTTATACAAGAGAGACTGTGACTGAAATTCTTCCTCACAGTGGAAATTTTCGTTGAGAACAGTTTTTATAGCCTGCAAAGACAAGATTTATGACCAATGAGCTTTATAATACAGAATACAGAAGTAAAAAGTCTCTGCTTGTTACTCCTCGTTGAAACACCAACGGTTTGGCCTAAGAAAACCCCAAAAAGAATGTACCTGGATCATATTATGATCTTTTGAAGTTCCTGCATCATCCCTTGAAGGAACGAAGCCCATAATTTTCTCAACTTCCTTACCCGAAAGATTATTTTTCGAATTTCCCTCAGGCATAAGCTGACAATCTAGGCCATCGCGAGAATTAGCAGCAGTTATATTCGTCACTGCATGCCCTCTTCCAAGGCCACCCTGCAGAAGAGATTACACAAAAACTACAGCACATAACTCAAAGCTTCAGTGTTCCAAGCATGCTTAGTCCATGTTGCATCGCCACCGACCGACGTATAATCTAAACTTCTTTCATGTGGAGCTTAAATAAGAAATTATATTTCTTTAACCAACGAACTTATAATCTACATTTTTTGTTGAAGAATTTTGAACTAAAAGAGAATTTCTTCGAGGAAAATTGGCGTTAACTCAACCTCTCATAATAATTGGTTAATAAAAATTTTAATTTATAAATTTTGGGTTTTAGAATTGCAAAGCCTAGAACCCCTTCAATTGAGTTTATAATGGTTGGCAGACCCCCCCCCCCCCCCCCCCCCCCCACACACACACACACACACCCCCGCCCCACCAACAGGAAAAAAGAAAGAACAGCAACCTCCCACCCACAGACAACCCGTGTTTTTTAGAAATCTTCAAGCAACTTTAGGTCAGTGGTATATAATCTTGATTTGTCAAAAGCAGCTTAAGTCAAATAATACTGGCGAGTTCAAGACAATCAAGAAATGCAAGAGGGTAGTCATAATTTGGAAACATGGTGATAATATCTAATTCCAGATAAACCAAACCATACCACAAGAAGGTTGGGAAAGTCTGCAGGACCATGAGAAGGGCCTTGTTGTGGACGCACTGATTCTCGTGGCGGACTCATAACTAAATTCTTCCTTGACATGCATGCTTCAAGATTGTCAACTACATGCATAAGGGCTTCATGATCTTTTCCATTCAGTCCACATGAATGATTTGAGTGATAGAACAGAAGCAATTCTGAGAGGTTCTGCATAGACTTGACCAGCATTTGAACATCCATTTTTGGAGGTGATTCCCCTCCATGTGGTTTCCCCGGCTTAAAAGTCTCTCCCCCAGAAGAGGGCAAATATGAGGCACTTTTGATGGCTGGAACAAAGCTATCCTTGGAGGCATCAACGGAAGTCATCCTAGTTTCCAAATTACCAGTCCCTGGTTTGAAATGTTCCGTCGATGTAAAACAAGCCTCTGCATGATTAGGTGGCTTAGGGTGAGAAGATCTGGAGTCAGAATCACTTTTTGATGTGCTCGGCAGATCGTCTTCTTTTCTTGTGTTCCCAATGTTGTTAAGAGATTGAATTCCTTCATTGCTGCTCAGTTTTCTGCAATCTGAACCAGGTTTCACAGTGTCCTTGGACTTGTGTTCTTTGGTTGGAATTTTAGCATCTGAAGTTACTTTTGAAGACCGTAAAGAGCCAGTATTCACACAAATATTCTTATTATAGACACGGTTATCACCCAGTTCTGCCAAAAAAACTTTTCCAGGATCATTAGCGAGAGACAAAATAGGGGTCCCATGAGGATTCAAACTACTGCATGCTTCAAAATCCTTCATAAGAAGCTGTGGACTCGCAGCTTTGGAATCTTCAAACGGAGAAAAATGAGCAGCAGGAGCTCCTTTCCAGCATGGCGAATCCAAACTATCTGAAGAATTAGCAATAGACTTGACGGCTTCAGTGCTATCAATGGTCAAAGAGCAGCCATCCGGAACATTTATATCAGGAATCTGAAATTCAGATCTTACTTTGGACACATGATGGAGGTCATTCTTAGAAGGCAGCTTGTTTGACAGCTCTTCTTTTGCTGAAGATGCTGCAACAAAGATAAGGTGGTCATTTCCTTCTCTGGAAATCCTGAGTTCGTCTGTATCCGAGTAACCTTCTTTGCAAGACTGTAGTATCAGATGAGACGCCTTTTCTTCAGACAGATTATGGTTGTGAACATCCTCACAACTAAGAACTGCAACATTGTCAATCCCCACAGATTTAGGTGAAGCAATAATTGAAGCCGCGGAAGTGGTGCCAATGTCTGGAGATCTAATGACAAGTGAGGGAGAAGATTTTGTCACAGATATGCAATCATTCGTGAAAGAATCAAAAAGTTGGAAGCCTTTATTATATGGATTAGATGGCTTTTGACGGTTCCAAGTGGCTGACTCTATAGAGGCCATTCCACTTCCCAAGATTGGGTTTCTCGAAGATTCAATAGGATTTTGCACTAGAAATGATTTGTCATCCAACTGCCCTGTAGTCAAGGACCCAGCACGATTTCCTCTACCAGAAACATCGGTAAATATTCCATGCGAAGTGGCAGAGTTATCATCAGCTTTGCCCAAGCCCTCAGCAGCATGACCTCCTGCATTAAATAAAAACTAGTTCATTGTATTTAATTTCAGTCAGAAGCCTGAGTACAGTTGGTCGGTAAAGGCCAATGACAAAGAAAACAGAAAGAAACTGACGGAATGAGTGTGTGAAAGCAACACAAGTATGATGCAAAGACAAAAACTAATAAGTAAACCAAAACCAATTTCCACCAGTAAGGGTGTACTTGGCTGCTGAAATCAGTATTATATGATAAGCGAATCCGTGATACCACAACCAAGCGACTAAGGTAGAGTCCAGCTACAAAATAAGGAAGATGAGAGCAATCTAAATCTCCAGGATTGCTTGATATTTTTTGTCAAATAGATCCACAAATTATTTCCAACGATTTTAAGTTTGATATCTTAAAGATCCACAAAAGATAGAGCAAAGTGAACTCACAAAAATCACAGGTAAATTTTTTAATTTCTCTTATAAAATCTCTATAATCCACCAAATAAAAAAAAGGAACCGACGAAAAGCCTTTTAGTATAGCCATTAATATGGGCTTCATTTTTTAAGACCATTTATGATCGCCTCTAATTGATGCAACAAAAACAACCCATCATTCCTTGAAAGTTAAGGTTCTGACACGACATATTCCAATGAATATCAGGCATAACTTTTGTCCCATGTTCCTTATTGGGATATTTCATCTCCCATCTCCAAGTTACGCTAAACATGACAAGAAGTTCCTTAAGTTGCCGTTAACAAAAAAAAACACAGATGTCCCACCTCTAAAGAACAACCACCAGATCTGGAGAGACTGGAGAGATGAAGGGGGGGGGGGGGGAGAGAGAGAGAGAGGCACTACTGCTATGGACGCCGATGAAACCGCCACTGAAGCACCTGCGACCATTAGAAACCATAGCCACCACAGTCGTACCACCCTGCAAATAACCAACACAAGTGCAGCCACAACCACGAGCCATCTCTGAACTGCCTATGCAGATTGCAACTACCATTCCAGAATCAAAACACCTAACCACCGCTGTGGCCACACCCTCCCTAAACTCATTTGTACAGAGAAGGACCGAATTTGTAGTCCCACAATCAAATCAATGATTCATGTAATCGACAAGATATGGATTTCACAAAACCGCTTTCTCTCTGTCAATGGGAGTAGCGCATAAAATATATCATCCACGTTAGTCAGTCAAATCAGAAGTAAAGCATGTTGAGGTGATTCAGGGGAGCGCACTAGTTTGACACATCTGGGTGAGTTAACTGTAGGTTGCTGTCTTGCAGTCTACTTAGGGTTCAAGATCTGAGTCAGAGTATTGTTTCTAGTTTATAGTAAGTTTCGTATAACCCACCAAAAAATAAAAAGGGAAAAAAAAAAAAACTTTTTTCCGAAATTCTGATCAATAGTTTCGAATTGATAGTCGTCAGCCACTCCGGGCTCCACAAGGTTGATTGTATTTATTCCATCAAACGTAGTAGTTACAACTTTGTAACTGATACAATTAATGCCAAATTTATTAGAGGCATAAATGAGAAGAAAAAAAAAGGTTGCTCGTCTCAACCAATTCCTGAGAAAAGTTTCACGGCCTTTCAACACTGCAAACTGATTGTTCGTAATGAATAATCTTAGTTCAGTCCTAAATGATCCAAACTTCCCCAAAATTAAAATATACAACCGCCGACCTTTGTTTCCACCTAGGCTTTGCAGCTGTATCTGGCCAAGCGCATATTACACTTTAGCCATCTGCTAGCTAAAATGAGTTTTAATCCCTGCCATTCTTCATCTAGGAGCACTAGTGCACTACACATGCCAAACATGATTGTATAGCCAATTATAGTGCCTTTAAATACATAAATCGACATCCATAATTATATAAACGAGGTCTGCGTTCTGTTCCTAGTCCTAAACTAGTCATAAGCAAGAATAAGAGAAGATGAACCTACACGTACCCATAGAAGCAAAAGACTGGGTTATCCGAATCACAATAAGTCAACAAACGAGTTTGGACCTATATATAACTGAGAGAGACCAGAAAAGGTGCATTTCTCATTTTCAAAATAGCTGTGTACCAGACATTTAACACATTTACAGACGTCAATAATAAGACGAAGAAAAGCCAAAAGCCAATCACAACTTTACCTGTAGTATATATATAATAAGGGGAAAATACAAAGGCAGCACATAAGTTTACACAACAATGGAACCAGAGACAAACTACAACTCATAGCCCGAAAAGTGTAAGCATGTGTAAATCAGGTAAAAGAAACCGAGAATTTTGCAATACCAATTCAGAAGACAGAAACTGCTTGGGTTGATCCAACCACAATTCTATGGGGAATAAATAAGTATTTCACACAAAATATAATGCAAACTACAGATGTTATACAGGAAAAGAATAAGCTCATATAACCAATAAGCAGGAAACAGTACCTTTCTTTGCATAATTGTTGTAAACAAGCGAATCAGTAATGTCTGTTTCCTCTGAGCAGAAACTCCCATCAACATCCATCCGTTTACCCTGCTTCCCCTCAGCCAATCCATTCCAAAATCCACCCCACTGCGGGGGATACTCCAAACCAGTCAAAGTTTGAGTATGGTCAACTTGAGATGATCCATCCATTGGAAGAAAGCCCGAAGTAACCAAAGAATCAAAATTAGCTTCGTTGAGGGTCACTAAGGGAGCGTCATCATTAACTACCGGTGAAACATAAGGGGGATAGTATGGTTTAGGGTCACCAAGGTAGGAGAATGAATGTATCCCCGTATTAGTACCAGCACTAGCGTCTAAAGGAGCCCAACGTGGATTCGGTGGGTTGATAGGATCCAAACCCACGGTTCCATAATCACTTGCTGAGGGCAAAGAAGTGGTCCGTATAGCGTCAACATCTGAATTGCTAGCATAGAAATCAGTTCTAGAACTTGACGAATGTGGATATTGCCAAGAATTAAAGGGTACAGCAGCATATGGTGGTTCAGTGAAATGCACAAGTGGGTTTGAATTGGGGTTTGAATTTGAACGATCGACGGTAAAAGGCGGAGCTAAAGGTGATAGATTTGACGAAGATGATGACCCTCCATAACCCACATACCCTAAACCCATCATTCCTTTTCCAAAAACACAGTCCAGTCAACTGGTCAAAACATCAGAAAAAATCCCATCAAACAGGTTAGTTAATAGATTTATCAATAAGAAAAAGAAAGGAAAGAACTAGATAGAAACGGGCATAAACAAGAAAATCAAAGATAATCAAGCAAATTTCATACTTCGCTATGCTCTAAGGATTTCAAAGTGTACCAATAAGTGCAGTGAATCGGAGAGATTACGAGGGGAAAATCATACCGGCAAATACGGAATAACCCAAACAGAGAAGAGGAGCAGAGTCGTCTCTCACCCACTGCTAGTCTTCCTTCAGGGAGAAGTGAAAAGGCGAGATTGGATTCTCAGACTCAGTTTTGGGCTTTACTCGGATCTTTATCAAATTGTACATGTACCCTTGCTGTTTCGGAAAAATGCTTCTTGACCCGCTTTAAAATAAGGATTAATTAGTTAATGATCTCCAATACTTTACTTTATGTGTACGATTTGTTCCCTCCACTTCAAACTTAAACATTAGATCTTTTGCGTAATATCTTCTTCTTTCGTTTTTACTTTTATCTACTGTGGCAAAAAAAGTAATTTAAAAAATTATAAAATAAATGAGCCGTAGACTCTTCGCGTGTCCAGTCTTGTTCGTGGGTAAAAAAATGAATTACAATAAAATGTTGAAGATTAAATTTAATATAAGGGCCAAAAATTTAAATAAGATTTAAGAATTTGAATATTACAACCAAACAATGATGTTGTACAACCAAAACTTCATACCGTACGACCAATAATACAGGAACAAAACGGGGCTGATGCACTACTCTCGTTTCACACATCACCGTCTACCACCGCCGGCGACACCATTCGACTACATTGCCGGTAGCATCCTCCAGCGACCATGCCGGCATCACCCACTGTCCTTGCCATCCATCTACCCATCACGATGACCCACCACGCCGGCCTCTACCTCTCAACGAAAACCACCCACCATTGTCGGACACCACCCAAGACAACCCATAATCCAAAATATCCAAAGGTCGCCGCTGGCAACACCCCCCGGCGACACCCATTTGTCCGCCACCTAGATGACCACGGCAGTAACCAAACCTCTCCATCACGCCGATCCACCACCGCCGGCCACAAAGGCAACTTTTTCTTGATGTAAATCCAGCACTACCACAACAACCCACGACAAACCAGAGCCACGTACTGGCACACTGACGACCACCGCCCGCGACCAAGCCCAAAACCCATGGCCACCGCCCCCAATAGAATCGGGACCACCAATGCTGGCCGATTTCAACCCACCAACGGCCACTGATGCCGGCAGCGACCATCAACTGACGGTCACCAACAATGGAAGGCCACCACATTTCCACAATCACAGCCACCAAGGACACCAACCTCTGCCAATCCCACACCATGACCACTGCATCCACAATCACAGCCACCAGAGACACCACAGCCACCAACAGCCGCAAATCTTAGACCACGACCACCGCATCTATTAGAACCACTGTTTTAGGGGGTGGGCACTGTAAGGAGAAATTAAGAAATGGGAATAAAGGGGTTGGGACACCGTAAGGTAAAAATGAGGATATTAAAAATCTGCTTAACACCAATAAAGCAGTACCTGACGTGGGGACTGGGGAGTGAAGATATTCTCCATAAGGGTTTGTTCAGGAAGAACACAAGTGCAGAAGATTTTTTTTTCCTTTTTCGTTTTGCAGAGTTTGTTCAGGAAGAACACAAGTGCACTGAGCTGATTGGGGAAAGGGGGTTGCGTGTGCAGAGTTGCGCGGGGGGGGGGGGGGGGGGGGGGGGGGGTGTGGGGGGCAAAATTGTTTTGTTTTGTTTTTTTTTTAAATCGTTACTCAACGCGTGTGTTGACCACACGCTATTAAATATAACAGTTTTTGTCAAAGGTGCCTAATTTCTGTAACTGTAGGAGGAGGGGTGTTTAGTGCTTAAGTTTGAAGTGAATTTAGACAAATTACACATCACATAAAGTACAGAGGGTCATTAGCTAATTGCTCCTTAAAATAAAAAATTAACTGCACACATAAGCTCATATTTTGATCTCTTTTGCACGAAACACTCGAAAACTTTTTTGTTTTTTTGTTTCCACCACCCCCTGCTTCTATTCTCTTGCACTAATCATCAATTGACGGTATAAACCTCTTTTTTTTTTAGGATGTCTGCTAGATTTTTAGAACGAGAGGGACAATTTTCATAAAAATCCTGGTTGGCAGCCATGTATCATACTTGATCCTCATTGGCAGCCAAGTGTCATATTCTTGTTCCCTCTTATCTATCAACCTATCCGCCCCTTTGCCCCAAAAACACCATCGCCACCGTACCAGACCAGCCAGCCCACTAAATCTAGTGTTAAGGATCGAAAAAAAAAAAGATGGTTTCTTTCTGCACTACAAAAGCTAACCAGCTAAATATAGGGCTAAAGGTTGAATATATATATATATATATATATATATATATATATATATATATATATATATATATATATATATAGGAGCTGATCCATTGATAGTGCTAGCAAATGGAGTTAAGTTGCAAGCGTGATCTGACCGTCCATCCTAAAAGATGGACGGCCCAGATCGCGTCTTTTTCGAAACTGTCAGTCGTCCACGACATAGTGTCGCGGACGAACTTTTTTACCTTTTTGCCCCTCCACCCGTCCGTTACATAATATAGCGGACGTTTTTTAACAAAAATACCCTCATATTCCATCCGCTACATTATGTAGCAGACGAGTAGGCAGACACTATTTTTTTTTCTGTCCTTTCTCTCATTCAAATTCTGACATGGTTCTCTCTCTCATTTCTCTCGTCAATTTCTGACACACTCTCTTTCCTCTCTCTCTCTCTCTCTCTCTATCTCTCATCAATTTATGACACTTTCTCTCTCCTTTCTCTCTATTTTCTCTCACCATGATTTCTTTTATGGGTTCTGGATGTAGCACAATTTTTCATAGCATGGATCTTGTTCAGCCGCGAAGAAGAGACGTCGAAGAGCAGCGCCGGAGCATTTAGGCTCGAAGAAAAGGCATTCAAGTAACAGTGCTACTGCCTCACGGCAGTGTCCCTTTGTTCATTTCTCCCTCACACACACACATGCACTCTCACGCAAGGCAGCAACCTGATGCTACTCCCCTCTCCTTTTTTCACACACAGGTGCACTAATCCCCTCGCCCTCACCTCCTCACGGCAGCCATGGCTGCTTACCCACAAACCCATCACTGTGTGTGTGTGTGTGTGTGTGAGGGAGAATTCACAAAGACAAAGCAGAACATGAGAGAAAAAAATTGTGATTCCAATTCATTAGAGCCCGTTTAACCCTCTCTTTCTTACTTTGTTTCTGCAAACTTTTATCATTTAGGTAACCATACAAACAAAAAATATTATCTGAAGAAAAAATGTTTCCAAAAGGCCAAATTCACAAAGACAAAGCAGAACATGAGAGAAAGGACAGAACAAATGTTTCCCAGAACTTTTATCCCATCTGTGCACTACCGAGACAAAGCAGAGAAACGAGAGAGAGATGTCAGAAGGACAATGAGAGAAAGGACAGAGAAAGAAAAAAAATAGTGTCTGTCAACTCGTCCGCTACATAATGTAGCGGATGGAACATGAGGGTATTTTTGTCAAAAAAATGTCCGCTACATTATGTAGCGGACGAACTTAAAAAAAACGTAAAAAAAATATTTGGACCGTCCGCGATATAGTGTAGCGGACGGGTGGAGGGGCAAAAAGGTAAAAAAGTTCGTCCGCGACACTATGTCGCTGACGACTGACAGTTTTCAAAAAAGGCGCGATCTGGGCCGTCCATCTTTCAGGATGAAAGGTCAGATCGCGCTTGCAACTTAACTCCATTTGCTAGCGCTATCAATGGATCAGCTCCATATATATATATATATATATATATATATATATATATATATATATATATATATATATATATATATATATATATATATATATATATATATATATATCGCTACTGATGGCAGCTGTTGAACTCACCATCTCAACAACTAAACTCTCGGCCAACCACCTCCACCTGTACTCTCTCACGTCCTTCTTTCTTTCATCTTTTTTTTTTAATCTCTTGGATAGCTGGATCTACTAGGGTCTTTCATTAATGGGTGGTGAGCTTTGGTGGTTAGTGACGGTGATGCGGCCTATGGCTACGAAAATTATGGTGGGCACGATAGAAATGTGTTGAGGCTTGTGATGCGTCAATAAGAGGTGATGGTGGAAGTGGGTTGGTGCGGTGGTGTTGGTAATAGTGAGGGGCCTGTGACACGTTGGTGGTGGGGGATAATGGTGGAAGTGTGTTGATGTGGTGGTTTTCGTGATGGTGAGGTGGGGGTGATGTGTTAGTGTTGGTTAATAATGGTGAGAGTTGGTGGGTGCAACGACGTTGGTGATGGTGGTGCGGTCCTGTGACGAAGGTAGTGGTAGTGGTGGATGGTTGTTGACAATGGGGGGCAGACGGACGATGCTGCCATCAGTGTTGTTCACACGACACTGATGTTTACAGTGCCACCAATGGACGATATGTCAACACTGCCATTGCCTGCAGACGCCGCCACCGCAATCCTTCTCACAAGCCGCCACGGGTGCAAATCAAAGTCAAAATTAGGGCTAATTTGCTGGCACCTAAGCTTCTGCGTGAATTCTCCCTTTTATCTTCAAAAGTTTAACAGGAACCTAGAAATTGGATGTCTTCATGTCAAATAGTGCGTAAATCACAAAAGTAAAAGTATAGGACGGTGGTAATAAAAAAGAACTGGAGAATTTCGTGGATATTAACAGAGCCAAAGCATGAGGTTTACGCACGATTAATCTTAAAAGAAGTTGTTAAGCACTACGTAGAACTTCTTCTCATTTATAGCTGGTTGCACCATTTTAATCCCGAGGTCACACTTTCTTGCAGCATAGAAGTTATGTTCACAATTGTAAGAGTAGTTCTGGGTCAATATGAAGGATTAATTGCGCATAAAGATTCATACTTGGGGGTTGTATGTGGAAAACACCTAGTTATTTATAATTTTGATGCCCAACACCCTTGACCTCTAGTTTGGTGTGCAATTAGCAATTCACGATAAACTCAACTTTTTGAATGTGTTTGATTATTAGAGATAAAAAAAAAAGGTAACTTTTTTTCTTGAATAATTATGGCAATTACACACACACACAAACACACAGAAACAAGGGAGGTTGCTTGAATACCTCTTAAATGGAGGTCTATTAGGCTGTTCGTAGCAACCTCTTCAAAAACTCCACAGTTATTCCTTATTAATTAGGATAGGATAGGATATGATATTATTTACACCTTATTATAAATAAAAAAAGTGCATTGCCATCAAAATATAAATCTTTTTAACAAAAACCGAGACAAAAATGTGCAAATTAGGTATGAAGTTAGGTAGTTTCCGTCCTCTTTTTAAATTTTAAATATAAATATTGGTCAAAGGTCAAAAATATGATGTTTTAGAAAATGTTGACCAGTAACAATCTTATTTAAACTATGGAAACCGAAATGACTTATACAACTATAATAAAGAAAATAATTTAAACTTGATAACAATAGAATAAGCCACTTTCTTTGATATAGGGTTTGCCAAAATTATGACCAGCTTTTCTACAATTATTTTAAAGAAATTGTCTATTTAATTAGCCACATGTCATAATTTTGGGCAATAGAATAAGCCACTTTCTTATTTTTTTTGGGCAAGAAATAAGATTCCATTACAAAGCGGAAAATCCATAGATTTAGCGTGTGGCATCGAGTTTTTTCTTGCTTGCACATGCACTACCTAGCATCAAATGCCACGAACAAACTACCCAAAACTTGATAAAATATATTCAAAAATCTGAATCCTAAATTTAGAATCTGTGGGAGTTTTTTAAGTCAACTTCAACGCGAGCTTTCTTCATAGATGTCTCTGATCCCTCGTTGTCAAATAAAAAACACGGTCTCACATTTGTTTTGATCAAGTTAGTACTATTTTGTGATAACATAAAATGATTTCTACAAATTTAAACAAGAATTAATGTCTTTTACTTCTCTCGAGTGTGTTGTATACATGCTTTAGAAAAGAACAGTTATTACATAATTTTATATTCGGTACACAACAATTAGGGTGACAAATAACTAAAAATTGGTGTGTTAAAAGTTGAACTATTCTTTTATATATCCTTTGAATAGGTTTGCGGCACCGTTTTGCTCTCGATAGAAGTAGGTAAAAACACCTTTTTGTTGTGTTCTAATAAGATTAATATTTAAAGCAGCTATTATCATACCTTACTTAAACAATAATAACGATAAAATAGTGTAGAAATTAAAAGACATTTCTTAAAACTTAAAAAAGTATTGATTGTTTTATGGGAGCTTTCACACGTGGTGATGTATTATTCACTTATGATAAAGTATATTTTTGAATCTCTTTCTTTCACTTCATGGAAATAAAACCAATGATAATCTCATGCATAACAAAAGTAACCCACTTGCTTCAAATATCGAGAAGGGTCAATTGTCCCTTCAATCCATTATGGCTCCGCCAAATTAAAAGATATTCTTTTTATTTTTAATTAATTAACTGTGTTTGACTTGTACGTTTATATAGACATAAATTATATTTTATGGGTTTATCATTCTATTCAAGAAAGAGAGGAGGGAGGGAGGAAAGTGCATGAGCAAGAAGAAATTTGGGTTGGTATACGATTAAGTGTGAAAAAAGAAATATAATAAAAAAATGTAAGAAGGGTAAACATGAAAAAATATTTATAAAATTTTCTTAATTCGAAGAAGGATGATTTTTTTTATTTGACAATCTGATAAGAAAATATGATCAATTTTTTGACACGGAGGGAGTAGTAAATAACATGGGGAGGAGTACGTGTGCAAAGAAGTGTTAATCATAAATCATAAGCATAAAATATAAGACGGACATAAATATGTAATAAAATTATGTCTTATCGACTTAAATTTTTAGCTAACCTCCCAAACATAGCTTCAAAGTGAATAATATATTAACTTTTTAGTTACATATGAAGTGTAAACAAGAAATTAACATTCCACAAATAGCGTTTGGTGTAGAGTTTGTCTATGTGAGTATTTATTTTCTCTTCCATTCTACGTTGTACAAGTTTTGGCGAGGATCGATGCATATTTAGTGGGGGACCTCTAATAGGATTGTGGGAGACTTCAGTCTCCGCTCAAAATTTCTAATTTCTTTTTAAACTTTTTTGTATAATGGTACTCAGCTTGACATAACGATAAAAGTTGCATAGTAGTAATATCAAGGCTATTGTTTTTTTTTTTTTTTTTTCCGATTTTTGTGTCACCCGCTTTCAAAGTCAGTTTTATCTTTTACTCCATCTTCATTATTCTTCCAAATCTCTAAGTTGATTACAAAGGAACAAGGGGAGATTAATGTTGATTTACTTATTTTATTATTCATTGTTTAGATTCTTCAAATCTTAGATTAGTTATTCCTTTTGTATAAAAAGTTATACATGTACCATTGTCATCATATACTTCAATACTTATATCGCTAACATATACACCTACTAGTCAACCTTCTTTTCTGCAATATTAATAGTTTGTTGCTGACTAAACTTACAAATTTAAGTAAATTGGTGTGAATAGTAAAATTATATGATAATCAATAATCAAAGTGGGTGATCTATTTTGAATTTTAATATTCAATAGATTCGATCATTAATTAATGATGACTTTTATGACCATAAAAAACGTTGAGTTTCGCTCTGAAATTAATTAATAAATATGAAAGAGTTATTAATTTTCTAAGATTTATATTTTCGTTTTTGTGAAGCCAAAAATTTCTGAGTTTATTATTTCTGGTTTTCATAATTTATGTGAATTTTGAATCTAGCGGATTCTATTATATTAGTGGTCATTTTTTTCTTATGTCATTTTGGTCCCCATTGATTTCACTTCATAAATCCTTCCCTGCAGGTATTCTTCAAATTATTGGGTATGATGCTAGTAAAAGGTGATCTCAAATGTAAAATTTTTAAAATTATTGGGTATGATGCTAGTAAAAGGTTTCCTCAAAACTAAGGTGATCAGCTGACAACTTTAGATAGATAAAGCATAAAGGGTACATGTTCTTCAAATTCTTTGGCGAGAAAATAATTTAGCTTGATTTTCATCCTTTAATTATCACAAGTAGGCCCTGTTTCTTGCAAAGGAAGTTATTGACATTGAATATAGGCATGATTCCTGAATAAATTCAGGAATTTGGAATTATGTGGCCATGAAAATGGATGTTATTATTGAATGCATATCATAGGCAAGAAACCAAAAATATGACTAATCATATCAGGCTCACTTGTAAGGGGTGGGGTGGCCTTAATTTAGTGATCCATCCATCCAAACTATTAAAATCTCAAGGTCAGACGACCAAACCGGGACCAATTGATGCATTCTGTTGCTGGTGATGGGAACAAAGACGAGGCATAGTGCTGAAAACAATTAACATGTTGAGCCTCTTAACATTATTTATTGGGTTTGTAGGACACGATTGAACGTGCTTTTGTTGCTTGGTGTTGGAACAGTACTGCATTTGGATAAGCAGAGGCTCTTCAGTCTCAGACTCTTTGTTGCTTATTGTTATGGCATAGCAATGTGTCATGAACTTATTGGGGTGCGTCTAACACAAGGGATTTGTTACGAGGATATAAGCGTTGGTTCATATAATGAGTAATATTGCTACAACCTAATGTCAGTGGCTTCGCAATTACTCCCACATTGCCCGAAAACTAGGTAATCTACTTGAGAAAAGGTCTAGAACCTCATTTAGGTATAACCCGACCGTATTGATATGAAAGTGATATGAGAGTATTCCTGGTCCATGACAAACGGAACTGGATATTGAAATTTTCAAGAAAAAAAGAAAATTTACATTTTCCTTTTGAACCAATCAATTATTTCTAGTACGTATGATTTTAAGACCAACGGTTAATAATTGTCAACAAAAGTGTCGGTAAAAGTAGGTACGGGTGTGAGCTACTTCAAAAGAAAAGCGGCCTGAAAAATGACTTTAGAAGTACAAATACCTCTTCATTTACGGAAACAACCAACAGAGGCCATATAGACTCTCACATCCGAATGTATCTTCATCTTCTTATCTTAATGGTAAAAAGAGCCATCTTTTCTTGGTGCAGTAAACAGGGCAATATACGCAAACAAAAGAAAATGCTTTTATAATTCCAATACTGCATCTTGACAGTCTACTTCTGATCGAGAAATGAACTTGTTCTAATATGTGGACAATAATACAGCAGAAAGAGGGGGTTTGATCAATGCACAGACGTGCTTAGATTACATGTATTCGGTTACCAAAAAACAGGGAAAAGTTCTTAACCAAAACCAACCGGAAATCTCGACTACCACAAGAATAAAAAGAATAATGAAGCAGTATGATTGTGATGCCAACCAAAAAATGAGGAAAAAAATTGTATATCATGAACCGATGAATTCCCATCAGAAATAAACAAGGAAGAACGAGGCCGAAGCTGTGGAAGAAGAAGGAGAGGCCGCAGAACGAAGGTCTCTCATAAGCTGAGGCCGCATATGCCTTGGAAGAAAGAGCTGCTCTCTTACTCTTGCCATCACCACCCTGTACTCTTCCAGCAGCTCCACCATCAGCGCCACCTTTATCATCCTCTCCCTCTGTGTGTGTGTGTGTGTGTATGAGTACACAGCCTCTCTCTGTATTTATGGTAGTTGGGAAACCTAAGATGTCAAAAGGCAAAGAGGTGGGTGGAATAGAGAAGGCCAAACTTACATGTCGATCAACAGTAGCTTATGAATTTGTGGGATTGATGATTTGACTTTTGCTTTTCTTCACTACGGGCACTTTCCAAATCTTTTTCACTCCCAACGACTCATGACCAACTCTACATCGACGGTGGCAACTTTGAGTCGGTCTCAGCCTGTGATCTCTGGCCTTACGCGTAATGTACGCCATTGTTCACATGGCCTATATCAAGTCTTTGAGGTTGATTTCACGAGGGAGAGTAGAGACCAAAACAAGAAAGAATGTAGCGTGAGAACATTTTTGCTCAACTGAGCATTAATACATTCCCCAGAAAGGAAAGGGACAGTCAAATCTCATTATGTACGTACAATCAATTCATTCACGTACATAAACTGAATAGATAAGCTTAGGGTTCTAGAAAAAGTAGATAAGGGGCACAAATGATTGACCTTTCTCTTGACGATGATAAAATGGTAATTTTGTAAAAAGGGTGCGTAGATTAATCAAATTCTAGATCATCAACACAATATTAATACCTGTTTGTTATGTTTATATACTATGTAATATATTACAATCTAGCAGGAGTTCTTTGAGTATGAAAATAACATATTAGAAAATTCAAACTCACGTTCTAACTTGAAACTTGCAGATTATTTCTTTGAAGATGGAAGATTGTTCCTACCCTATCTTGGCTACACCTATAAGCCCACTGGTGGTCCCAATTCTCATGACATGTCGATGCATTTAACGGTCAACTTTTTAACTCTCACATGCCGGTCAAAGCGTCACATAATCAAGTCATCATGCATTTTCCTTTTGTGAAGCAACCTTGGTGTGCCTTCCTCCTTAAGGGGGTCGGCCAACCAGGGGGGTCGGCCGCCCAAAGGGGTAGGCCACCCAACCGACCTTGACGACTGACGACCGTCCCTCATGGTCGCGAGCCGTAGTCGCAACGACCTCCTCGCTCTGTCACCGTGAGAACTGTCACTCGCAGTCGCTCGAGTCCGCATGCTATCTCCGCAACTCTCGTCGCCCGTGCGCCATATCTACGACCTTCGTTGCCCGCGTCCGGGCGACAGCTCCCCGACTCTCGTTGCCCGCCCTTCAACTCCTCGACACTCGTCGCCCGCGCTCCAACTCCGCAACTCTCGTCTCTCGCGCGCTATCTCCGCAACTCTAGTCGCCCGCGAGCCATCTCTGCGACCTTCGTCGCCCGCGTCCACGCAACAACTCCATGACTCTTGTCGCCCGCACTCCAACTCCACGACTCTCGTTGCCAGCGCTCCAACTTCGTGACTCTCGTCTCTCGCGTACCATCTCCGTAACTCTAGTCCCCGCGCGCCATCTCTGCGACCTTCGTCGCCCACGTCTGCGTGACAACTCTGCGACTCCTGTCGCTCGCGCACCATCTCTGCGACTCTCGTTGCCCGCTCGCCATCTCCGCGACCTTTGTCGCCCACGTAAGCATGACAGCTCCGCGACTCCCGTCGCCTGCGCGCCATCTCCGCGACCTTCGTCGCCTGCGTCAGAGTGACAGCTCCGCGACTCCCGTAGCCCCCGCTCCAGCTCTGCGACTCTCGTCGCCCGCGCGCCATCTCCCCGACCTTCGTCGCCCGCGTCCCTGTGACAGCTCCGCGACTCCCATCGCCCGCGTTCCAACTCTGCGACTCCCGTCGCCCGAGCACAATTTCCGCGACCTTCGTCGCCCGTGTCTACGCGACAGCTCCGCGACTCCCGTCGCCCAGGCTCTAACTCCGCGACTCTCGTCACCCGCGCGCCATCTCCCCAACCTTCGTCACCCGCATCCTTGCAAAAGCTCTGTGACTCCCATCGCCCGCGCTCTAACTCCACCACTCTCGTCACCCGCGTGCCGTCTCCGTGACGTTCGTCGTCGCGCCCGTGCGCCATTGTCATGATATATGCCCCTGGCACCAAGTGTTGCTCCGCGACGTTCGTCACCACGCACGTGGGCCATTGTCATGATACATGCCCAAGCACCAAGGATTGCTCCGCGACATTCGTCGTAGCCCCGTGCGCCACTTCCATGACATGTGCCTCAGGCACCAAGTACTGTTCCGCGAGGTTCGTCGCTGCGTCCTTGCACCATTCTCATGATGCATGCCCCCGGCACCAAGTATTGCTCCGCGACGTTCGTCGCCGCGCCCATGCGCCATTTCCATGACATGTGCCCTCGGCACCAAGTATTATCCCCGCGACGTTTGTCACCACAGTTCCGCGACGTTCGTCGCTGCGCCTATGCACCACTCTCATAACGTGTGCCCCAGCGCCAAGTATTGTTCAGCAACGTTCATCGCCGCGCCAATGCGCCATCGTCATGATACGTGCCACCGGCACCAAGTATTGTCTCTGTGACGGTCATCGCCGCACCCCCACAATCAATGCCTCATGATGTAGGCACCGCGCCCAAGCGCCACAATCATGTTCAAGCCTCCGGGCATCACACTTATTCACTACACCATGCGCCCCCGCCATGGACGTGGAACATTCTTCGACCCACTCTCTGGAGTGTGCAGCATCACCAGGAGCTCCCGCCCTCACTAAGGGATGGGTTTGAGGCCATCGCCGGCTCAATCAAACTACGGGATGGGCTTAATGCCATCGCCGGCACAATCACCGGGGGCTCCGACCCTCACAGCGGGATGGGCTCACAACACTGAAGCCATCGCTGGCACAACCTTAAATCCATCAACATCACACTCGCAGGGGGCTCCGACACGAAGACTTCACCGCAACGGACTCTAAGCACTAAGCGGTGACCATGCCCATTCATGTTGCTGTTGATCGTCGACACCACCAGGACAATGACCCCCGGGTTACTCCGGGACGGGAGCAGGTCCTCGGAGGGCATCGCGCCTAGTCCGCCTGGCAATTGGCTACAGGGGCAACCCTCACCGCTGTCAGGTTCTCTACGCGTCTCTTGACGTACCTCGTGGGATTCAGTAAGGGCTTGGACTGGTGGCTGGGGCAAAGGGCTACTCTGACCATATTACCGTGGCATGATCAGTCTTCTCAGACAGGCAGAGAGATGTTGCAAGGGCAGGGCAGCACGAACTTGGGGACCGACAGTCCAACGGAGAATCAGTACTTTGGACCCCTTGGCGATGTGTCGCTCCCAGGGGACGACAAATGTCAACTTATGACACATTCATATTTTTTCCTATAAATAATGGACTTTGGAGCTTATTCAAGGACGTCTCTCTCATTTGACATTTTCACTTTCTCTCTCTAAAAACTAGGATTCTAGTGAGAGAAACACATTTGGACTTCTGACATTGGACCCTTGACGCTGCATCCCCCGCACGGGATGTCGATCGCCAGCCCTGTTCGTTGTCGCCCTGCCTGCGAGGCGCTGCCAGCCCTCGTGACCTGTCTGGGGAGCCTTGCTCTCAGCCTTTACTCCGTCCTTGTTGTCTCCCACTTTGCCTACCTGGAAGCTGACTCAGACTGCATCCTTTGTGACACCTCTGCGTAGCAGCGAACCCCTTTTCCTGATCAACAAAGATGAAGCACCTGTCACTAGATATGAGGGACTGATACCATTTTCCGTCAACTTCTAGCAATGATAATGGCATACATGTAGAAAAATTAAAATTTTATACCAATAACATAGCAATAAAATACAATAGTGCATAAATGCGGATGGGTCGTGGTCCGCTTTTCACCCTTGAGAGGATATGCCTTTGCGGTGCACTGCAAACAAGTCTATGCTCATGCCCACCTTGTGTTATGCAAAAAGAAAATCCATCTATGGGTATATAAATGTCCACTTACTTTGCAAATTTAAAACTTATTTTTTGTCAACTTTGAGAGTTTCAATCTTCTAATACAATCTTATACATGTATATACACATGTTCTTATGTGAAACTTGCAAATTATTTCTCTAAAGATGAAAGATGAAGTAATTGTCACTAAATAAGTGGTCAGCATTGAAAACCTACAAAGATAAGAGACTGAGACCGCTTTCCATCATTTCTTAAAACTGACAATGGCATACACGTAGAAAAACTAAGATTTTATACCAATAAAGTTGCAATTGCAATTGATGCACAATAGTGCATAAATGGAGGTGACCATGGTCCACTTTGGCCCTTAAAAGATCTACCTTTGCGGTGCACCACACACAAGTCTATGCCCGTGTTCACCTTGTGTTATGAGAAAAGAAAACCCATCTATTGGTATATAAGTGTCCACTTAGCACATTCGAAACTTATTTTTTTGTCAACTTTGAGATGTTCAATCTTTTAATGCATTTGATGGGATGATTTAATTCTTCAACCTAGTTCCTTGCGCTTCCAAGTCCAAATTGTACAAAAGTTCTTGGGGAAGTTGGGTATTCGCGAATACCGTAGACAAATAAGTTGTGTGCGGACGCCATGCTGGCCAAACATGGATCATTCAACCGAGAAAACAGAAGGCTACTGGCCAAAGTTCACCATAAAGGGAAAAGGGAAAAGAGAGGCCTCCTATCCTACCTAACTGCGTGGACCAGAGACTAATTACGTTAAAAATATAACCTACAACAGTTTTTTTTTTTCACGACCATTTCACTACATAGTCTCAGAACGAATAGGATCTGATGAAGACCTTCTTCAGAGCTTTCCAGCTTAGAGACCGACTGAGCTTTATAAGAGCTAAAGGTGGCAGAGAAGAGCCTTTTTTTGGACAAAGGGAAGATGGCGATGATGATATTGGTGCTGCTTCTTCTTCTTCTAGTTCCACATTGACATTGTCCTCTGGGTTCCAAAAACGGGTTCCTTTTCTCTTGCTCCTTATGGTGGATAGCACATCGTGCTTGTTGCATATTCCCCACACCGTCAATTTTTGTTGATGAAAATCCACATTTACTGAATAGATACCTGCGCATTACGACACGCAAATGAATCAAATTTAAGGTAACCGGTAAAAGGATCAAATCTAATCTAGCATGAAAGGTAAAAGGACTAGGATGCTTGCTGTACCACGCCTCATCTCAATTGTAATTGAAAATTATTGTTAACTGCATTTTAAAACAAAAGGTTGTCACTATAAATTTTAATATTTTATTAACAATATTTTGTCACTAAAGCAATTGAGGATTCTAATCCATTGGAAAGAAGATGTTCAAAACAATATATTTTAATGACCAAAAAGGAATTCTGGACTCACAAAACTAAACTTGGATTCAACTAAATAAAGCTTGATCTTGAACCGTGTCAAAAGTTTTTGTAAAAGGAAATCTTTTGCTACAAGTACTGTGCTGCAACACTTCTTTGCGACAAATTGTGGCTAAAACGACTAATAAAGTCACTCATTAGCTTTGGCAATGATTCTCGTTACCGAACGCTGCCAAAGTAAGTAGCAACTTTGTGGGCTAACGACCAACGAATTCTACCAACCACCTTTCAAATAAAAGTTTTGAAGTCATCGTTTGGAACCTATTATTCAACTTTTGGATTGGTCAAAAATAGTAATTGTCGACTGATTAAATAGTGCTTAATCATCTTCCAAATTGTTGTGTCGGCACTAATCCAATACCGGCCTGGCAAGGCCTTGGGCATGGGCTGGGGCAGTAGTTGTTGGGTCAAAACCCATATGAGAAAATGCCGGGCCCAACTTGTAGTTTTGCTCCACAACCCTACTTGTAGCAACTTTCTCCGAAGTTCCGACCCAAAAAAATATTTCAGTGACATGATAAAAAATCAAAGCAAAAACTCCGCTGTCCAAAAGCTTTAACGGTGATTTTCACGTAACGCTTTGTGAGTAAAGGGCGTCTATTTTCAAATCATGTTATAATTGCTCACAGCCTCATTAGAAACAATTCACGGTACATTTAAACTACAAATTCAGCGTGAACAAAGACATCGGAGTGTGAAAATAATCATTCCTTTCTTTAACTAGTTGGATAAACAGAATCGATACCAGCAACATCTCTATACGATCATGTCATAGTTTACCTTTGAGATGGGCCAGTGCCTTCTTCATTTTCCTCTCGCAGCCATAAGAATACAAAGGCACCATCATTTCCACGTACTGTGCCTCCACGTTCATGCATGCAGCTGGAACTATTTGCATGTCCGCCATTATTGAGACCTCTCTAGCTATCGTACCAAGTGTCCCCTACCCTATATTTTCTCCTCCCCCACCAGTTGGCAGCGTTTCTTCGCGTTAACTTGAAGTCGGCTAACGGGTCTTATATAGGATTCAAAGCTGATCCTCAGAAAAGCAGCTGACACAAAACCCAGATTCCCTCACTACGGAAAGAGAGTTCTTCTTACTTCACTTACTTCTTTCTATTTTATTTTAGCTTTTCACGGTGTTCTTTATCCTTTACGCCTTTTGCTGCGGATTAAGTTAGTTCTGATTGTCTACCCAGAGCTCTAAAGATGCTTTGAATGAGGATATAGCTCTACAAGTTTATATGGATCATGACTCGGTTGAGTGAATAGACGCGTCATCACTCCTTACCTTGGGAAATCAATATCGTTTTCACTAGATTTGCAGCCCATGTGGGCTGTCGTATTTGCTTAGCTTAGAAGTAATTAGTCTCTTTCCTTTGGAAATAGGGACAATGGCAGGTTGTTCCAGAAATACAGTTTACTGTTGCTCTGGTTGGAGGAACTTACTGATTACAAGTTGGATTCACAGTTGTCAACCTTTTTGTTTCCTAAGGAGACTCCAAGGTCATTGGGCCGAAAGGGCTGCAAATTTTATACGTGAACTAGTGTTACAGTATACGAACAACTATGATTTTGTTAAGATAAGAAACTTGTTGGTGCTGGCAGTGTATCAGGACCCTCATAATTTAGTAAGAATTGTGCGAGCTTATATTTATTTTCAACTTCTAAAACGGAGGAGTTCGTAGTTGCTTCGATAGAGGAAACCTATCTCATAAAGGGCAACTAATTCTTAAAGGTATACTACATTTGGAAATGGCCAGCCAGCTCAAATGAGTTCTACTTTTATTTGTTCTTTTTCTTTCAAAAAAAAAATGAGATTTTGATTTTGAAATGGACTTTACGTCTTTTAGAATGAGTATATATATTGCAGCCAGTAAATTTAATTGCTTAAAGTGAATAAAATGTCATTAAAGTGTTCCCATCTAATTTACGTACTTGTAAGTCTTGGTCGTGATGGCATGAAGCGATTGGTTGCTTAGTCGAGTTTTGGCAAATCTACATGATTAGCACATTAAGTTTGGCTTGCTTCCTACCTTTTAGTCTCATTGATCAATCACTTGATTAAAAATGAGACCAACAAACAGCCCTATGGGAATCACACCACCGGCCACGTTAGATGATGGTCCAGTCACCCCAGGAGTGGGGTTAGCTTCGTCTCTGTTGTTGGCTTTTTATCAGAAAGACGATGACTCAGATCTCAATTAGGGAAAGTCTAAGCCCCCACCCATGTGAAACCCTACTCCTCTTATTGTATTTCTTCAGGGAATCTACCAAAGTTCCCTACAGAAATGCCTTTATAAAGTATCCATACCTGCATGCCTGTTCTATCATATTCGGTTAGGGTTCAAGCTCCCGATTGCAAGTAGAAAGACAAATAAAAAACATAAACATACAAGAGTGCAAATTGAACTAAAATGAAGGAGATCAAATATGCAAGCGCCCTAAAAATCCAAACGTTAAGAACTTGCCAAACCCTGATACCATGCTACTTGCTTGAAGAGTTTAAAAGCTGTAAGTGAATATGCCCGACAATACTTATCATGCTTTAAGAGATGTCAACTCACGCATATCTTGCCAGGTTCATGGTAGACATTCACGTCCTGCATAAGGAATAAATACTTATGATCGAAACTCAAGAGGATTCGTGTTAGGACAAAGGATAATTCATCGACATCTTTATGAGCTGCACTTTGGAGTTTTATGATGCCATGTGACATCCCCTCTTCTTAACTTGTACCATGACTTAATAATCTTAAAATGACAAATAATTTTGTGAAACACGTGATAATAGACAAAAAATTGCTGTCTAGCTTTCAGTCATGGTATTTGCAGTAGATTCCAGCACCAATGAAACACTTGGGAGCATTAGGGAAATAGTGCCAACAAATTCTAAAAAGTGTGACTAAAAGTGAATATTTGATCCTGCTTTGATATGGTAAAATTTTTCTTCTTTTTCTTAAACTTTCTCGAGCAAAACAATGCTACTGGTATTGCGCAGCACCTTCTAGCTATGTTTACCATTCATAGGCACTGTATACAGTCAGGAATGCCTAAATCTGCAAATTACGTGTTTTGTGGTCCTTCTCAAATGGTAGTAATCTTTTCGCCCTTACGATATTTCGCTTCATTCAGATCGAGGAATATATAAGTAAGAAGATGATCATGTATAGGGCTGTATATGAACCGAGTTCGAGCTGAACATGGGTGTGTTCGAACTCGGTTCGTTTAAATTTGGGCATGTTCGAGCTCGGCTTGAGTTCATTAAGAGCCAAAATATTAATGTTTGAACTCGGCTCAAGTTCGTGAGGATGAGATTTGGGCTTGGCTCGCTTAACTCGTTTAATAATACGAGCCGAACTCGAGTTCGGAAACTCGACTCGCATTCATGTTCAATTCCAATCAAACCTCTAAAATTACTCAAAATTCTCAAATCATTCAAGCATAATTAATAAAAAACGATAAATAGAAGATACAGGAGAGATGCAGAATCAATCAAAAACACTAATTGATGTAGATTGAAAACTTGGTTTTGTGGGCGATAGCTTTGCAGATCGAAAACTTGGCTTTGCGGCTTTAAAGGTTGAGCCCTTGGCTTTGCAGGCGATGGTTTTGCAGATCGCAAACTTGGCTTTATGGCTTTGAAGGTTGAATCCGACGGTAGGTTGAGTCCGGCGACTTGGAGATGATGGCGGCGAAGATAGCGACGTGATGTCCGTTTGTTAAGACTGGAGAGAGAGAGAGAGAGAGAGAGAGAGAGAGGGTCTGTGCGATTTGTGTGTGTGTGTGTGTGACGAGGTAGGGGACGGAAGTGCGACTGTGTGTGAGTGCAGAGTGCGGCTGTGTGAGATTTGTGTGGTTTAGGTTTTAGTTTGAGTATATATATATATATATATATATATATATATATATATATATATATATATATATATATATATATATATATATATATATATATATATATAGGGTTTTTAAGTGTTTGGGCTTCATAGATCGGATTATTTAAGGGTTGGACTTTATATTTATAAGTGGACTTGGGGTTTTGGGTTGACTTAAAGGCTTAGCGTCCAGGTCCTCCAGCTTAAAATTTATTTTAAATGTAAATATTAATTTTATATGCATATTATTATTAATTTATTATTTCTACAATCTATTCACGAACATGTTTGTAAATATTTTAGTGTGTTCATGCTCGACTCGTTTAATAAACGAGCCCTGAAAACCTGTTCATGTTCGGTTCGTATATTATATAAACGAACGTGAACGAGTTTTGTAGAGAACGAACCACGAGCCGTTCATGAACGGCTCGGTTCATTTACAGCTCTAATCATGTATATGACATTGTATTGAAGATAAGTACAGAATGGTTGTATTCCTTACGAATTTGGATAAAAGTCATCCACTGATCAAACCATCCCCCAATTACTATACATGTTCTCACATTTCATTATAAACTCTGCAGTCTGCAGATGTAAGTTGTGAGATGAATAGTTTATGTAATGCAACATGCATTGGGATTTTCATCAGAAAAGAGCTGAGGTGCAGGTGGGATTCTGTCCATGACATAAAGAGGCTGGTCTTGGTAATAATACACCATCCTTTGCATGCTTTGTTCCTCTAATTGAATGTTGACTCCTCCTTCATCCTCTTTCTTCTCACTACCTTTGTCTTCGCCACCCTCTTTCTTTTCTTCTTCCGGTGGTTTATTCTCGCCGCCGACTTTCTTCTCCTCGGCAGCGGCTTCTTCCTTCTTCTCTTCTGCTGGCTTTTCATCTCCTTTTGTCTCTTCTTGTGGTTTCTCAGGTACTGGTTGTGGGACGATTTTCGCTTGCTTTTTCGTGCGCCTGTACACGTACTCCACGAGTCTGTTTGCGTCCATTGTCCCAGTTACTGTCACTTTTCCCGAGCTCAGCTCTGTTTCCACTGTTCTTACCCCTGTGATACGATACCATAAGTATGTAAGCAACAGCCCAGATGTGAATTAAATCCTTGATCACATATGTAATCTTTGAAGGATTGTGACAACTTGATAGGTATGGGTGTCGACTATAACATGACATCACATGTTGGCCAAAGTCCACATTTGTACATACATACCCCTATCTTTATGCCTTTTTCTTTCTCAGGGACTCAATACACACAGAAAAAGGGAAAAAGCAAAGAGAAAGACTCTCTTCCTCTCTAACTCGCTCTGGTTGCTTCACTTAAAATTGGTATTTGTACAGTAGTGAGCCATATTACCACTAGTACTCAAAATTTGGCCAGAAACATTTTTAGGAAGAGTAACATTACAAGTTTGCTTATATTTCATTTTGATTCAACAATTACCTTTAAGGCTCATATTGGAGCTCCTTTGACTTTGGAGGATCCAAAAATCGCTTGTGCCGTTTACTAGAATATTCATTACCTCTAGTACGATGTTTATTGTACCCTGTGGAAGTGCCGTGGAGGGCTGGTGAAAAGGAAGATTTCCTTACATAGGTAGTATGCCATTTATCTACATGAAACCTAACCAAGAGTGTGTTGAGAGATATAAACCCCTCATTGGGTATCAATCCCACATCGGGTAAGTAATAAACAATACTTCAATATATATGTCTTGTAGGCCTCTCTTTCCCTTCATAGCCAATTGGTTATGAGGTGGATGTTTTCACGGTGTACACTATGGGAGGAACCAATAACCTAGTGCCCCCCCCCCCCCCCACAAACAAAGTAATAAGAAATAGGAAGGACAAGAATGCATGCAGTAGTACCTTTCATTTTGAGTATCTTGCTCTTAAGTTGCTGTGCACAGGCCTCGCAGTGCATATTAACAATAAGTTCCACACTAGTTGATTCGCTAACCTGGACAAATAAAAAACACATCCATAAATGAACTCAGAGCACTCTTTTCCCTCTATATAAATTGAGGGTATGATTGATTGAAAAAAGGAAGTAACAAAAGGATAAGGTATTAGACCTGTGAAGCAACAACTTCTGGTACAGGTTCACCCTCAGCTGCAGGTACTGGGGACACAAGTTTCACTCTTCTCTTTGTTTTCTTCATTATCTTGTTGCATATGGCTTGAGGCTCCACTACTCCCTTTATGGTCACTTGGTTTAGCCCCATATCAATCATCACCCCCTCAACTCCTATATGGTAACAATCAACAATCACAAATTGCATACAGTTAGTGCATGAGACTAAGGAAAGGCAAAAAAGTAATGTCAGGCTTCCAAAGTTTTAGTATAAAATTTGATTCCAAAATGAGGTTGCATGTTCAACTTCTGTACTCCATGCATTTCAAATATACCTCCCCACACACACAAACAAGACTGCGCACACACACCTCTGATCCTCAAAATGGATCTCTCAATCTTCTTTGCACATCCTACACAATGCAAATCTACGAACAACACAACGGGGGAGGGTGGCTTAGGCTCTTCCTTCTTCTCTTCTGGCTTTTCTTCTTTTTTCTCCTCTGTTTTCTCTTCTTTCTTTTCCTCTACTGGCTTAGTCTCTACCGGAGCTTGTTCCTGTTTCAGTACATCTACCATGTAATTTGAGCTAATGGAAATAAAAAAAAAGATTCAACAGCTAGCCATTAAATTACCTCTTTTGCTGCTTCACCCATTGGCTCTATTAACAACCCCCTTACTTATAATTGCGAAATGAGACCAATAAAGTACTCGAACAAGAGAATGAGCAGTAGGAGGAGGGAGAGAGGCCTATGGATTAGAGTTGAGTGTTTTTATATGTAGAAGGTAAAACTGGAATGAATGGACGGTGCGATTATTGCGCTAATAAAGCGAAGTCCCTGATGGCAGAGCACATGCAGAACCACCAACTATACCTGAAGAAACCTTTAAACAAATACTACTTTCTTTTAGTATTGATAAGCTGTAGGGAAAAGAAGGGAGGGAACTCCAAGGAGCAGGGCAAGCAAATTTATAGGCACAAGGTAAGGTAATTGGAGTGTGAGTTGGGGTGGTGGTGGGGGAAGGGGGATAATTCCTATTTTTTGTCTGTTGTATCAGAGTACAAATGTAAATGTTGCCCAAGTTTTTATGTTACCGTGATGTGAGTCTAGGCCACAACCTATATATATATATATATATATAGGATCGTGATCCATTGCTAGCGCTAGCACTGTTGCTAGCGCTAGCACTGTTGCTAGCGCTGTTTGGCCGTCCGCTACATAATGTAGCGGACGAAAATTGGCCGTCCGCTACATAATGTAGCGGACGAAAATTGGCCGTCCGCTACATTATATAGCGGACGGTGCTAGCGCTGCTAGCGCTAGCAATGGATCACGGTCCATATATATGGATCGTGATCCATTGCTAGCGCTAGCACTGTTGCTAGCGCTAGTACTCGGTCTAGCGCTGCTAGCGCTAGACCGAGTATATATATATATATATATAATCCTATAGGTGTGGCTACATTTCAATCTGATGCAGGTGTTTAGCCAAATATGTAATGTTTAGATCAGCAAATACGCAGGAAAGCTGAAAGCACCTTTTGACACAATACTGGTCGGCAAAGGAAGTACTCGGTCTATTTTCCCTTTTTCCATTTTAGTTCTCTCAGAAACCAGCTTTAGGGGTTAGGGATGGTTGGATGGTTGATGGAAACGTGGGGATGCAGAAAGGGTTTTTGTTTTGCGTATACAGATCTGTGTACTTGAAAGTTGGTGGCACATGGGCTTGTTAACTTCAAGTCCATGCCGCCTCAGATCACCAAAGCTTGTTTCATCTTCCCTTTCTTCAAAGTTTCCCAATTTCTATATTGCCCTTTTGTAATGTTTTTGGGGGAAATAGATGGCTTCACAGTGTGGTAACCTATGCTCTCTCTCTTTCACTGATTCAGTTCACAACACCAAACTGGTGTGACTTGGGATTCTTTTATCAGGACATTTCATTACCTACCATACCAAACAGCTGCCACATGATGAAGATTGATATTCTCAGCTCTCATTTATCTCCTTCTACCGTATCCACACTTGCCATACTTTCATGGACAAGTTAGAACCCACCCTTTCTTGTTCAGTTTGTTATCTATCCTTGAATAGGAAAAAGGAAGAAGGTTTGGATCAAAAGCTAAAAAGGGGCAAACTTTGTACCAGCAAAGAAAGGATATGAGCATCTTGCTTAGTCTGTTACTTGGGGGAAATGGCTCAGCAAATGGGACACCATTTGAAGTCCCACCTTGAAAAAGATTTTTTTTGTCATAGGGAGGACCAGAAACAACACTTAGAAAGGAGGCGGAACTAATTGCAAGACGTTAACGGGGTGGTCTAGCACAAACAAGTTTTGTTTGAATTAGGCACAAGAAAATAACACTATATTGATGAGACGCTACTTTCGACACACTGACACGTAATCACTTACATTCACTAAAAGATGTCTAAAATAATCCCTCATTATCTGGGATCGAAAAGCGTGGAGTAGTAAACATAAAAGTGGGAGATAATTGATCATCATAAAAGAGGAAAAAATTGAAACAGACCGAATAGCTTTGTTATCCAAATCTAGTATCATTCAAACTAAAAGGTGACAGCCGGCTAGAAGATGGCCCAACAGAACTATATCCTTAGGGGATAGGGGATCTAGATCGTCTGCTGTAACTAGGGTTACAGTTGACATGCTCTGTGAAAACAGAGAATGTTTATATGTGGTTATAGATTGTTTGTTCCGACTAGGCCGAGAGGCTAACAAGAGAATCCTTATCAGAGAAACCGTGGGGGCCAACTATCATTACAAAAAAGTTGATTAGCTGCAGCATCTAGACATTTGCTTTGTCTACTTAGAAAGCAATAGAACCCAACCGTCCATTAACTTTAAAACTTCAGGTTCAGTGTCCACGAATACTTGTGGAATAATTACCTCTAGAACCTAAGATTTTTTACCGAGGCTTTATAGCTCTATGATGATGTTTACCAAGATATTAGATTCCCAATCAGGCATTCTGTTACATTCTATTGTTGTAGCCAGTCAAATTAACATTGAAGCAAGCAGTAAAGATAAAGATGACATACCCTATGGTCTACAGAAGCTTACAGGAGGAAATGTACACTTCTGCGTGAAAGAGCCATTACAACCAGAACAGCCATAGATGACTGAAACATATTCACCTGTTCATACTCGAACATCGACTTTTGTGCTCTAAGAACCTTTTTCTTCATATTTCGTTTGTCACTAAAATGCAGATCACAAGTTTTTTAGCCATAAAATGAAGTTTATCCTTATACCATATGAAGGTATAAGGATAAACTTTCATTACCTACCATTTAAGCATTTATCCTGCAACTCACAATAGTTACTCTAAAATACAGTTTCAAAGGCTCGTAATTGAAGATGAGACGTTATCTTGTCCTTGAAACGTCGAGGAAGCGGGATAGCATGCTATACCCCCAACCCGATTTTGGCCCATAGTTCTTCGGCCCAACCTGCCCTTTGCCACTCCTAATAGCATCGAATGGTCAGGCAATCAATTGTATTTTTTGGTAGAGGGAATGATGTAGAATACCAATAATTTCTTATTCCTGATCACATGATATTGTCAATAATTGTGATGGAGTTATGTCACTGATTTTAGAAGAATTTTATACATGATTGATGGAGGAGATAGGGCTTGCTACTATTTATATCCAGAGCTAAACATTATGTGTATCAAAATCGTCTGTTATTGTAAACATTATCTCTCATTATAATCGGGTGTGATCCCGAGTCTTTAGCGACAAGATAAATGTGGTTTAAAATACTCTAAAGATAAGGGTCACTTTTGCATTTGCTTTCGGCCTTTTTGATCTAGCTTTGGTCCTATACTGGATTCAATGCAAATACAAGGATTGCACACTTTAGCCTATATTTTGGCACCTAATTTAGGCCCAAGCATGCCAATAACATTAAGGAAGCATGCGTCAAGTCCCATCAACCCACCCAATGAACTAACGTGTCACTATAAGTTTACATTTCCAAATGAATCTACAGGTGGCTACCATATTGTATGTCTGAAGCACTAGCAGGGACTAAATTTGACCAAGTGAGCTTTCTTATCCAAGTAACATCAAGATTTAAGGCATCCCAATATTCCCATATAAATTCCAAACAAACCTACAGCCAGAATTACCATAGGCTTATACAAAGATGATGAACTTGGGCACAGTGCTGGAGGAGCCTTTGAGACCATGGACAGAGCCTCCACATGATCTTCTACAGGAAGATTCTCGTTTGAATCTACCTTCGAACTCGGTTCTAGAACAGCCATGGAGTCAATATGGGATACATCCTGGTTTTCATCTGCGCTAGCCACAGCAGCAGAAGTATGCGTCTCTGTAGCTTCTTCAACCTGCACAACAAATTTCGTTGACTGCCTAAGCTAAGTAGCATGAACAATTACCAGTCTAGAGAGAGAGATTAAAAAAAAAAGATTCGAGAAGAAGATATCACCTGAGTGACTGTTGGTGTCAACTCATTGCTTATCTCAACACATCTCGAATATTTGGGCCGACCGAGGGTAACTGATCCAATTTGAAGTTTCGTATGAAAACGGATTCTTCTTGGTGCAGTTCCTTGAGCTGGCCCACACAAAAAGCTTGGTGTTCGGCTAGAGCAGGCAATATTCTCTGCATTAGTACAAGAGTGATCGATACCCTCAACTGCACCATTGTTATTGTGCGATTCTTCAAGACGACGGAGGGAATAAAGCACTTGTCTGTCAGCAGGAGGAGCAGATGAAGCATCTAGTCTGTTTTGAAGGATATTGAAATTTCTGCTATGCTCAGTAATGGCAACATTAGTGGTTAAGTCAGGAGTTAAGTAAGCTTCTGAAATTGATTCCATCTGTAAAGGAGCCTTTTTCTCGTCGTTCTTCTCATCCGAACCCCCTCTAAAATATCCTGGAACAACCTGATTTGCACAAGGACAACAGGGCCTAATGAAATTGGAACTTCTTTGAAAGACGAAGTAATTATTTGCCTAAATGTTCAAAAGAGGGGGGAAAGATTTGCATCCAACCCTTCTTCAATTAAGGCATTTTAAACAACCCTCAATATTGTGGTGAGCCTCAAGAAACAAGAATCAAGCAAAGAATCTCACCGAGCTTCCATGTACCTGTCCTTGGGCCACTGGAAAATCTGTCAAGCTGCATGATCCACTGTCCTTAAGAAAGGCCATCATAGAAGTGTTTATATCCAACATTTGAACAGCGCTCTGATGCTGTGTCCTGCGACAATCATTACTGAAGTCTAAGTAGGAAGATCCAAGCTCAAACTGCAACTGTAAGTGCAACGGGGAGAAGATTTTTGCATCTGGTGGCTTCAATACAGGCTCATAAAAATCTCTTGGTGCTTTTCCCGGCTCTTGATCCTGCTATAATACGAAAAAGAAAAGAATTAGCACAGCATTTTGCTCACCTTCTTATTCACTACAAAAATTTAATATTCTGTTCTCGTCACCTGGAAAGATGGTGTGTCCAATACTCGATCTTCTATACGATTAGCATTAACTCTAGGAGTGTCAAGAAATAATCTCTTAGAATGCGGCTTCGCAATAGGGTAACAAAATTTTAGTGTATTTTCTAACTCCAGTTCCGGCTACAGTACCAAACAAGAAAAAAATAAGCAAAATGTTTGCTTTGCTCCTCATTTATCACAGGATCATAGATTGAAAATCTAGATCGAAGTTCAGCTATTTTTCGTACCTTAATAGATGACATGTTTAACACTCGACCATCTGTGTTATTGGCGATTCGCCAGATATTGTCAAGGTTTGTTCTCTCAGTATGTGGCTCCATCATAACCTCACAAAAATCCCTCGGTGCTTGTTCCAGTATTCGATCCGGCTACAATACAAAAGAAGAAAGAATAAGCGAAGAAAGTAGTTGATTAGGCTTCTAAGTCGCCAGAAGAACATGTTTTGAATGGCTAAACCGATATTCAGTTTATCTTCTCACCGGGATTGATGTTATGTCTAAACCTTGATCTTCTTTATCATCAGTGATATAGCTGGGCTTGTCAAGGTTTGTTCTCTCAGAATTATTAGTGGCACACCCTCCAACCCTTGAAGTTCCCGTTTCAGCTTGCCTGCCCAATAGTGGAGTTGTCTGCTTCGACTGTGTATCTCCAGTATAGAGTTTACCTACTCTAGGAGAACAAACAATATTTTCAACCTCATCACCGTCTGAATTTCCAATGTCCTTATCTCGCTTTTCATAATCGTCCTTAAATTTTAGACGGCAGAGTACAAAGCCACCCTGCATTTGACTATCATGTGTTAAAATACAGTTTTGTGAAGCCAGCAATAAATATAATTCTCTCAGACACAAAAATGAGAAACAAGCAAAACATGTATCGGGTTGCTTCCTCTAATTTACATGATTTGTGAGAGAAACACGTGAACTGTCCATGGCCTGCAAACTTCAGTTTGTAATAAGCCACTACGTGTTGGTTGTAGGTGCAGGACCTGTTGTAGACTCGACACCTACGTGGTGCTCCTCTCAAGAAATGCTCATTCATGCGTTTAAGTGATTTTCCTAGGTTCTATTGTTTTGACGCAAGGTTGCAGCAGATCACTAGAAACTTAACACTATTACAGACTGGCTTGAACGGAAGACCATTGCAAGGATCTTAGTTTCCAGACTCTTAACCAACTTTTGTACCTTGATTCCCGTCTCTCTGTCTTACTTCCTTTGCCCACCAGTTGAATGCCAACATATGACACATACTTATGCCAGTGCCGTAAGTATATGCTACTGCTCCATTCATCATACGAAGCATGTTATCTACAGTTCGGTTATATGCTCTAAGCATTAGCTTGAAAATCACAGGACTCCATAGCTCGAACATCCAAGAAATCGGAGGGAGGGAGGGGGGGGGGGGGTTGGAATACCTTAGACCACTCCATACCTCGACCTAATGCATATTCATTCGACTCATTGGTCCGATTTCATGCCAAGACTTAATTCCCTAAAATGGCACCTTAAGGATCTCACATAGTGACAGAGTTCTGCACTTCCAGCTTGGGTGCCATTTGTTCCACCACCACCACTCACTCGTATCAGGCTGGGATGTTCTTGAAGACCAGAATAATGCTTTCTGCCACGGAGGTAACCTAGAGCTTCTATGTGAAGTGGTACTGACGCCGCGTGGATTACAAAGAACTAGTTTTGCTGTGCCGATCCCAAACATTACGTGGTAGTAGTACATCATCAAAAATGATGAATGCACTCCAACAAAACCCTCTAGCACTCCGTAGACAAAAGTAACGCCATAGAGGAGCACAATTGGCCTCTTTGCAAATGCATTTATCATTACGCTACAACAAAATCTGACAACAAACTCATTAACTTCGGTAGACATTAAGCATAACCTGTGCAGCGTGGGTGCTATCAACCGTCCTATCAGTAGCATGATACTCATGGATTTTCCAGCCAGTCCGCTTAGCTTTAGAACCACGGCCAGTATGGAAAACCAAAATCTTCTTTCTGCCGATCTCCTTCCTACCGAACTTGATCCGCCTATCGTTACCCGTAGCTTTCCAGTACCCGCCCTTGGTCGCTCTCCTCACACGCCCTCCATTCGGATACCTTCTATCATTTCGACAGAAGAAGTACCACTCATTATCATTCGTCTCTATCACCGACAAACCTGCATTCACAACGGATACCATTCGCTTAATGGAATTTCATTTCAAATTTCAACCTATACTTGTTCCAGCAACAGAAAATAAAACCATTACCAGGTAAGTCGGAAGGCTCCCATTTGCAAATATCAACCTCTGGAATAATACTGACTTTCTCCTCAAAACCGTTGATCTTCAACCGTAGGTAGTGATCAATCAGTTCTTTATCTGTGGGATGAAATCGGAATCCGACAGGCTGATAGTTTTTGCATGCCATACCGGTATATCTGGGACTCAAGACGCAGAGCTGGAAGCTTCAAAGAAGGAGAAGAAGAGAGGGCATGGAAGAACAAGGGATATTGATGGAATTCGCTTTTCAATTCTACGAATATCTAACCTCATCTTCCTTGGAATTTCAGAAGGGACGATATGCTTGTTATGTGATTTGCCTTCCGTCCAAAATGTCATTACTCTTTTTAATGGTGGATTTGTCTCAACTATGCATTCGCTTATCAAAGATACCTCACAAGACGGTGACTAACATCTTGCAGGAAACAACGAACTAGCGCTCCGCAATTGATGTTCCATGCTCCCATTGCATAAGCATTTCTCAGGCGAACCTGCAGTCGTGACGTGGGTTTGCAATATGATTCAGTCAAATCGGGTCTGTTTCGCATCCTAGCGAGTGAACTAAACAAAGCAGGTATGAGACGTGATAATCTGATAAGATGGTCCATCGATACTTCCGAGGACAAAGCCGGCCGTGTCTTTGCGGGTAACATTCAAATCTTTATTCAAGAAATCATAAATGGAGCATCGTAGAGATGGAACTACCGATGTCATAGGCGCTGTTGCCTAAAACAAACGAAAAACAAGTCTTTTTAAACTTCCTTGGTTCTAATCCTCCTACTACACTTGCCACCATCACTTCGGCTTTGCTCTACTCTCCAGTTAGCACACTACCATCCTAAGCCACCTCAATCACCAACCATCGCCGTAACATCTCAGTCAAAATATGGCAGTAGTAATCATTTGATATTATATATGCATGAATATTGTCCAGAATCCCGGCCATGTGTGTAATACCAAGTACCAAATTACGGGGGTATGGGACATGCAGTCCTGAGTCGGCATAAATTCTGTGTACAAGTATACTGGTTCAAAGATCGACTGATAACCATTGTCAATGCCCACAGTTGCACAGGACATTTTGAGGCAAAAAATTTACAGCCGAATTGCATGTTGGTGATCATTCAAATAAATTTCTGCCAGAGCAGTGTGTAGTGCTGCTCCGATTGGCAGGACATCCTCGTCAAGAAAGAAGTGTGGCGAGTGTGGGGAGTGAATTGAACCCACGGTCTCGTTTCTAATTCCAATGCTAAGCATTACTCCCGGAATCAATTCTTGATAAAAGGCAAAGTCTTCACCAGCCATCACCTTGTTAGCCACCTTAACATTCTCAGGACCAAGGAGGATTCTACCAACCCTATCCACATGTCGATGCAACGTCTCGTCATTCACACACGCGGGATATGGTGGCATATCTTCTTTTCTCATGTCAATGTATGCTTTACATCTGTGTACGGCCGCCTGTCCTTCAATAACCTACAAGCTCCACGCATTTAGGTATTACTAGCTAAGTCATACACAAACCAGTGACTGCAATCAGATGCTTACCATTCTTTCAAAGAAACAATCTATCAACGTATCAGAGACTTCAGTAGATTCATGGCAATAGAGAACAGCTAATTAGGAGGGAAAAAGAACCAAATTCAAACATATAATCAAGAGCAGTGAGTTGAAACAAACTTATTTCCGCCCTTTTGGTAGAAACTTAAATCCAGACTCGACACTGATCTTGTCATAGTATCATAGTAGTTGGCCAGAACAAAAAAGAGAAAGCAAAATAACGAGGAACGACAATGACTAAAGTCAAAAGAAACATGAACAATCACATTGTTTACAGGGGGAAATGTGGACACTGATGGACCCCAGTAGGGACGACAGGAGCAGCCATTTTCACCTGGGACTCGAAGCTTTCATAGTCTACCATAATTAACCCCCCCCCCCCCCCCCAAACACCTCCTCCCCCAACCTGATTACGATTTATGACACATGCCCCACTCTTTTCTCTAATCCCCGAGTTCGGCATGTGAAAATGGACACGTCATGTCTGTATAGTTCTTCACAGCCAAATTTTTTTTAACAAATCTATATTATCTTAACACACGCATAGCTCTCACAATATCTATACCACCATTGTGCACTATTCTACAATCTAAATTAAACAAAAAGGAGCATGGCAAGATGTTTCTTAAACGTGAAATTTGATAATTGGATGAGATTGCTGAAACTGGATGGTGTGAGAACACAAACCACCAAAATAAGCTGTAGAATGTTAGCCAAACAGAACACCTGAAACATTTGAGGAAAATGGATATGCAACAGCTGTTGCTTATTTCTAATATATTGTGAAAGAATATCAACATGCGGTGTCAAGTTCATTGTTAGCTAATACCTCTTTAACTCTGTGTTGAAGCTGGTGCAAGCCTTCAGTGGTAAGACTCCTCAACGTGCCACCTATTTCAACGTATGAAGGAATAATATTTGATGCCGTCCCACCTCTGACATAAGTAACAGACAGCACCTTCAGCCGAAAGCCCGAAGATTAGCAGTGCATCATTTCAAGTAACATACGGAGTTATTTAAGATCAGCTTTCACGGAGAAGTACTATTTATGAATGTATGGACTTTTGACAGGAAAGCTCCTTTCTTAAGAAGTTAAGATCATAAATTGGTTATGCTATATAGGAGACCATAAGAGAAATATAAGTTGGGTCCTATTGAAGCAGAGGAGGAACCTGACATCAACCACTTCCAGATTCATTGATATGTAAAGCAAGAAAGAAAAATAGGGAAGCACAAGACAGAAATATAACATCATAGCAACATACTTGACTTTCGAGAGGATCTACTTCTCTGGATATGAGCTGTTGCAATGCTAACATTGTAAACGATGCTGCAAGTACTGGGTCTACACTAGTGTGAGGTTCTGCAGCATGCCCACCTTTTCCTACTATTTTTGCTTCAAAGAAGGATACAGCAGCTAAAACAGGGCCTGGAAGAGTCTCGATGCTTCCTGTTGCTGCTGTATAACTAACGTGCATTCCAAATATGGCTTCAGAGTCACCAAGAGCACCTTCTTTTATCATGTAAGATGCACCAGCACCTCCCTCTTCGGCAGGTTGAAATATCAGTCTCACAGTTCCCTTCAACAGGATAAATGGGAAAACTCATTGATAATATCTACCAACTTGAGTTAGAACATGAGAAAAAATCCCACAAACACGTTGAATAGTGACTCCTGAACAATTCAGCTATTATAAAAATCAGGCCAAGGGTGTTGAAGTATTATGCCGGAGCTGATTAGAGTCAATAAGTATGACTTCCCATTTGTTTCCTTTGCCAAGCAAACTGGTAGTAATATCTACCACAAGTATAGGAACAATGATAATTGCTATCATTGGCTTAAGTAGTCCAATGCAGCACCAGAACTTCAGGGAATTCACATAAATTAGGCTTGTAAGTAGCACAAAAGTGATTGCATTCCAAAAAGAAGACAAGTCAGATCCTGTTCCTCTCTTGGAATGTCACAAATAGAAGTTGGATTATAAGCTTACTATATATGCAAAAGTTCCACTCTCAACATGCAGTGCGACCCACCCCCAAAACCCCAAAACACACCCACCCATCCCCTTCTGGTATTTTGATCACAGTATCAAGGATCAGAAATTCAATCATCACCATATTGAGAATACACAATGAGACTACTCACCGAAGTGCGACATCTATATCTATACATATATAAAAGCACGTATGGGCTTAAATGGCTAATCCTTTCTTTCCTTAAAATACCTTTTTCTAATTGATATTTCCAAAACAAGGTTATGAGTAAGGGTGTTTTTGACCTATAACATTTTTTTTATTATATACCCTTTTTAAGTTAGAGTGTTATTTGAAAATGAGGGTATTATTGACTTCTCATATCTATACATATATAAAAGCACGTATGGGCTTAAATGACTAATCTTTTCTTTCCTTAAAATACCTTTTCTAATTGAAATTTCCAAAAAAAGGTTATGAGTAAGGGTGTTTTTGACCTATAACATTTTTTTTATTATATACCCTTTCTAAGTTAGAGTGTTATTTGAAAATAAGGGTATTATTGACTTCTCATAGGATATAAAATCCCTTTCCTTAAAACCCTCTTATTAGGATATATATATGTTTTGATTAGAGTTAAGGATTGTTTTGACTTTTGATTTAAAACTTTTTTTCATTAAATACCTATTTTTAATAAGAGTATGACTAAAAAATAAGATTGTTTTTAACTTATCATATGGTAACAAGCCTCTTTCGCGAAAAAACCTTTATTGAAACCCTATGAAAATTGTATAAAATCACCCTTGAACTCATGCATGCTCTTTAATTATTGAAAAACTTCCTGTCAAATCATACCACCTCCATTTACGTTAAAACTAAATTATCTTAGTTATTATACGTTCTTCATCATATTTGATTAAAGAAAATAACTTATAGAGAATAGAGTATTCTATAAATTTCTTCAAGAAATATAATATACCTAAATTAAATTGAATATTATTTCAGAAACTCAACCTTTTTAATTTTTATTTCATATTTCTATGTTGATGCGTATGCTACATAAATTTTATTACAAACATATTAGAATATTGAAACTATCGTAAACTTGAAGTTTAATTCTAGATTTTGAATACAAACATATTGGTATAAGGAAGTTGTCGTAAAATTAAAAAATTTTAGGATTTCTAAATACATACGTAATCCTGATTGGAGTTAAATGGCCAATCCTTTTTTTTTCCTCCTTAAGATGCCTTTTTTAAACTGAAGTTTTCATACAAAATTTGTGTTGATTAAGGGTGTTTTTTAATTGAAACTTTTTTCCCCATCAAATACTCATTTTGAATTAAAGTGTTATTAAAAAAAATAAGGGTCTATTTGCCTTCTCTTAGGATATCAAGTATTTTTACTTAGAATACATTTATAGAAACCTATGCTTTAGTTATAGTTAATGTTATTTTGTCTTTTAGTAAAAAATATATTTGAAAACATATAAAATCACCCTAAACCTCCTGCATGTTCTTTGACTACCGAAAAATTTCTATCAAAATCTACCGCCTCCATTCACATTAAAGCTAAATACCTTAGAGCCACTGCATCTTCTCCATCAATTTCGATTAATGAAAACAACTTGTAAAGAATAATTTTTTTATAGCTTTTAATAATAAACATAATATACCTGCACTAAGTCATTCCTTTTTTATTTTGTAAAACACAAATGTATATTGATGTGTATGCTACAAAATTTTCAATAATTTAGCATGTATATATATTTCAATGCAAACATATTTGTACATTGAAACTATCATATAGCTGAAGTTTAATTCTAGATTTCTATTGAGGACACATATTAGTATAAGAAAGCTATCGTAAAACTGGAATTTTAGAAATTTTAAATGTATACGAATTGCTAGATCATAGAACTTTACTTCTAATTGTAGCTTAAGTTCTTGGCAATTACATAATCTTATATTCGTATTAAAGTTATTGGAATACCCTTGTGTTCATGACAACATATCCTTCATATAGTTATTATCTTTCTATGATCTACTGTATCTTGAGATATCATATATTTACATGATTATATATTATCAATATAGTTGATGTCTTCGTAGACTTCACTCTTATAAGTGATACGATTAGATGAAATTCAATTGATAAATATTCTAATTTATTTCGGATCAAATGATTAATAATTTTTTTTGAGCTTGAAAACTCTCAAGTTTTGATACGCAAGGGGTTAAATAATTAAAAAAAAATCTTGAACTATGTTTTTCAAGTTTAAAAGTTTTCTAGATATTTTGACTTTTTAAAAAGGTGAGGCTAATTCTACTGTTTTGATTAGCTCTAAACATTTTGACGCTAAAGAGATTCATTAATGCATCTTTTAGTGACAAAAAGATTATAAATATAATCAAAACGGGTAAGGATCTGGCCCTAGTGTATAAAATAATCTCAAGGGATTAAAATGGTTAAATATTTTTCATTAAAAATACCCTTTTAGAAATAAAAGGTTTGCAAAACATAAGTGTATTTTTTACTTTAAGAAGGCAAGATTAAACTACAATTTTTTTGGGCTAAATATAATCAATTTGCTGTTAAAGAGGTTAAAAGTTCACTAATGCATTTTTAAGTGACAAAAATGTGAGAGTGGATTCTTATAAATATGATACTAAGATTATGTTCACCTTTAAAGAAAATCCTATTATAATATAACCTTAAAAACTTTCAACGTCAAAAGAACCCATGTCTCTAAGTTTAGAGTGAAATTACAATCAATTACACTAAGTTTTAAAAGGTAAATCTATATTGATCCATTAAAAAAAATAATTTTTTGCTTATTTCATCAATATGTATTTTTTAAATGTCAATACTGCCTCAATCTACAAGGTATATACAATATAAAAATTTACAAAATCCTAATTTTACAAAACAGAGTTTCAACCCAAATTCTCCCCCCACCTTGCCGCCGCACTTTCCTCTGCAAAACACTCAGGCTAAAAGTTAACAAACTGGCTCAGCCCCGCCGCCGGCTTCATCCCGACGCGGCGAATGTCGGTCTCCACGTTATCCCCCCCCCCCAATCCGGCACCCTCCACCACCATAAACGTCCTCGGCAGTAGCACAAATATGAAAATCTCAAAGCCGCCAATCATTTATGTCTAGAACATTAGTTAAGTGTGTGTGTGTGTGTGTGTGTGTGCTATGAAGCACCGGTGCGACAGTCTGGGGGAAGCACCGGCACCGGATGCGCGTCGGGTGCGGGTGCGCGCTGGGTGCGGCATGGGTGCGCACGGGGTGCGTGTCTGAAACTATTTTTTTTCAATTTATTTTTTGGATCTTGGGTGCGGCTCGGATACGCACCCAGGGATTTTTGGCAGAGAGTAGAAGAAGAAAGAAAGAGAAGGAGGAGAAGAGAAGAAGGAGAACAAGAAAGGAGGAGGAGGAGAAGAGAAGAAACAACTTGCACCGGTGCGGCAAGGGTCTTCCGGCGACCGGCCCCCTCCTTGCCCAGATCTGAGTTGTGACGGCTATGTAATATATAAACAGGGCTAGAGTTTTTTTTAAGTTTCTCTTTATTATGTTTGAATCCCCCACTTTGTTAACAATCTTTTAAAATGGCCCCAAAATTTTTAAAATATGACAGAACTTCTACAAACTTTGTCATAATTGATTATGCACTTTCAATATTTCTAAAGCAGCCCTCAAAATTAATAAAATACCTTATTATTTGTCTAAAATAGCATTATTTTTCTTACATATAAATAATATATATTAATAAATTTTTGCCGTATCCCCGCCGCACCCGTGTCCTATTTTTTTGAAAAAATGACGTATCCGCGTATCCGCACCCGTATCGCACCCGCACCGAAATCCGTGCTTCTTAGTGTGTGTGTGTGTGTGTTTGTAGGCGTGTTAACTAGAGGTGTGGTGGGTTGTGGAAGGCTGATTGATGGTGATTGTGATTTGTGGAGGGTCGATTTGAAGCAGTGGTGGGTCATCTGATGGCTATGGGTGAATTGGACAGGTGATAGGCTGATTGGACGCAGTGGTAGGCTTATTAGTGGTGGTGAAAGGCTGCTCTGGTGGTGATTAATAACGGCGGCTGCAGTGGTGTTGGGTAGTATTTTGACACAAACAAGAATCTTATGCATTCTTCTTGTAGATTTTGAACCCCAAATTCAAATTTTTATTTTTGTTCATTTGGTTTGCTAAGTCATGATGATTTGCTACAAGTGATTGAATAGAGTAAGAAAGCTGTGATAATTTATTGGGATAAAAAGGCTAAAGAAAGGTAAGAAAGCTGAAGAACACAATGATGGTGGGATGCGACTATGGTGGGAAACGATTGTGGCCAGTTGGGGGGGAGGGTGTTTGTGGGAGCGTGTGTGTATTTTCTATGTGTGTTGAAGCAGAAAAAGTGTAAAGGGGTGATGATGGTAGGGCTGTATGGTGAGATGGAGAGACGAGGAATGACATTTGAAGAATTACATTCCTAGGTGATGGGCATTCTGGTCTTTTCATCTTTCAGTATTTTCATTCGGTCAAGGAGCATAATTGTTATTGTTCCAGCTAATGGGCACGCATGTTATTTTACCCTAACCTCAAGGTCATGGGTGCTATTAAGTCTATAATTTTCTTAGCTCTCAAAACCTTAAGACATAAGTAATAGTTTTTTGCCTTCTTATTTTGATATACATGTCTTTATTGATGAATGATCTGAAATTATTCTTAATAAACTTTTGTTGAATTTGTATTTATATTAAAATTGTAATGCGTATATATAAATAAGAATGAATAACATAAGTTTCTGAACAGTATTGAAAGTACGTAATTCATTACCATTATCTGATATCTACTTCACCCGTTTATTTCGCATTATAGATTTCAAAAAGACAGACATAGACACACTTGTATATAGACTTTTTAGATAAGTAGGTTTGATATTATCATATAAGTCTGTGTTAAAAAGAAGTCCTTATTTACTACTAAAATGAACAAGGTCATGCTAAATAAAAATAAAAGAGAGCTCTATAGTATACTATCAAGAGAAATTTAGAGTACACTATAGATTTTTTTAATTGAAAACTAGAAAAAAGAAAGTAAATAAGATTAAGCGTAATTTTAAATAAATTGTACGCAAACATCGGAACTTAAGATAGAAAAAGTTGAAAAAAGACTTGCTATGTATTTTAATCCTAAAATAAGAGATACATGAAAATTGTACTCCCTTCATCCCAAAGTAATTGATCATATTTGAATGCATGCTTATTTAAGATATAAGTCTTATTATATGAGTTTTTCATTCTATCCCGAGAGAGAGAGAGGGGGGGGGAGGGGTGGGGGAACGGGAAAGAAAATGGTTGAGTAGAGAAGTGAATTGGTCGAGGATCAAATGTGAAGAAAGAAGTTGAATAAGAAAAAGTGTACAAAAGGTAAACACATAAAAACACTTAAGCAATCTTTCTTAACTTGGAAATTGATCAATTTTTTTGAACAACTCAAAAAAGAAATATATAAACTTTTTGGGACAGAGAGAGTAATAGACTAAATTTGAGTTTGAAAGTAAGACCATGCTTTGTACAATTAACTTTTCATATTTCGAGTCTTTGATTAGTACTTAACAACTAATTTATTGTTATAATTTGATTATAATAGTCATCATAATTAATTTCAATTGTGTTTTTCATTAAGGTTAATAATATTTTTATTTTAAATTACTATATAACGTGCAAAGCACGTGATCCTTACTAGTGTCATTAAAAGCGTTAACCACCCTAAACTCCAAAGCACAATAAACATCAATCAAAATCACGACAGCAAAATTTGTTGCATGCAATTAAAATTTAAAAGTTACCTTGAGCTTATCTTTTCTTTGATTTAGTAATTTTGCAGCACCAAGCAACATCGTAGTGTGAGCATCATGTCCGCATCCATGCATTTTACCCCTGTTTTTGCTTTTATGCTCCCACTCAACCAGCTCCTATTATACATCATATCATATCATATCATATAAACGCGCAAAGTTATACGAAAACACACAACACCGGACAGTATATCGCGTGCGAGCACAAACACACAACACATAAAGAAGGCGGGAGCACATTCTCGTTTATCTAATCTAATTAACAAAATAAATCTAACCGTTCAAACATACTTGGATCGCAAATTACTAGTCGTTTAAAAGTCACTAAAATTTAAGAAGAGTAAGCGGAAATTAAAGCAATATATAATACCTGCAGGGGGAGGGCATCCATGTCGGCTCGAAGAGCAACAACAGGGGGAGAACCGGAGCCAATTTGAGCGACCAAACCGGTTTTGGCAAGTGGGTAAGTGTAACAAATACCGAGCTTGTCGAGTTCACTCCGAATAAGGGCACTGGTGTTGCGTTCTTCGAATCTGAGCTCTGGGTTTTCATGGATTTTCCTTCTTATTGACACTAACCAATCTCTATCTCCGTTAGCCGAGCCCAGAATTTCTTTTCCATAGTCTTGATCATAACTGCCCTGAATTGCAGAGAGGGAAGAGAGACATACAAGCAATATCGACACAAATTGGGGAATCAACGAAGTAACCATCTTTGACCTTCCCTGGTATATTCCGGATAAGTTGTTCGATGTTTCTGTCAATTATATCAAGAATAAGAACAAAGCGGAACCCTTTCACATCGACACTCTCTTTGAGTACACCGATTTTCAAAGTACTGGAATAAATCACACCTAACTTATTTAAAAGGGATAAAAATATTAGCAAAAGTAGCACGCACCTTTTAACTTGATTGACTAAATAAATAAATTTGGTTTCCTATACTTATAGTTTCTTTTAGGAGAGAAGAGAAAGAAAAGTGCATCTTTCCTCCCTTTTCTCTAGTTTGTGAGTTTTTTTAAGGAGAGAAAAGAAGAAAAATGGAGGAAAGTTTGAGCCTCTTTTATCACTAACTCTTTCCTCCCAAAATTGGGAAGAAAGGGAAAGAAAAGAAACTCTCATAAGTGGTATTTTAATAATACCCATAATATCCTTGAGATTATGATGATGAAATTTTTAATGATTTTTATGTCCTAGGGTTTTTTAGAAAAGCATATCATACTATTTATTACAAACAAACAGAAGAAGTGGTGGCTAGCTTCATCTCCTACAATCTTAAGTAAGTGTCACAAATTTATTCTTTTGAATTTTATGAGCCCTTCTTAACATGTATAAGCGTATTGCGTATTTGTAATCAACTCGTGACTTTTATTGTGGCATTATTCGGGGATGTGAGACTTATCATATTATTATAGTATAAACTTTTTGTGATGTCCTTGATGACCAAATTTCTTTTCCCGTCTGAATTAAATTCTTAATTTGGATCGTACTTTAAAGTCTTTGTTTAGATTAGTACACTATTGTATAAGGGTAAATATGTAATGTTATATTTTTTTTTCTTTTCTTCCGAAGTTAAAAATAAAGAAAATAAATAATATTTTATTTTCTCTCTTAAACTCACAAACAAGAGGAAGAAAAATTATATTCCTTTCTCTTCTCTTCTTTCCTCTTCCTTTTTTTTTTTCTCTCCTCTCAAAACTCGGCTATTAAGGACTTGCAGCAGGAAAGAAGTAATTTATTATTTTCATCGATAATGGAGACTCCCAAAGCAAAAGGTGAACGTATACTTAAGAGCTCCATTGATTGTCTCAGCTTAGGAGCCCCGTTGGTTGTCCCAAGACTAACGTCTTGGGTCTCTATAATTAAGATTAAGATTGATTGATAGGGGGTAGGTAGTGTTTTGCAAGGTTACACATAAGTTTATGTTGGAATATATGAATTTCAGCTGAACCGTACCAAACTGAAATTTCTACAAACCGAGTTGATCAATAGACACTAGAAATTATTAATATGTACACAAGATTAATAACCAAAAAGAATGTTATCAGTGTTACCCTAAACGGCATAAGTATTAGAGGGCGCTAAATATACAAAAAAGCTCTGTTCTCTAAGCAACATCAAAAAAACTTATGGTACCCTAATACGCCAACAACTATGACCAACAAAACTACAAGCACTAGTACCCTGGAAATATAAACTGATGATGCAATGCAGATCAGTGCCGGAGGAGCCTTGGAGGTCACCGACAGAGCCCTAGCCTGGCTGCCAATTGAATAAGTAGCCTTTGAATTCAAATCCAAACCCACGTCTTGAGGAACTGAAGTATCACTGGCAAATGTTGAAAGAGATATACCCTGGGTGTCATCTTCGGTAGCAGCAGCAGGAGTAGAGGAAACATGTTCTTCTGTTGCTTTTACAGCCTGCATACACCAAATTAAGCGTGTTCAACTTCCCACAAACAGCAATTATCCGAACCATGAACTTCAAGAAAAAGATCTGACCTCAGGCACTGTCGAGTTTACTTCAAAATTTTCGTCAGTGTAGCACAAGTCTTTTGGCCTGCATAAACCAATTTGAAGTTTGGTCTGCAAACGAATTCTTCTGGGAGCAGATCCATGTACTTTCGAAATGTATTGAGCAGTTGCTTGATTTTGTAGCTGCCGAGGCCTTATCGTGATCCCAGTTTCTATATGATCATCACCCGCAACTGCATTGCTCTGACTGCATGATTCTTCAAAACCACTGAAAGACTCGTAAACTTGGTATCCAGCAGAAACAGCATCTTGCATGTTGCTAATATCAGGAGATCTGTGATAAGCTCGTAATGCTGTGTCCATCAGTAAGGGACCCTTTCTCTCACTGCTCTCCGAGAAGAAACAAAGCTAGAGTTGACAAGAAAATTAAAGTTAGTACTAAAAAAAGGAAAAGAAAACAACTCAAAAATACATAATAGCTGAGTCTACTTTGCTAAGTGGTCAATTATGCAGCCACTATAAGAATATCCAATAAGCATCTCAAGATCTTTGATATACCGGTTTTTCGACAACTTCAACTTCTGGTTCACTGCATGATGCACTATCATTAAGGACCCTTTCCAAAGTACTAATAAATTTGGGGCTTTCACTTTCAACAGGTGAAATCTTAAAACTGGCAGAATCTTCATAGGAATGCTCGTCTGGACTACGTAAGATCGAGTCCAAGAACTCGGTAATATCCAATGCATTTGTACCGTACTCAGACTGCATTCCATCCTGGTTATTGTTGAAGTCGCAATTTGAGTCACCAGCTTTTGAGTTAAAGAAGTAAGAAGAACCAAGCTCCAACTGCATCTGCGAGTGCAACGGGGAGAAGATTTTTGAATCTGGTGGCTCCGTCATTGGGTCACAAAAATCTCTTAGTGCATTTTCCAGCTCTTGGTCTGGCTAAAGTAAGAAAACAAGATCTGTTTAGCGCTTTTCGGACATTAGTACAGATTAAAATTCAGTTACTTGTCTCACCAGGATAGATGTTATGTCTTGCACTTGATCTTCTACATCATCAGGGATAGGGCGATTGCTGCGGTAGTCAAGAAGCAGAGAAGCGTGCAAGATTGCTCTCTCAGCACTTTCAGCTTGACAACTTGCAACACTTGGAGGTTTCATTAGAGCCTGCTCAGCTGGAGTCAATGGCTGCGATTGAGTATCCTCAGCAGATGATTTGAATATTGTTTCATCGCAGTTTGAGCTTTCATCTTGCTTCCAATCATGCTTCTTAAATAGACGACAGAGCACAAAGGCACTCTGCATAAGACAAATAAGACGATAATCAAGCAATTACTCAGCATTTACAGAGAAACTGATTTTCCTTGAAAAACGACCATGACGGAAATCAGAATTCTCAAACTCTAAAACAAAGACTATTAGCAGTCGGTTTTTGTGGCTTTGCTTTGTTGTAACGATAACATCACAGACCAACCCACAAAAACAAACTTGCAAGTTCATAAGACCACACTCAGCACACCTGAAGGTTTCGGAGAACATATCTCTTTGAATACTAAAACAAAAGCAAAATCGCTACAAAATTACTATCCACGATTTCCGACTGCTCAGACTACCAACTGTGGTTCGAAAGGAAGACTTCAGAAAGTCAGGAAAATCAAATTATCATTTAGATTAAGTTCACTAATCTAAAAGCTCAATCAAGTTAGGCAATACATTTAACACAACAATACAAAGTAAAATAGTGCTTCGGGTTAATTGGGTTAGCAAGCCACAGTAAGTACCCAAAAACCAGAAAGCCCAGTGATGTTATCCATACTATAGCAAAAAAGAGGACCAAATTATCTACCTGTCCAGGATGGGTACCATCCAGCGCCTTGTCAGTGGCAACATACTCGTGAATCACCCAATGACTCCTCTCGCCCTTAGGAGCACGCCCAGTATAGAAAACCAGTGTCTTCTTCCTCCCAATAACGTTTGTCCCCTTACTAGTCTTGATCAGCCTATCTCTACCCGTCGCCTTCCAGTATCCCGCAGCCGTCGCTCTGTTCAATCTCTGTCCATTCTGATACTTCCGATCCTTTGGACAGAAAAAGAACCACTCATTGTCATTCGACTCTATCATCGACAAATCTGCACATGCGTTCATGAAATCAAAATCACAAAACTCAAAATAATAGTGATCAAACAGACCCACCCAATTCAACCTACACTATTCAACACAAAGCCAAAACACGAAGAGAAAAAAAACTAAAGCGACGCTGATGATGGTTGCGCAAGTCTGTACAGGGCAGCTGACTGAACTGACATCTCTGATTTTCTTTGGCCCCATAAAAGTCAAGCGGCAATTTTTCTACGTCTTACTAACAACCAGGGATCCATATTTACCTCCAAAATTACACAACCTACGCCGATTTAAACTACATTAATCTACACGAACCCAAAACATGAAAAGTAAAATAAAAAAAAAAGTTAAAAGCAGGACTGATGTTGGTAGCATACACTCTGTATAGGACAGGACATGTTCTACTTTCTCAAACTTGTTTCGTCGCCTAAGAGTTTCTAGTGACATTTCTTGTACGGAAAATCCGAGTTAACACAACCCTACATTAATCAATACGAAACCTGATCATACGTAAAATTCACGATGACTCGGAGCAAAGCCCCGACAATTTAGGGAGAAATGTTACCAGGTAAGTCCCAGGGTTCCCATTTACAAACGTCAACCTCACGAATAACCTCAACTTCCTTGTCGAAACCGTTGATCTTCAATCTTAAGTAGTGATTGATGAGCTCCTCGTCTGTTGGCCGAAACCGGTACCCCACCAGCAGCGACTTCACCGGCAATACGGCCATCGAAATTCACAAAGAAAAACACTACGCAAGAACATAAGCTATCAGGAGACCTATAAACCCTAGCGGAATTGAAGGAAGATTCGGTGAAAGTTCGGAGCGGAAAGATCGGAGATCGGAGCGTCGCAGGAAGTGAGGCCAAGGAGGAAGGAAAGTGCTGCTGATTTGGAGGAGAGAGGGAGAGAGAGAGAGACGGGGACGCGCTTAAATGCTGTGTATATACCGCGTGAGATGTTTGGGCCTGTGTGGGGCTTTATTTTCGGGAATGCCACCGTGTTCTGTGTGTTCCCGAGCTTGCCCTCAGGTCTGTTGCGGAAGGAGTGAGGGAAGGCGCGTGTTATTTGTTGGAAAAGGAGGGGTTAGTTGGGAAGTGTGGTAAAGCTTAACCAGCAAGCTGAAGACTAAGAAGTCAAGGGGCCAACGAGATGCTGACACGTAAGCAACTAGTCGTCACCCCTCCCCCGCGTAGAGACCTATACATATGCATTGTCTGATTCAATTTTGGTTTAATTGGTTACATATGTTCGTCGAGGAAATGGTAAAATATGAAGAAATATTATAGTGTACTTTTGCTATTTTTTGACAATTTCTTTCTAGATATTCGTTTTAGATAATGGACGAGAGGTAGCTGAAAAAGTATATATAAAAAATAAATTTTGACTATTATTCGTTTACAGGAATCTTCTTATAACGGTATATATAGTGATAATTAATAGTTACTAAATATTTTTAGTGACTTTTCTGCTAACATTTTAAAATATAATTCTTATCAGCATTTTTTTAACGTCACTAAATAAAAATCATTACAAATATTTTGCGATCATTAATTATCGCTACATGAGAAGTAGGAAAAAAGTTCATTCAATCTGAATAACAGCCAAAAAAATTCATAAAAAAACAGACAAGGAATTTTCACATTTCATACTGTTTGAGATAGATTTTTTTTCAAAACAAAAAAGGAAAATAACAAACGTAAAAAAAAAAAAAAGAATGAATCTTTTTAGGCATCATTGAAAGTACCGGAAACAAATGGTAAATGAACAAGGATTACGTGAGGTACGACCTGGAGATCAAGAGGCATAAAGAGTACCTAGCCCTTCTACCATGTTAAAGCCAGGTGTGTAATAAAAAATTATGCTTAATAGGAAGAAGAGCCTACCAAGTATGAATAAGAACCAATTGAGCCTCTTAACGCACGCAGGAGAAACTTTAACAACAGTGAGAAACAAAAATTGCACAAACGAGCTTTTTACAAAACAATTTTGAGAACTAAAAACAGAAACGTTTTAATACGTTGCTATAACAATAACCATATTTTCCTTGGAAGTTCTATTTGTCGCCAATCTTCATGCTGAACACCCCTTTTGCTACTGGTGTGAACGTAAAGAATAGGGCTAATTACACCTATGTCCCTGAGGTTTGGGGGTAATTACACGCGAGGACACAAAGTTTCAAAATGTAACATTCCGTGACCAAAAGTGTTTCAAATGTATCACCCGTGTCCATCCGTCAGGTTTCCGTCCAAAAAGTGTACTTTTTTAATGATGTCAGCAATACGTATTTTTAAAATGTCAAAACTACCCTTGTATGTATATACTGAGTAATTTTTAAAATTTTTAAATTAATACTATAAACCCTAATTTTCATTGTCTTCCCCCCCCCCCAACTCGCCGGCAGCCCCACTACCGGCCGCACCAGCGGTCGCCGGCGACTAACTCCGGTCCCCGCTGCAAGCATCGCGCCGCTACCACCACCTGTCGACGACCAACAAATTCGGTCAGTTGCCCCATCACCGGCCGCACAAGCAGTCGCCGGCGACTAACTTCGGTCCCCGCTGCAAGCATCGCGATCAACTCCGGCGCTCCTTCACCGAGCGCCATCACCAACGCCTCCGCAACCATCTCGCCGCTGCCACCACCGCCTGAGATTTATCACTGGTGCCATCTCGAGGTCAACCGCCTGTCTTTCCCGATCGACCAGTAAAGGCGACGCCGGCGACGGGGAAGGGAAAGGGGAGGGTGGGAGCAACAGGGAAGGGGAAGGGGTAGGGTGGGGGTGACGGGGAAAGGGAAGGGGGAGGGCGACGGGAAGGGGTAGGGTGGGGGCGACGGGGAAGGGGAAGGGGGAGGCACAGGCGACAGGGTGCTGTGGGAATGGGGTTGGGGGTGGGGTGGGAAGGGGGAGGGGGTTGGTGGGTGGTCCCAGGGGCAAATCAGGATTTCAACTTTTATTTAGGGGCAATTTGGTCTTTTTGTCAAAATCGTTAAGTATTTTTATATTCCGTTTGTCAACGGACATAAGTGTTACATTTTGAAACTTTGTGTCCTCACGTGTAATTACCCCCAAATCTCAAGAACATAGGTGTAATTAGCCCTAAAGAATAAAGGCGGGGAAAAGTGATAAAAAGACAACTTGGGGCTCAAGATTATTAATGCAAGAATCTTTCGGATACAGCTTTGTGTGCCAACACTTTAAAGTAGTACTACGTTGATGCTGAAGTATTGTAACGAGGCTGTGGGGCACAATTAAAGTTGGAGTGCCAAGTTGGTTGTCATCGTCGTACGATGTTTATAAAGCTACGGAGACGTCTTACCTTTGAACACTCCGATGACCTTTTTCTAAAGCGGGATGGTGTTCTATGTTGGTATTCTTACATGGATGTCCTTTTTCCCGTTTCTATTTTTGTTTGTGAATCGCATAAAACGGGTCGACGACCATGTTTGGATATATTTCTGAAAAAGTCATTTTTTATTATCATTTCAACTCAATTTTAAAACATCATATCATTCTTGGATGTACGTGACAACAAACATCACGCAGTTGAGTCGCGTTGAATAAGACTCCGTGAACGCGATTCGTGTTTTCTGCTGTCCAAGAGTCATTTTCTTCTCGATCTTGCAAACTGTGGAGAAAAATGGAAAAGGTTGAGAGATGTATCCCTCCCCCTCCCTCACATGCGTTTGTCCCTGTCAAAGACACCATCTATGATATGTCAAAAGGAAAAGAAAAAAAAAAGATATTACTCCGGAGTATTAGATAATAAGCCTTATCACTCATAATTTTTACAAGTGTATACGTACTAACTACATCCAAACCTTTTTTAGCTTAACAAATTTTGAATACGACCCAACATGGACGAACGGGTTATTCTCGAATACTAACGAAAAAAAGGTCATCATCCACATTATGTTATTTTGTCGTCCCCTTTCAAATTGCGGGAGGGGCAATTAGTTCACCTTTTAACATTCTTTTTCATAGAACACAAGAACAAAAAGAATAGCTCTCTTGATCATCGGAGTAAACTATGAACAACTTTTTACAAAGGGAAGGACAAGGAATTGAATAATCAATCTGATTCGCTACCATCATTCTTCATCAGGATAAAATGGGTTATCAATCAGCAACGGGCCATGGCAGAATATTCTGTTTATTCAATCCGAAGTTCAACTACGTATTTCCTTTTTCTCTTCTTTATTCGACTCTAAAGGTAATAAGTAATAACCTTTTTCTCCTTGTCCATTGTCAGACACAGTGCACTGCTAATGTTCTATTTCGTGTGTGTAACAATGGGAAGCTTGAAAATTTTCAATCTACTTCCTGCTAGAATTCCATCGGATGGTTCCGCAAAAAATAGAAAGAAGAGAACGAGAATAATGAAGAAAGAATTCTTTTTTGGACGGCAACAGCACTAATGCACGTTATTGGATGCTTGACTTCGATTTATGTTTCAACTGTAATCTAAATCAATTTGCACCGGCAAAGAGGGAAAAAAACTTATAAGGTTTTGACTGAAAGTATTAGGAGGAATCGATGCAATTCAAATCCTGGATTTTTCATTCAATCAGAGGGGGGGGGGGGTGTTTTCTACATTTGGGATTACATTCTTCTTTTGTATATAATGGGGTTAAAGTGGACTTTTTAATTTGATTTGTCTGTGAATTGCATTGGCTAACTCTAATATTACGTAAAAACATTCAATTAAAAGAAAAATGGACAAGGAGAGAGGCATACAGAAAAACACTTATACCTTAAAAAAGTGTTATTTACTAATATTTTCCCAGCGCGAGATTGCATTCACAACAAAGAGACTGTACAATACCCAATGATTCCTAATCTATTGGGACTATCGAAAGACCCATTCTTTGTCACATATTTCAATATAGTCCAATTATTTTGACATTTTTGACTGGGTCAAACTTTAGGCTGAAAACATGAAATAAAATTTTTTGCCAACTAGACATGCCTACGTGTGAAGGAAATTCGAGAGGAGAAAAAAAAAGGTCTAGTGGTCCTTTATCAATTTCATTTTTGCTAGCAATCAAGTCTAAATTGTCAATTTAGAGCATTAAATGGTCATAGTCAGCGGCCAAAAGATAAATACGCCGTAGATTAGATAAATGGTCCATTCTAAATGGAGGGTAGTGTTGAAGTAAAAAAAAAAATTGGAGGTACTGCTCAAAAAGTGTTTAACTTGCGAAATGTTCCGCATAGTCCAATCTCTATGTATAATTATTTTTTTTATTATTATTTTGAGATGTGCACTCTTGTAGGCATAAAAATTTTGGGGCAAAATCATCCATTTTAGCATTTACAAAGCGCAGCAGACATTGGAGGCGATCAAAGGAGTAGCTCGTGGGAAAGAAGGGACTGTGGGTGAGAGTTGAGCGATGGTAGAGATGATGCGTATGGTTCCTTAAAGTGACAGTTTCCGTTTGAGTGCAAGTTTCATTTGAACGGAGACGGAAGAAGTAACGGAGAACGTTCTAGTTATGGAGACGTGGGTTGGGATTGGAGATTGATGTTAAAACTGTCCGAGTTTAGTATCTCTTTAATTCTAAGTATTTTTAACTCGAGACACAACACCAATTAATTGTCTTTTGCTCTTGACCATTCAAACGGTCCAAACGGACAATTTGGACTTGAACTGTCAACAGAAGTGAAGATAATGGACTAGATTGAAGTATCTCATGAATACAAGACCTTTTAAGCATTACCTTCATAAATAAAAGAGCATATGTGAAACTTATGGTGTAGGAATTTGCCTTTTTTGTCTCTGGATGCCGATTTGGTCTTGATTGTTAAAAAAAAGTGAAGAAAATTAATTATATTAAATCATCTAAGAGATGGATGAGTTTTTGAGCATTACACCCTTAGATAAAGGAACATCAACACTGACTATAAAGGTTGCCTCCTGTTCTAGTACGCGTTTTCTTCACAATGTAACAAGTCTACTTTGAGAAATATGCATTTTTATGTTTTTGGCCTTGAGTTTGACCTTGAAACGGTTAAAATGGACTACATTGATCACGAAAGTGAGATTCTCAAACTACATTAGATCGTTTGATAGATACCGAACCTTTTAAACATGCCCCAATGGATAAAAGACAATTTGCATAGTTTATCACTCTATAACAATGTCCATAGTACAATATCAACAACGAGAAATTTTTCATGGCCCTCGTGTTCCGTCCTGTGCCACATTATCAATTACATATACTCTACACTTAAAAGGTAGAGGACAATGAGTGTGATCATGTTAAATATTGAAAACATTAAAGGAATGTTAATTTATACACCATTAAAAATGTTGATAATTTGTTCGTATTGCGCTCTTGAGTGATTTATTAAAATAAGGGTTGTTGGCCCAAATGGGCACTAAATACTTTTTCGAAAGATCTTGTCTTTCAAGTCCAAAGATGAGAAAAAGTAAAGAGAATTATTCTCTTAAAGGACTAGCTACAACTTTTTCTTGGGAAGTAAGGTCAACTTGCAGTAAAGTTCAATGGAATAAAGTGATAGATACATGAAAAAAAACTACTAATTAATGACTTTGGGAGACAAGTAACTTGTCGAGGTCAAGTTTCTTGGTCCCTCTAGATGTTGAGCAGAGTGGGCAAGAGAAGGTTCATTATATAAAGTTTTATTCAAATCTGTACGAAACATGTTTTAGCCTGCTGCGGTAGAGGTGTGACAGCCTCTACGATGTAACATGGCCACCTCAAAATGCATATCGTAACATACCGCTAGGAGATCACTGCGGGTGACACCTCGTATCTATATATATATGTGACAACATTCATTAACAGCTGATGCCTGATCATGAAATGAGCCCAGTAAGAGTCAAATACAAGACATCTGAGTTTACGACTTATCTATACCTTCTCAATCATTAAGCTAACCTCATGCAGTTAAATATGATTCTCGTCCTAGCCGTCATTTCTCCTTTCTCTTCTACAAAATTCTTCGATTATCTCCTCGAATGACGTTGATCAAACAAATATGCTGGTTTTTAGTGGTGCAAATTAAAGAGAAGTCTGAAGAATCAAGTTAAACATTCGACCACTTCTTAGTTTCACCAAAGCACCACAACAGCACACATCTGTTGCAGCAAACCAGATTGCTTCATTATAATCTTAAACTAGCAAGTAAAATCGATGGCATTGCCCTGTAAATACGCTTCCAGTTAGTTAATTAGTTTGATCTCTTTTTTGCAGTATGCCATTGCTCATGCACTAGAGAAAACCAAGGATCCCAATTCAGACATCAAGTGGAAAATTTTAGAGGAGAAGTATGACTTTATTCTCTAGCCAGTTTACTGCTGATATCCTTGCAATGAACAACACTGATTTCATTAGCACCAGCACCGTACACTGAGGAGGAGCAGAGATTGACATCACTATATCCTGAAATTGAAGATCTTCTCTTTAGTTCCATAGAAAATGAAGAACACATGAAGTTTTCCGGTACCGATTATTCTCCGTATTGGATCTTTTAGGTTGTTGCTTGTTATCCATTTTATAACTTTTTCATCAGCAGGCTAGTAAGGTAGACGGAAAATTATTCATACAAATAGGGCCTTGGTTTTCTCGCGAATATGCTTCTTGGTCTAACATATGTGGGTTAAAGGACCGGAATAAGCCAATTCTGTTCACCATGGCAAGGATGGACAATGTGAAAAAATTGACAGGACTTGTTGAGTGGTATGCTAAGAATGCTCGCCTTCGCGAGCTGGTCAATCTTATCGCGGTTGGTGGAGACCGAAGGAAAGAGTCCAAAGATTTGGAAGAGCAAGCACAAATGGAAGTGATGTACGGGCTTACTGAAAAATATGAATTGAATGGTGAGTTCCGATGAATTTCTTCTCAGATGAGCCGACTAAGGAAAGGAGAGCTCTACCCAACATTGTAGACACAAAGGGCGATTTTGTGCAGCCTGCATTATATGAGGCTTTTCGACCGACTGTGGTTGAAAGCATGACCTGTGGCTTGCCAACCTTTGCGATCGCCAGTTGGGGCCCCGGTGAGATCATTTGTTCATGGCGAGTCTGGCTTTCACATTGACCATATAATAGTGATCAGGCCGCTGAGCTACTTGTAAATTTCTTTCAGAAATGCAATGAAGATCCTTCCCATTGGGACACTATCTTCACGGGAGCCATAAAGCGCATCCATGAAAAGCAAGCATCTCAGTTAGTGTGTACTGCTTAGGGAAATAAGTTACTCTTTGATATATATTTCGTCAATTCCTTAATTCTTTGCCTAATCCATTTCGATTGATACACAGGGCAAACTTACTCCGAGAGGTTATTTTTACGATGGTTCGGGAATATGGGTTCGAAGTATATCTCAAAGTCTGATCGTCTTGAGATGAGCCGCTACATTGAGATGTTTTTATTGCAAGATGGTAAGTAGCAGTTTTAGGCCAATTTTGTTAGGTTATGCTGATGAAGAATCTCCCCTTCAGGCTGAATCAGAACTATCCGCTGCCGAGTAGATCTCGAAGAATGAAGCACTGAGTTGGACAAGTGAAGAAGTTTACATATTGTCTTAGTTCTTTTTTCATAGCGGCAATCGGCTTTATCTTACTAGCACTGTTTTTCGATTGAAAAATAGTGGAATTTGATATTTTGGATCGTCATTCATGATAAACGAGTAAATGCTACATCTTGCTTTTATGCTTAAGGTTTACTGTGATCACTTCAAATTCAACATCTGCTACATGTAATCAAGAAAAAATGTTAAATTTACTTCAAGATCTGAAGTGGTTTTGCTGTTAGCTTTCTGGAGTAAGAAATATTTAAAAAAGATGCCAGAATTGCAAATAAAACCAAGGAAATGTCTTTCAAATCCAGATTTGAATGGGCAAAATTCTTGGCATAATTCTATTGTCAGTAAGTCTTACATCAGTCAAATTACAAGAAACTCTAGAAGGCGCAATCCAACTCATACTAGTAGGGGATTGCTACCAAGCTACATGTTTCACAATGTAAACAAATTCTCCTCTTTCTCTGTCACTCTTTACAACTTGTTCCCAATTCCTGCCCATGGCAGAAGGTCTAGGCTAACGGCTTCGAATTTCCCAAACGTCATCTACGCATGTCTGCATCGCGATCGATTGCATTTGGGAGATCTTTCGATGACTGTTTCTCCATGAAAGAGTGGTGAGTGTTTCAAGATAACTTTCTTGCTCTGGTGAGTGTTTCAAGATAACTTTCTTGCTCTCACAACCTCTCTGGTTGAAAAGCTGATAATGCTTAATTCACATATTTCATACCCAAGTTCTATGGGGCACAAGGATCGTCAAGTTATCAACCGAGAGCAGGGCATCCTAATTGGTGAAAACACCACAGTAAGTCGGGCATGGTCGGAAAGGGAATAGTCCTTAGGCCACATTCCTTTCTCCACTTCAGTAGGGAAAAGAACTGCATTCTTCACACTGAACCCAATAGTTTGCTCTGTAGCATTCACAACATCATCCCGGACCTCAATAGTTGTTTGATCTCTTTGATCTGACCTTGCAGGATTCCAGATTCTCTGCTGTAATTCCAAAATTTTGAGTATTATAAGAATCAATACGAAGGTCCCTTTCGTAACTTTTTTACATCTCTTGAAGTGGTTTATCATCTTATGGAACATGATGGGACATGTAACGAATTAAAATCAGTAAAAAATAGATGCACAAGAGCCTATTTGAAACCCTCTTAGGTCCCAAACATTGACAAAAGAAAGAACAAGGGTCGAGTTAATTGTCCCAAAAATTGACAAAAGCAAGAACAGGGGTCTAGCTGTTTTTATTTTTAAGTTTAATGAAATGCTTATACTGACTGAAGCCATCTAATACATACATGGCCATATTTGAAGAGAACTGATAAATTTCCTTGTTTATCATCTTATGGAACATGATGGGACATGTAACGAATTAAAATCAGTAAAAAATAGATGCACAAGAGTCTATTTGAAACCCTCTTAGGTCCCAAACATTGATAAAAGCAAGAACAAGGGTCTAGTTAATTGTCCCAAAAATTGACAAAAGCAAGAACATGGGTCTAGCCGTTTTTATTTTTAAGTTTAATGAAATGCTTATAATGAAGCCATCTAATACATATATGGCCATATTTGAAGAGAACTGATAAATTTCCTTGAACTTAGTGAATACGACATCAAAAATCAATGTAGAAACAAAAATAGGGCCACTATAACCAATGGAACAACCAACAGATCCCCAATTGAATTTGATGCATCCTTTCCTCTGTAAAGGATGCTGGACCTCTTATACAAGTCAATATCTACGTTTCTGCTTTAGCAGGCATGCCAAATTTCAATCTACGTACCATGTATCCAAGAGTAATTTGGGAAAAGAGAACTGGGATAATACAATTATACATATGAACCCGGAGAAATAAACTTTTATACATAAACGGTTACCTGAAATTCATTATAATCGAGAACACCATTTCCATCAATGTCTGCTTGCACCCATAAGTCCTTTGTCTCGTCATCACTCAGCCCATGGCGATTGCCAAATAAATAAAGCTGTAAGAATTACCTAATCATTAATACGCAAGTGTTCCAGCCAACGTGCTTTGATAACAAAATCATTAATGAATCATACCTGGCGTAACCCTTCACAAAAACCAGAGTAAGTAATATAATCACCAAGGCTTTCAGCCTTCAAAAAAGCAAATGCATCGTCTGCAGTCAATGATGCCCGCCGAAGTTGATACTGCAAAGAAACAGTTGACGAGAGTTAGTGGGAGCTGCTATGGCAAATAGAGAAAAACAAACTTGTGATATTTTTGGGAACTAAATAGGGAGAAGCCCCATAACAATATTACGTGCAAATAGACGCACGAGACACCCAACCTCCAAACAAATCGTTATGCTTGACTTTTCCTGCATGGACCAATTTCACACCCCAATGACAGCTTATTCCATCTCCTTCAGGGAGCAGATAACTACGTGAAAGAGGAGGTTGCTTGAACTAAAATAATATATATCCAGTGAAGTCACCTTCCATCAACTTGAACAGAGGATGCAAAGTTGATAGGGAGAGAACTTTTAGGTAAACAACTTCCATGAGAATATAATCCAACCACTACCATGCCAACTCCACTCCAACAGAGATCAGTTTAGCAATAACTTTAAGAATTGTACTCTTAACACGAGTCTATTTAACTTACAGCAAACTATCTTAAGATAAATTAACTTGAATATAACCAGATGAAGGAATCAACTTAATACAAGAGAGCAAGTATCGACATAGCGATCTACATTAGATTGAAACGGGAGGAGATACCCATAGTCGTATCAGAGTAGTCCCTAAGGAACATGTGCAGCAGCTTCTTATAATACGGTGGAATCGAGGTAAACAGCATAAAACTTTTTCACCATATATAAATCTCAAGAAACTTTAGTGAGTTGTAACCATGCTAGAGTACCATCCAATTATATGTTAAAGACTAAAAGATCTACCTCTATAATAAGCATGTAAGAGTGGGACCACGAGCTATACATCACAAACTGGCACCTTGCCCTGCCAGGATTACCAAGCAATGAACATATGCTGGATAACCACAGTTACATGCACTTGACACATTATCTTAAATCCACATGATTATTTCACTTGAAGGCGCAATGACTTTAAACGCAGGTCAACAACTTAAAAAATCTGAACGTAAATATTAATAGGATGAAAAAGGTCAATAGTGGCAGGCACAAAACAAGAGGAGATAAATGGCTTACCTTGAACATGCCAAATACTGCTTCACTCCAACTTGTTTTCAGTAGCTTCCGATATCTATTAGGATTTAAAAGCCATATAAAGTCTACCCCGCATATGTTCCCACGATGATTACGGTGGCTAACCCACTGCACAACAGAATCAGACGCGAAAAACTGGTATAAGACTCAACACACTTATAAAGAAATGGTGATAACGAGTATTATGAGATTTGGGGTTGCTGACCTTGTGTGCATCTGCATCGGTGTACTGATGAGCAGTATCATATGAGGATACAAAACCCTGAGATCTTAAGAACTTATAAACATGACCTCGCTTGCTACCATTCCAGTCACTAGAAAGGTAAAAGAAATGCATGATGATGTAAATTAGTTTACTTAGACATTGGCATGGAGGTAGTAATCGTAGAATTACCCGCATAGTATTATCGGCAAGGGATTAAGCTTGTTTTCTTTCTGATAAGACTCTACGTATTGCAAAATTTTATATACCTATCAAACAGGAGATAACAAAAGATGTTAAAAATATTGGGAAAAATATATCATAAAATTACTTCACATAACGAACCACACATACAGTAGATTACTTTCACATACCTGCCGCAAACGTTCCAAACATAAGCTCGAATCATGTGGAAATATTAAGTGGGTGTTTACTATCAGAATTTCCTCTCTAACATTGTTGTTTCGACTTTGAGAAAAGGGTGCAACTAATTCAACATGTAATAGCTGAGCAACACGGTCTCCAAAACCATTGAAGAGAAATTCTCGATGATTTATCACCCTGAAATAGTCCTTATGCACAGCCGTCAGCAGACCTGTTAATTCAAACAAAAGTCATCTTTAAATTGCGGGAAACATTACTTTGAGTCGCCAAACAACGAAATCAATGGTGATAATCGTTACCCACTAACCTAATTCTCCCCAACAACTTGTATAGATATAGCGGACATACAATGACACTCCATATAGGTTTAAACTTTAACATATGAAGGTTTCTCAACCCACTATTGTGTATAATTGTATACAGAGGTTGTGACGCTAAAGATTGTTATTCTTGGATTACCCCCTACAATTCTAAAATGCATAAACATGTCCTGTCCTTTTCAACCAAAACCAAAAAGCATATCAAGATGAGAACAAATCAACATGTATTTTAAGTTAATCCCTCCTAACTATACAACAAACACATAAAAGTAGTTGGCCAACTTGTAATGGGGCATATCAGTTGGTAGATAATTGAAACTAGATTCTCCAAACTGGAGAAACATTTCAATCATATTATAGCATATGCACATCTGATTGGCAACTTGGACATCCAATAGAAAGCCACAAGGTTAAAAGTCCAATCTACCATCAAAACAAAGAAAAAAAGAACACAAACAAAATACATATCAAATTTAAGGGTTCCCTAAGGAAAATTGGAATCAATAAACTCAAATTCAGGAAAAATGCAAAGCATACGTACCATCTCCGCGGTTGTTAGTGCGGGCAAGCTTGAAACTAACATAGCCGGCATCACCAAGTCTCTTCTTGTACATATTGACAAGCTCTTCATTCCCAACCCAAAACTCCTATCGACAACCCACATCCCAATTCAAAATGTTTGCTTTCCCCAGATATGAATACGTATCAAGAATACAAATTTCTAATCCGAAAACACCCAATGAACATGCAATGGATGGCAAACCTGGAGACAAATAATGGAAGATCTTTCGTTCAACAGCCAATCCAAAATCCTCTGGTTCCTGTTCAGCCAATACCCCCTGTTATCGCTTTCTCTGCAGCTCTGATCCTGTTCTTCCACCAAAACCACAATGTATGCGCATCAATAAATAAAGCCATAACTCCATACGAAGTTCCATCATCATATACAACAAAAAGCCAAAAGGGTACCTCTTGGTTGAGTCTTTTATAGATGGGAGCGAGGATATTAAATGTGGTGCAACTAAAGCAAGATGGGTCTTTAATGGAGGAGGAGATTGCATAACTTCCGATTCTCGACACCCTCGTCATCCCCCCTCTGTTCTTCCTTGCCATCCCACCACCAATAGACATATAGATACGTGGTCGCGCGTGTATATCTTCGGGTATTCTACCGAAACAAAAACAGAGGGATACAACACAGAGGCAGCGATATGAAGACAATGGATCAAGAATGTGGTTCAAAATGGCTTTTTTGTTTGTTGGGTTTGGTTATTTAGAGTCGATGAACACAACTAACAATGCAACGACAATCTTCTTCTTATATGGACGAAAATCCAGACAGAATTTTTTAGAGAGAGAGGGGAGAACCGGTTTGTGTGTGCCTGAGAGAGAGAGAGAGAGAGAGAGAGAGAAGCGAGAAAAGGTATGTTGTTTGTCGTCCTTGTGGGGTTGAGAGAGTTGTACATCTAGAATATACGACTCAGGAGAGAGTCCTTTTTTTGGTTAAAGAAAGATACGCGTTACATTTGAAACGGAATAAGAACCGCCCCTCACGGCAAGTCGGCGAGTGACCACCACCACCAGTGCCACCATCACCCACCATCCTCAGCTGATTCCCCCATAAGGAAAGAAAGTGGTGCCATCTGAGCATTTTTCGCTCCCACTTGATCGGCGGATGGTCCTGCTTATACGAGAAAACTTTCGGTCCAACGGCTATTGAAATGGATTGATATAAGCGACCTGTAGATAAACACTAAATTCTTATACACCACATCATCACTGTTATAATCAAATTTCATTCCGATTCCGATCATACAAAAAAATTTACAAAGTTATTAGAATCCAAGTTTTAACAAATAAAGTCTTTAAAGGAGCCTTTTCTAGCCGTTGCTCAACACTTATTAAATGTATCCATCATCTCTACTTGTCTTTAGCAACAAAAAAAAAGAAGCTATGTTTGTTCACCTTAAGATCGGCATGGTTTGGAATGCGAGTCTTTACACATCTCACTACATAAACTCGTTCTCTTTTGAAATTTATCGAATTTATATTGTTCAGATAGTTCAAAACTACATAATTCCGTGTACTCATTGTTATATTTATTTCACTAAACTATCCAACCAACTGCATAAATATGCATAATCTGTAAATAAACAGTTGGTAAGAACGAGATACGAGTTTCTTGCAAGAGTCATATAATACTCCCCATAGTCAAATGTTTTGCGTTGCAAAACATCCTAAGCAGCCCAATCGTGGAATATATTCCACCTTTCTTACACTTTGCTCCGTACGAACATTGAATTGATGATGAAAAGGATGAATTTTCTTGGGGAAGAAGAAGGGGCTGAAAAGGACTGAATGGTGATCAAACGATGGGCCATGCTGAGTCCCTTCGCCGAAAGCTGGAAAGGGGACCGAAAGTAGAGCACAACCACAGGACAGTAAAGGCATACCTGGTGGTTAGGTGCCCCCCCTGTCACTGTCCAGTAATCACCGTTACGTGTAACAAATCCGCGGCGGTGATGAGACTGCGTATCCATCGTATCACCCACCGACCTGTTTGCGGTTCACGCAGTGGATCTGTTAGTAAATAGCTGTACTGAATATGCTAACGAATTTTAACGACATAAAGTAGAGTATAAGTGTTTGAGGCGATTAAAATTATCAAATTTCTTGACCTTTTAGTTTAAGAAAGAACATGCTATTTCAATCCTGGTATGCTTTCTTACCACCTTTTGTCACTGAAAGTACAAATTATCTGAATTGTAAGAAGTTTTGTTCAACTTGTATGACAATCAGTGGTCGTATAATGTTTTCAGTGCCTTTAGTTAGAGAGAGTAAAAAAAATATTATCAAGAATTGTCGCTAAAAGTGTTAACAGAAACATCATTGATTATGTTTCACGAACATAAATTGTCTTTACATATATGGTTGTAACTATTTTCTAACGGGCATGGTAGCGTCAAAAACTATCCCTAAAATTGTATTAAAGCCGACACTTTTATAGCCTTTTAACGATAAAAGGAGTTGAGAAAAGGATATAAAATGATAAAGTAACCTCTCCCTTTATTTAATTGATTTGAAGAGAGAACTTTTTTCTCTGACTCGTTGAGTAATAATAATTTGTTAGAGGCACTAAGTAACACTAATTTATTAGAGGCACTCCTCTCATCTTTCTTCAACCTTTTTCCAACGTTTTTGTGTTATCTCCATTGAAGTTTTTCTCTCGTTGCAAGAGTATATATGCTTCTGTCCAATGTGCTTTTTTTTTTCTTTTTCCGTTGCTACATTAGTAGCTAGTAAGATTAGGATTTAATTGGCAAAGATTAATTATACCGAGTATTCGATCAATTCAATTTAATTATTCTCAATAACATTGTCCACCTCACCAAACTACGACCAGGGTTTTGAACCCTTCAGACACCCTATTTTGCTTTCTTTCCTATCACTCGAGACGATCTCTTGATGTATTATCTCCTTAGTGTATTGTTGTTCTCTTTACGAAAATGATTTTATCTTTATCGATGTCTATCTTAATATATACGGAAAAAATCGTCTCGCGGGCTTTAATTTCTAAATGTCCTCCATAGATCAAATGACTAAGGGTATAGATTATGGAGAAAGGTATCATCCTAAGTACTACTAGGCGATGTAATTGATACCCAAGAGGGGCAAGATCTATAGCTCGATTCTCGAACATTGATGACTGCATTTGCATATAAATGTCCAAAGTTGCTTTCTGGCTGTCGGTCCTCTTACGGCATTAGCTATAGCTCTAACCTCAATTATTACAAGCAAATAAACTGTTTGCTAAGACCACAAGTGATGCAAACTCTTTTACTACACAGGAGTGGCTATCGTTATCATAATAATCATTGCAGGATCGTGCCCTAATATGCTTGCGAGGCTGCTTTGTGTATATATAGCTAGTGCTACTGCTTATATTATGCCTCATCATCTGCTCCTCTTTTTGTGTTTGTTTAGCATTGTATACCTCAACTTGTAAGTGGCTAGTTCTGTTTCTGTAACATTATTTCGTTACATAAATGCAAGTTTAAAATCATCCAAGACCACAAAAAGTATTCAAAAGTTGCACTACGGTGTATGCCATGGATAGGTGTAACATCGTATTCATCATCCTCTCCACCTTGCATGTTACAAGCAAAACTCAGTTCACTTCACGATATTCTGGTCACAAGGATATCTGAAGTGACAATTATCTAACCAAATTGACTCTTTTTGGGAAAACGTATTTATTGTTAAGAATTAGTAATAATTTGGAGGCTTAATTAGAGCTCAGTCCTATCCTGTCCCGTCCCACTACATAAGGTACTTATTTGGAGAGACTCTAAATAACATTGGGGGACCAATGAAGATGGGGTCTACTCATTTATCCTGCATGCATTTTTCTCGTCCTCTCCTTAGACCTAAAATCCTAAACAGATTCTCAAAATTTTTAACCCAAGTATATATTTTTTCTTTTTACCCCGCCCCCAAAAATACACTCGCAAACCCACCGCCGACCACGTTGCCACCCGCAGCATCCATCCACAACCGTTGGCCACCGCTATCAATCACCATCGCAAACAACTTAAGCAAAGAAAAGATATATTTTTTTAACGTATCTCTGGTTCAAGAAATAAAACTATATAGTTTGACACATGTTAAAAATCGAATTAAATAGAATGACTTAAATCTATAAATAAAACAGAACGAGATAAATTATTATGTCTAAAATAGAACAAATAAAGATGGGGCGACTTGAGCCTGGGCAAGACGGACTATGCTTAAAAATTACGCAAGAATGGAAGTATAACTTTGCAAAGTCCATTGCACCTATGGCTACGACTAGGGCTGTAAATGAACCGAGCTGTTCACGAATAGCTCGTGGTTCGTTCTCTTAATAGCTCGTTCATGTTCGTTCATATAATAGGTGAACCGAACACGAACACAATTTTAGGGCTCATTTATTAAACGAGTTGAGTTTGAACACAATGATGTTTGTTTATTAATGTTCGTGAACAAGAGGGCTCGTTTATTTAACGAGCCGAACACGAGCCGAGTTTTATAAACGAACATCGGTTCGTTTATACTCATTAAAAAATACAGCCTACACAAAATATCTCTGTATTGGGATTTGGGGTCGTGTGTTGGGACGTGGAGGCATTTGGATCACTTATCCTTTGGCTATCTCAATCACCAAATTCATTTCCCTTCTCAATTCTCAGACCTCTCATCAGTTTATCGCAGGCCAGACTACACCCCACGCCGCCGGCCTGACCACACCCCACGCCACGGCCAGACCACCGCCCACTGCCCCCGTCTCTTTTCACCGGCCAGACCACCGCTCACATTGCCTCCTTCTCTCAGATAGTCGGAACAGTCAAATACCCTCTACCCCCGTCTCTTATCGCAGGCCAGACCACTGCCCACTGCCCATTGCCCCCGTCTTTTATCGCCGGCCAGACCACCGCCCACACCTCCGGTCAAACCACCGCCCACACCGCCGGTCAAACCATCGCCAAGTCAGGCCACAGTCACCCATCACCCCAGATCAGATATGGGTTCTTCTACAGCTCCGATCTTCGATCTTGTAAAGATCCAAGAAACTGCCGACTTCAGAAGCAGATCTGAGCTCCTTTTCTTGTAAAGTTTTTTGTGGTTGATGATGAAGGCGACGAGTGGTTGATGAAGCTGGTAGTGTTAGTAAATGCAGTAGAGGTGGCGGCGACAGTGGTGGAAAAAGATGATACGTGGTGGAAGTAAATGATGGCGGCGATTGTGGTGGAAGAAGACGACAGCGACGATGGTGGTGGTAGTGGAAGAAAATGATGGCAGCGGTTATTGTGGAAGAAGACGACATGGTGTTCTAATGAATTCAGATTCTTCTTCTTCTTCTCCGATGTTCTCTTGATTTGCTTTGTGTTCTCTTGATTTGCTTTTTTAGACAAACGAGCCGAGCCGAGCCTGACTTTTGCGTTGACGAATCGAGCCGAGTTCGAATATCCATGTCTGGCTCATAAACGAACACGAGCCGAGCTCAAACATCCCAGAAAATAGACGAACCGAGTTCGAACACACTCATGTTCGGCTCGAACTCGGTTCGTATACACCCCTAGCTACGACATTGCTTTCACTTCATTGAAATCAATTAATGGCCTTTGTTTCGCCCATGCGACCATGCGTGACGTGACACCTCCTAAACAACAGAATACCTGTTATTGCCAAATTATCAGCAAGTTCAATTGTCCAAACTCAAATCGTGGGCGCACGCAAACTTGTAAAACTAATGGCCGCTGAATTACGCAGCCTTGCTCTACCCGCACACAAAGTGTCATGGTGGACATGAGAGAGACCGAATGTTCCTCTTTGGGAAACACAAGCTACAAAACTGCAGAAAAATAGCGTGGAATGGCCGTTCATTTGGATTTGAATGCTTTACCTGAGTGTTTAATAATGGGCGTCCTGTTGCCCTTTGAAATACTTGCCGGAGGCCAAGGCGGAGACGGAGATTGAGAAGGAAGGATCGATTTAGGAGTCTTACCTTTAAATATGTCACTATATTCTTCGAAATAATCTTGATGCACTTGGGAAAACCGTTTCGATGAATCAAGTTACGGTAATGGTTTAGTGTGTGGAGTTGTGGAGTACGAGCGGCATCTTATAGCTAAGCGAAAGTCTACACCCCTCACAAGATTAATTCATAACTTAGTTTTGCTTGACATTCAAACAATACATACCCAGTGTGTGTGTGTGTATATTTGGGTGATGTATGAATTTCAATAGGATGCTATGTCGCGATTTGTTCACTAAGTGTGACAAGTATTAAAACTTTTTCAATAAACATGATGCTAGTTGGGCATTGCATTACTTTTCTCGAATAGTATACAATCTCTAACCTCAACCAGTTACCTGTCTTTGGGAAGAAGACTTAAGACAGATAAAGCCGTAGTCTACGCCCAAAGAGGATGCAAATGGTAAAATGCTCGCTGACTGAATTTTATGGGCCGTTCACTTCAGGAGACACTTTAGCGTTACTAAAGGGGGATAGAAAAATTAATGAGAAGGTATCCGGGGAAATATTTGGGGTGTCACTAGAGATGTCAAATGGGCCGGGCGGCCCGCGGGCTGGCCCGGCCCTGTAATGAACAGTGTAGGTCCGCGGATAAAGGGCCTTGGACCTGGGCTTGGACCAGGCCAAGGTTTCACAAAAAATGGCCCGGCCCTAAAAAGTTCAAAAAAGCCCGGCCCAAAAAAGCCCGAAATTGGGCCCTTTTATGGGCCTAATTTGGCCCCCTGTTTGGACAGTTTGGGCCAAACTGTTTGGCTTTTCATTTCTCTTCTCTGTTTCTTGTTTTCTTTTTGAACCTCTTAGTTCTTCTTTTTCCTTTTTTTTTCCCTTCATTATCTTCCACCCAAGACATTCATTATCCACATATTTCATATTTTAACATTTAACTAGCTTAGTCATTATAACAAGAAGGAGGTGACAAGACAATAAAATATGATTTTTAAATTATTTTTTATAAAATTACACAAATGTCCCTAAACTTTACGTATTTATAAAAACACCCAAAACTTTGAGAGTCATGGTGATATTATTGAGAAACGTCTCTATAAGAATATTTTTGCTTCGCACTTCGGATAATTATCAATCATTTTTCTGTAGACTTTTGGACGAAGAAACGTAATCTTAAAACATATTTTGAGATCAAGATTTGTGTACTATTCGAATTATACTTACAAGATTTTCTTTGATTGACGATTTTAACAAATCTCATATTCACGTCTCTTACTAAAACAACAAGAATTGGCACACAAAAAGAAAACATTTTTTTGCTTCTCGCTTTTGCTCTAGTTCCTTTTTAGTATTGAGGAATGATAATGGTAAAATGTAAGAGTGCATCAACAATAAAGTTTTTCGAGCGTCACCCATTATTAAAAGTAAAAGTAGCCTACAACATTTTGCTTTATATAATGATCATTGTCACTAAATGTTATTAGAGTCATTGTGCATACATTCTTTTAACAATTGTTTTAGCATTACAATCGTTTTGCATACGTTCTTTTTAAGAATTTTTTTAGAGTTACAAAATAAAAGTTACTAGACATATTTAAAAGGAAATACCCATGTAGTAACCAATTCTTTTTTCCTAATTCAAGATAAATTCACGAGGAAGTGGTATTTCTAATAAAACAACATTATGAGTAAAGAGAGATAATTATAGTCAATAAAAGAAAGAAAATTACACCAAAAAATTTTTGGGCCCAGGCCCGGCCCTAAATGTTGGGCCTAGGGCCTGGGTTTGGACTGAGCCCAAATATCCCCAGAATCTGGCCCGACCCGTTTGGCAGTCCCCTTGGCCCGACCCCGGCCCATTTGACACCTCTAGGTGTCACATGAGTAGTAGGACTAACCTATAACCTATATATAACAACAAATGATGGCCGCTAAATATTCTTAATGCCTTTTAGCTTAATGACGTTAAGAAAATATTGTTGACAATTGTCACTAAAGATGTCCACAAGAATATCATACCAGCAACATTTTTTGAAAATTTATAATTACTAAACCTGTGGTAATAGGAGGTTAAAGGAAATGAAGAAACGCTTTAGCTTATATAGAAGCTTTGTGAAAATAAACTCCGTGCCGCATAGAGGATTGGCAATTGTATTCGTGGTTCAAAATGTTAGCTCGCTAAGAACTAACATTCGCGTAAAGCGAGTGTAGTAGAAATGTGAAGCTAGAGTGGCACCAATCGAGAAGATGACAACATAGACCTGTTTGAAAAGATAAATAGACGGATCAAAATCTTCGGTTGTACAATAAAAATGTCGCTAATTGGATATCAGGAACAAAAGATTGCCACCATAAATTTCAGTAATATCCAACAAAATACTTTTACAACGATCTTTTACTACTTTGGAAAGTGAACGCAGAACAAATCGTACACAAATTAATTCCATGAATAGTAGTAGTAAAATTTGTTAGTTTCTTACGATTATGTAGAGTACCAATAGTTTGAGAGAATAAAAGATTTCACTCGAAGTAAACTCAAATAGTTGCCTAAGCTCGGCCCAAAGAGCCTGTCATATCAGGTCCAAGCTTTCGCCACCTCCTACTTTGGGCTTTGGGCATTTAAAACCCCAACTGGTTGCCTAAACTCTAAGCCCCAAGAGCCTGTTAAATCAGGCCCAATCTTTTGTCACCTCCTACATTGGGCTTGCGGACATTTAAATACAAAAAATTAAGCAAACTTCAACTGCAATTAAAGTAAAAAATCAGATAGAACAGCATTAATATCAAAGTAAAGAGTGACGAATTACCTAAGAATACTGCAATCTGGCATCTTGGACTTTATAAAAATAAAGTAGAAAGCCATGGTGAGGGAATTTCGACAAAGATGTATCGAGGTCAATCGATGCAAACGTGCTAGAAAAATACCGGCAAGTCCTCGAAAACGTGGCAGAAAAATGTTGTTCTGGCCTAGCATCGACATTTCAAATGTCCATTCTTGAACGGAACGATAATCCCGTTACCCAATTCATCGCTCCTTCAGGCATCGTGCTAGTTCTTAACATCCCCGCGCTAGGGTACACAATATTCTCACTCGGCGTATGAGTGCGTCCGAGTTAGTTCCATTCACGTTTACTATGCAACTACCATCACAAGCATTCAGGACACCATTAATGGCCCTTCACTGGAATATTGGCTCCATCATCCCTGCCTAAGTCCTCAGTGAACACAGTGGTCCACAAGTCCACAACCCACATGACAACTCACGTCCCCTCTCTTAGTCTCGTCCCCATTGCTTACCTAATATTTGTACCCATATTTAAAGACAAACACCAAGATGTTCATGCCCATGCAAGCTCTTGTATGCATCCACACATGACACTACAAAGGTGGTGAATCCTCACTGGCATACCCTCTTCCTCAACAGCAATGGAGGTCCCTAAGGAACTCAGCACGAAAAGGAGGAAGAAGAACTTGCGAAACTTGACCTCTAGCGTGAGCTTCTCGGCTAGCTTGCCTGAAGATGTTGGTGGAGCTTTTTCGGATAGCATCTGCGCAGTTAAGTACTCAACAGATCCATTTTTGGATATAAGACAATCGATAATAGAGATGATACAGGGTGTAGGACTTCGAGATTGGGACGACATGGAGGAGTTGATCTACTGCTATATCGTTCTTAACCCGTCAGAGGTCCACGACTTTATCTTAGAGGCTTTTCTCAGTCTAAGTTGCTATGTTGAAGTTTCATCATTTTCTGCTAGGTCTAAGTAATCACTAGGCATCATTTTTCCCTCTAGGAGATGTAACTTATAATGCTTGTTTCCTAAGTTTGTTCTTGTGCCTTTCCGATCAATCCTGACGCCGTTAATGAACGGAGCCTACCCGTCCACCGAGGGGAGTGGTGTTCGTATCCGAGATACAAGATGTGTAGTCCAAAATCCTGGCAAAAAACAGTAGTAGGAAACACTATTTAGTATGAATATGGCCAACTCGCGGCAAAGTCTTCATCGCCAACCACACAGTATTACCTGCGCGCAGTATTACCACCACCAGGGCTAGTTAAAAAAGACTGAGTAGCTTACCATGGTATCAGTTTAATAGTTTGAGATGATGCTAACTCGTCATTGTTATTTTTCTTCTTTGGATATTACTGATTTAAACCACAAGGAATAAGACCCGGTGGTCAAGGAGGTTTACGATCTTCCTTAACTTCCTGGGTCCAAACCTCGACGGCAACATTTTATTTTTCTGAACAAATTAGGCCGATATGGGAGATTGGGAGGTGCGCCCTTAAGATCGCCGGGTGAGAAGACTTGCTCATATTGATGGTAAAAGCTTCCAGTTTAGATTATAGGTCATGTCCAAAATTTATTACTTGTATTTGCTGAAAATTAGACGGCTAAAAACTTGAGCTGATTGTAGTTTGTGCACCTATAATCTTCTAAAAGTTCGTTGCACACCTAAGCAACAAATCAATAATGTCCAACCATTAGAAAAATATATGAGTAAAACAGGTACATTCAGTTCAACACAGCTAGTATCTTCTGCTTGAACAATACTTCCTAGAAACTGGTTGAATTGTGAATAAAATGTTGAAATGGACTAACCAGATACAAGTTGATCTTCAACATGGTGGGTCTCAAACAATCTCTATCTCTGATACAACTATAAATGCAGGGCTATCGGACCACCATGCTATCTACATACATCATCCAAAGTCATTAAATTTGTTAGCAAAACTTGCAAGGATCATACTTATGAGAGACATTCAATAGGTAAATTTAACAGGTTTTCCCTTTGTAAATTCCAATACTGAGGGAATGTCTGGGAAGGTTGTGGGAGCTTATGTCTGAGCACCTCTGGTAGTTGAAGATGACAAACTGAATCCTTTTTCCTTCTTCCATGTAAATGTTGCTTGAACTTCCCACATCATGGAATTTATAATCTATAACAAGCAGGAAACAGATTCCGTGAGCTAAGTAAAAAAAGACTTTTGTAGCGGAGCGAATATTAAACATGAGCTCGTCATCATCATGATTAGAGTCTAAGATCCCTTATGGGGTATAATTTGATTAAAATCTAGCAAGAGGAGTAATAATATTGGGTGGATACCTCTGTACAAATAGTTATTGGTAAGTGATGCCTCTGCCTAGCTACAAATATTCCCCATTAAAAAACCGGGCTCAATGCAGTACAGGATCCTATTAACTTTCATTTTTAAGACTGCTATAACATACATGTTAACATTGTACATCAACTTTAGCAGCCAGCTCAGAGACGCCTTGACGACCAGACCATCGAGTCTGCTCTCATTGATGTGTACGTAATCTCATTTGCCTATATTAACCGATCCACATAAAATTTCAACGAGAGAGAACCAGACCTATCATTGCAGCTTTCAGAAAGGATAAAGCAAAGTAATGGACAAACACTAACGGTCATAGCAGTTCAACTACTTTGTACGAGTAGAAACTACCTGAGGATCCTTTTTACGTCCAGTTCTGGTCTCTGTTTAATCCTGCACCGTAAAAATTGGAACAGCACCGGCTGAAGTACCAAACCCAGGGCAACCAGAATCTACACTTCGGTATTGCTTGCTGGCAGAGCAAACTTGGGCCGAGAAAGATAACATATACTACAACAGTGCAGCGGTATCTCGTCTCTTGCTTGTTTTGGTTCACATTCACCAAATTCCTCAAATTTCTAGAATAATAAAATCATTTCCTTGCAAACACCATCATTTAATAAAATTCCATCCGCATCCAGCATATGCATGATCTCACCACCATAATACCCACTTACCAGCGAACATTGCTATCTCCTCTGGAGATCCAAAACAGAAATGAGTACAGAGCCTTGTGCATTTCAGCAGACGAGAAAAGTCCTATGACCATAATAGGATACCACGGAATCAAAGATCTTGTATTATATCCGGCTGCAACCAAGTACTTTTCTAACCCCCCTCTCAGACATTTTGCTCCTTACACGCGAAACATCCACCCACCGATCTGCTGCTGCATAGATGTTAGACAATGCAACATAGTTACCAGCATTAAGAGGTTCAAGCTCAAATAGTCGATCTGCGATCTCTTTCCCTAATTCAATGTCGCCGTGTAGGTTACAAGCCCCAAGAAGAGCACCCCAGGCGCCAGTATGAGGTTCTACAGGCATTGATTTTATAAGCTCGTAAGCTGCTTTTAACTTTCCTGATCGGCCGAGAAGATCAACCATACAAGCATAGTGATCTGGAGAAGGCACTATAGAGTAGTCATTAATCATAGAATCAAAGTAGTGGCAGCCCTCCTTAACAAGGCCTGCATGGCTACAAGCTGTCAAGATAACAGTGAAGGCCACATCATCAGGAGCTACCTCTTCATTTAGCATTCTAGCAAAAAGGCCAACTGCCTGGGCTCCACGCCCGTGGATAGAAAGCCCTTGTATCATAGAACAATACGAAATCAAGTCTCGTTTAGGCATCTCCTCAAACAACATTGTCGCCCTTTCCATGTTCCCACACTTTGCATTCATATCTACGAGAGCTGCAGCAACATGAACTCGACGAAGATCAAACATGCTTTGCGTCATATAAAGGTCAACCCATTTAGCCAATTCCAAACTGCCAATTTGCGAACAAGCAGACATCAAACTAACCATTATGTATTCATCAGGCTTAACATTCATAGAACGCATATCAAGGAAGACGTTTACTGCTTCATTAGGCTGCCCATTCTGCACATATCCCGATATCACCGCCGACCACGCAACAATATCCTTATCCGGCGACTGGTCAAACAAGAACCTGGCCGACGCCATGTCTCCTGCCTTTGCATACCCGTCAATCATAGTCGTGAAAGAAACCACAGTCCTCTCAGGCATTTCGTCAAAAAGTTTCCTCGCACCCACCAAATCACCAACCCTCGCAAACCCACTAATTATCGCGTTCCAAGAAACCGAATTTCTCAGAGGCATTTCGTCAAACAGCTTCTTCGCTTCAGATACATCACCAATATACGCGTACCCAACAATCATAGCAGTCCAGGAAACCTCGTTTCTCACACGCATTTCATCGAATACCTTACGTGCAGACCCAATCTCTCTACATTTCCCATAAAAATCAATCAAACTCGACCCAACAAAAACATCATCGTGGGTCCCATAAGTTATCACCATCGCATGAATAATTCGGCCTTCGTTTAGTGCTAACCCGCTCGCGCAAGCTTTAATCAGCGACGGAAAAGTGTATTCATCAGGCGCAACATTTGCACTGCTTTTCATGCGGAGAAAAACGGAGATGGATTGGGCTACAGAGGAGTGCTTGCAGTGGGCTTTGAGTAGGGTGTTCCAGAGGTAAATGTTGGGCCGGATAACGCGGTCGAATACGCTGGCGGCGTAGGAGATGTTAGTCGAGACGGCGGTGCAGAGGCAGATGAACTGGGTTATGAGAAAGTGGTCTTGCTCGGAGCCTTTGTGGATGATCTGGGTGTGGACCTGCTCAAGGTTTTTGAGGGTTTTGCAGGTTCTGAGCAGGGTTACGATTGATGGGGACCACAGGGTTGAGCAGCGGCTGAGCAAAGACATGTGAGAGGTGGAGAGCGCCTTGGCATTGCTGTTTTTTCTGATTTCAAACAGCTCGGCTCTGCAGTCACCCTGTCATGCAACGCTCGGGCTCGCAGTTGCGTTCTGGCTCTAGGCTTTTACACTTTTATTGTCAAATTTATTTATTAATATTAACTAATTATATCCTGAGAAATTGCTATCAAGAAAACTAAGTTTCATCCGAGGGTAACAAATTGTTACTAATAATTTTGAAAAAATGGCAGTCGTATCTATCTGTCATTAATCCATTCAAAAAATATATATTTTTAGCTGATGTAATCAATGCGTATATTCTAAATGTCAATAATACCATTATATCATGTATACATATACACTATAAAGATTAAAAATCCTAATTTAAAAAATTAGTTTTCCAAAAATTAATTCCCCAAATTTGGGTTTCAAACCTAATACTCTCTCTCTCTCTCTCTATATATATATATATATATATCCCCCCCCCCCACAGCATGCAATCGCTCCCTCCCTCACCCCACCCATAACATATTGAGCCTAACAAGACAACATAGATTATGGGTTTATCAAGCTTTTCATCTACTACAAAACCCAATTATCAGATAACAAAAGACCAAGAGACAAATTGTAATTGGATCTTCATTTTTTCCTTTCCTCAATTTTCTCAAAAGTCAGACACTAACAATGAAAAAGCGTGACGAAGCCAGCGAGAGAGACGAGGAGGAGGGGGGCGGCGACAGGGTGGAGGGAGGGCGGGCAATAGCGTCGGGGTGGGGGGAGGGGGTTAGGGAAAAAGATGGATATTGGAGAGGCTCTTGATGGCGTGGGTGAGTGAGAGGTCTGAATACAGTCACAGGGCGAAATTACAGTCAGCTCATGGGCAGTAAGGTTATTTTATCCTAAACGTTATGTATTTTTGTACTCTGTTCGATCAACAGATATATAAGTACTATTTTTCCAAACTATGGAAGCGCTTATAATTTTACCTTAACCTCAGAGACATTACTGTAATTAATCATATTTATCAAAACACTCTTACAAGTAATTTTTTGCTTTTATTCAGCTTGATAAAATGGTGACTTAGGATATTGGCGAGACGAGTGCAGGTAAGTACAAGTTATGATATACAATTATACAGTGACGAAAATTTTGAGCAATGCGTTTAACCTCTTTAATGGCTTATTCTCGAAGTACAATCTTTTTTCTCTAAAAATTCTTATTGAAAAACACTGTTTTGCACCATTTGTTGCATATATGTGCACTCTTCGCAACCTATAAGCCAAGTTTCGTTGCTAATTCACCTTTGCTTCATATCTATGTACGTTCTATCTTTAATTGCCTGATCTTTTCAAAGGGCATAATTTCACAGATAATTGAATGCCGATGCATTTGTTGTTAGAATTTATATCATTCATCTTGACCCCATAATCAAGATCATTAGAATCTTACAATAACATAAACATAAGAACGATAAGGTTACGAACTCACCGGAATCGAAGGAAGCCATAGATTACCAAGAGTTTTATTCCGATGATGAAAGAACGCCAAGATGCGGAAGCGAACACGTACCCTTTGGTATTGATCTTCACTACTCTTCTCTATTCTTGATGATGGAATATAGTGGTGTATTTTTTTCTTTAGTCTAAGAGGCAAAGAGTGGCCAAAACATAATAATACCCTAGCCTCCAAGAAGAAAAGATATTTATATAGAGAGAGTAGTGGGATCAACCCTAAAGCCTGTCAAATCTCAACCGTCCATCAAAGTTAAGAGATTAGGGTCTATAAGCCTTTTATACACAATAAATCATTAGTGTATTGGATGCTAAATCAAATAGGCCCATAATGTTATGTAGCCTAATTTAATTAATTAATGTCCAAGTCAAATAATAAGTCAACATTAGTATGACCCGTTAGGCCACTTAATTGGATTGGACCGATCAAATCCAACATTTGTACGATATATAAAGTGAGGATTATTCATTTCAGAGTGTTTTCTCAAGACATATCTTAGCAAGTACGAGACTGTCATGCAAATGCAAATCATTATTTTAGGAACAAAATAGTGTGCATAGACACAGATAAAGGCACTTTAATTTATCATCTTGCGGCATGCCGCAAATATTTAAGTGACACTCTTATATATGAGTGCACTTCGTGACATGTATTTACGGCCAAATTATAAGGAGATCTATGATAAAACTGAAATATAAGTGATAAAAAAATTAAAAGCTTAATTTGTCAAACGAAAAATATAAGCGGTCGAATTTCAAGCAAATAAAATTAAGTTAACGTGTTTGATAAAGCAAAAGCGAACATAAAAAATTATTCACATGTTACAAATGTACTCATTTTACCAGACTATACGCTTATATATATTTTTTATGGTGGTAACAGGCGGCAACATGGTGGTTGTACTGTGTGTCGAGATGGAGGTGGTGTTGGAGGAAACCTGGAGGACTGCGGCAGCAATGCCGATGGTGAGGACAAAAGCAATGATGTGGTGCAGTTGGTAGCTTCGTCCTGGTGGTGGTGTTGTCATTGCTAGTAGGGCTGTAAATGAACCAAACCGTTCACAAACAACTAGTGGTTCGTTCTCCACAGAAGTCGTTCGCATTTGTTCTTATAATATACGAACTGAACATGAACAAGTTTGAGTTAACTACGTGGTTGACCACTGTACTATAACCCAAATTTCACTTTGACCACTGAACTTCGATTTGTGTCAAAGTGACCATTGGACTCTTTAATTGATCTCAATTAAGTCATTCGGTCAATTTTGGCCCGTTAACTGTCCATGTGAGAGGCACGTGGAGCTTAAATTAGGGGCAAAATCGTTAAAACATAGAGAATATTGGTTCTCTTTTACTTTTCTAATTTTCTTTTTTTTATCTCTTCTTTCTCCTCCAATCCCCACTACCCACCACCTTATCCAACCACCAAAACTACCCAACCTCTAGCAGTCATCACCGTCTAACCACTGCCACAACCACTAGCCCTTACCCACAAGCAGGGCCCCCAATTTCTTTAGAAACCCTAAATCTGAAATTGCAGCGGGCAGTCCCCCCTCCCCCGCCGCCGGCAGCCTCTTCCCACACCACCCCACCATACCAGCAAGCCCGTTGCCTACCCACACCGCAGACAATCCCTTCGCAAATACACGCCGCCGGAGAGAGATCGGAGATATGGCAAGGTTCTCAGTTGGGCGAGAAGACGGGAAGGACATAACAGCTTTAGGCCCAAACGAATCAGGACCAACGTAACTTTTATCAGGCGACGACTGAACCCACACCTACACTACCAACGCTCCATCAAGGCAGCCCTAACAGATGATAAATTAGTCGAAGAATTGGAGGAGGTACACTCCGAAGGCCACGAAGAAGAAGAGGAAGACCAAAACGACGACAAAAAAGGAGCACCTGATTGACGGTCAACGACATCTTAAGCCGCCGATTGAAACTCTTCTGCCAGCCGGTGATAGTGAACCGGCACTGGAAAGCCTACCGTCGGCATTGCCGAAAAAATGGAGTAATACAGATCTGTTCTTATGAACCCAATAAATGGTGTGATGGTTGTAGGTGTTGTGGTTGTGGTGGTGGTGGTGGTGGCTGGTATAGGCAGGTTTGTTGATGATTGTGGTTACAGTTGGTGTGGTGATGGGGTGCTTGTGCTGTGAGGGAGAGGTGGCAATTGGGTTGGTAGTATTTGGAAATGGGTCTGTTTTAGAGAGAGAGTCAAGAGGATTGTAGAAAAAACGGGAGTTAGCTGGTTATGTTTGGCAGTTGGTGGTGGATGTGTGGCTATGCTTGGTGGTTGGTGGTTGGTGGTGGTGTTGGGTTAGTGGTGGTGGTGATTAGTGGTGGTGTTGGGCTGGAAGGCAAATATGGGGAGAAGAAAGAAGAAGATATTGGAATGACAAATTTACCCCCAAATGAAGTCATTTAACGGACTTGGGCTTGACAGAACCTCACGGAATGACTTAATTGAGATCAATTAAAGAGTCCAATGGTCAGTTTGACACAAATTAAAGTTCAGTGGTCAAAGTGAAATTTGGGTTATAGTACAGTGGTCAACCACGTAGTTAACTCAACAAGTTTTTAAGGCTCGTTTAACATGAACACTCCAAAATGTTCACAAACGTGTTCGCAAACAGCTCGTCTAAATAATAAATTAATTATAATATTTTTACAAAATTAATATTTACATAAAATCATAAATCACATAAATAAAAAATTAAAGTTAGATGCCAGGCCTTTAAGTCAGCCCGAAACTTAGCTCACTTATAACAGCCCAATCCTAGATAATTCAATCTATGAAGCCCAACACTTGAAAAACCCTAACTATATAAACTAACCTAAACCTAAACATCACAAATCAGTTAAGTCACACAGTCGCATTCTTTCTGTCCCTTACCTCGTCGCCCACACACACACACACAAGCAGATCACACATAGCCCCCACCTCTCTCTCTCTCCACAGACGAACATCGCGTCGCCGGTCTTTGCCAAATTCAACTCGCGTCGCCGGAGCACAAGATTCAACCTGCATCAACTTGCGTCGCCGAAGCGCAAGATTCAACCTGCAAAGTTGCAGATCCGCAAAGCCGAGCTTCCAATTTGCAAAGCCATGGCCTGCAAAGCCAAGGGCCTAACCTCGAATGCATCAACTCGCTGTCATGGTCTTTGATCACCAATCGATCGAATTTATTTTTCAGTGTTTTTGATTCTGTGACGCTCCTTCTATCTTCTCTGTATCGTTTTTAATAAATTATACCTTGATTGCTTGAATGATTTGAGAAGTTTGAGTAAATTTAGGGATTTGTTGGAAGTTGATCTTGAACACGAGCCAAGTTTTCGAACTCGATTTCGGCTCGTATTGTTAAACGAGTTGAGCAAGTCGAGCCCGAGTTTTACAGTCACGAACTCGAGCCGAGTTTGAACATTAAATTTTTTGCTGTTAACAAACTCGAGCCGAGTTCAAACATACTAGAAATTAAAAGAACCGAGTTCAAACACACCCATGTTCAGCTCGAACTCGATTCGTATACAACCCTAATTGCTAGTGGTAGTGGGCATTGATGGTTATGGTGTTATTGGCAGCGGGTGACGACGGTGTGGTGCGGCTAAAATGGTAATGTGTTTGAGGTAGAGATTGTGATGTCCGCAACTTTGAGGGGTGGTGGCATGGTGGCGGTGTTGGTGGCAATGTTGATGGTGCGGTGTGGTGCGAATTGTATCGTCATCCCGGTGATAGTAACATTATGGTGGTGGGGGATAGGTGGTAAAGCATAATAGAAGTGGGCCTGGTGGCAACAAGACAAGGTGATTGCGACGTTGGCTGTAGTGCGGTTGAAGTGGTGTTGCCCATAAAATGTTGGTTGCGGTGGCAATGGGGTGTTTGTGGCGGTGTGGTCGTGGTAGTGATGACATGGAGGTGTAATGGTGTGTAGGTGATGGCTTTGTAATGGAGATGGTATATGTGATGGTCTCGAAAATAAATATTCTTTTTACATGAAAATAAGTTTAACAACTTTTGTCTCTATCAACTTAATATTAAGTGATAGACAGGTAGGTACCTTCTGATGCAAAATTTGGTCTATTTTAAGCGGATATTAATTATTTAAGTGATTAAAGATATGTGCTATCAAATGCACTCACAACATATTATTTATTATGGGTAAATTATACACGACACCCCTGAGGTTTGCCCTAAACTACACACGGACCCCCCTATTTTTTTTAATTACACTAATCTACACATTTTTATTTTTCTGTTAACAAAGTTAACAAAATTAATGAAAAGACGGTCATACCCCTGATAAAGAAGTGAATTTACCCCCGAACTTCACTTTAACACAACCCTACATTGCCCGGCATCAGGTCATCACTTCCATGATATCGGGCACTTGCAGCTCGGGGTGGTGGCCGAGAAGGTGGTGGGGATCGATCTGGGGACCACCAACTCGACCATGGGCCCCATGGAGGGTGGCAAGCCAGTGATTACCACCAACGCCGAGGGGCAGCGGATGACGTCGTTCGTGGTGGCGTGGACCAAAAATGAGGACCGGATGGTCGGGCAGATTGCCAAGCGGCAGGCGGTGGTCAACCCCGAGAATACCTTCTTCTCGATGAAGAGGTTCATCAGCAGGAAGATGTCTGAGGTGGACGAAGAGTCCAAGCAGGTGTCTTACACCGTGGTTTGCGACAGTCCGACGAGTGCCCCATCGTCTCCTCCCAGAGCCGTCGACAAAAATAACAGCCTCGTGATTGTTGATCACTGGTTCTGTCATAATTATTTTAAAACTCCATGAATCATGTTACTGGAAGTCCTCATCTGTTATAGTAGCCCACTTATCTACCTCATTACCTCCAAATTTTGACCTAGGGTTTTGAAATTGGGAGAGGCCAATAAAGGAGAGGTTAGGTCTTATTCTTGATTCAGACGCCTCCTCTGCACCGTAATGTTCTTTGTCAGCCATTGACTCCATCGGCCCAATCGCCTTATTTGTATCTCTAGTTCAGGGTGGGCATAGTTATGAGAGTCTCAGAGAAGAGGCGAAGTGTCCGCCGCCGATGTGCGTATGTGTGTGCTTGATGGGCAGTGCGGGTTTGGGGTAAGATGGTGTTTGGATAGGTGGTAGTTGCCGGTAGTGGTCGTCAGTGTGTATGAGAAATTAGGAGAATCAGCCTTTGGCGGCAGTGGCTAAGCATTGGGTTGTAAGAAGAAGATGTCATTTTGGGAATATCATAATAATTGAAAGGTGTCCTAACTTTTCTTAACAGTTCTCTAACGGAACTGGGCTTTATGTAAGACAGTGATAAACTACAGGGAGCGGAGAGTAATTAAAAAAGATGGGGGGTCCGTGTGTAGTTTAGGGCAAACATTAAGGGTGTTGTGTGTAATTTACCATATTATTATAACTTTTAGATTTTAAATACTTAACTACATTATCAAAGACACCATAATCCTAAGTATTCCAAAAAGTTTTATACACACAGGGACGAGAAATAAAATGCAAGTGAATGATCAAATCTGAAAGTTGTGAAAATTGACAGATAGCCAACCGAAGATGGAAGTCCATTAACATGGGTGCCTCGACCAATATGGCCAGCCTAATTTTAGGCCTTCTTTCACTTTCATCTCCAGATTAACCAAGTACTACTACTACTGCAACTACTCAGCTTAGGCATCAGTCTCAGAAACGTGAAATATGAGAAAATCATACTCTTGAAACGCCCATGTCTTCGTCCATATAAGCTCCCCTAAAAACCCGTTAACAGATGGCCATAAAATAACTCTTGTAGGACTTGGTCTCTCGCCATGAGTTTTTCTTACATTTGTAGCTCTTTTCAGCCCTCCCGTTCGTTCCCCAAAGTATGCGGAAGAAGCTTCACCAACGTTCACAATCTTCCAAACAATCCTCCGTTGTCGTCTAAATTTTCTTTGCCCCAGTTTTCCCTCTCGTACCTGTCTTCCTTTTACTGTTTTCCGGTCATCAAACATGGCCAAGATTAATTTCTCCGTGCAAAATGAATAACACACGGTTATACCAGTAAGGGAAGGCAAGCATCCGTTGCTAGAAACACAGAGGGAGTTGTTTGATTGGAAAAACATGGCGTCGTTGTCCTCCCAACCGTCTAAGAAGGCGATACGTAGCCCCGGGGGGTCCACTAATTCTCAGGGGAGTAACCGAAATTCGACTGGGCAAACGGTGAAATTTGCTCGACGAACCTCAAGTGGGCGGTACGTTAGCCTTTCGAGAGAAGACCTGGACATGTCGGGGGAGTTGTCGGGTGATTACATGAATTATACAGTTCACATTCCGCCTACACCTGATAACCAGCCCATGGACACGTCCGTGGCCACGAAAGCAGAAGAGCAATACGTTTCTAACTCGCTATTCACGGGTGGATTCAACAGCGTCACGCGTGCACATCTCATGGACAAGGTGATCGAGTCGGAGGTGAGTCATCCTCAAATGGCTGGATCCAGAGGGTCTGCGTGTTCCATGCCGGCTTGTGATGGTAAGGTTATGAAGGACGAGAGAGGAGCAGATGTTATCCCTTGCGAATGCAGGTAATTAAAGTTAGGTGAACCATTTCACTAGTACTAAAATAAAAATTAGCATTCATGACCTACATCCCTTCAAGCTTAGTTGGAAGATCCATCTTATTTTTCTTGACACAAATCACAAATAAAGCAGTCAAATGAGAAAGGCAACAGGAACAGAAAATCTAGAACATAATTGAGAATCATCATCGATGGAAAAGCAAATTGCGTATAAACTTTATGCGGAAAGATCACTACTCTATTAATTTAAAATTGGCAGTTCAAAAATTTTCTAATATTTCATGCATATTACAATTTTGAACGTGGCCTCCAGGTTCAAAATCTGCAGAGACTGCTACCTAGATGCGCAGAAAGAAACTGGTCTATGTCCAGGGTGCAAGGAGCCATACAAGATGGGAGATTATGATGATGAAATCCCAAACTTTTCTGCTGGAGCACTGTCACTTCCTGCCCCAGGTGAAAAAGGAGACAACCGTAATATGTCAATGATGAAGAGGAACCAACAAGGAGAGTTCGATCACAACAAATGGCTGTTTGAGACCCAGGGTACTTACGGCTATGGCAATGCCTATTGGCCTCAAGACGAGATGTATGGAGATGATGGAGATGACGGTATGCGTGGAGGCATGGTGGATGCGGGGGACAAACCTTGGAAACCCCTTAGTCGGGTAATTCCAATCGCACAAGGCATCATTAGCCCTTACAGGTTTGAACAAATTCGGTATCCCATATTTCAAAGTAGGAAATGCTATTGCCAAAAGAATCCTGCAGTTTATTAGGCAGCATAAAATTTTGAACAAACTAAAGTAAAATATGGCATACTGGATGCTGTTTTTGCACAAGTTACAGTGCATTCTGATCTGGTTTCTCTGTGTATATTGTTAGAGCTGATATAACTTACAAGTGCAATTTGCTTACGCTAGATTGTTGGTCGTTGTTCGGCTGATTGTGTTGGGCTTCTTCTTGGCATGGAGATTGCAGCATCCAAACAATGATGCTATATGGCTATGGTTGATGTCAGTTACATGTGAAGTATGGTTCGCTTTCTCCTGGATCCTGGATCAAATTCCTAAGCTCTGCCCCATCAACCGCTCCACCAACCTCGAGGTACTCCGCGATAAGTTTGACCTGCCATCACCATCCAACCCCACTGGCCTCTCCGACCTCCCAGGAGTTGACCTATTCGTGTCTACGGCTGACCCCGAAAAGGAGCCGCCGCTTGTCACTGCCAACACTATCCTCTCAATCCTATCCGCTGATTACCCTGTGGAGAAGCTTGCATGCTACATTTCAGATGATGGAGGTGCCCTCTTAACCTTTGAAGCAATGGCCGAGGCTGCTAGCTTTGCCGATTTGTGGGTCCCTTTCTGTCGGAAACATGAAATCGAGCCTAGAAATCCTGAGACGTACTTCAGCTTGAAAGGGGATCCTACTAAGAATAAGAAAAGGTCTGACTTTGTCAAGGACAGAAGGAGGGTGAAGAGGGAATATGATGAGTTCAAGGTGAGGATCAATGGGTTGCCTGATTCTATAAGGAGGAGATCAGAGGCTTTCAATGCAAGAGAGGACATGAAGTTGATGAAGCACATAAGAGAGAGTGGGGCTGACCCTACTGAAGTAGCCCGCGTCCTAAAGGCTACTTGGATGGCTGATGGCACCCACTGGCCTGGAACTTGGACGGTCCCTTCTAGTGAACATTCCAAGGGTGACCATGCTGGTATTCTCCAGGTACGTACTCGCAAGTTCACTGGCTTTCTGGTTTTAGGTCTGCGAGGGAGAAGAGAATAAACAACTCGTGAAATAAAGAACCTAGTTCTGATTCTATTTGTAACGTACTACATGCATTTTTGGCTTACAGGTAATGTTGAAGCCTCCAAGTAGTGACCCACTCTTTGGAGCGCCTGATGACAAGATCATAGACTTCTCGGACGTGGACATCCGCCTCCCAATGTTTGTGTACGTCTCGCGTGAGAAACGACCAGGCTACGATCACAACAAGAAGGCCGGAGCAATGAATGCCCTAGTGCGAGCATCAGCTGTACTATCCAATGGCCCTTTCATACTCAATCTTGACTGCGACCACTACTTCTATAACTGCAGAGCTATTCGTGAAGGGATGTGCTTTATGATGGACAGGGGAGGCGAAGACATATGCTACATTCAGTTCCCTCAGAGATTCGAAGGAATCGATCCTTCCGACCGTTACGCCAACCACAACACTGTATTTTTTGACGGCAATATGCGTGCACTTGATGGTGTTCAGGTACTACTTCTTTTTGACAAATGCACCTGTTAGTCCATCACACTGTCACAGCTTCCTCTCATTGTGATCTTATATTTGAAATCCATGACGCTTTTTTCGTAGGGTCCAGTTTACGTCGGGACGGGGTGCATGTTTAGGCGATTTGCTCTATATGGATTTGATCCCCCGCAAGCAGACAGGTTGCCCAGCAAAGAGACAACTGAGATGCAACCCTTGAAGCCAACTGATTTTGACCCTGATCTAGATGTCAATTTATTGCCCAAACGCTTTGGAAATTCAACACTACTGGCTGAGTCTATACCAGTTGCTGAATTCCAAGGCCGTCCTATTGCCGATCATCCTGCAGTTAAATATGGAAGGCCTCCCGGTATTCTTAGGGCCCCACGTGAACCGCTTGATGCCACTACTGTGGCTGAAGCCGTCTCCGTCATCTCTTGTTGGTAAGTAATCGAGTCTTAATCTTGTTTGTAGCCAACATTGTCATGCAAAAATCTTAGAACATAAGCATTATTTGAGTGATGTCTACAAAAAAAAATTTCCAACATTATTAGTGTAGATCCTGCTGCATAATGATCAAAACTTGGATCTTGTAACATCAACAGGTATGAGGACAAAACTGAGTGGGGTGACCGGGTGGGTTGGATTTATGGTTCAGTCACAGAAGATGTGGTCACTGGCTACCGCATGCATAACCGCGGGTGGCGTTCAGTGTACTGCATTACCAAGCGCGATGCCTTCCACGGATCAGCTCCAATCAACCTCACTGATCGGCTGCACCAGGTCCTTCGCTGGGCCACAGGTTCAGTAGAGATTTTCTTCTCAAGGAACAATGCTTTCCTGGGATCACGCCGCCTCAAGTTACTCCAGCGCCTGGCCTACCTCAACGTTGGTATCTATCCATTCACCTCCTTGTTCCTTATCGTCTACTGCTTCCTCCCTGCCCTCTCCCTCTTCTCGGGCCAATTCATCGTGCAAAACGTGAACGTTGTCTTTCTAATCTACCTCTTGATTATAACAATATGCCTTATCGCGTTAGCCATCTTGGAAGTAAAATGGTCCGGAGTTGGACTAGAGGAATGGTGGAGGAATGAGCAGTTTTGGCTCATTTCTGGAACAAGCGCCCACTTAGCTGCCGTCATACAAGGACTTTTGAAGGTGATTGCTGGGATTGAAATATCTTTCACATTGACTTCCAAGTCTGCTGGAGAAGACATTGATGACATTTACGCGGACTTGTACTTGGTGAAATGGACTTCTTTGATGATCCCACCAATTGTGATCGCGATGGTGAATATTATTGCTATCGCGGTTGCATTCTCGCGGACTATTTACAGCTCGGTGCCTCAGTGGAGCAAGTTCATTGGTGGAGCTTTCTTTAGCTTCTGGGTGCTGGCTCATTTGTATCCCTTTGCAAAAGGTTTGATGGGAAGGAGAAGAAAGACACCAACCATTGTCTTTGTTTGGTCTGGTCTGATTGCAATCACACTCTCTTTGTTGTGGGTTGCTATCAACCCTAATGCAAACGCTACCACCACAGAAGCTGGGACAGGGAACAGTTTCCAGTTCCCATAAGATAGAGAAGAATCAATGGAGTTAATCCTGGGTTTTTGAGTATTTTTTGCTTTTAGTCTTTTTTTTTTTCCTTCTAGGGGTTTCATGGAGAGTCTACAAATTTTGAAGTATATGTACCAATAAATTTGTTTGTAACGGACAGAGATGCAGAAAAGTAAGTAACTGTACAATGTTGTCGAATTTATGACCACAATTAGCATGCATACTATGAAAAGTAGACTGAACACTCGCAATGTTATTAGGCTTCCACATCGAAGGGAGATATGTTCCCAACTTGGTCATACATTTCAGTGTCTTATTTAGAATCATAACGAACTTCAACTTTATAAGGTAAAACTGCTAGGCTAATTCAGTTACAAACGTAAGGCTAAGTAAATGATTCGAATCGTGTGATCAAGTTACCGTCATATTTGCTTTTCTAAACGGGTGAACAAAGTAAACTACCTACTTGGTTCAAACCGGGATAAAGAACATGGCTGCTCGTTATAATCAACACCTATACGACTCATAGATGCATATTTGCTTTTCTACGAGTTTCCTACGACTCAAAGGATGCTAAAGCATTACACGGCCAGACAAAGTAAAACTAGCTAGCTACATAATTGGCTCGAATCGGACGAATAATATGGCCCTTCGCAAATTTTTACTATACGTTCAACGGTTCTGGTTGGTTCCTATTAGGAAGCCCTTCAACATCGTCCATGTAAACAGTAGAAGCAGTTGGTACCACCACGGCAGTCAACTGCATCCCTGCTTCGGACTCGGGAACCGTTTTTCCTTGTTCACAATCGCACTCTTTAACTCCTTGTTCTTTGCCCACAAGAAGGAGTATCCAACTATGATCAAAAGCATGCCCAGCAAGCTGCAATTTAGGTTGTATTATAAGTCCAATAAGTTGAACCGCAATTGTGTAGTCAGACATGCATGTATAGAAAAGGATTTAATTTCTCGTACCTTCCAATCAACTCTGATATCCTCTCCGAGAAAGAGAGCTTCTGTAATGGCCACAAGAATCAGTGACAGTGGATTGAACATGGAAGGATAAGTCGTTCCTCGTTGCCCTACTGCAAATGACAGTAAGCAAAACGTTGCACCTGTGGCCAACGCCCCTTAAAACATAGTATGATTTCACAAACATCAGTGTGATCTGATAAACAGAATATCTTACGCTGTAAATTTATGATAATCTTACCGAGTATATTATAGTAATTAGTTGCAGAACTTCCACGCAGCTTTCGTTTTGTCGATGCGTAGGCCTATCACACCACTTGCTGAATTGAGGCTATAATGCATATTAACATTGTAGCCAAGTATTTCTATGGAAATACTTTCAACAACTTAACCTGTTTAGAGTAACTAGCTAACGTGCCCGTGCAAATGCACGGGACGCGATGCAATTTAATTTTAGTGTCAATCATATCCGTTCAAAATTTTAAAAGAGAAATAAAGATAGTAAATTCTAAAGGTAAATGAGCTAATTTTTAAACATCTTAAACTTTTTACTGTAGTTAACTGTACACAAGTATGTAAATGTTTCGAATAAATTAGTCCACTACGTAATATATAAGAATCGTAATTAAACACCTTTAACACCAATTTGGTTATAGACTAATTCAGGATCGATACTGCTAATCATCATAGATTACTTTTCTAGCTCTATTCTTCCTTTCACTTTTGGCACTGAGTGTGGTTAGTGTAACCAAATAAGCCATAACAATCACCTAATGCAAGGGCATCCAACGTCAATCGCGAAAGATAGAGTTCTCTATATGTTCTTCCTGGAAAGGTGATATTGTTAATTACATTTGAGCAATAACTCAATTAGACATGCATACAAAAACACCCCACATCATTGACATAGGCCGTAAAAGTTATAACACAGAAGGCACGTACCAAAGATTGTACATTGATCTTGGAAGACATAGCCCAAGGTTGACGGTCCATGTATCTTATTTTCAAGTGCTCTCCACAGCTGTGATCTAGCTAGGGGAGCCGTGTTGCCGGTGTAGGTGTTCCGCATCTTTTAGTGTTGAGAATCTTTTTCCTTCGTGCCCTAGCTTCTCTATATTGTTGAAATCAGATTGATGAAAGGAACCGTACCATTGCAAATAGAAGGGTGACCTAACAAAGGTTCGTTAACTATAAGATATGGAAAGGTTAAAATTATACTTGGTAATAGTGTAATATTTATTAGCATATCGCAGTAGTTAATAAACAACCTTAGCTATTGTTTGAAATCCATTTTTGTGGTGAACAAAGTAAATGCTTCAGGTCTTTTGAACATTTTATATGGACATATAATTCACTGTTTTGATTTAAAAATCTCTTTCAACTCTAATATTTTCAACTTTAACAAAATAAATTCATTTTTAGAGCAAGGCAACATATCAAATTACATTGTTACTGTATTATATAGTACAACCACACTCAAAAAAGGAAAAGGGTGTGAGCAAATTCAACACTTAGGGAATAAGTTTATTTCCTAGAATCTTGACATAGCTTTATGCTGAAAGAGGTACAGGAAATTCCACTCGATATAGTTAACATGTTGAAAATTTCTGTTAGGAAATCACAACATATATTCGGCCACCGATAGAAATTAACAAAAGCTGAAAAAATGAAAATGCTGGTGAAGTAAAAGTTTAATGTACGAATGTCTTGGAGCAGTGATAACTAAGTTGGTTTCACCTGACTTCCTCAATGAGTTGGTGTTCATGCTGTTTGGCAGGCTCTTTCCCATTTCTATATTCCAAACTCTCACCTCCCTAAATTAGTTTGCAATTGGACAATGGGAGGATAATATTTTTGTTGTACTGTATTATGCTAGCTATAGGAAAGTTCAATTTTAACCATGCAGAGAAAAGAGGATGCCAGTTAAGACACTTTTAACGCATCACATGTGCTTATACAACTTGGAAAGGAAGGAGCTGAAATAAGAAAAAAAAACAAACAAATGTTCAAGTAAAAGTAGAATAGTTCTAGCAGCATTCTAAGCAGTATTCTATATGTACTGTTTATATATGTACAGGACATGAGTATCATTTTGTGTGGTTAAGCTTTCTGGGAAATCTTTTATATGGTGCATTTAATCTTCAGTGCAAAATCTTGTTTTTAACTTAGTAAAGGATCATGTCCTTGAAGAAGCAAACAACACGTTAGAGCCCAAGGACTTGATTATTCTTAGCAGAAGAACTATCATACACGACTCCACGAAGTTGGGGGTGCAACTTTAACTGAAAGGTGGAAAACAAAGAAATTGTTGCAGCTCTTTTTTCAAATCTCAAAGCAATCAGATCCACCAGAGATGCTGATGCACTAAAACATAACATAAATCTCTTCTTTCCCCTGCTATGAGTCGTGGAGCAATTTAGTCCATCTAGATACACAGTCAAGCTACCATCGATTTACAAAGAATAGCATTAGAAATTCACAAATTCAGGAAAATTGCTTCAAACCAAAATCTAGTATAGATTGCTTTGAGCAACTATATTTGTATTTATACTTTGGTTTTGTAAGTTATTCTTCTATTTTCCGAGAAATATTCTGTAAGTTGCCTTTCTATTTTGAATTTTGATTTTCTTTCGTTGGTCCTGGTTGCTTCCAAACAGTTTTTAGTGCCGCAATTGTCGTTGTGCATTCTGCTTATGCATTCAATAAAGCATGCACTTTCAATCTTCCTGGTATAGAAACTAACAAAGGTGCGGTGCAAGAAGAGTGTCACGATCAATCCATGCATTGATTAAAGGAGAGAGGTTACCTGTAAGAGCCTTTTCTCTTTGCTTAAAGTTGATTCAACCCAAAATCTGTGAGACTTCTCTGTTAAATAGGATCCTTCTCTAGCTCGAACAAATGCAAGTTGATAATCAAAGTCAAGCAGAACTTGGCAGGCTGAGGATAATCGAAGTCAAGTTAGTGTCTTAAATTATATATGGCCCATGCCTAAACTATGTTTCAAGAAACATAGTTTAGGCATCAAAGCTGCAGTACCTTGGCTCAGTGCTCAGTGGTGGTGGTCCTCTCTTGGTATCACTATAAATGAAAATCTTGCTCAGGCACCCCCTGGTGTTTGTGAAGTGCAATAACGCCACCACTTAGCCAGTGCGATAAACAAATCAAATTAGCACAGATGACTAACTGATCTAGCACCTTCATTTTTCCATGTTAAAAGTGGCTGCAAATGGACTTCACCTTCGTTTGCTTATCTATGAACTTCCATCCTGTTAAAAAGCTTGAAAATAGGCTGAATCAAATTAACTACTCATTGATATACAAATCAAATTAGCACAGAAGACTAACTTATCTAGCACCTTCCTTTTTCCTATGTTAAAAGTGGCTGCAAATAGACTTCACCTTCATTGTTGGTACTATGAATCAACTAATAGTCTAGCTAAGCCACCGAAGCCAAATGTTCTATCCTGTTAAAAAGCTTGAAAATAGGCTGTCTCAAATTAACTACTCATTGATATACAAATTAAATTAGCACAGATGACTAACTTATCTAGCACCTTCATTTTTCTTATGTTAAAAGTGGCTGCAAATGGACTTCACCAGCATTTGCTTATCTATGAATCAACTAATACCTTCACCTTTATTTGCTTATATTGATATACAATTTAAGACACTAACTAAGAATCAAATACTCCACGTCACAACAAATACCAAAAAGCTGAAAATAGGCTGAGTCAAAGATATACATGTTTCAGGCGCTCCTCAAAGTACCTTCTTTATGTGAAAAGATCATGATAGAGCAAGCAAAACATTTGGTTGCATCCAAAAATTACAACGAAATAGAAAATAAAGAGCTTACTTCCTTCACACTAATTGTTGCAGACTTTTATAATGCGTCCAAATAGATAAGCAAATCATCCAAAATTGTTGTAAAGTAGGCAGTATTATATGGAACGGGATCTCAGAGATGCTGATACACAGTCAATTTAGGCTTCCTTCAATCAATCATCAACTTTGTTGGAACTGATTCCTATTGCTAGGACCTATATGAGCAGCTTGCCTTTAGAAAGAAAATAACAACAACTATCTTTGTTCTTTATACTTTGGTTTTCTAAGTTATTCTTCTATTTTCCTAAAAAGATATGTAAGTTGCTTTGAATTTTGATTTTCTTTCATTGGTCATGGTTGATTCCAAACAGTTTTTAGTTCCGCAATTGTCGTCAACCATTCTGCTTATGCATTCAATAAAGCATGCACTTGTGATTTTCTTGGTATAGAGACTAACAAAGGTGCGGTGCAGGAGAGTTACCTGTTAGAGCTGTTTCTCTTTGATTAAAGTTGCATCAAACCAAAATCTATGAGCATTCTATGTTAAATACACATAATTTCAAGAAAACATGACGATTATTATGGGTATGACCCATGCCTAAACTATGTTTGAAGAAACATAGCAGATGGTGACACTGTAGTAGAGTTACAATTTGAGACACTAACTAAGAATCAAATAATCACATTCAATCAAAACATCTGGTTGAAAAGCCTGAAAAGATCATGATAGAGCAAGCAAAACATTTGGTTGCATCCAAAAATATCATTTTCGTCAATCAACCATAGACAATATTGAAAATCTCTGAAAATTGTGGCTACTGCACCAGCCCAATGCAATTTAATCACATGGATGCAAAACATCTGGTTGAAAAGCTTGAAAAGATCAAAACATTTGGTTGCATCCAAAAATCTCATTTTTGTCAATCAACCATAGAAAACACAGAAAAATGCATGCAATTGCAATTGATCAAAAGAGAGGGGTTACCTGTTAGAGCCTTCTCTCTTTGATTAAAAGTTGATTCAAACCACAATCTGGGAGACACCAAGGGTGTTGAGGCTAGGGATTTGCTGGACATTGGCCACAGTGACTAATGAACCAAATGTGTTGTTCGTGAGTCCTGGCTTGGACAGGCCGGCGAAGAAGAAGTCCTGAGCTGTTGCGTTCTGTTTGCAGTGAATCCGTTCACCTTTATACCTGTTTCATTACAAACAGAACATTGGTCGATTCAATTCAAACCTCATTTCTAGCTCTAGTTCATATTATATAATTGTTCCAATCCCCCTATAATAGGGGAATTGGCTCATTAGTGTCTCAAAGAGCAGATTGACGATTGAGGGAGGATCTGTTTGGATTCTTGAGTAAAGTTGATGCGCGCCCGTCAAAGCACCAGCCCAGTGCAATTTAATCACAGAAAAACACAGAAAAACGAATGCAATTGCAATTGATCAAAGGAGAGGGGTTACCTGTTAGAGCCTTCTCTCTTTGATTAAGACTTGATTCAAACCACAAACTGGGAGCCTACTCTGTTAAACAGGACCCTCCTCTCTTTGATCGAAATTGCTTCAAACCAAAGTCTGGGAGACTCTGGGCATGCCAGGACGGCAATTTGAGGAAGAGCAGAACTCGAAGCAGGGAGCTCAAGAGTTCCGTGTTTGTGGGTTTCATAGAGTGTATATAGAGTACTCTGTTTTGCTAGCGTGAAGGAGTTTTCTCTCAAGAATGAAAGTTGCAAAAATATGTGAAGGAGTTTTAGGTGAAAAGGAGACTCTAAGAATGAAAGTTGAATCTTATGTGGTAAGCAATAATGAGTTCCAAAAATCTTACGTGGCGTAATTAGAGAGTTCTAAATATCCTACGTGTCGCGATTATAAGCGAAAGTTTTAGCTTTTTATATATATATAGATACTATCCCTTTTAGTGATTAATCTAATACTGCCATGCTCAATTCATTCATAAGATGAATTTCTGAGAGGGTTGCATTTTCCTGCAAGACGAACCACATGCCATAGGACAAGATGCTGGCAACCAGGAATAAAGTGCCACGTGTCCAGTTGGGCTTTATCTTCATGATAATCGCATGATGAGTAGTAGTATATATGATGAATGAAATTTATTGCTTTCCCCTTGTACAGGCTAATAGTCAGTGCTCCTGCCAAGCATAACGCTGCACCCAGAGTTTTAATCTTGCCAGCTCTAGTTTGCAGTCCAAGTTTCTCTATGCTGCAAACCTGGATTTAGCCACAAAATACACAAAGACAGGCAGTTTAAGAGAGAGATTAATTCTTGAACGCTCGATGCATTTACCTTTTAAATTGATTTTTACCCTCATCTGGACTTCTCAACCAAAACCCTCCTAAAATTTTGCAAAAGTGTCCACATGACATGGTTTCAAGTGACAGGATTCAAAAATATGATTGTGGTTAGTACCGTAATATAGTGGAGAAGAGAAAGGTGGTGATCGGAAGTTGAGGAAGTTGGTAGCATAAGTAGCATTGTTGTCTTGTAACCCGAAGTAGAAAAAGCCCATGGCCATTGATATCCTGCAATCATGTCAAGCTATTTAGAATAATACAGGTAATCCCACTTGCAGTAAAACCAAGATTTTATTCAATCTGTAGCTATGATGATCTTGGTTTCTTACATTGTTATAGCAGTTTAGAGGATAAATTTGATGGCATGCTTTCCGAATTCAAACTGTATATTCGTGGCCACGGAAATAGAGCTCTATCAGGTACAATGGTTCTAATACAACTGGCTTGTATGCTACCACCACGTATAAATGCTCATTTTTGGTAGCTGCATATTTGGCTAATCACTTTCTCTCATCCGAACTATCGATCAGGAAACTGCATTCCATATCCCAAATTGTTTCTCTCTTCGTGATTAGTTCCCGTAATAGGCCTTGAACCAATATACCGTTCATCTCGAGGGACTCCTCTGTATCATTACGAAAGTTATTTCTTAATCTTATACATAAACACTTACAAGTTGTTCCGGTTCTTTATACATAAACACTTATATTGATGTTATTTCTTTATAAGAGCCCTCAAAAATTCAAGCCATCTAAGAATATGATGGCCACACATATTACGTCTAGACGCAACACACGAACACAAGAAAATTTCCATCTATAGGGAGATAGTACAGCACTTTCTTGTATCTCAATGGAAGAGTACTACTAAGGGCTGCATCAAGACTAGGTCTACCACCAGAAGATTTTTATTGATATATGCGGATAAAGTGGATCCATCACCAAAATATCTTCTTCTGCGGAAAAGGTTACACCAATTATTTCCCCAAATAGCCATATATGCAAGTCAAAACATAATAGAAGTGCAAATTAAACCCTTAAATCACACACTTTGGCACTGAGTATATTGCATACATCAAGATTATGCGTTGGTTGCTTGCATTAGATGGTTGTACGACAAGAATTGGAGTACTGTGGATGTTATTCAACTATGCAATGCATCTCGTGCATAATCCAATGGGCTTAGCATTATCCTTTAGCATCAAACATGATCACATTCATCCCATATAGAACACACTGAAATTAAACATGATCACTTACTGGTCAATGCAACCATAAAGGAACCAGAAAAAAGCTGACCAACTCAATTGCCTCTGCAATCATATGAAAGTTTTCAGGATCGATTTAGTACATCAAAACTCTAACGTACGTACGACTGGGCAAAAGATAAAGGCCGACCTAAATGCATTTATGATTAACTAAGGACTTGATTCAAAAGAAAAATCGTTAATGAGAGTCGTAATAACGCAAAACGATCCAAGTAAAGAGCAAAAGGAGCGACACACACAGCACCCACAACGTGACGATACGTCATGAGGGCAAACACGAAGGTGCCCTCACTGAGGATAATCCTCGACATGGCTGCAGGCCCAGTGGCGATGAGCTGCACTGCGAGCATTCAGAGCGCCATGCACGACTCCTGAACCCATTTCTTCAACCCCATAATTCTCTACTCCCTTGAGATGAAAAGAAGGTAAGATTTTTTTTTATTTTGAAAGCGCTTAGGCCTACAACGTTTAGCCGTGAACTGGGCGTGATATGTTCCTTGGAGAGATAAACCGGTGGCCCTTTCCGTTGTGCAAGCAAGATTGGTTGGATTGTCAAAATAAAAAAATCTTACCTTTTTTTCCATCTCAAGGGAGTAGAGAATTATGGGGTTGAAGAAATAGGTTCAGGAGTCGCGCATGGCGCTCTGAATGCTCACGGCGCAGCTCATCGCCACGGGTCTGCACTCTGCAGCTTCTGTCAAGGATTATCCTCAAGGCACCTTCGGAAAGAAGGTAAGATAAACCCTTTGGAGTGTCCACGTCTTGCGCACACGAAGAGGGCTATGGCGGCCTAGATAAAGCGTTGTCCGAGGTATTCGCTGGCAAATCATGAGAGATGGAGACGACTAAAAGATGATGACGCCGGATGTTGGGAACTCTCTGGGTCTAAGATCGGTCTTGGTTCTAACGTGGAGCGCCCCTACAAACCCCGTACGCATCTTTCTTAATTGGGCTAATTACACTTATGTCCCTGAGGTTTGGGGGTAATTACACGCAAGGACACAAAGTTTCAAAATATAACATACGTGACCAAAAAAAGTTTAAAAAGTAACACTTTTATCCAACCGTTAGGGTTCCGTCCAAAAAGTGTAATTTTCGTCATTACGTATTTTGAAAATGGCAATACTGCCCCTGTACAGTATATCGTGAATAATTATAATTTATAATTTTTAAATTAGGATATCAAACCCTAATTTTTTTAAATTAGGGTTTTAAAACCTAATTTGAAAATTAGGCTTATCAAACCCTGAAATTAAGAACCTAATTTGAAAATTAGGGTTTTGAAACCTTAAAATTAGGGTTTCAAAACCCTAATTTTCAAATTAGGGTTTCTATCTCCAGATATGATCTCCCGCCGGCAGCCCACGCCGCCGGCAGCCTCCAGATCTGATTTCGCCGCCGGCAGCCCAAGCCTCCTCCCTCACCCCACGCCGCCGGCAGCCTCCAGATCTGATTTCGCCGCCGGCAGCCCAAGCCTCCTCCCTCACCCCACGCCGCCGGCAGCCTCTCTCGGCCCACCATCCGGCAGACTCGCCCTACCCCACCACGCCAGCAAGCCCCTTTGCAAACCCACCCCACCACGAGGGCAAACCCACACCGCTGATACGTCGCCGGCAACCCCCTTGGCAAACCCACGCCGTTTAGACACCGCCGGCAGCCCTTTCTCACTCTAAACCCCATTTCAATTCAATTCAGTAATTCAATTCAATTCAACGGAGTGGTCGTCGTCATTTTTTGGGCGACGGGGGTCTTTGAGAGATGATCGGCGTCCGACTCGAGGAGAGGAGAAAAAGCTGTGCGGTGACGGAGGAGGGGGAGGGGGAGGGTGGTGCAGTGGCCGAGGAAGGGGGAGGGTGTTGCGGTGACGGGGATGGGGTCAGTGATTGTAGCGACGGCGAAGGGCGGAGGCAGACGGGGTGGGTGGGGGGTGACCGGGGGAGGGAGGGCTGGGGGGGCCGCTAAGGGCAGGGGTGTGGGTGGCGGCGAAGTGGATGGGGAAAGGGTAGGGGAAGAGAGAGAGAGAAAATTTTTTTAGGGTTTTTCTTTTCAAAGAGACAATGGCATTTAAAAAAATAACTTTCTAACATAAGGGCAATAAAGTCATTTTGTTAAAACTGTTAGAATTTTTAGGGTTCCGTTTGTCAACGGACATAAGTGTTACATTTTGAAACTTTGTGTCCTCGCGTGTAATTACCCCAAAACCTCAGGGACATAGGTATAATTAGCCCTTCTTAATTTGCTGCTCCTTGGACGTAGGGATTCTGTTTTACTGTTCACTCTGTTCCGTAATTATGGCTCATGTTTCAGTCAAATGTTGTTACGAACCTTTTTAGGTTTATTGTTGTTGGAATTTGAAAAGAAAAACCCTTCCGCTGTACTACTAGAGATGTCCGTAAAAGTCATAATTAACACCTGTTGAAATATGTCATCTGGCGTAGCTTGCACTTCGTTACCGGTTTAACGAAAGCATCACCACTTCATGCATCTTAAATCTAAATCGTATAAACTAAATGTAAATCGAAAAAAATAAGAGTCGTGGATCAACTATATTGCTGATATGTAAAGAAAAAGATTAAACTGGCCTACTAGACCGTAACCATTTGCCGTGAAATCCTATTGTCATTGATTCGAGTCTTCTTGAAAACACAATCAAAAAAATTCATGTCATACAATCTATGTCAGCTGAATTTTGATCTTTTTAAAGTAGTATCTGAATTAATACAATACAAATAAATTACAATATAATATCAACTCACCGCTAAACAAAAAGTAAGCCGCAATGACCAATAACGTGAAGCAAACAAAGCGCTTTAGAATACGAATTATTACACGCAAGGTATGTACGTGTACTAGGATGAATCTTTCTATTTTGTCATCTCTTTGTGTTTTGTAGTCAGAAGTTCGAAGACTCGCTTAGCAGCGAATATTTGGTACATGTGCGACCAAAATTGTTGATAATAAAAGCGGCTGGCTACTTCGTGCTGAAAAACTCATGGCTGGCCTTCTACGTCTACCCTTCGGCAAATTCACCTTTTGAGACAATTATTCGGGTAGTCCCTCAACTATAAGCGTTTTGTTATATTAATCTTCAAATAAAAATTTTCGTCATATTAATCTTTAAATACTACGTCATTTGCCATCGTTGTCATTTTCTCTATGTCCGTCCAATAATGCCCGTTTGTGGACCCCACGTAATGGACACTAGAGTTATTCCACAATTCTCAAGAACGAGAAGCTCTCCTATGAACCCTGAACTATTAACATGTTGCTAAATTAATCCTTAAACTAATTCTTGCACTCTTAGTCCTTTAACATTGCATCATTAGCCAATTTCGTCATTTTGATCACTTCAATCGGATTTCATATGTTAATGAAGAAGTCATTTTATATCCCATCAAAATAAGTCACCAGCATGGTCATGGAAGTTTCTACAAGGTGGTTTTGTCTTTACTATGCACCATCAACACCCTCTCTTCTGCCATCAACATAACCAACACCGCGATATCTCGTCCCCTGCTCTACTTTGCAGCTGCCTCAATCGCCAGAGTGCCACTATCTGCCACCATCAATAGCTGAATATAGCCAGCCCCCCACCTTCGGTAGTCGATCACTGGTTAACGATAGGTTGGTGGTGGCTGGAGGTTGGGGACTGACTGCTGCTGACCCCAGTGGTTGCGATCAATAGTGGGTAGTTGTAACTGTCAAAAATGGCAATCGACGACTGACCGCCTACGGCCTAGAGCTGGGGGCTGCCTGCAACCAGCAGGCATTGGTGGCTGGATGATGAGGGCGACATGTAGTGACCATTATGAATGGGTTATGACGCCATACCCAACATAACCTACTATTGAGTCAACACATCCTAACCCATTTTAATTAAGTGGATTAGACTGGGTAAAAGGCAACAATTTCTTAAATTAAATTGGTTAAACTCATAAAAACTTAATCCACTTACACCCCTACATAGAGAGGGTGTTGGTTGTGCATAGTAAGAAAAAGGCACCTTGTTAATTAAGAGATATGTGGTTACGGTACTAAAAGATCATGGTCATGGTGGCAACTTATTGACTCTTTTTATTGACGTACAAAACCTGATTAAAGTGATCAAAAGGACAAAATTGAGTAATGATGTAATGTTAAAAGATCAAAAGTGCAAGAAGTAAATAAAGGACTAATTTAGCAACACGTTAATAGTTTAGGGACCATAAGAGAGTTTCTGGTTCTTGAATATTGTGAAATGACTCTAGTGCCCCTACTATAGGGCCACAAACGGGCATTTTTGGGCAAAAATGGAGAATAAGACTATGATGGCAAACATCATCGTATTTATGGACTAATATGATGAATCAATTAAGCAGAGGTTACTAAATTCTTGCTTTGAAGTAATCTTTACATGAAGTTCAAATCTTATCTTTTTGAATGCAACATATTCACTCATTTTTCATTAACGTTACTCTTTCCTTATTGAACCAGTTTCATCTTGAATTCAAACTTTCCACATAAGGAATGGAACGAAAAAGTTTGAATACAAATACAAAGATGTATGTATATCAACGAAGTACAATCCTGGGTTGAAATAAAGATTAACGAGTTTTGGATCCTAAATATATTGGTAGTCAAGAACAAATGCTCTCAACCACGTAGAACTGTTGGATATTTTATAAGATAGTCATATGTCTTACGTAGCCCCTCCTCATATCCCATCAGCTCCCTCTCATTCAATAGTTCTAGATGGTCGAGACAAATAGCCTGAAATCATACAATAATCTCCTCGTAGAGGTCCATTTGCAAGAACTCTAAACTAAACATTTCTGACATATTCATCAGGACCGACAAGAAGCATTATGATTAAGCATCACCAGTGACCTACTTTAAGAATTAACACTACAAGAAAAACAGTCTTTAGCGACGGATTGAAATCCTAGCTAAAAGTAGCCTTTGCCGACGGATATCCGTCGGTAAAGATCCGTCGCTAAAATCCTTAACCAACGGTTTTTTTCCATCGATAAAGGTTTTTAGCGATGGATTATTAATGATGGAATAATCTGTCGCTAAATATTATTTGTTGAAAATTTATCATTTTTTTCGTTTTTGAAAAAAATTCAAAAGAATTTAGCGACGGACTTTTAACAACGGAGTGAAATCCATCGCTAAAGGTGATTAAAAGGAAAAAAACTTAGTCTGTTCTCTTTCTCCCCACCGCTCTCCTTTCCCCCTCCCCCCCCCCCCTCTCTCTCTCTCTCTCTCTCACCCATACTCAGCTTCGTCGCCCACCACCCACGCCATCTCACCACCACCCCCCAAGGTGCCAACCTCCCTACTGCTTGCGCAGTCCCAAGCCACTCACCCCAGAGACTATTCCCACTTGTCAATTTGGTAACTACAAGACCAAAACGTATCTCAAACGAGGCCGTACAATTGTTCATCGGAGGTTAAAGTGCCAACCACTTACACCATCACTTTTTGCCACCAAAGATCAATTATTAAGTGTCACAAATGTCCAGTTGTGCTGTCGATGGCGGCTGCCCAGGTGACTACGTAGCTATCTCCATATCTCTGTTCTCATTTATCTTGTAAACCCCTTTTCACCTTTTTGCAAATTATAAATTCTTGATTTGTTATTTTGATCATTTGTTTGAGCTTTATTTTTGCTCATATTTTCAAGAAACTGAAAGTTGAACAATTTGTTGTGGTCATTTGCAGAGTTCTTGCCCAGTCAACCTTGCTCTTTTATAATTCACAAAGTTCCTCGGCCTAAAGGCAACAACTTTTGGATTCCTGGTATTCAAATCTTTGCCAGCTTTAATCTTCTTTCATCAATTGTGGTAAATAGAAAGAAAAAAAAAGTAGTCTTTTCATCTGTTCACTAGTTTACTAGGATTATCTTTGTTACTAATATGCTTGGCCAACCCAATTTTGTTGCTAAAATTCACTCCGCCGGCTTCATAATTTTTGTCATTTTTGAGATTTTCTAGGTTCATATTTGAGAATCTAAACGTTTAGATTGAATGGAAATGGTGGTTACCAGTTAGAAAGGTATTGTTGACAAGTTAACTAGGATATAAACATTGACCGAAGTGAATGCTTACATGTTCAAATTACCTTCTGAGAATTCATATAAATCAAAGGGAACAAATATTATGGAACAATGAGAGTAATATTTTAGATTTACGTACTCCCCCCATATTGAGTTTTATGGGCCTATTACTTTTTCCTGCTCGAGTAATTGGATCGTAGGAAATTTGTGCAAATGTCTTTTAGTTTCTTAAAGTTTAGGAAGAGGTATTGGTGGCAATCTTGCTATATTTGGGGAGGTTAGTTTACTCTTCTATGATCATTAGAATTATCTTTTGTTATTTTATTTTCTGCTTTCTACCTAATTTCTGAGCACCATGAATTTTCTTTCTATTATTGTTTGATTCCAGCCTGGGTTGAAGGTCCACTAGAATTTGTTTGCTGTTAAACTATCGCATTGTGCAATTAGAAGATTTTTCAGTACTTCTAATTAATTGAACTTTTTATCAAATTCTTCCAAGTCTCTCAATGACAGAGTAATCGTGCTTAAGACACTTATATGTGCAACTTGCCCACTAGTTCTAATTTCTGGTACCCAATCTCTTTTCATGCTTCTAACCTATTTGGTTTCCAATTGCAAAAGAGCTTCTTCACTTTCCTAACTCATGGAGGTGTGATGTGTTTTAGGTTGTTTCAATTGTTAACATTCATTTTGTTGCAAAACGTTGCTGAAGAAAGTCCATCATTCATACCTGATGGACTAAGGAGGTATGTCCACTCATTGACTACTAGTATAGTGATTTTTTGTGTATCAGAATGGTTTTCAGAGAAGTTATGGTACCTGTTAACCCTAATGTTATTTAACCTAGGATTATATTTGATTTTGATGATAACTAACAATATTAATCATTATGTTGTCTAACATGCATTAAGTTGATGAAGCAATAGGTACAATCTAATACTCATGCAAACGGAGAATTATACGAGCAAATCGTTCAAAGTCACTCAATGGAACGCATCAAAGAAGGATTTCGTCGATTGAGTTTTACAATGCTTTTATTTCCTTCTTTGTAACTAGACTTAGAGAGTTGATCGTATCGATAACTGTAAACCTAGAACTTTACCATAAGTTTCCCTTGCATGCATAAAAATTTTTCATTCTTTGAAAATAAAGAAACTGCATTTTCTAGAATGCAGTCGATTGCATGTTGGGCAGTGAGGTATTATAGTCGACTGCATTACAATGAAGTCGACTGCAATATTTTTAGTAGCCTATTACAGTCGACTGTATTGGATTAATACAGTCGACTGCAAGTTGGAAATTTTGAATTTTCAACGGCTACTTTGGGATTACAGTCGACTGCAATGGCACATTGCAGTCAACTGTATTTACCGTTTGGCGCATTTAATGCTCCACCTAACTCCAAACGGTCATATTAATTCCCAACCCTATAAATACTCATCTTGGGCTTAGTTTTCATTCATCAATTGCATTCAAAACTCTCTTATCTTTCATATTCTCAAATATCAAAAGCAATTGTTCAATCTCTCTTGGTTTTCATTGTTTTCTCATCCACTTCAAGAGAGCATTTGTTGTGAGCTTACATTTGAGAGATATGCACTTTCATAAAGTCATCATACACGCATCTATCTTATTCTAGAGCTTGAACTTGTATACATCTACTTCTTAAGAGTGAATCTTTGTACACAATTCTTCATCTAAAGTATCTTGTATCAAAGCTTGGGGTTGTCAAGCTTTGGAACTTTGAGATTATCAAAACTTGTTCTTGGTGTGGGCATAGCATCAAGAGATTGTAAGCGGTTCGATCTTGACCCGTAAGAAAGATCATACTAGTGGATTCTAGGGCCTTTCAAGGGAATTCCTTGAAGGGGTGGACGTAGGCTTGAGGGTATTTCAAGCAGAACCATTTAAATCTCCTTATCAAGTATCTCTAAATCATTCTCTCTTTACATTATTGTTTTATACTTGTGTTGAGATTGGTTAGTTTGCTTACTTGAGATATTGTGTTTGAGATTTGTTGTTTGTAGCTTTTTAAGTGTTATTCATAGCTTCTCTAAGTTTGTAGTAATTACTTATTATTTTTTAAAGTAGTCTTAAAATCCTATTCACCCCCCCACCCCCCCACCCCCCCTCCCCCCACCCCCCCTCTAAGGTTATCTTTTTGGTTTCAGTACCATTTTATCGTGTTAATACTCTAACAGTTTTTCTTTCCTTCCATTAGAAGTAAATTATGGTTTACCATTTCCAACATGTTCAAGTTAACAATGCCAAAAGGGAAAACGACATCGTTATTAGCAATCATCGTAACGCCTTTTTGCAAGTTATCCATGCTTGCTGCAAATGATTCAATATATTCTTGATAGTTTTGTCTATGTATTTATGTTTATCGCTCAATTTCTATTTTATACGGTACTATACTTTAGTAATTATTTACTTTTTCTTCATAATCTTTCTCTATTGGATTCATGCAATTTAGTGGGTAATGTACATGTTTTTTTAGGTATAACTGGAGTGCCTATCTTGGGAGTATTTTGCAAGCCTTGGAGCAAGGTTTTTTGTTTATATTTTTTCCTTTCGATAAAACTTGTAATTTTGCTTTGAAATATGTACGATGTGATCTATTATATTTACCAAAAGTTAGTATTAAGTGTTAATTGATTGTGAATGACTTAAATTTTATTTATATGACTTTTCATTTGGTAAAGAATGAATGTTAGTTTAAATGGATTGGTTGACTAAGGTTAATTATTGATGGATTAATTGATTTAATTATTTATATGAATTGAATTACAAGAAACAACTTTAGAGTTTTAAAACATAAAAATTTTGAAAAACAGCCTTTTTAAATTTTGCGGATAGACCTTGAGCAACAAAATTATGTTGCCATAAGTATTTTAAACAAATTAATGATAGTTTTTAGCGACAGAAATATGTAGTGAAAGGTTTTAAATTTTAGCGACTAAAAGGTCTCTGCTTTTAAGCACATATAGTGACGGATTTTCATGAAAATTTTTAGTGATGGACTCTTAGCGACGGAATTTCCTTCACTAAAAGTCTTTTTTACACATTATTTGCAAAATTACAAAATTTGAAAAATAATGAAAAATACTTTTAGCGACGGAATATTCCGTAGGTAAAAGTGTTTATTTCTGTCGGTAAAAATTTACTTTTACAGACGAATCACCAATTTCCGTTGCTAACCTTTTAGCGACGGCCTTTTACCCAACGGTTTTTTACCGACGGATAGTCCGTCGCTAAATGCTTTACTGACAAAAAAAGACTTTAGCGACTGATTTTTCCGTCGCTAAAAGTCATTTTTCTTTTGGTGTAACACCCAATGCTAATTAATGGATAACTTTTTGCTCTTGCCCAAGTTCTGTAAAAAGATGTCCATGAACGACGTTCCGTACAACAACAATTAACATCCACTGAACATACTTAATACTTTTTTTGTGGACACTTTCCACGAACATTCAAAATAACACTTCATGTTCCTTCATAAATGTTAGTGAAAGTATATGACAGCCCTTAATTGTGGAATTTTTCGTAGCTATATCCTCGAAAGAAAGCTATTAGGGTTAGTTACAGCCATGTTCTTGAGGTTTAGAAGAAATTACACGCGTGTCCATAAGTTTGGAAAAATAGGCACTTATGTCTTTTGACCTAACAGAATATACAAATACATAGTGGAATGGTCAAAGTGACCATATTGTCCATGACTTGGAATGTAAATTCTTTACCATTCCATTCTTTGTATTTCCCTAATTTTCAAATTAGGGTTTTAAGTCATTCCTTCTATCTCCCTAATTTTCAAATCAAGGTTTCAAATTACGATTTTAAGCTATTCTTTCTATCTCCCTAATTTTCAAATTACAGTTTCAATTCTTTTTTAATTTGAACATTTATTATCCAACTTTTTAAGAAACCAAAAGGCAGTGGGGTAAGGGAAGGGGACGATGGGGTGGTGTAGGGGAAGAGAGGGGGATGGCGCGGGGGTGGGGTGGGGGAAGGGAGGGGTTCAGGGGCGGAGGGTAAGGGGATATGAAAGGCAGCGGGGTAGGGTAGGGGAAGCGAGGGGGACGATGGGGGGGTTGGGGTAGGGAAAAGGGAAAGGCGGTGGGGTAGGCGACGGGAAGAAGACAACGACGGGATGGGGGGTGGTGTGAGGGTAGAATCAGCGGCGTGGTAAGGGAAAAGATTGGGATAAAAAGAGAGAATTTCACATGTGTCTATCTGATGGAAGAAAAGAAAGATAAGGGAAAGAGAGAAAAGGCTGATGAAAGAGAGAAGGGGTAGAGAGAGAAGACAGATAACAGTAGTCTAGGGGTAGGATTGTCATATTTTAAAAATACATATCGATGACATCATAAAAAATACATTTTTGGACGAATACCTGACGAATGGATACAAGTGTTACCTTTTTAACATTTGTGGTCACGGTCTGTTACCTTTGAAAACTGATTATCCTAAACTATAATTTTATCATAACCTCAGATATATGGGTGTAATTAACCCACTTTGAGATCTTCTGAATTTATCTTAAATTCCAAATCTAATATATATATATATATATATATATATATATATATATATATATATATATATATATGAAAGTCAAAACTAAGAGAAAGTGTCCACGTCACCGCCTACGTGGACACCCTCTCTTTTTACCATGTAGATAAAAAGATTTAATTCAATAGATTTTGTTTTTCCTTTTTTGTCACATGTTTCTCTCATTTATCAACTAATTTGAATTCTTCTTTTGTTGCAAAATTATCTACTTTTGTTACATAATTACCTATTTATATACATTAATGTTTATGTTACAACTTATCTCATGCTACCTTATCAACTAATTGAATTCCTCTTTTTTTAAAGGCCTAGGTTGCGTCTCTCTCGCCCAATTGATTAGCCTAAACTTTTGGAGCAAATTTGCTCAAATGTTTCTCCCTCCCATCTAATTAATTATATGATTGTCATTCTTAGTGTTAATTCAAGATTCAAATAAAAATTATTCTAAAATCTCTCCTGATTTTTCTTTGTTTCAGTCTATAAAAGGTATGTCCCTAAGTGTGTCCCACTCCAAATTACCTCTAATAATTACATTCACTTTTTCTATTTATAGTAATTAATCTTCTTCTATATTTTGCTTTCCATTTTTACTTATTCATGATTTTTTTTTTTGATGATCAAGGACGTTGTTTGCTAGTATTGAAAAAATCCAGTAATTGGCATTGGTTTTCTAGGAAAGTACATTGCTGGCTTTCGTAGCATCTTCACAATACAATAATAAAGTTTTACATTTATTTTCTTACTGCAAGTTTTAGCAGCTCCTCATGCCAATCTTTCTTGCTTTAGTTTCTGTTATATGCAGGTTCAACTCAAAGCAAGTATAGATTTTTCTATTTAATTGGATTTTTTCTTATTCTTTTGAGTATTTAATTTGATTAAGTATTCATATCTTAGAACAAAAAAGAATTTTTAATCTATCATATTATACTTCTTTTCTTATGTGACGTACTTAGGTGACCTTATACAATTTGATATACTTTCATTTTCACGTTTTAATTCTCTATGGTTGCTATTGTAACAAGCTTTTAGGTTGCGCAAAAGATTACAAAGATATCATGCTTAAATTGTGGATCACTTCCATGCATTTAATTATTTTTTGGCCATTTACTTAATGCCGTGATTTATACTTTGACCAATATTACATTGCGATATCTTATGTCCTACAATAAAAATAACTTCAGATGCAGGCACATATGCGAAATAGAATTTGTATTTTCCTACAAATGAAGACATATATGTTGTATGGAATTTCTCACAAACGATATGGCAAGCATTACATTTTTGTAATTCTTTTAACATCTATTATATAAGAACATTATGTATGCTCTTTTCTATATCAATTTCTCTAAGTTGTGTAGGGTTAATATTAGTGTTATTAGTTTTATACAGTAAAAGTTTGAAAGAAGCTCTGCTCATGATTTTACAATATATACCGATTTATCAGCTTTTTTTATCATTTCATTGCCTAAGGACTGACTTTTGATTAATTTTGAATCTTTAGTCAAAGGTATGAAGTTAAGTTAAACTTATTTGATTTAATGGCTTATATCGGGTTTGCTTTGCTTAAATATTTTTGGCTAGCTGTAATGATAGAATTTACAAAACTTTTGCCAAAATAATGTATAGTTTCAGAAACATGTGTTCAATCAACATCAATGCACACTTTGCTTTAGCAAAAAGCCAAATCACTTCTCTGCAATAAATCTAACATTTTCTTGAGTCTAATACGATTAATGAAATTATTTTTTTTCTTTACCTAATTGCAGCATCTACTTTTTTCAGAAATTTTCCTTCCATCTCTTAAAAGAGAAAAGGGAAGAAGATAATTACAATATTAACTTTTACGGGTTGAATGGATATGTTCATCAAATGACTTCCCTTAAAATTTTGTTGAACTTATTATGACTTTAAAACATATAGTTATTCATTCTTTTTTGTTTGAAATTGTGGTAATTTTAATAAATCTGATTCGCATGCAACGCGCAGTTAAAAACTAGTAAACATGGTGACAAAGGGCATGATTATCCACAAGTCCTTCGGAGTTTGGACCCAGGTGATAAATAAAAAAAAACTGTAATGGGCCTATAAGAAACAAAACCCAATTTCCAAATAAACATGATGACAAAGAGCATGATTATCCACAAGTCCTTTGAACCCACGTGATAAAAAAAAACTGTAATGGGCCTATAAGAAACAAAACCCACACTGGACGCTTTACAGGGCCCAAATATATGGCTTATGTGAGAATTTGCTCGAATATGCTAATGGGCTGCGTGAAAATGCTCCTACTGGTTCTCCGCCGAAACCCTATTATCAGCTGTGGTCCTTGATCAATTTTCTAACAGCAACAGGACCCGAGTACGCTAATGGCCTGCATTAGTCAATATGTCTGCATAGCAAAACCGTAGGCTCCCGCCACAGAAACCAAGCAAAATTTCCTGTGTTCAAAGTGTATTTTGGCTGTCATCTCTGTTCAAATAACTACAGTCTGGTTGGTTCCTATTAGGAAGCCCTTCAATATCGTCCATGTAAACAGTAGAAGCAGTTGGTACCACCACGGCAGTCAACTGCATCTCTGCTTCGGACTCGGGAACCGTTTTTCCTTGTTCACCACCAGCAGCAAGTTTTGCCTGATCAGTCGCACTCTTCAACTCCTTGTTCTTTGCCCACAAGAAGGAGTATAATCCAACTATGATCAAAAGCATGCCCACCAAGCTGCCATTTAGGTTGTATTATAAGTCCAAAAAGTTGCACCGCAATCGTGTAGTCAGACTTGCACGTATAGAAAGGAGTTAATTTCTCGTACCTTCCGACTCTGATATCCTCACCGAGAAAGAGAGCTTCTGTAATGGCCACAAGAATCAGCGACAGTGGATTGAACATGGAAGGGTAAGTCGGGCCACGTTGCGCTACTGCAAATGACAGAAAGCAGAACGTTGCACCTGTGGCCAATGTCCCCTATGCCATAGCATGATTTCACAAACATCGGTGTGATTATTCGACAAACAGAATGCCTTATGCTGTAAACTAATAAAGCGGTAATCTTACCGAGTAAACGATGGTAATTAGTTGCAGATTCCATCCTAACCTCCAAGCAGCTTTCGTTCTGTCGATGCATAGGCCTATCGCCACTTGCTGAATTGAGGCTATAATGCATATTAACATTGTAGCCAAGTATTTGTATGGAAATACTTTTAACAACTTAACCTGTTTAGAGTAATAATATCCCTTTTCGTGATTAATCTAATACTGCCATGCTCAATTCATTCATGAGATGAATTTTCTGAGAAGGGTTGCATTACCTGTAAGATGAACCACATACCATAGGACAAGATGCTACCAACCAGGAATGAAGTGCCACGTGTCCAGTTGGGCTTTGTTTTCATGATAATGGCATGATGAGTAGTAGTATGATGAATGCCATTTATTGTTTTTCCCTTGTACAGGCTAATAGTCAGTGCTCCTGCCAGGCATAAGGCTGCACCCAGAGTTTTAATCTTGCCAGCCCTTGTTTGCAGTCCAAGTTTCTCTATGCTGCAAACATTGATTTAGCCACAACACTCGCAAACACAGGCAATTTAAGAAAGAGATTAGTGCTTGAACGCTCGGGCATTAACTTTTTAAATTTGATTCTTACCCTCATCTGGACTTATCAACCAAAACCCTCCAAAAATTTCGCAAAAGTATATCCATGTGACATGGTTTCAAAGGATAAGAATATAAGATATACTTGTGTTTGACGTACCGTAATACAGTGGAGAAGAGAAAGGTGATGATCGGAATCAGGTTGAGGAAGTTGGTAGCATAAGTAGCCGTGGTATCTCGTAAGCCGAAGTAGAAAAAGCCCATGGCCATTGATATCCTGCAACCAATTTTTAGCTATTTAGCATGATACAGGGAATCATCAAATCTACGATCCAAAAATTTGTTACTAGCTAATCCCACTTGCAGTAATACCAAGATTTTACTGAACCAGTAAGCTACCAACTCCTGGTCTCTTATACATAGCAAGTTTAGAGGATAATGCTGCTAGCCAAATTAGATGGTATGCTTTCCGAATAGCGTTTGAACCAATATATTGTACTTCTCGAGGGACTCCTCTATGCTAGTTCATTCTTAATCTTATGCATAAGACCTTACAAGGTGCTTCCAGTTCTAACTAAGTTGCATGCTGCCACTTATATTGATGTTCTTTCTTTACAAGAGCCTTCAAAAATTCAAGCGCTCTAAGGATATGATGGCCGCACATATTAAATCTAGAGGCAAAACACAAATACAAGAAAATTTCTATCTTACGGAGAGAGAGAGAGAGAGAGAGAGAGAGCACTTTCTTTTCTCTCAATTGGAGAGTACTACTAGAGGGTGCATTCAGATTAGGTCTGTCACTATAAGATTTTGATTGATATGTCCGGATAAAGTGGATCCATCACCAAAATATCTTCTTCTACTGAAAAGTTACACCAACTATTTCCACAAATATATAACCAAGTATACAGGTCAAAACATTAGAGAAATGCAAACTAAACACTTAAATCAAAAACTTTTGGCCCCTAGTATTCTGCATAAATCAAGATTATGCATCGACTGCTTGCATTAGATGGGTGTACGACAAGAATTGGAGTGCTGTGGACGTGGTTCAACTATGTAATTATTGCAACAGCCCGTGCATAATCCAATGGGCTTTGCATTTACTTATATTTAGCATCAAACATGATCACTTTCGTCCCCTCGGGGACATCCCGTCGATAAAAATGAAACATGATCGATCACTTACCCGGTCAATGCAACCATAAAGAGCCAGAAAAAAGCTGACCAACTCAGCTTCCTCCATTTGCCTCTGCAAACATATGAAAGCTTTTCAAGATCGATATAGTACATCAAAACCTTAACGTACTCAACACTAAGCAAAACATAAAGACCGACCTAAATGCATTTACGATTGACTAAGGACTTGATTCAAAGGAAAAATCGTTAACGAGAGTCATAATAAAGCAAACCTATCCAAGTAAAGAGCAAAAGGAGCGACACACATAGTACCCACAACGTGACGATACGTCATGAGGGCGAACACGAAGGTGCCCTTGCTGAGGATAATCCTCGAAAGGAGCTGCAGACCCGTGGCGATGAGCTGCACCGCGAGCATGCAGAGTGCCATTCGCGACTCCTGAACCCATTTCTTCAACCCCATAATTCTAGCTCTACGTACTCCCCTCGAGATGCAAAGAAGGTAAGGTAAACCCTTTGAGAGTGCCCACGTCTTGCGCACACGAAGAGGGCTATGGCGGCCTAGATATATAGCGTTGTTTGATATATAATCATGAGAGATGGAGACGGCTAAAAGATGATCACGCCGGATGTTGGGAACTCTCTGGGTCGAAGATCGGTCATGGTTTTGACGTGGAGCGCCCCTACAAACCCTGTACGTATCTTCTTTAATTTGCTGCTTCTTGGACGTAGGGATTGGGATTCTGTTTTACTGTTCACTCTGCTCCGTAATAGTGGCTCCTGTTTCACAGTCAAATGTTGTTACGGACCTTTTTATGTTGAAAGAAACCATTTTAGGTTTATTAATTGTTGTTGGAATCTCAAAAAAAGAAAACCTTCCGGAGTTACCACAAATGGCGGTAAAATTCAAAATTATCTGTAGTAGCGCGTACTTCGTTGCCAGTTTAGCGAAGCATCACCAATTCATGCATCTTGTATCAAAGCCATTTAAGCGGAGTGCAGGTCAAAAAAAGTAAGAGACCGTCAGTTATATTGATATGTGAAGGAAAATATTAAAGTGACCTACTAGGACATGATTATTTACCGACACAATTCAGGTATGCTCATTATTGACCCTTTGAAGTAATATCTAAATTAATACCGCACCAATAAAGTATACGAAATAACACCCATAAAGGCATAAAGGAAACAAGCTCTTTCGAAACCAAATTGTTGCACCCAAGGGGTATGCATGTGCTAGGGATGAAACTTTCTATTTTATCATCTCTGTTGCATTGCTTTCCTGGTTTCTCCCTCACAGTAACTTCATTGCTCTTTGTGTTTTCTAGTCAGTTAGAAGACCCACTTAATTAGCAGCGAATATCTGGTACATGTGTGAGCAAAATTGTAGATTTGGCAAACAATTTTCATGGCAAAGGAAGTACAAAAGCGACTGGCTACTTTGTGCTGAAAAGCTCGTGGCTGGCCTTCTTCTACATCTACCGTTTGGCAGTTTCACCATTTTTTTCTCTTTTTATGTTTTGAGGTCATCGATGCGCCTCAATTAAGCAGAGATCACTGAAATCTTGATCTAAATTAGCTTCATATGAAGTTCAAATCTTCTTAATGCAACATATTCACCCATTTTCCATTAACGTTACCCTTTCCTTATTGAACCATTTTTATTCCTAAAATCAAGTTTTCCTCGTAAAGAACAGATAGAAAAAGTTTGAATACAAATAAAAAGATGTATGTATATCAACGGGGTACACTCCTGAGCAAAAAATAAGTAACTATTTTAGGATCTTAAATATTTTGATAGTCGGAAATCAATAGTCTCAACTATCCAGAACCGTTGAATATATTATAATTAGGATGATAGCGTCTTTTCCGTAAGCCCTCTCATATCCATCACTTCCATCTCATTCAATAGTCTTAGATAATCATGACCGGTACTTCTGAATCATGCAATAATATAAACCTTCCTCACATATTCATGAGGGTAGACAACAAGCGTTATGATTAACCAACTTTGAGAATTAACCCAATGCTAATTAATGGATAATTTTTTGTTGGTGCCCCAGTTTTGGAAGGTGATGCCCACGATTTTCTGTACAGCGACAATTAACAGCCGTGTATGCCTTTTTCGTGGACTCTTTCGACAAAAATTCTAAAAAATATTTTTCAATTCCCGCACAAATATCAGCAGAAGTACATAACAGCCGTTAGTCGTGGATTCCTCTCTAGCTATATCCTCGAAAGAAAGCTATTAGTAAGAGCTCCTGGATTTTTCTTAAACTCCAAATAAACATTATGACAAAGGGCATGATATCCACAAGTCCTTTCGACCCAGGTGATTAAAAAATGTAATGGGCCTATAAGAAATAAAGCCCACACAGGTTGCTTTACAAGGCCCAAAGATATGTCTGTGAGAATTTGCCCGGATGTGCTACTGGGGCTGCTGCATGAAATGCTCCCTGTGGTTCCCGAGAACTCCACCGGGCTGTCACTCTTTTCCTGTTTTGCTAGTCACTTCTTTCGGCCACGATTCTCGATAATTTTTCTAGCAGCAACAAGGCTCGAATATGCTAATGGTCTGTGTCAGCCAATTTGTCTGCACAGCACAACCGTTGACTTCCGCAGCAGAAACTAAGCAAAATTTCCCATCTATGTTCAAATACCTCCGGTATGAAATTGATCGCAACAGATGATATTCCCCAGCGAGGGTTTAAGCATGCTAACGCCTAGAGATAACATAATAGCCTAAACTCATCAGATGATATTCCCCAGCGAGGGTTTAGCCCTGCAGACACCTAGAGATAACATAACAGCTTAAACTTATAGACAGTAATGACGTAGCGTCACAAGCACAAAGCAAAATATTCTTTCGTTTGGGTCATTTCCTTTGTTATAATCTACTGTAAGGTCAAATAAAGTGTTGACGCAAACCCACGTAAATATCTAATAGTACTATCCGGTCTATAACTCAAATGGGGAGTTTGGATCTCAAAAAATTTCTTAATTTTTCCCTTTGGTTCCAATCCCACGAAACCACTCCTTGAGATCCCAATGCATTCACCTTACTTCTTGTTGCGATCTTTGGTTGTAAGCTATGGTTCTTATCTGTTAGATGTTTAACCACAAAGGCATATATTACATCGCTTAAGAGACACGGTTATAGCCATGCAGCCATAGTGAAGGAGGTTGACCTGAACTACACATGATAGGCATTACAAGAGAGGTAAAAGCCTTCTAAACAAAATATATTAGGGCAGTTTTTAGATGTTTAGGTTATTTTAAAGTGAGTGGCATTGGAGCGTTTGACAGGCCAGACCGGTCGACCAACGGGATGGAGCTTAACGCTACTCTAAGTAAGATGCATATAATTCACTGGCTCTTTCTTTGGGTCGGTGAACAAAAGATACTGGTCAACCAAAATACACCTGTTGGAGCAAGAAGTTTTTGCTAGGATGACGTTTCTGGCGCTTTGTTGGTTTTACGTCTATTGTACAATAGACCACATGGAATCATGTGTATCTAAATGTGAAAAAAATGTATGATAGGTACAACGAGGGTCCATAGAAGTGACTCAAAGGTTAACAGGAGCCTCATACGCTCGATGAAAGCTTCATGGGAAGGTCCCCCACCCCCAGGGGCCCTGAACTTCATGGCAGTGAGACAGTTCTCGACGAGTCTCTCATGTCTGCTCATTTGTTTCCCCACGGATCGAATTTGTATGTCATCACATGCAAGTTTGTGCATCGGATATCCATAACAGGCTCAGTTTGACTCTCATTTCCACGTCCCCACAACGGCCTATGGTGACGCACAAATTTGAGTTTCAGTTCATTTCACATCGACAAAGAAGTCTAATTTCTATTTACTCGCTAGAATTCACTGGCGATCAATGATTACCTAAAATGATAAAGTGCAAGAGCATTTAACGAGAGAAGCAAGACATTCAAAATCCATAATGTAAGGCACCCGTACACCATACCTTTGATTACCATCTTAGCAAGTGGATCAAAAAGAGATATTCAGGATCACAGGTGACGACAGATAGCACATCTTGATAATGAACTTTTGGAATTTAGTCAAACATGGACAACCAGGCATCACCAGGACCACCACGAAGTACCAACATGCTTTAGACACTTCACAGTCCATACATAAATTCGAACCAAACAAACAGACTGCTGATATAATCACTGCTCTTCGTCTTCTTCACGTAATACGGCTCAAGTTTCTGACATGGGTTCTTCTTACCATGTCTTCCTTCAGTCGCTTTGTTTTTTCATGTTTATCTTATTTATCTTGGTTGAATCAGCCGATCACAAGAAATCAGTCACTACCAGAGCTGGACCAGCAACCAACGTGACCAAGCATCTCTTTTTCCCTGATTTCAGCTCGGTAAACAACCCCAGACTCGCCCACGATGTTAAGCTACTAGGCAGTGCTATAATATCAGAAGAGAAGCGTGGCTGCGTCCAAATACCCGATTTGTCACAACAGGTTGATCCCAGACAACTAGCAGGGCGAGCCATTCATTCCTCCCCAATCCGCCTCTTTGATCCTTTCACCCAAACTCCAGCCTCCTTTGAAACTACTTTCTCTTTCCAATTCCAGACGAACAAGAACACGAAAAGTTTTGCTTCGGGTTATGGGGCTGAACTTGATGGTGGCAGTGGCCTTACTTTCATCATAGTCCCTGATGAGTTCACAGTAGGAAGGCCCGGTCCATGGCTTGGCATGCTCAATGATGCATGCGATGAAGACTACAAAGCCGTCGCCATCGAGTTTGACACCCGCCAGAATCCTGAATTTGGTGACCCGAACGACAACCATGTTGGCATCAATTTGGGTAGCATTGTCTCCACCACAACCATCAATGCCTCGGACATTGGGGTTGATCTTAAAGATGGTTCAGTCCATCGAGCCTGGATCACTTACAACGGCCAATTGCGTCATATGGACGTCCGTCTTGGACCAGACGGCGATAAATATCCTTCCAAACCGGCTTTCTCCGGTCCTCTCGATATCTCACCTTTCCTGAAGGAATACATGTTCGTAGGGTTCTCTGCTTCCACCGGCAATCACACCCAAATACACAACTTGCTCTCCTGGAATTTCACCTCGATAAGCAAGGCTTCCCTACGTATACCTTCTGACGAAACATGCGAAAGCAAGATCATCATCGACAACGGCGAAGATGGTGGAATATCCATCAACCGAACGTCAAACAGCTTCATGATATTCATGGCAATAGTTATCCTCCTCTTGGCCGCTTTGCTATGTTATTACTACAACAGCAGACGAAGAGGCATTTCATCAAACACCTCGCCTGCACTCCCTGACAAGAAGCAACGGCCAAGACCGCCAAACAAACCGCGGCGGTTTTCAATCACCGAGCTTTCATCCGCCACCAGGTGTTTCGGCGAGTTACAAATCCTCGGTGCCGACACAAGAGGCGTCACGTACAAAGGTACCATGTCCAATGGCTGTAACAACGTGACAGTGAAGCGATTTTCTACCGAGTTCGTCAACTCGTACGGGCTCCACAGGCGACGGCTGGCCAAGGAAATTAAGGCGATTAGCAAAATCCGACACCCGAATATGGTTTCGTTACGAGGATGGTGCTTCGACCGCAACGAAGTTTTAGTTGTGTACGATTTTATGCCTAACGGAAACCTCAACGGGTGGCTGTTCGGCGTCGGAGTTCTGCCGTGGACAAGGCGGTTTAAGGTTATCAAGGATGTTGCCGAGGCACTGAGTCACCTCCACTCGAGGCAACTCGCTCATAAGAACGTCAAAACCAGTAGCGTATTCCTAGACGTCAGCTTCAGGGCGGTTCTCGGGGATTTTGGGTTCGTGTTGTCGTCGGCCGAGTCAGAACGGTTTGAGTCGGCGGTGAGCCAGAGGGCGGACGTGTTTGAGTTCGGGGTGTTTGTGCTGGAGGTGGTGGCGGGAAGGAGGAGGAGGTCGGGCCCGGATGGTGGTGGGCCGGATCTGCTGGAATGGGCTTGGAGTATGCACGAGCGGGACGAGAAGGTGAAGGCGGTAGATCGGAAGATGGGCTCGGTCGTGAACTCGGAGCAAGCGGTGCGGGTTATGGACATCGGGCTGCTGTGCACGTTGAATGAGAACAGAGGGAGGCCGAGCATGGAGGAGGTGATCGAGTTCTTGAGTCTGGAGAGACAGGTCCCGGAGTTGCCGCCTAGTCGACCCGTTTCTTTGTTCCCGTACAGCAGCACCACTGGTCTTTGCAGTGGGTACTCCTGTTCTTCTTTCAAGTGAAGCCACGTGGAAATGGCCAGTGGGTACTATTTTGCCTCTTATGACTGGTGTTTGATTAGCTTGTTTTGTCATAATAATCGTCGCCAAAAGTAAAGTCGTGTGTCAAACAGTTATAGCGACGGAAGTAAGTCTAGTAAATATGATTATTCGTGATCCTCACAACAGTATTCATCTTGTACATTTGGTAATCATAAGGTCTTAACCTGGTGTGGAATACATTGCGCCTTATTTTGTCCCAAAATCATCTGAATCTTTTGGGACCACTAAATTAGTGGTACAAGATTCATGTATACACGGGACACGACATCTTTACTGTTACATTCAACATCTCATACAAAGCATTATGGGTTATCAAATACTTTTATACATTTATCTTACACCAGATGAAAGCACGTGTGTTGCACGTGAATGCACACGCATATAACAATTATTTGTAAGTTATCTTTATATGTGAATGGATATGACGTTGTTTGAAAGACGCTATAAGCCTCACAACACAATTCTCGTGTAAAGTCTACGCAATTTGAAGACACCAAACTATCATAAAGATCATAATATTATTTTTATTTTGAACAAATATCGTTTCAATTTCTATGACTTTTATAATTAGATTGTGAGGTGTTCGAGTTTCAATTTACTGCATTTTCTTTAACAATTATGGTTGCTCTTCTGTGGTTCTTCTAAATGCATTTATATAAGTACTTGGAGATTTAGATTGAATACTTGGCTCCTCAGTTGTGCAAGTCCATTACTTTGAAGCTGCAGTCATGTCTTGTGTTTTATTCCAATTATCATCGAGCGTATTATCAAACAAACGACAACCATCCTAATGAAAAAGAACTAAATAAAGTAGAAAATTAAGTAAATTATATGTCCATTCAATTAGGTTAATCTATTTTTAGCTCGTTATAATCAAGGATAAATCATCCTCTAATTTCCATCGAAAGAATAAAACTGAACTTATTAACTAATGCATTGGAGTTGATGCTTTATCGAATCAATGTCAAATGCCTAAAACAACTTTAAATTACACAAGCTATCGTAGCCTACCAACAAGGGTATTGCTAAATTCACTAATGTGTCATTTTGTGATAAATAGTTGAAAGTCCTTTCGTTTTCTTCCGTGAACAATATGCGCATAAAGAAGTATTATTGAGTTTAATATGAAAAGAACAAAAAGAAGTCCATAAATTGACACATTACATGGCTGGTAATTCCCTTTCCTGAGTAATAACATTGATGAAGTCAATAAGATATATATATATATATATATATATATATATATATATATATATATATATATATATATATATATATATATGGGAGTTGATCCCTTGATAGCGTACTGATATGGTTGGCTTGGTCATATAATACGGATGAATCTTCTGGTCCAGTGTTAAATTCTATTTTTTGCAACTGAAATTAGAGAAAAACCTTCTCAATTTGGATTTTACGGTTTGAATTTTGACAATCGCTCGCAAAAATACGACGCTAGCACATGAACTTATACATGTATATATAATAGATATATATATACATATACGGAATAGAAATTTACAAACGCTAGCACATGAACTATATATATATATATATATATATATATATATATATATATATATATATATATATAAATCATCATCATATCTAGCACATGCTCAATGCATAATCAAAATCACGCATAAAACGCAATATTCATCACAACTATGGATTACGAACATGTAAAGGATTGATTTTATGAACTTACATGATCTATTAGGGTAGTAAAGCTGCTATTAAGAAGAAATTGTGCAGATCTGCTTGCCAACGCCGCTGAAAATATTTGTGAATAGGAAGAATGGAGAAGAGTATCGTAGCTAGGGTTTTTTTGTATATATGTTATCCGTCCGCTATACTATATCGCGGACAATATATTGGCCGCCACTGTGTACTTCCAACTGTTGACGTGACAGATAAGGACAAGGACTGACAAGACAGGTACTGACATGTGTCAGCCTAGGAGTCGTCCACCGCACTGTGTGGCAGATGACTTTTTGTCAGGCCCCTCACTCGTCCGCTACACAGTATCGTGGACGGCGTTGAGGGGCAAAAAGGTAAAATAAGCCGTCCGCTATACTGTGTCACGGACGACTGACAGTTTTAAAAAAAGGCGCGATCTGGACTGTCCATCTTTCGGGATGGACTATACAGATCGCGCTAGCAAATACCTCATTTTGCTAGCGCTATCAAAGGATCAGCTCCCTATATATATATAGGGAAAACGAATATGTTGCTAGCCTTAGGCAACTTGCCTAAGGCTAGTAACCAAAACGACGTAGTTTTGAGTAAACTGTTATTTTTTCCCTTTTTTCTCATCTCACTTTTTTCTTATCCCAGTTAGACTATTTCTTTCAGTTACCATAGCCGCCGAACCTCCTCCTCTTTCCTCTATCACTGACAAGCTTTCATCTTCGGCAATCCTGTATTTCCTGCCTCCATCTTTCATCTCCTATCACCCTCTGTTTTGGTAGAAATTCCAAAGTTTTTTGTGTTGTAAAAACCTGGACTAAAAAACATATTATGTGTAATTGCAATTGCGGCATAAGTTTTGTGCAAGTGCTTAGACGTATGAAATGTTATGAGTATCTACCCATTTGCCAACAATCAGCCACATCAAACACCTTAACCACAAATCTGTCCATTTAACCCAGATTTAGATTATACAAATCTAACATATTTTTGTCCAGTAGTCATACAAATTGAGGGTGGGCCGGCAATGGAGGGTGCGAGGTCGGTGACGGAGGTGGTAGGCCGATGGCGATTGAGGCCGGCAACGGGGTGGAGAAGATGAAGTCTGACTCCCTTGATTGGGCAGTGCTCGTGCACGGTAAAAACCGTGGTGGTTGTGTAGTATGGGCCGGTGGAAACTATTTACAATAGGCGAGGCTGTCCAGGCAGAGATGGAGGTCGGCAATGGAAGGTCGCCGAGGCACAATTTGATATGAGAGAGAGAGAGAGAGAGAGAGAGAGAGTGAGTGACGGGGACCAGAAATTGACAGAAAAGAGGGAAAAAACATGAAAATTAAAACAAAACTACGTAGTTTACGTCGCTAGCCTTAGGTAACTTTCCTAAGACTAGCAACGTATTCGCTATTTTCATATATATATATATATATATATATATATATATATATATATATATATATAACTGTTTAATAAAAGATGAAAGGATAGGTCGTCAAAAGACATGTAAAGAGAGCCAACATTTTGTTCCGAGCAAAAACCAAATTGTAGATGGAAAAGAATCCCCTTCAAATCTCTGAGTAAAATTGAAAAGAGCCAGAAGTGATACATCGGATACCTTTCAAAAAAACCTTGAAAGTTTAATAACCCCATAAATGTCTCCAACAACATGCCCCTTTCGGCCCAAACTAACAATCAATACGGTGTCAGCACAGGGCACAGATCACGACAGAAATTAAGTACAAGATACTCATTGGTGGATCTTAACTTAATTTGCTCTAAAAGAGACACGGTTTCACCTAGATTTGTTGAACTACGTTCGCCAACGGAAATGACATTCCAACACTCACTTGGATGTTTCTCATAATAAAATGTATCATCAAAGTGTCACACCTTTTTAAAGGTTAGTACCCATTAATTAAGTATAAATAAATAGGGCTAATTACACCTATGTCCCTGAGGTTTGGGGGTAATTACACTCGAGGACACAAAGTTTCAAAATGTAACACTTATGTCCGTTGACAAACGGAACCCTAAAAATTCTAACGGTTTTAACAAAATGACTTTATTACCCCTGACTTTAAAATAAATTACCCACTTAATTTACTGATTATTCTTCCTCTCCCCACACCCAGCACCCACACACACCCCCCCCTGCGCCCCCGCGCCCCCGCCCCCAACCCTATTTCTGTCACTTTTGCATGAACGGAACGGGGTCAAGGACAGCCCCCAATCGCCACACCCCTGTTGTGGGGGAGAAGAGAAGAGATGGAGGGGAAGAGCGATGGCGACGTTGCCGGTGGTGGATCTGCTTTGTTCGGTGAATAACAGAAGGGACTGCCGGAGGAGAAGGGGGCTGCCAGGGTGAGGGAAGGGGCTGTCGGCGGGGAAGGGGACTGCCGACGGGGAGGGAAGAGGTTGCCGGGGTGAGGGAAGGGGCTGTCGGCGGGGAAGGGGACTGCCGGCGGGGAGTGAAGAGGTTGCCGGGGTGAGGGAAGGGGCTGTCGACGGGGAAAGGGACTGCCGGCGGGGAGGGAAGAGGCTGCCGGGGTGAGGGAAGGGGCTGTCGGCGAGGAGGGAAGAGGCTGTCGGGGTGAGGGAAGGGGACTGCCAGCGGGGAGGGAAGGGGCTGCCGGCAGGGAGGGAAGGGGCTGCCGGCAGGGAGGGAAAGGGCTGCCGGGGTGAGGGAAGGGGCTACCGGCGAGGAAGGGGACTGCCGGCGGGGAGGGAAGGGGCTGCCGGGGGTGAGGGATTGGACCTAATTTGGAAATTAGGGTTTCGGAAAAACCCTAATTTGTAAATTAGGGTTTCAACAAAACCCTAATTTTGGATTTTAAAACCCTAATCTTTAATTAAGGCTTGAATTCTTAATTTAAAAAGGGGTAGTATCGTCATTTTAAAAATATGTATTGATGACATCAGCAAAAAGATACACTTTTTGGACGGAACCCTAACGGATGGACACGGCTGATACATTTGAAACATGTTTGGTCACGGAATGTTACATTTTGAAACTTTGTGTCCTTGACTGTAATTACCCCCAAACCTCAGGGACATAGGTGTAATTAACCCACCGTTAAGTACAAAAGCCTATTAAAAAAAGGTTGCTTGATACATTAAAACTTTGTGAACTACTTAATGTGTTTTAATTAAAACATGGGTTTGTAAGAATCATTCTCTTCATGGGTTTGCCCATACCATACCATGTCATAAATATCAATATTAATTACTAATTTTTCAATCATTTCTATTTTTGTCCTTCCTGAATCACTCTAATAACAAGCATGCCCTTTCATAAATATCATTATTAATTACTAATTTTTTAATTTTTTTTTATTTTTTCCCTTTGTTACTTATATCAATGATATGTGTAATTTAAATGTATCTATATGTAATGTAAGAAAACCGTTGAAGTCCAAGACAAAAAAAAAGCTAATTAAAAAAAAATATTGGGAACGAAAAAAATAACCACAACAAAAAAGAGTTTTAGCTTCAAAATCATCAGTTAAGAAAAAAAAAACAGATACCGGAAAAACGAAAACCAATAAAACCAAACATACCCAAAAAGAAGTTACTTGAAATTCTGGCGCCAAACATCATAGCCAAAAATGGGTTCAAAGACTCTTCTCTTTTCTTCTTCGGTTCATGCATCTGTAGACTCTTCCTTTTCCTCCTCGGTTCATGCATCTGTAGACTCTTCCTTTTCCTCCTCGGTTCTTCCATTTCTCTCGTCTTTCTTCATTCATTTCTCTGTACAAATGTCTACATGCATGCCTTTGCAATTCCAGATCACTAATCCTCAAAAAACTTTTTCTTCCCAAATCCTTAGTTCTCTCCGCCTCCTTCTAGTGTCGCTGGCATTTTTAGCTATAATTTTGGGTTTTTACTGCAAGCACATCCAGGTTGAGTCTGTCCTTTTATAATTTAGATGTTTTTGAATCGTTTCCAGCTTTGTCTAAGTTTCTTTTGGTGAATTTTTTGAATGGTTTAGGAAGCTCATCGATTGGTAGTCCGACGACAATCTTTAGGTCTATTTTTCAAGGAAATATTGCCAATTTCGTGTATTAATAAGTCTCAGATTGTAAATTTGGTTACTTTTTTTGTTTTCAGGTGCTAGGGTTATGCTACAATCTGCTTAGGAGTTTTACATTCATCGGTTCTATCTTCGTACTCAGGTAATTAGTTGGATGAAATTGTGTTCTGATTTTGATTTGTTTTAGTTATTTCTCAGCTTCATACTGCCTTCATTTCTTCATAATGGACCTCTTCTCGACTTCACTTATGTGATTTCACCTCTGAAATTAAGAACTTATTAGCAAGTAAAGCGCTTGCATCACACGTAATGAGCCACTGTCAGGTCACCAACTTTGAGGTAGACCTGCATCTAGTACTTCAAATAATCTTGCATACAAAACATATTATATCAAAGAATTTTTAAATATTTAACCTTAACGAGGAAATCAAAGCTTTAAAATATAAAATAAATCAAACAATTCACATTAACCAACAATCCTCATTATTATAGCGGAAGTCTAATTACGAAAACAAATTAAACCATTAACATTAACCAGCAATCCTCATAATGCCTGCTCTTACTGTAAGTTTACTACCTTTTAAAAGGAAGTAGCTTTAAATCTATGGAAGAGGAACTTTGGCTAACGTTTAAGTTAGCAAATAAGGGATTGGATTGGAACCCAGATTTGAGTTAAGTTGAGAAAGGCTAATTCGCGTCGTTTTGTGACATGACTTTGATTAGGATGTCCCTTTGGATAATAGCGTATGATGATGAGGTAGGAGAGTCATATACGTTTAAAGGTATTTTAAATAGATTCGTTCCATTTACCTGATGAATTTTTGCACTTCAACAGTGCCATGTCTAACCAAGGATCTAATGGAGGAGACTCTACCCAACCAACCATGGATGTGACTGTGTATTCCTCATTGCAAAACGTATCATCATCAACAGGAAGGTCTCAAAAGCCTGATCCAAGGTTGTCTATATCTTCATACTCTAAGAGATATTGGGCTCCTACATATGGTCGTGGTGGCTGTAGACTGACTATGCTTAGGAAGTCAAAAAAAAAGACAAACCCATGAAGAGAATGATTTCTTACGACGGGAATTGCACAAGGCGCAGAATGATCTTGAAGAGGTACGGGTAAATGCTGAAAAGAAGTTGAAGAAGTTCAAGCACGTGCTGAAAATGAATTCAGGGAATGTGATCGCATTCTAAAGAAAGTGATTGCTGGAATTAAGGCGGTAAAAGAGCATTGGGAGGAAAACTTAAAGGGACAGCAACCTCAAACCAACTTCATGTGCCCTACGAATATATGAACACGTAGAATCAAGCTGGAGACTACCTTAAGCGAACCATCTTATGTATAAAGCAGCATTTTGTACATCTTAAGCAACTATTGAGTTTTAAGCTTTGTATGAAATAAAGAACTTCCTTATATTGGGCTCATACATATGGTCATTAAAGTTTAGTTAAAACCTTATAATTGAAGACCACTAATAGCAAGAGTGATACCCCCTATCAACTAAATGTTAAACTCAGTAAATCTCAATTTTAGGATGCCCATCAAAAAGAAAAAGGTCAAAAACTTGATAGTTATAGCATCAATGACTTAATTTTGAAGGAAGTAATGAATAACATACCAAAGATATGATTGATCAAATAATCAATTCTCCTTACAATTGAAAAAAAAATTCATGCTCAGCTCTAAGGCTGATTAAGGTTAATATTAGACCAATGTTTGCTATGTTACCATTGCAGTAGTTATATTCTAAGGTAGCCATTGCCTATTTTTGTAATAGAAGCTAACTCTCTGGCCTAGCAGGTATTTGGTAATTACATAACTGCCAATAGTTCCTTGTCATATGTTGACATACCCAATGTCTTAGACCCCCAAAGCCTTGCTAAAGTTACCTAGAGGGTCACATTGCTACTATAATCTGCTCCCATCCCTCTATCCTTCCTGATATATGTTGTCAATGGCTCCAAAATGAGGCCAAACAGTCACATTTTTTATATTCATTTTGAAATAGTGACCAAAGAACATGTTTACCTTGTAGACAGGACCAAAACCACCCTTACCAATAATATTTGCATGAGAGAAGTTCATAATGAAAGTTGTTACAGTGGTAGATCAAACAATGGTAACTCTGTCTTTGTTGTTTGATTCTGAAATTGTAAACAAACTGCTGGGAATTATGATATTCGCAACTACAATGGTAAGGAATAAGAATGAGAATCCCTTAGTTAATTATGATTCTAAAATTATATACAGATTAACCAATGATAATTCAGACTGAGGAAAGATTAATAATACGAGAGTGGACAAGTTTTGACCTTTGAATCCCTGAAACTGTTGGTATGACTGAGATCAGAACCAGCATTTTCAACTTTGGAATATGGTCAGTAAAATTCACAGGTTACCCCATTACTAATTCTGAACCTCAGTATTTGTCAGCTATTCATGAAGAAAATAGCTATATAAATTCCATTACGTGAATTCTAATAGCTATATAAATTCCTTTTCCTCATATCCGTGGAAGTTGCTATGGTATCAAGATCAAAGCATGTTACTCAAAATCCTCCATGTTTGCCTCCGAAACAGTAAAATTAAGAACATCGTATAAGTAAATTAAAAAGCCTTCACAAAATGCATAACATTTGAAAATCACCTTTTTCAGACGTGAAGTGTAAAAACTTTTAAGTAGAATGTTCATTATGATGATAAGTAGTCGATTAGGAGAACTGCTATACAGGGAATACTCTTCCTCATGTTTCATTATTTATTTTGTATGTCATGGGACATAGATATTCTAGATACCTATTATGTTATGAATCGCCAAAGTCTTCCTACTTCTCAATTGCATTGTTCAAACCTTTGCCATATGTAGCTTTCTGTATAATATTTTGGAATGGTCAACAGCTACACCTTGGCCAGAGAGGTCATCCAAGAAAACTAATACATATTGCCTTATATAAAGATTGAACGCTAAGTTCATTAAGGGTTTAGAAACTACCCGGTGTATTAGTGAGCCCTTAAGGCATTACCTTATACTTAAAATGTCCAAAACAAGTGGAAAGTTGTTAACAGAGCACTTATAAGCAACAATTGATCCTCATGCAGTATAATCACATCTTATATATGTGAAGAGACAAGAAGGCTAAATTAAAAAGAAATGATATGAAGGAGTAGTGGGAAGATTGGTCAGTTTTTAGATGGTAAGTTGTTAACAAAAACACAAAGCCTTGTGGTTGAGCGAAGGGTATACAACATCCGCAAATTCTTTCATTATATAACCAATGGGCACAGCTAAGCCAATCAAAATGGCCCCGTGAGGGGTAGGTTCTTAACATGGAGGACAACAAAAGATAGAGGGTGTACTGTTGGAGTGAGTTAGGGAGAATATTGTGAATTTACTCAAATAGTTTGTTGAACATATTTCTCTCAGAATTTGCCTCCTTGCTCCTTTAACCACTTCGTTAATTGAATGAATGTCATCACTTCCTAATTGAGTCAAACAGAGATGCTTACGTACTTATCATGTGTTTTCTCTCATTGCCTTAATCAGGTTTGATGATAAAGGCTTGCATGCCTGCATATAAGTCATCCATGACGTAGTTATACGTATAATTGCATTGCTTTTAAACATCTTAAAACACCCTGTTGTACCAAAATAAAAGTCGTGAACAGAAGATACAGTCACAACTAAGTCAAATAGTCGTAAATCATCATGGGATGTCTTTGAACAGAATTATTTCATCCTCAACTGCAGTTCTGTACAGTTGTAAATAAGTCACTTCATTTGCGTCCTTCTCAAGTTTTAACTCAACGACTTCTTGATTCAAAAAGCACTTCTCTTTCACACACGGTAATTCAATAGATAAACCATATGGAAAATATCAGCATCATGGACTACTCATAGTTTCTTTTCTTCGTTTTCTACATTTTGCTTGTCTTTTGGAATTTCCACCCTCACCTATGATTTTCTTGACATTACTTCTGATCGTGTTTGCTTATAAAATTAAGACTCACGAACATTAAGCTTCGCGAGAAAGGGCTGGTACTGCTCAAGAAACTCCTGCTACCAAACCTCTTTCTACCTCTCAATTGGATGAGCTTAAAGCCTTTGCCACTCAAAAGAAATGCAGTACTCACGATGGCACTGATCAAGAGACAACACAACCAAGAAGTTAATAGCGAGTATAGTCAATCCTTTGATTCTTGAACTCAAGCAATTGGGAATTAGGCTTCCTAAACTAACTAAGAGGCATGATATGGAAAACTTCATTCACTACAATCTTCAGCGTACTCACACTTGGTTATTTTGGCACAATGAACTTACTGTTAATTCATTCTCTAATTGTGACAAAGATATGTCATTTTCTATTTCTTTTGCTGTTAATTCTGTTGTTCCTGCTGTTCTATAGGCATTCTAAGAGTAGTAGTTAATGCAAAACCACTCTCAAGCATCAAGAGAAGCAAAGATGGACTGTGCATAACAGGTGAGAAATCATCACGATGGACAACGAGTATTTTCGCTAAAACTAAAGCCATCTGATACTAAAAAAAAGGGAAATAACTAATGTTTTTTATGTAATGCACGTCAACTTTCACAACAATAACACTTTGGGGTGACTTGGCAACCAATGAAGGCAAAAATTTAGAGGCAGAAGCCGAAGAACAACCAATTATTACTGTAGATAATGTTAAAGTGACAGAATATCAAGGTAACCTACCTTCAAATTTAAATGTTTTACACAGAATTTCAAAAGGATTGTAACGTTCTTTTAAAGCGTAGCTACTGAGTATTGAAAACAAATAAGAATCATGGTACCAAGCATGCAAAAGATGCAGCAAAAAGTTACTATTATAGCGAATGGACCAACTTTTAAGGACTAAAAGTGTGAACCTCCAATAACTTATGAACCAAGGTAAACTACGCAAATCAAGAAGACATGTATTTATTTGAACAAAAATATTGTTCATTTAATAATAATGATTTTAAAAAAATAGGTACATGCTGAAGCTGACTTTAACTGGAGACACATAACAGGCATTTATAACATTGTTCGATGCAGCCGAAACTTTAATTGGATGTCCAGTCTCAAGACTTATAGAGTCAAAGCAGGTACGCTACTTTCATCAATGTATGCATTGTAAAAAGTTAAACAACGACAACATCTAATATTAAAGAGTTACACACAGAACAGAAAAGATCTAGAAGAAATGGAAGGCAAAAAATTCATCTTCATAATTAAGATGGACAAAAAGACTGAAGATGACAGAAACAAGCAAGGTTGGTAGCACATGAAGTTCAAGAGTACAACACATCAGAACTACATGACGATCTTGTTCACTACAACCATGCAAAAAAGAAGCTCAAATTCGATGAAGGCTGAAAAGAGATTATATAATACTGTTAACTAATTTATATAAAACTAAAACTGTTTCTTCTCATTCTGCATTTTCGTGTTAAAATATGAAGTTTACCTATTTCGAATTGTTTCTTTGACTTTCTCCATTTGCTCTTCTCCGCGCTTACAACTTAATACATTATGATCTTGCAAAACTACTTCGGTCACGTGCACGTGCAACGCACGTGCTCCATACTAGTCAGTAAATAAGCATCTATGTTCACTACTCTCACAGTCTTACTTTTGCTTTCAAGCGCCTACCTCCTCTACTAATCGGTGACTTAATTCATGCTTAATGTCACTATGGATTAAATGTATCATTATTGATAGACGAACCCTTTACGCAAATATGTTTGGGTTAAAAATTCGTATAAATTGAAATTCTGCTGTAACAAGCAGAGGGAGTGCATGCTTAACAACTTTTGGACATTATCCAGGGAAATTTGCTTCGGCGGCGCACCATTTTTTCGGTAGAAAATGAAAGGAGGATAGGAGGTTTTACCAGGGCTTTGTGAAACCCCCCTCCTCCAAGAAGCCCAGATCCTTATTTTGCATATAACGAGCACCAAAATCCCCAAAATCAAAGTCAAGTTCCATCGAATTCAAACGAAAATGAATCATCTGGCGAAATCTCGTAATGTGTTGAAATCCGTCGGTTACCTCCGGCAAGCGGCGGCGATTTCTTCGAGGAGCCTCTCGACTTTGCCTCCCTCCTTGGCTCGCTCCTCTCATGCGTCGACGTTTCGATCGTCTCTCGCGCCTTCGCCCTCGCCGCTCGCCTCCTCCGTCCGATATCTTCGGACGGGCCGGGCCGATCCAAGCATGTCCAGGTAACCACACACACACACAAACAAACATACTCGTGTACGCTTAAATGTTTGTGTTTATTTAGGGTTTGCTAAACATTTTGTACATTGATTGAGTTGATTTTTGTCAAATAAATGATATTGAAGTTGCCAATGGGTACACACACATGTACGTGTTGTATGTAGGATTTTGGAAACAGTTCATACTTCGATTCAGTTAATTTTAGTCTCCATTGTGGCAAGGCACGAGATTGAACACAGCTTATACGTATTCACCCACACATACATGTATGTGTTGTATCCAGGGTTTCCTAAACATTCTCTACAGTCTACATTGAGTCCGTTAAATTTAGTCTCCATTGTGGCGAGGAGACGAGACTAAGCATGAACTTAGAAACGCTAGGTCAGGATTTGCTAAACTCTTTATTCATTGGTTCAGGTAACTTTAATCTCAATTGTTCCAAATACATGAGATTGGTAACAACGTATGTGCTGTATATACTGTTTGCTATACTTCTTATGCATTGATCCACGTATTTTAGTCTCAACGGTGGTAAGGACATGAGATTGAACACACACACATGAGGTCACAGCTTCCATAGACACAAACGCACTCACACACACTTAGGCGCCCACACACATACAAATGGCATGAAGGCTTTGCTTATTGTAGTATACAAGATCTTAAAAATTTTACTTTCCATTGTGGTTCAGATATGAGATTGAAAGCACACACGCACCTACACTCAACTCTTGGATATCCGATGGATCCAGGTTTTGCTTTACGTTATCTGCAATGATTCAGTAGATTATTGTTGCTATTAGAGGTGTTAGATTGAACGTAGATAGTCACCCCACATGTATATGTTATTGTATCATGCCTTTGCTTTATGTTATGTACAACGATTTACTACATCTTAACAGCTTCTATGAACAGATGCACAAAAATAGGTGCATATGTTTTTCTGTCAAGGCTTTGTTTAATAATTACAGTGCCTTAATGAAACATACTATGAATAACACACACTTGCGTACACATGCATGAACACTCGCAAGCACGCACTTCTGTTTGTATGTGTGCAAAAACACGCGCACACGCGCACAGATACACATCAGTAGAAATATATGTATTGTACCAACTCTTTGCTTACCTCATCATATAAAATGATTACAGGTATGACCAGGATCCTCCAGTAAACTGGGGCATTCGAGTAGTCCCTGAGAAGAAGGCATATGTGATTGAACGATTTGGGAAGTACAGGAAGACACTCACTCCAGGCATTCATTTGCTGATTCCCATCGCCGACCGGATCGCGTACACCCACTCCCTTAAGGAAGAGGCCATTCAAATACCTAATCAGTCCGCTATCACCAAGGACAATGTCAGCATCTCCATAGATGGAGTTCTTTATGTTAAGGTTGCGGCATATATATCTCGAATACTTGAATCACTGCTTATGGGGTTGTGTTTTGAGACTTCTGGTCATTCATTTGCAGATTGAGGACCCTGTCCTGGCGTCCTATGGTGTCGAGAGCCCCCTCTTTGCAGTTACTCAGCTTGCGCAGACAACTATGCGCAGTGAGCTTGGTAAGATCACCCTCGACAAGACTTTTGAGGAACGAGATACCCTAAATGACAAGATAGTGGTGAGATGTTCTCCGTGTTGCGGCCTTTTCACATCTGCTGATTGTTTGGTGCTTGATTCTCTCATTGTTGTTAGTCTAAATTATCAGCCAGTTGGGTTTGAAGTTTATTAAATTCACAAAGCACTACGTGAATCTATTAGTAATAGCCACTAAACACAGGGTGAGCCTTACCATTTAGCTTACTGTCTATTGCAAAGCAAATTGCATCCGATTGGGCAAAAGAAACCATCTATTTTGTAGCCAACAAGTCCATATCTATATCTCTATAATGTATAATAACCAAAGTGAGAAACAAAATGATGACTTCTTTGAGCACACCTCATCCTATCAAATATAACTTCTTTGAGCAACACATTGTCATATTATATTGCCCAAGTTCAATAGGATTACAAAACCTATATATGAGACATGCTTCTGTCGTTAAAGGTCTCCATACGTTATCTTGGATGGGGTATCTATTTCGAACTTAAATTAAATTGGCAGCATTGACAAAGAATATATCAGTAAGCCTTCTATATATTGGGAAATAGTACCAAACATTCTAAAACTCTACATAAATAATATGCTAACATATTTGGACCTGATTTTGACAATTGTATTCCTAAAAACAATGCAAGATGGAAACATAATCCATATATCTAAGTAACAAGAATAACAATAGAGAAATGATGGTATCATTTATGTAAATTTATTAATTCATTGTATACTCCCTCCCTCCCTAATAACTGAATGCTTTGGCTTTTCACGCATATTAAGAAATTGGTTAAATTTTGTTGCTTTTGAATTTCTACTTTTGCTTTTCTTTGTAACACTCTCTCTCCAGCCTGTTACCCATTCCAGCCACTCGTTTCTCTCTATATTCCCTCTATATCCTCTATCTGTACACACTCTCATACTCACACACAGATATAGTGCGTACGGTCACGCCTAGTCCTAATACCTTTTACACCTAGTCAATAGTCAATAGTCAATCACTAAGTGGAACATTGGATAAGTCTTTTTCCTTTTGGATCAGATCAATTATCAAAAGAGTGGTGGTTGATGTGTGGCTTGGAGTTGTGCTGGTAACCCAGATGTGATGATTTGCTGCTGATAAGGTTAGCTTGGATGACTTTATGGATGGTTGGTGTCAAAGGCGGTGATAGCAGAAGTGATGCAGCAATGATGATCATAACAGGCGGTGAAAGGGGGGTGGGGAGTACTGGAGGTGGTGTAGTTACCTGTTATTCTTGCTTGAATAGGAAAGCAATTACTTAGTTTGGGACATCGGAAAAAGGAAAGGAGCTCACTTATTTAGGGGCAGAGGGAGTATATATCTGCCACACTATTATGGGGTGGAGGGCCCCATAATAGCTTAACAAAAGAAGTAAACCTGAAGTGTTGTAAAAGACTGGAATGGAAAACGAAAGGAAATGTACCGGATTTTTAGCACGTAAAACCATAAAAGGTTTCATGATTACCTTATCACACACGAATCTGGTAAATAGCACGATACTTGCCTGTGAGTTTCTGCCTTTTGAATATGGAGCATCATAACAATGAATAGAAATGAAACGGCCATTGCTCCTATATAAACTGGGGGGCGGGTGGGTTTGATTCCCATCGCCTGAACTACCGAATGGAAGTATTTCTTTCTTTGTTTTTATCTTTTGGTGTCCTTGTCTGGTTACTATGTGCAATCCTTTAGCTAGTGTAGAGTTGCTATATAGCGTGCTTTTTTACCAAGTTTACTGTTTTGTCTTAACTGTACTATGATCGCAGATAGCCATCAATGAAGCTGCAAAGCATTGGGGCTTAAGATGCCTTCGTTATGAAATAAGTAAGTTTCTTGCCTAGGCATCTTTTAGTTGAAGTTTATTCTATGATACAAGTCTCATGACTTCCATCTTCCAGGGGATATATCACCTCCTCCTGGAGTAAGGGCGGCTATGGAGATGCAAGCAGAAGCAGAACGCAGGAAGAGAGCTCAAGTTTTGGAGTCAGAAGGTAATAGAGTTTTTCCCCTCCTCCTCCTCTTTCTGTGAGTATGTATACTAGTAATTGTGTTGGTGTCTTATTTTGCATTTTGTAATCTGGGTTTAGCATACTTGTAGTGATACCATATGCAGGCTTGACCTTGAATAGAACTTGTAGTACTTTATTGACCTTAACGTCAATTCTGTGATTGTTGAGAGTTGAGACCTATGAGACAGATTAGTTTGAAATTCGTTATGGTCCACTTTTCGGCCAATAGCGGGCCAAGAAATATTGCACGGTTGGGTGACAAGCCAGGGCATCTGTGGTGTCTGCACTATACAGAGTTGTAACTTAGTTAATAAAATAGAAGATCCAGATTGTTTGAAAGATTTGAGCGGACAGACTGAAAGGATAGAAAAGGGGCTTTTGATGCTTTTCAACTGGCATCTTGTTATTACAATTTTGTTCTTTTACTTAGGTATTTTGCAATTAGGTTGCTGGGGGTTAAAACTGCAATTTTTTTAATTTTCCTTTTTATTCATAACCTCTTAAAAGCAACCATTGCTATTTTGCTTGAAATCTTATAGATAATTCCCAAGCATACCACTGCCCTGCAAGATCTGACCTCATCCCAGGTTATATATTTTCCTATTCTTGAAATGGATGTACCTTCTTGTTTAACAGGTGAAAGGCAGGCACATATCAATAGAGCAGATGGGAAGAAGAGTTCAGTTATCCTAGAATCAGAAGCTGCAAAGTTGGACCAAGTCAATAGAGCTCAAGGTCAATTATGATTCTGATCTCATCAATTTAAGTTCCTCTCTCCTGTTTTTCATAGAAAGGTACCGCCCCCCCCCCCCCCCCCCGGGGGGGGGGGGGGTGGTCTTGGTTGGCTGGGTGGCCCCGGATAGAAGCAGGAACAGACCAGAGAACTCAGTGTGAGACAGTGTCGTAGCCAAACAAGAAGCATGTAATCATGAAAGTCCCGGGACACAACCTAGTAACAAACTATAATCAGAAAAATTCCTAGTCGTTCTAAGAAACACCTCTTTGCACCAGACAAAGACCTCTGTGTTAGAAAAATTAATTATGTTCGTCTCGTCACGCAGAAAAGGAACACTGTGAATTTTATAGGAAATACTGTTGAGGTCCCTTCAATTATAATTATTATAATTATTTTTTGTTAATTCAGGAGAAGCTGAAGCTATCCTTGCTAGAGCGCAAGCAACTTCAAAAGGAATAGCTATGGTGTCGCAGGCCCTTAAAGAGCATGGCGGTGTGGAGGTAATTTCTTTGTACTTGACTAACTGCATTATATATGATATTGGTTCTTGGAAGTGTAGGGTATATTCCTTCTTTCCCATTAACTAACATATGTTCTGATAATATTTACGTTTTGGGTTAAACCATCAAACTTGTAACTTGGTCCCACTGGATAGGAGTAGACGTGGTTGGGAGGATATTTAACGAGAGGCATCTTCTACATGTTAGGATAGCACATGTTCTAAAAGCTTGAGCTTAGAATGCGCCCAACACCGATATCATGCTTAACACTCACCCTCACATGCAAGTTCCTGTTTGTTCATGGTGAGACCAATGAATGAGAAACAAATTAAGGTGCACGACTAGCTAGTGCACAAATGAACACAGTGGAAATTACGCTATTGTATGGGGGGGCAGATATGCAGGTAGGAAGAATCGAACCAATACGTTGTGCAACTAGAGCTCCAATACTATGTTAAGTTTACATCTGCTCTAAAAGTTTAAGCTTTTAGAGAATCGGCCAAACGATGTTATAATACTTAACATGACACTTCCATCATCTTTTTGCTCTGTGGATGCTCTCATTACAACATTATGAAATCGTTGACTTAAGTCTCTGCACTGTTGACAATACTTCTAGCTAGTGCATTAGGTGCTTAGGAAATTGTTGATGCAATTAGAGATATGGTACGGGTTATACTGGCAAGCTTGTTTAGTCAGTGAATGCAGCGATGCGCATATGTGCATCCACTGTTTGAGTATAGTTTTAGCTTTGGCGGTAGATGCTCAGCAACACTTTTAATAATTTTTGCAATTAAAATTTCATAACTTGAAATGCAAAATTACCCCTATCACTATATTGTATTATGCAGCAAGCCCTTGAAGTTTAAATTCATTCAAGTGGCCCTTTTCTTGGAGTTTCTTATGTCAAGGCAAAAGAAAACTATAATAGACGTGGAAGTTGCAGAAAACATATTTCACGTCTAAAAACTTTTGATTCCGAAGATTATATCGGCCCTCAAAATATTCTACATGGATTGGGTTTCAAAATTTTGCTGGGATGTGCAGGCTGCAAGTCTCAGAATTGCTGAGCAATATATCCAGGCCTTCAGCATGCTTGCTAAGGAGGTAAAGTGTAGCTTTCTTAAAGGCTGTATGATGTGTGCTCGAATTCAACTTCTTTCTGATTCTGTTGTTGTCTTTGGTCCCACCTTCTTCGATGCGTATGCAGGGCACAACGATGTTGCTTCCTTCCAATGCTTCAGATCCTGCCAGCATGGTCGCGCAAAGCATCGGAATATACAAAAATATGATGGGCCACAACTTTGGGAATGGGCTTCCTGCAATCTCTGACCATAACAGTGATGTTCCTTCGGCAGTAAATGAAAATGAGATTCCTGCAACTACAAAAGCACCAGTTGCAAATCACCCCGGTGATCCTGTTTTTTCCCTGCAGGGCTCCAAAAAGAAAAACTAGAGTTGATTCCACCAAATACATCAGCTAAATGAAGGCCCGGTTGTTCCATTGGGTTTTGGTAGCTTAGCGGCATCTTGCGCAAGTCTTTTTTGTTCTATAGTTAGTTAGAGACGTGCAAAAGCGGGAAATGCTGGAGACAGTTGAAGTCCACGATTAGGATCCATATCGTTTCTGAATAGAGTTCCTGATTGCATTTTCTTTTTGTTGTAAAGAAGGATTTCTTCTTGAGAACAGCAAGTGCAGCTTGCTGCAGAGAAGCAATTTAAGATTTTCCACGTGTCACAATTGCGATTTTTATCTGCTGTGTGGTGTTTCCCAGTAAGTTTGCAGGTGATATAAGAATAATCAAAGATTGATTGAATATAAATCAGAGTTTATTTAGTCCCGAGGGCGTTCTGGCATTTAGATGTGATGAGTAGATGGGGATGATCTATGTTACATAATTTTATAACAGTTGTTGGTTAACACCGTAGTAATGGTTTTGTAATCAAACCAGCGTCCCGGAGATATGTTGATTCACAGAAACTCATGCATTCCTTTCTTGTTCTACTTGCTGTACGAAGTACAAGTAAACCTGCTAATTTTGTTTTATTTTTTTTGGCTTTGAGCAAAGACCCTATCAATCACACATCATCAATCATCAGTAAGTAGTGCAAAATAGAGCACAATATAAAAGAACCTCCTTGAATGGAACCCCAGACAAGGAGTGGCATTTAGCCAAACCTCCTTGAATGGCTCTTCTCTCTTTAATGCCAAAGAACCCTTATTGAAGGCTATTCTATAAAAGAATTAATCGGAGTTACCTCGCAAGAAATGCGAAACAAACAAAACAGGTGAACATACCATACACCAGATTGCAAAACAAATTAACCATGAACAAAAAATATAAACCTACCACCTGCGAAACAAACCACGGCTAACTCCTCTCTTGGCGGAACAACAAGATACAATCAACCAAGTAAACACCTCCTTGAGAACCTGACACACATCCAAAAGATTCATACCTCGAGACAACCACACCTACGCGCATCACCGCCACACCTACGCGCATCATCACCACTGACGGCAATGCCATAAACTCCCACCCCGACAGTCACCGTACCTCCCTACACCACACCACCACACACCCGCCCAGCATACCCAACATCCGAAGCCCTACAAAACATTCCACCAATGCAGTGACGCCTAAGACCACCAAATCCGTTCCAACCAACCTTTCTATAGAAAGGGAGGAGGGGATAAACTTTCTGTAGGAATTGGTTGTTTTTGTTTTTTTTTTTCTTTTGGGGGGGGGGGGGGGGGACCGGACCTTTTGACTAGGTTCACTCACCACGCCCACCAACCCAGATGGAGATACACCCCTTTCCCGCAGCTATTTAGCCCACACCCATAAAGAGTAACCCACCATAACCACACACCCAACGCCCTGATGCCCATCAAAGCGTTAAACCCACAACAACATGCAACAGAGCAGTCAACGCAAGGTCCCACAAGGAGAACCAAAAGTAAAATTCAAAAACAATCGCGCTACGGATTAAACACACCAAAGAGGCACCCTCCACTGCCACACCACGCCACCAAACCCCGGAGGGAACCTCGCTGTTTATGAAGGACTGAAGAGAGAGGCTGATTTGTGTGTGTGTGTGTGTGTGTGTGTGTGTGTATATATATATATATATATATATATAGAGAGAGAGAGAGAGAGAGAGAGAGAGAGAGTTTAACATACAGTACCATTGCCGTTGTTACATTCCAGATCTGTTAATTTAACAGACTGGTAGTCTGCTGGTCTTCCATGAGACTCGGTGCCAAATACTACAAACTATGAAGGATCCAGTATCAACTTAAAGCAGTTTTTGATTATAATTTTACAAAAGCAAAATATCAAAGATTGAGTTGGCAATATTGCCCATCTTAACCAAAATGGATCCTGCCTTCCCCAAATCCCAATGTTCCTGCCTTCCCGAAATCCCCTCTCTGACTTCTCCAATCTTTATGTAGCACCACAAGCTCCAAAGCAAATTACGACAAAGTCAACAATCACCTTGGGGCCATCACTTGCCTCTTCGCGATCCCAATTCACCCTCTGCTCGGTAAGAACATAGAAATCATATAAACCCAGATCTGATGTCTACCAACCCAAAACCATCCCAAATTAAGTAGTGGAAGGGAAAGATTGACAGAGATTTGATTCAGTTTAATACCTTGGGTTGAATGAACCGCTTATATTTGGGGTGTCAAATGTGAGCGATGAGTTTGGTGGCATAGTGGTACGGGCAGTCTAGATGGATGGTGGTGGAGTAGAAATTTTGGGTCGGCTGAATGAGTTCCAAGTTCAAAAATTACCACTGCGGATCTCTCCCATGACTTTCCTGCCTTTGTCAAAGCCTATACATTCAATGGCGATTGGCGAATGATCTTCATTGCGGACTCTCCCATTATCCCATTACTTTCCTGCCTTTGTCAAAGCCTAAATGTTCAAAGGGAATGAACTTCATGGCGAGTTGACGGAACGACGCGTGCAGATGAGGCTAGCGGATGCAGCAAAGGCAGAGCCTCCCCACCCAAACCCCCCCCCCCCCCCCCCCCAACCCAGTGGTTAAAAAGGTTGGTGGTGCCAGACCTTTTAGCTGAGGTTTGTATGGACTTTGGCGATTGGTTGGAAGTGGACGACAGGGGTTTTTCAGTTTAGAATACACTGGCGCTTATACAATAGAAGCCTAATCAAAATCACAGATCATAAAGAATTAAAGATCAATTTGGCATCCGTGATTCTGTCTTGTTTCATGATTGCAACACAAATGATTTGGCATCCATTATTCTGTGAGTGCGAAACAAATGATTTTCCTGATATTTCAGAACAAAGAATGAACCACTTAAACCTTCCGTGTAAGGAGAGAGAATAATTTCGCTGCCACAAGTAATACTTCTCTAGTTCTCTGATCATAAAAAAAAAACCTAAGAAATATGACAATGAAGCTCACAATTGATTAAACAACATTCAAGCAAAAGGCAAGAAATAATGGAAACCAGCCGACCAATTACAAGAAAAGAATCTTATATTCCTCATAATCAGCAGTTGTAAAAGAATTGGGTGATCACCCTGTTACATAACAAGTCATATACACGCATCGAATCGAAATGCAGCGGCAAATAAAATCTAACCTCCCAAAATCAGAAAGAGACTCCATTAAAGAAGGCCGAACAAGACAAAAAACCCGAGCAGAATGAGCCAGACAATATGGACCAAGAGTAGCGCCTGGCCCGAAACCGGCCCACTTCCTCCGTCCCCAACGTCACAGAACCCCAGGCTGGCGACGCGTGTGCCGGCGCAGAGAGCTTCGCTGCAGCCGCACCAGTAGGTGATCCCGTCCACCCCGCAAACCGGATCGGCCCGAAAGCACTTTACCGGGCAAGAACCGGGCAAGGCCTTTCCGGTGCAGAGCCCTCCGCCGTCAACGGCGGAAGCGGTGTCATCTGACGGCAACTGGATCGGGTTGCATTCCGATCGGACAGCGGGAGGGAAAGAGAAGCCGATAATTACGGCGAGAAGGAGAATTTGGGAGAAGGGGGACATTGGGTTATCTGCAAAAGCTTTCTTTTCGGGTAAAAGAAAGCTTTTTGCCGTTCTGGAGATTGCTGATCCAGTCTTAGGTTTATACCCCAGAAACCCTAATTCTTGATTTTGACGAAGAATGCGGCGAGTTATTTGAGGGAGGAAGGAATCCGAAGAAAACGAGGTCGTTCTTGTTAGCCGCTTTTCTAGGCTGTTCGGTCACCTGCTTCCACCTGTCCGAAAAAAGGAAAATAGAATATAACGAGTCTTGCCACGTCATTTATTTTTGTCACTCCAAATACAGATCAAGATCTTCTGGTATACAACATTTAGTGACAAAAAATAGTCATTCAAAGTGTTTTGTTGCTGTTATTAAAATTTATAGTAACATTTTTTTATCGCTAAGAAATATTTAGCGACATCTTATTCACTGATTCTTCGTTGCGAATGAACAAGATATTGAGGAATTGTCCATGAGAATGTGGAAAAGAAGAGAGGGTCTCTGACCTTATCTTAGTTGTTTATATTTTGTGGGTACAGCACCTCTGCTATATAGCAGAGCAGAGGATCTTGATCCCCCAAATACCTATTTTGTCCTCAGGGGTAGCTCAGTGTCGTACTAGTTGTTGAATCGACAATTTTATATTGAACGAGTCACTTCGACCAATATACTTTGTTGAGTGGAATCGTGTTTCAATATGCATGTCGTCTCTGTAGGACTTTTCGTATCTTTAGACTCATGTTACTGTTTTTCGACCACCATATATTTTCTGATGGTGACGGGATTTCTATTTTCGTGCTTTCTTACCTTTATATGGTCGTACTTATGCGTGTGGACTGCATTTACTAAGTTAAGCTATGGTTTACCTTGTAATTAGACGTGGTAGGGTTTTTGCCGATAACCAAAAACAAATGGCGAAAGTCATTATTAGAGCCTTTTGTGCTGAAGAATAAACTAATTCGCTACTTAATTACTCTATACTAGACAAGGTTGTTATTACTACATAGCAACAAAAGCAAGCATTTAGCTGTGAAATTCACCTCTACACTCTATGGAAGTTGAGAGAAAAAAGATGATTTGGTAAGGTATTAGACCAAAGAAAACAATGCACAAAGCATAGTTCGAAGGTATTTAGTATTTACTAAGCCTTTCCATCTATGCTGTCAACTAAACATTTGTTTGTCCATTTCTCTCCAAGAATAGTAGAAGTGAAAATATTAGTAACTCCCAAGTCATCTGTTTGCTTCTGATGTCCAACCGTAAATCGTATGGCAAAGACAATTGGAAAGGAGTCATAAATCCTTTGAAGGAGCCTTTGTTCATATCGAAAATGGAACAAGTTTTGCCATATCGTAGTCGTAGCCAGGGGCGGATCCAGGAAGTCCAACCGGGGGACCAAAATGTCATTAAAAAAAATTAACGACTAAAATAAAGAATTCGCGTCACGATTGAATACGTTAAATGCAAAATAGATCGCTCAATTTGACTAATAATATAATTTAACTATTTATAGTGATTTATTTAACTTGTAAAGTTAGTGAACAACAAATTACTAATTTTGCATGAAAGAAACTTTATTCTTATTGTATATATGTATTATTAGTGCGATATCAATTGTATGATGACAATAGTTACATATAAGTTAACATATTATAAGAATTTAAATTAAAAAAGAAAAAAAAAGAACTAACCTTGATTATATTAGTATTTACTTTAAAATCTGGAGATTTAGAATTTGGAAGAATGAAGATGGATAAGGAAACGAGAAAGATAAAGACTACGACGGCTGGTGGCACAATAAGTAAAACATTACAAAATGAAATCTAATACATTTAATAATTAAAATGGTGGCATTTTAGTAAATATTTTAAACATAACTATATATTATTTAAAACAACTAAATTTTTTTCTCAAACTTCGGTGGGGGTGGGGGTGCCATGGCCCCCCTGGTCATGCTTGGGCTCCGCCCCTGGTCGTAGCAATTATCCTACCCATTCATGCGAAGTTGTTAGAGGGGGAGTCTTATTTCATAAATTTACATCGCCAAGTAAAAGCATTCTTTACTTGTAAAATTCTTATGACAGTACTTGCGCTATCTAGTTTTGCCGTACTAGGATTCTGTTATATATGTTTTACCTTTAATTGAGGGAGTTACACGAGAGATTAAGAACGACAAGAGAGTGTCAGTCGTAATTTTCTGGTATAAATCGTTGGTGAAAGGCATACATTTGCTTTCTCTTCATAACAAATGCGGGAATTATTCCACGGAAAACTAATTCTCTGTGAAATTAAATGCTCAGGTGATGGCTAATGGTGGATGGGAAGGATCTTGCAAAGGACTTTTCAAGGCTGAATTGGAGTTGTCCCAAAAAGAAAATTGAACACTTCGTCTTCGCCTCGAGATTGTGTCTACTCGTGATGGTTTAGGGACTGAGTTTTGTTGTTGTATATGGCAATGTCATATATATACTAGTATATAGCAAGTACTAAGATTTTTTAGCAGTTTGAATTGCATTGGTTCGATTTTAGTATTTTAAACTGTTTGAATTGGTTTGAACGACTTAGTTCTCACCCTTTAATGACATGCCTTGATACTGAATTCCAATTTCAAGAGAGTCTGCATGAGTTCAACGCTTCCAAGTCTGATCCTTCATTATGCAAGCCAACCCACTTAGGTGTCCAAACATATTCCATTTATACTTTTGGCTATAGTTAGGATGAAGTAAAATGGTATGATATTCCGTGTTTCACGGGTTAAATTGGCACAGACTTGTAAAATTAACCAAAGAAAGAAAGTGCAAAGTACTTTTGCACAAACCTTCTAATGGCCATCCATAAGAGGGTGAGACCTTGTCCTTTCCGAAAAATAAGGGGGTGAATGCCTCCATATCACCACAAACATGGGTCTTCTCCTGTCCAGCCAGCAGAATGCAGTCCTTAATATTAGCAGCAGTTCCACCTCTATATAACCTGTTCTGTTGCCTATTTTTCATTTCAGCCTCAAATCAGTTTTGCCCCATTCATATAATAAGCTTCCCACATTGACTGTCTCCCCCCTCCCCTCTCGCCTCGCCCCCATTCGTCCTAACATTCTTGAGAATCATGGGAGCCTGTGCGACCAAACCTAAGGATTTGGACAGCCAAGAGGCACCGCCCCCAGCCGAGAACCCTGGCAGCCCTAAGAAGGCCGAGGGCGAAGCCGTTCCCCAAGTAACTGCAGTCTTAATAAAATCTTTGCAATGTCTTTAGCGTTGCGTTCTGTCCATGCCCATTTTGTTGCTAAATGTCCATTAACGGCAACCTTTGGCATTTAGCAACAAAAAGGGCATGGAAATAGCCTTCGCCTTGTCATTCGTCTCTTCAATGTCATACCAGATGTGAAAAGTTCCACATGCAACGGGCAACTATGCATCTCATTTCCTTTTATGTGGTGATTGGTATTTGACTGTGTGCAGGAGAATAATGGAGGGGAGACCAAGAAGGAAGAGCCTTTGGTAGACGTTTCAGAACCGGCTAAGGAGGCCCCCGAGAGCGAAGAATCACCAGCAGAATCAAAACCAGCGGAGGCAGTAGCTGTTTCTGAGGAGGTCAAGCCTTCAGAGGAGACCAAACCTGGAGAGTTGACGGCCACGCCAACGGAAGATAAAGAAGTCAACGCTGCTGACGAGGTCAAGGAGCCAACGCAGGAGGAGAAGAAAGAGGAAGCCGATGCTGTCCAGAAACCAGAAGCTGAGGTTGCAGCGGCAAAAACACAAGATAAAAGTGATGCACCTCTTGTTACCGTCTAATAATCAATTAGTTTATCGTATCTGACAGACTTCTTACCGCGCTATAATGGACCATTCTACTACTTGATTTGCTGCTGCTCATGTAGAATCATAACCAATAAAAAGAAAAATCCTCCAAATCTATCTTTAATACACTTTTGCGTTGGATGTTCTATATGGCCGCTTTCCTCAGATAGTTCCTGTATGAATCAATATCTACATGCAGGTAACCAACGCCTAAGATGATGCATGTTTTTAGCTCTACTGAAGCGCCTGCTAACATACATTTTGCAACTGCTACATAAATTTTCCAAAGTTCTCTGCCCATATTTTGCCCGTTAAAGTATTGATGTTGGTTTACGATAGAAGGCTATGCATAACATATATCCTTGTAGTTGGATATCATTGCACCATGTTAGAAGTATTCTGACATATGGAATTAACTACAGCATTAACTAGATATATTAGTGTTTCTTCCCCTCTTTTGCAGCTAATATTTGGTGGCCTTTGTGGTGCGAATATAATGCAGAAAAAAAATTAATCGACTTTATTGTTTATAGCTCATCATCCTTGAGCATTAATCTTGATCATGATAACCCCAGGATTCCACTAGCTGACTTCAGACATTGCAGAAAGAACAATGAATCAAATAAGGCAGAAAAACAAACACACACTAATGAAGGCAAAGACAGCTCAACACTACTCAAACTCTTTGAATCCTACCATAACCTGAAAACTCAAGAAAATCTATCATGGTTAGAAATTCATGCAAAACTAACTGATAAATTCAAAAAGATACGTACTGATCGCTCATAATAATCATGTAGTTCTCTGAATTTCGAAACCAAAGACTCGCGCAGAGCACAAATCGCCAGAATTTAACTAAACATTAAAATTCCCAGACGCTGTTTACATGCACGAAAGGACCGTGTTCCTGCAATAGCTTGTGTTCTTTTCTATTCTCAGTTTTATCATCGTATGATTTACACACAATGATAAAATTGAACAAAGAAAAGAACACAAGCTTGATTTTGCCTGCCATGTTATGTCAATAGTCTCTCCCGCAAAACTTTTATTGCTTCAAGCATATCATTCTATTTGCACCTTCTTATTTCGTTTATCTTATCCTTTATTTTATATAGCTTTATGTTATTTATTCCTTTTAAATGGGGAGGGGGCATAAAGAATCTTCCTTGACGAGTCTCTGTCTCCAAATAAAATAGAAACTAAACGGAAAAATAAAAGAAAGACTATTGACTCGCCGCAAAGCAAAACGAGAAGAGCTATACTTGATGCTCCAAATGCTCCAAATGTACCTAATAACAACTAGGGCATGCAAAATCTCCTCTTATATGAAACAGATACCCTCTAAGCCTGATTAAGGATTACTGGCTTACTATGACATAAAACCCACCGATGATTTTCAAAATTTGTATACAAAATGTCATGAACATATGGCCTCCCTTATGCTGAATGTCTCAAGTGACTTGTGTTGCTTATCAGGAACTGAAGGAAAGCCAGATGAATTCAGGCAAAAACTCGTATAGATGGGAACTATAGTGTAAAGGTGGTGGTAAAACTCCTCTTTGAAAGACTGGGGAGGGGTGCATATTTAGAGAGACTTACAAATTTGAGTGGTTATTAGACCATTGGTTCTACTGGCTCTATAATAAGGTAGAGATGCAAAACCATATCGTCTTTATTTTTTATAATTGGTCCAAGGAAAGTGCCATCACATACATCTTTTCTGGAGATATAACGCTGATGCTTCAAAGGCAGGGAAAGAAAGTCACATTGTTCTGGTTTGAAAATGCAAAACATTAAGCTAATTCCTGAATGACAGTGCTCTACCCGAAGAAATTTACCCAATACTAAGGTACTAAAAGTTAGAGTCTCAGACATGATTCTATGTTTCATGATCTAAATTTCAAAGCAGATTTAGTGTTGTACTAATTCGGCTAAGGATCTTTAACAACAAAGCGAGTAGGTGATACTTAGTACGGACCAACCAGGTGTCTTAGAAGCCATAAGCAGCTCCTCTGGGCATCAACATCCGAATGAAAATCTTCAGTACAGATGGGCTAATGAACTTCTTTGGCATCTTTATTCTAGGATCCACATTGGCCAGGGAAAACACGAAGGAATTCAGAATCTGCATATCCATATTGTTTTTAATCTATAACCATCAAATACAATCTAGTCAAATACAAATCTTCTCAAAACCAACAAGGGTGAGCTTAAGAAGGTGAAATCTGGTTTCCACACACGATCAGAAGAACACAATGACAATTTCACATGATAAATACTTTCTTATTGAAGACAAGTCAGTGTACATCTACACATAAGAGAGATCAATCATCTTTAATATACTGTAACTTATGTAACAGTACATTTACAGTTGAAATGAGAATTCAGTTTCCAAGAATAAAAAAAGCTGCATAGAAAAGAGGCAGCACAAGGCGATGGAAAATATAAATTAAAGGCAAGGAAAGAGGTACTATTTTTAAGTAGTCTTGCTAGCGTCGCCATTAGTCTCATCTTTGGAGGCAGGGATACCCGTCGGAAGATCAACATCCTTTGAGACTATCTCGTCAGCTGCCTCATTATCCTTTACGGCCAACATGACCAGAAGTGCCAAAAGTGGATAGCTTATTGAAGTCAGTACCCAATTCGCGGCCAGTTCGGACATGAACTTCACCTTGTGAGTATCAATTTGCCAAGCCACTGCTGCTCCTGCACTTTGTACTCCCTTATAGAATCCATTGTACCTGCAAACGAAGAATTATTTTACAAATTATAATCTAGATTACATATCTACACGCAAATGCAATAAATAGCAACCTTGAACGTGTTTTGCATTTTGGACAAAGCCCAGTAAACTGCGTTTCAATGAAATCACCTTCTTAAGGAATGCTCTTGTTTAAACGCAGAAAACTGCTTTTAGACCTCTTGGAAGTTAAAAAGGGAACAATTCATAGCCTACAACTTCAAGCAACAAAGGTGCTTTTGAAGTCCTCAAAAGCAAAGAAGTGAATCAATAGGGGCTAGTTATGAAAGATTTACCTGCTGAGGATCTCAGAATCATTTGCCAAAGCTCCAATCACCCAGTAGACCATGCTCTGGAACATAGCATCCAACAGCCCATAACTAAAATACAAGACAAACGGCCCCGCGAAATCAGAACCAGAGTCCTTGAAATCCAGCTTCGTAGGTGGATTTTTACGAGAGTACTTGTTCTGATTGGCAAGCCCACCACCCCAAATGACAGTCCCTAGCACCGCAACAACCGAAATCCCGACCAACCCCCTTGTTCTCCTGCTCTTAAAGCTAAAGTCCATTATATACCCTATAAAAACGGACCCAATCATCTGCGCACCCCAATAAAACACATTGTTCAACCCCCTAGTCCTCAAGTTAAACTGAACCCCATTCACATTATTAAACTGGTAACTATAGAAGAAATTGCTAGCCCATGAAGCCGGCACCAACAAAAGCATCTTCCAGTTCAAAAACAGCTTAAGAATCGCGATGCTTTCTGTCATCACATTCGAGTACTTGATGTTAGTACAATGTGACCCATCGGCCCGAACAACTTTCCTTGGATGCAATATGGCCAGGGTCAAGACAGTGCCGATGGACATAAATATCATGAACCCAATATATGTCCCATCATTAACTGCAGCATCCTTGTCGCTGCTTCGATTATAATTCAGTATAAACGGAAGTAACCCCCCAATAACACCACCCATGTTGAATATACTCCAGAACATGGCTATGTAAATCCCTTTACGGGCCGTCGGTGGGTACGATGTCATTATGGCACCCTGGCCGGCCCATAATAGGCCTGCACCGACACCCAAAAGCGCTCCTGCCACTATGGCAAAATCCTGGTGCTTGTGGTGGTTGTAATAAAGGAATGAGCCGGCGTAAAGGATGTAAGTCGAGCAGCCAGCGAAAAGGGTTAAACGTGGGCCTAAAATGTTGTAGATTCCACCACCCAGGACGCCGAAAACCGCAAAGGTGGTGTACAGGGCGGTATTGGCGTTGTTTGCGGCGGTCGGATCGACCTGGCCGCCGGCGCCCATGCCGGAGAGGGCGTTGAACATGCCGGGGCAGCAGAAGCAGACCAGCCCAATGAGACCCACTTGGACGATGGGCGAATTGTACCGGAATCTCGATGTAATGCCAGTAATGGGCTGGGCTTCCTTCGGCGACGCCGTTTCTTCATCACCTTTGACACCCATGATCGCAGTATTTTTTTTTGGGACTCCAAGAAGTGTCAGAATTGAATTGGGTGTGCAACTGTGAGGAATCAGAGGGCTGAATTTATGGGGCTGGTGAGAGTGAGGGATCTTATAGGGTGTAACGCCTCTCACATAGCTTGCTGCTAGGGATGTGCGTAAGGGCTGGGGTGACAGATGGATGAAATTGGTTCCTTCACTGATTATAGAAACACCATAGGCAAGATGACGATATTGAAGATCGAATCTTTTGTGGTTCCAACACGGTTTGTTTACTCACTTTGAATATTCTTTGTTGTAAACTCATCATTGAGTCCCATTGGTTCCAAACCTCATTTTCTCGAATCAGTTTGGTAAATGTCATTCTCTAGGCTTCATTACTCAACATTTTAGAACATATTAAGTCAGGACCAACAAGAAAAGAAGACCGTTTTGTAGGCCTCACTAGGTATCTAAACAGGAACAGTGGTTTAATTTGAAGGTTAAAAGAAGTATACTACCTTTGGATCGTTTGGTCGAACGCGAGTGTTCTGAAATTTCGTAAATTTATTCAAGATTGGAGACGCGTGTGTTCTGAAATTTTATCAAAAGAACGAGATCAACTTTCTTTTATTTTAATCCTAATTGTAGCCCTAAGACCGAGAGCGGTAACATAAATTAAAAAAAAAAAAAGAGCAACAACATAATATACCAAACGCGTTCTTCTTTTTTACATTATATAAAACATCAAGAATAAAGGAATGGGTAGGGTCACCAAACACAACCTTAATATTTCAATCACATGCATTATCACATCAAATGCATGTAGCTCAATTTATGGGACATCTATACAGCGTTGATCAAAGTTTTAACACGTGAATAAGTGTATCATGCGTCAATAGTTGTAAGACGCCTCATTATAAAGTTGGGACCTCAACGACAAGTAATCAGTAAGTACCGCACACAAAAAGAACAAGGTAGTTTCGAATTAAATTTACACGAAAGTTGCGCTTGTCGCAAAGTTAGAAATGAGCAGGCAAGGAACATGTATTGATCCATTTCTATTTCTAAACTAGGCAGGACCACTACCTTTCAGGATTTTACCTAGTTAACATTATTAGGTCAAGGTTCTTGTCATATATATCTAGTGTTCTGGTGTCAATATCAACAGCAGAAGATTTTTCAACAAGTTTAACTTAATGATGTGAAGGGTGGAAAACGAATAACAGGTGCCTCAAAAGTCATCTAACAACGAAAGTGACGGCCATGGTGGGTTCATTTGCAAGTCCAGATCTTGCTTTCTGGGTGCACGCCACATGACGACTAGCTTGCTTTGTTTTACAGGGAAGTGATGGCCATGGTGGGTTCATTTGAAAATTTTTTACATTTTGCTTTCTGGGTGCACACTACAAGACCAGTAGGTTGATTTGTTTAACAGGAAAGTGATGGGGGTAATCCATCCAGCTCTGAACTGTACAAGATTCGTATCGATTGAATTGACAATATTTTCGTTTTCTCCGGCCGGCTGGCCGGCAGCAAACCGCACCTTGTGCAGCACACACGTGAGTCCTTTTGACATTAATAAGAATTCTGATCAACCCTGGAATGTTATAAAAACAACAGCAGTGCGTTGGACAGCCGGCGGCAATATTCAAGTTATTAACAGCTCTCGTCAGTCTTTCGACCTCCTAACGCATGCATTTGTAAGTCAAATTATCCAGTCAAGAACAGTTCATTGACATAAATAAGATTTCTAACTTCTAATATATGATAAAGTATTAAGGCTGGATTCTGGAATCCATAAGAATCATAACAAAAGTGTTGGGCAGCCGGCAATATTTCAAAAGTTACTAATGAAGTTGTCACATATGAAACATTTTTGTCTTGCAAACAGGATTGAATTTTGGTTTCGTTCTCCTTTTTAGTAAGACAATATGGGGCCAGATCAAGATGAGCCACATGAAATGAGATGTAACAAGTTCTCCTTAGATATGCTTTATTGACTTGGTACGAAGATGAGCCACGTGAAATGAGATGTAACAAGTTCTCCTTAGATATGCTTTATTGACTTGCGCACGAAGACAAGTGTAAAAGTTTTCTATGGTCTATACACAGGATCGTAGTCGATTTTTATACTCAGTAAATTTCTCTTGCACTTGAGTACATTTTTTGGTTCGAGAGTATGCTTTTAACATGGTATTAGAGTTAAGTCATGCTTATATTTCATGATTTTCAGGTCACAACCTCGTATTTTATGCCGTGTAAAAGTTTTTTTTTGCTCTGATTAAGATTTGGAATCACTATATATGCCACGTTATATGTGACGACAGATGTTAAAGTCTCATTTACATCAAATGGGAGTTGGATTAGGCCTTATATTTTGTGGGTTTCTTATCTCTCTTGTGCATACTTTTAGATTGAATACCAGACTTTAACAACAAATCAAAAAAAGTTGAGTAAGTCGAATGTTATAACAATTCCAAAGAATATAAAACAATAACTACCCCCTACAGAGGATTAACCTGTGTAGTGCATGCCTCACACATGCTTGAAAAAATCAAGAATTCAAGTACTGGAACTAAGTAGACGACTAATGAAAAAAGTATGTGTTTAGCATGTGTAGACATCTCTTACTTTGTCTAATATTTTCTCTTACCCTTGTCTAACCCTTTTCTTCTACTAGACATAAGTTATTTATACGGGGTGAAAGACTGCAAAGACACCTCTTAAAGAGAAAGGTCATCAACCTTTTTATGAAAATGAAAGGGTCATAACCTTTAAATAAAATATTTATTTGCAGGGTGTTTTAAAAGTTTTCAACAAATTGTTGGTGCATTCATTTAGTTTTTGGTCATACATATCACAATTTTAAATAAGCAATTAACGTTGTCGCTTGTTAATGTGATAATTATGCAGAATTCTATAATATACATGCTTCGTCACAAACAGTACCAACGAAACCGAAAGAGTAGGTGCCAAAGCCCCGAGGGACACAAGCAAAGGACCTTAATGGGGTAGCAAAAGAGAATTTCAAAAATCTCGTTAAGGGTTCGTATAATTGGTGTAAGCCATGTTAATTTGCATACGCTATATTCCTTGGGGTTTCTAGAGAATCGAGAACTCAGCCCTTTTTAGTTGTGTAGTGGTACAATTAAGCTCGCCTTAGTTATTACACTACTTAACAGTAAAGAGTTTTTTTTCTTATATATAGATCTTATTTGTCAGAAAGGGGCAATTAGCAACTATATTCTACCCTAATGATGATTATGATCCAATTCAAGATTTCTTATGTCGCTAAAGGCATAATAGTTCCACCATTTTGCCGCTTTAGCCCTTTACTTAGTTTAGAAGATTGATTGTCAAACTTGTAATAACTCTTGCCAAAATTTACATCAAGCGGAAGCAATCGCTCTTATCAAAACAATGTACATCAAACAGGAGCAGTCGCATTACATTGCAGCTATTGCAAACTTTTCGGCTACCGTTGGCCTTTGCATAAGCCTAAGACTTTTGTCGCTGAAAGCCCTTACAACAGATATCAACATACGTGTTGGCCCAGTAAGACTCAATCTTTCTATTTTCAGTAATTAAGCTCGGCTCCCCGCCCAGCCCAATCGATTGCATATATTGTAATTTATTTGGTCCAGGATAAAAGAACGTTGGGCTTGGGTCCAACTCTGTCTCCCTCCCAACCATTAGAAAAAATTGCACAGAATATCTATGTGGTTTCGGCTTGTTGAAAAAAGACCTCTAAAGTTATAAAAATTAAAATTAGGGACTTGAGGTGCCAATTTGTTGCAATCTTAAAAAAATGTCCAAGTTGACGGAACATGATCTTCACTCTTTTAAGAAGTGCCTTTGGTATATTTTAATACATTCAAAAAGAATAAAATACCCTCATTTTCTTTTTTTCTCTTCCACTTAAGTCTTAATTTCTTCTCCGATCTAACCAAACCCTAATCGGAGCCACTACCCTCACTAATCAAAACCTTAGCCACCACTGCTCAACCAAAAACCCAAGTCGCCTACCTCATAACCCAAACCCTAGTGCCTCACAGAGCCTCATCCACCACCACCATCCCCAATTTCTACCACCACCCACCATGACCCTGTGCCACCGTCGCTAGCCCTTCATCAACCCAAGTCATGTGCGCCGCCACCACCCACGGCCAACTCTGCATTGCTAGACCTGTCATCACCCCCAGCCACTTGTGCTGCCGCTGGCCCGGTCAACTGCCCCGATCTTAGCCCTCTTATCAGCCCCAGCCACTTGCGCTACCGTTATAGCCTGGTCAACTGCCCCGATCTTAGCCCTCCTATCATCACTCGAACCACTTACATCGCCACCAACCCTTCCATTAGCCCAGCCCCTTACACTGCCGCCACAGCTTGGTCCACTCACCCCCTGATCTAAACCCTCCTGTCGTTCACCCCAGCCACCCTGGGTCGTCACCAACCTCGTCATCAACCCCAGCAACCTACTTTGCTGCCAACCCTTCCATCTACCCTCTTGTCAAAAACCAAAACCATTATAACCCTAGATTTACAGGGTTTTTACTCTCTCTAGGACAGTCAACTTATGAACAATTTAGACATTTTTATCATTCTGCTACAAATATCATCCGATGCAACACTTTAACGACTTCAAGTCTTTTTTTCAATTTTTTGTAATTACAGGACGTTTCGTCAGAAGTCCAAACCGCAAAGATATTTCGCGGAATTTTCCCTCTCCTTTAATAACTTATCCAACCTCTCTCCGCACAAGGTCCGCCATTTGCGGAATCCACACGAAGAATGCTCTCGCTGGCACTGTGGGGCAACTCTTACACCTCCATCGCCATCGTAACCTTCACCACCACCAGGCCTTCCAAACGGTTCACCACTCAAGCCTTCCTCAACAAGCCCCCGCCTCCACTCCCGAACTCCACCAATCACCCCTCCGTAATTCACGACAGCCTCCGAGTCCTCGAGTGGGACAAAGTGTGCGACTCCGTCGCCTCCTTTGCCGGCACCTCCCTGGGCCAAGAGGCCACCAAGGTATCATCTTTGTGTGTGTGTTTTGCATGTTTGAGTATGTGTGAGAGAGAGCGTGCGTGAGTTAGTTTTTGATTAATTTGTGGTTTTCGGTGTGATTGTGTTGTTAGGCGCAGCTATGGAGGTTGGACCAGAGTTATACAGAGAGCTTGAGGCTGTTAGAGGAAACGAATGCGGCAGTAGAGATGCACAAGTACGGTGGCTGCACCATGGATTTTGCCGGCATTGATGTCGCATCGGTTAGTTCTCCGCAATTGGATTCTTACTTCTAGTGATACGATGGTTAGGGTTTCATTATTTAGGATATGACACAAGCACATTTAATGTAACTTTCATGCACCGTTTAGTAATAACGTGCATGCACCGGCTCTTGGAAGGCAATGTCCTGCGCTTTAATGTGTAGTTTAAGTGTTACAAGTGCATACTAATTACCGAGTCTAAAAATTTAGAACAAAATACTCTGTAGAAAAAGAGCTGTGGTAGTTACCTCTAGAAATTGTAGCATGAAAAAGATAAAGGTAAATACAGTTTTTGCTTGTGGATTGCTGCTAGGATCTCACCTACCAAAGAAGAAGAGTATCTGTGTTCTCAACACCTTGAGACTGCAACTTTATACTCAAGTAATATCTGCATCTGCTACATTATATCGCAAGTGGAAACTTAAATAATCATCGGGGAGTGCGTAAAGAATGCGATATGTCTGACACTATTAAAAGCTAAAGGCTATGATGTGAAGTGAGCAACTTCTGGATGCTGAAGCAAATTAGGACAAAGCAAGATTGGTACAAATAATAGATGGGACCAATGAGACAATTGATTTACTTTCTGTTTTGTGGGTGAGAAATCTTTTTTTTCTCGATAGATGTTCTGCCCCGTATGTCTAGGTTTGTGTTTTATAGTATAATAGGTTTTTTCTGGAGCTTTTTATTCTTCCCTTGCTATCTCCAAGGTTGGCTTCAACTTGTGCCTTCAGCGTCTTGCCCGAGTGATGGAAGCCTTATACAGTGGGCAGCCTCTCTGTCATGATTGGTTAACGGAATATGGTTGGTTGGAGGTGGTATTTCTGTGTTTGTTTGTGGGGGCTTCTTTGGCACGTTTGGAGGTAGTTTTCATGTCATTGATGTGGTGGAGATCCATTATGGGATGAGCAGATCACAAATTTTGGGTGTGGGTACGAAGCTCGTGACAATCATCAGAGGGAACAATGTTAGAGTCGGCTCATCGTGAAGCTGATGAAGTGATGGTTGGTGTGTATTCTTTCATGGATGTGGGCGGTGAGGTTCAATCCTGTCTCTGTGCGCATGAGGCTTTCTTCTCCTCTATGGTTGGGAGTGGTTTCTGGCAGATTGTTGCTGCTTGTTTTTCCCTGGTCATCCTTGGATTGAGGCTGGTTTTTTTCGCCGTCAAGGATTTATGTCATAACATTATCTGCTGGGAATTAAAATACCCAAGGCTTCATAGATGATGGTAATTTTGAGCCAAGGTTCATGGCTCCCAAACGACAGTTGTTTCTACCCTCTTCTGTTAACAAAGCTTAATACGTGGGGAACTCATTATATCGCTTATCATTGCCTCATTTCTAAATTTTTTGCTCTCTTCTTTCTAAGTAAGCTAAAATTGTGAAATTTACAGTATGCATTATGGATGCTATATTATCATTGGCTTTTCATCCTTGAAGGTGAAATCCGCTATACAATATGCCCGAAGGGGATTGCCCATGGATGGCAATGAAGCAATGGCTCTTGTAGCACTGCTACAATTTGCAGAATCTTTGCAGTTGAATCTCAAAGCTGCAATAAAGGAGGATGCAGATTGGTTACAGCATTTCCTGCCTCTCTCTGAAACGGTATATGCATCACGAATGTTTCCTTTGAACACCTTTGTCTTTGTATTTTGATGGCCTTGTTTTTTGTGTACATTTTGCAGATTATGGAATTAGTCATAAACCTATCATTAGTCAAGTTTATACAACAACTTATTGATGAAGATGGCTGTGTCAGAGATTCTGCGGTCTGTCGCTTTCAATGCATTAGAAAAAACGATCTGTAATCTTTCAATTGATGTTTGATGTTTGTGCCATTTCACATATAAATGTCTGGTTATTCGAATAAGATACTCAGCACATCTCACTTATTCTTCATATTCAGCTCTTTTCTTCTTCTATTTCTCCTTGCTACATCACATGAATCTTTTCTTTTACCTGACTCAAAACCTTTCTTTTCCTTCTTCTTATTCCTCCTCTTTTTTTCTTCTGTTAAGCAATAATTTTATCACATGGTAACCATGTTCATTATCGGTAAATTCTCATTTTTTTTTTTTAAGAATGTAGTCAGTTTCATGTTCTTGTTTAATCTTATCCCCCATCCTCTATATTTTATTTCAGAGCCCTACATTGAGACGATCTCGGGAACAAGTGCGGTTGCTTGAAAGAAAGGTAAATTGCTTCATTTCTTTTTTTCACAGTTTTCACTTAATATTATGGGTTTGAAAAGCTGCCCATCGGTTTTATCAAAAACCTTTTCTTTTCTTTACTCGAATGCCAGTTTCTTTATTCAGACTGTCTCATTAAGATATAATTCATAAGTGACTATAGATGATGCCCGACAATTCCAAGCTATGAAAAAGGGCTATCCTAGTGCATGAGGTTGTGCCAACCAAGAACAATCAATGACCCTAAACATAAAGGAAAGGCTTCAAGTACTTTAAATTCATCATCAACATGCATATTGATCACGAGTACTTCATAAAGGATGCATGGCTTTGCTGCCAGACCTCAGACAGATAGGAAATTATTTTTTCTTTTGTGATAAGTAAAATGCATTTTTTTGGATAACTAATATTAGCCTGCATTTGCTTGGTAAGAAATTGTTAGCTTGTATATAGCATCTAATAAGTTGATTTTAGACTGTGTTTATGTGAGTGTATATTTATTGCTCTAGTACAAGTTCTTTGGAATTTTGGTTTAGTGTCTTAGGTTACTTGATAGCACGATACCTTCAACATCGATCAAGGGAGAAGATATCAAAATTGAAAATGGAAAGGGAAATCATTGACATGTTAACCGTGGTGAAAATACTTAGAGATTATGATTTCAAGACTTTAGATGTCCCGTTTAGTTGTGTTCAAAATAGGTTCGGGGAATTGAATTATCAATGTAGAGGCGATAGATAACTAGTAGTCCATTTGTTTGGTAGGGGCATTGGAGGTGCCAACTTTTTGACCTGTTTACCTTTTAATAAATTTTCTTTGTTACAAAGAGGAAAGTTTCTGCCCTTCCTTGGAGATCTCTTTTCACTTCCTCTACTCTTAATAAGCAGAGATAATTGTAAAAACCTAGAAAAGCAGATGCGTATTAATCACCAGATTTCAGCATTATTTGATTTCATTGTCCCACCACTCAGTTATATTCCGGTACTATCTCCTGCTATAAGAATTCCTTTTCATTATCTCTTTGTTTGAGTTGTTGAAGTTGTTTTCCTTTTGCTTCTTTGATGGATTCTACTTGGGCAATTAGTTGTTATAGATATTGCACTGTTGTTGGCTATCAATTGTCCTCTAATTATTATGTGTGGTATTCTCTTACTCAGTTATTCCAATTAATGGAAAGCCTGGTTAGGAATGAAATGAAGGAAACATCCTCTCTGGTAAGCTTTGCTTAATTGCATGTATGTTCTAATTTCTCACGATCTCTCCCTGATTATTTTCTTGTCAGTTCAGGAAGTGAGTAATGTTGATGGCAGATGGTGTGTAAAATCAGGAGCAGATCAGCAAACAAGTTTTGAGGGTTTATTGTTGTCAAGGTGCATCAAACAGTTTGCATACCTATCAACTGTCACTGTGCATGCTACTGATTATTTGTGTTTGTATTTACATCCTTTTACTGAGGCTGGGCCTCCAAGAAGGAGACTTGATTGTTATCCCTAATATCCCTGATAGTGATGATTATTATAGTGATCCCATTACGATTGTAGACAAGGAGAGTTTTGGCAATTAGGGATTTGGTTGTTTAGAAGTTGGCTTGAATTTATCCCGGGCTCAGGTCGCGAGCTTAGTAGAATCTACGACATTATGTTGCCATATGATATGAATAAGTTACATAAATGGCAAAAGAATTCAGCCAAACGGCATCAAATGATTTAATGATTTGGTACAATTCCATTCAATAGCATGAAGCTTAAATGAAATTGCAACAAATGATATAATTATTTTAGTAGCATACCATACACACGGTGTGGCGTTTTACAAGGAATTAGGATTTTGACATTTTCGGATACGTTGAATAGTAATTATGTCAACAGAAACCAGTTTTGAAAACGAGTTAATTTTAGATAAAGGACTTATCTTATAAATTTACTCAGTATTTAGCATTGTTTCTCTCTGCCATATTAGGTGTTAGTCCAGAGTATTGCTGAAACTACTCGAAGGCCCACTTTGGTTTATAGACTACAATCAACGTCCCCCATCGAAAAGGCGTGATATCATCCGCAAATCTAAACTCCAACAATCTACTCTAACTAACAAAATGGATAGTACAACGATGCTAACAATAAGCAACGACAAAAATTAAAATACAGATTCTAGGTAGGGACGAATTGAGAATGTAGCCGTAATTAAAAGGCTACTGAAAAATCCAACACTTTGGTAGACATGTAGGTTGTGTGTTGGGGTCCGACACATCAGGAAGACCAACTCCTAGGCGTTTTGGTGAAATTTTCATGTTCCATAGATCACGTTTTACACCTCAGATATATATTCACAAACCAGATGAGCTGAAGCATGCCTGCTCACCCTTATTTTGAGTCAGCTTGTTAATACACAATCTTAAAAGGCGAGTTAACGATCTGTTTAATATTGAGTCTCATCTATTGACAAGCAGCTTGCTCAATTACAGCCCTAGGATGATGGGAAGCCATATAGTCGATGGTTTCTGTGGTCTTCAAGTATAGACCACAAAAAGTACATTCTGTGTTAGCATCGGAGATAAGAAAATGACCCCGGAATCCATCCAGTTGGTGTTTGTCACTTTTAGACATGATTTTGGGGTTGACAAAATTACCATTTATGTGTAATTTCCATAATCTTTTCTTGTCTTTGACTGTAATGGTCAGCAGTGATTTCTTGTTCGGTTTGCTGAACTGTGAATTCTATTTACTAGTACAATTGGCTGTCTATTGTTGTACTTCATGTCTATGGTACACAATTATTCATTTATACCCATGGTATTGGTCAGTAGCTTTAAAGATACCATTTCTGAGAGGTAATACTCTGTTGTAGTGGTTCAGGTGCAGGAAGTATTGTAGAGCCACTCTCTGCTGTTCCATTGAATGATGAGTTGCAACAAGCGAGGGCGTCTGTCGCCAATGCCGAGGCTGATGTGCTTTTAAGGATAACCGAAAAGGTTGTCTTGGAGTTATTTAAGTGATGGTTATTAGCTCTTTTCAAAGAGGGTTAAATACACTTCAGTATCCTGAAACTACACGAAAGTCTTGATTCAGGATCTAAGTTTTCAATTTTTAAACTTCATGGTCTTGGTGTTTATTTAGGCAATTAGTAAGTACCTAGATCCAATTGCCATACAAATTCCTATCAGTGCTCAGCTAAACAGTAACTCCCTCAGGGGCAAAAGCTTGAGTTTATGGGGCAAAAAGATATTTCTCTCTCCCATTACCCCATTGAAGAACACATTGATCATACCGCCGCTATTCGATCCCTACTTCCATCAAATAAAATCTGCCAGTAGGGTTCATAGATTGATTGCAGGTTCAATTGGTAAAGATTTGGGGCGTTCGATTTGGAGATTTTTGAAGGGTCTGCAGAAGGTGGTGGTGGTTCAGGGTGGGTGAAGGTGGTTGGTGCAGTGATGTGATGTGGTGGTTGCGGGAGGAGAACGGCGGAAATGGAGGCAGCACAGCGGTGGAGGTATCAGGAAAAGCAATGTCACACCACAGCTACAGCCTAGTACCATCAAGTAGGAGGAAGGTGGCGACCATGGAAGGGGCGGTGGCTGGTGGTTGGTGTGTGCGGCGGTGGGTGATTGGGGGGGTTGGGGGGGGGGATGGTTTGTCTGTGTGGCTATGTGTGTGTGCATCTGTGTATCTGTGCATGTCATGCGCGATGTGGGGCGGTGGCCGGTGGTTCTTTGGAGATTTAGATTTTTATTTTTATGTTTTAATAGCATTTTTATTTCAATTTCTTTTTTTTATGTGTTTGAAAAATTTATCCCTGAGGGAGTAACGGTTTAGCTGAGCACTTCTAGAAATTTGGACGAAAATTGGGTCTAGGTACTTACCGATTGTTTAAATAACCACCCAGACCCTGAAGTGTAAAATTTGAAAACTTAGGTCCTGAATTGTGACTTTCATGCAGTTTCAAGTTACTAAATTGTAATTATCCTTTCAAATATTGATCTTGTCTTTTATGTTGTCGACGTCATATTCTGTGCCCAGATGCAAATGGATCTTGATGATGTTCAAAATTTATTAGACAATATGATTCGCCTAGATGTGGTATGTATCTTTCACCAAACTCGCAGTTTTATTGGTCTTTTAACAATCCTCACATTTATCCAGTAGGAAAATGCAAAATGCTTAACAACTATTTCAAATAGTTCAAAGTAGCTCTTGCAAGGTGAACCTTATTGTAAGGAATGAATATTCCTGTTTGGTTGTGTTTACATTGTGAAATAAAATAATTTTGACTTGGTTTCCTTTTAAGGGACAGAATGTCCTCATTGTCCTGCTGATCTGTTTAGCCGTCTTTGTTCTTTTAGAATTCCCTTTTATTTTGTTTAAGCTAGATACTTTAAAGATGAGTCTTGAGGCGTAATCCTTTTGTATTGTATTCAGCATTTGCCAACTGACTTAAAAACGGCTGAACAGTTTGAATATATCAAAGAAATGAAATTCTATAAGTCCTGCAGATGTTACATCATCAAATTCCGGGAGTTGATGGTTTAATTTTATCTAATTTTTGGTACTCTGCTTTTAGATCAATGCTCGGGCAACATATGGTCTTTCATTTGGAGGCACGTGTCCTTATCTATTTTTGCCAGAAGACAAGGATAGTTGTCTTACTGCTGAAGCATTATCAGGGAACAAATTATCAAATGCGTCGCACCAGACTTTGAGAAAATGGACATTGTATATACCTAAAGCTAATCACCCTCTATTACTTCAAAAGCATCGGCAAAATCTGCAGAAAGTTGCGAAAGACGTTGCTAATGCTACTGCTGTAAGTGATGCTTCAATATTTGAAGTGGCGTGGTCTACTATATTTCTGTATCCTACAATTTAGTTTTTTCAAGAATCTGAAAACGAAGTTGCTGAGAAATGTTGGCATGGGCAATATGAGTGCATAGTCTGGCATTTTGTGTCCCCCAATCTGTAAGTCCAGAACAGCTAGATAAAGAGGAAATCTGACTGATCATTTGACTTACAATAACTATTATTCGGCACAAGAAGCCTTTATGGTTCTCTTTTATCCCAAATGGGAGTGCTAGTCAGTCATGATCGTGGAATCATTGGATATTGATAACTACTTGTCATGAGCTTACTGGGAAGTATTATGTTTCATTACCATCGTTGCGTTAAAGCATATCATCACTTCGTTTTTTCTTCACCTAGGAAAATAGGAGGAAAAGACAGCAAGGAGGTAATATGAATCAGAGAGAGGAAGCTGATACAAGTCTTTCTACTTTAAAAATGCAGGTAGATTTATTGATACATGGGTGTTTATAGTCCTTATTATGCATCATTAATAACACTGTTATCAAGGGCAGGAATTTTCTGAAATTTCAGCTTGCTAAATTGGAACAAGCTCCTCCGGTTCCAGTTGATATTTTTGTTGCTCAGAAAACTAGAGTTCTCGTTATAACAGGCCCCAATACTGGAGGAAAAACCATTTGCTTAAAGACAGTTGGCTTGGCAGCTATGATGGCAAAATCAGGTTCGCTTCAGTATCTTTCTACCGACTTCTTTCAATTCTTAAAACGAGAATTCTCTCTCCGTAACAATTGCTTTATTTTAAGTTCCCACATCTTAGGGTGGATTTGGCAGGAAAACGAAATAATCAAAGCTGTCTGAGCTGCAATTGAGTAAATACTGAAATAGACAAGATGCAGAGACTTTTTTGCATTCAAGTATGATAGGGTAGGGATAAAAAATGCGTACTTTAAGTTTATGCCAAGCTGGCTTTAACTTGGTTAGTTGTGATGGAAATTTTATGCGGTACTGAAACCACGCAATCTGGCCTAGTGTCGATCGAAAAAGAGGACACTCAGGAAAAGCCAAGTAGTCATGTGATGCTGTAGACGACGATCTGCTAATGTGTTTCCCACCTCTTAATAACTTCTTCAAGTTTGCAGGTCTTTATGTATTATCAGCTGAACCAGTAAGGATCCCCTGGTTTGACTCTGTATTTGCTGATATTGGTGATGAACAGTCCTTGTCTCAATCTTTGTCTACGTTCTCCGGTCATTTGAAGCAGACTAGTGTAAGTTGGTTGGTGTGTTACTTATGATTATAACTGTCCAAGAATTCTAATTGTTTTTGGATAGAGAATATAAGCATTTAAACCCATTCTAAGCGTACTTTTTATGGGAGTGGAAATTCTCGTCCTTTTAACCTTTGAGTTCATGAGGAAATTGTCCCGGGATATAGAGGAACAGTCGATTGTCAGAGGTGGAGGTATTATTTATAATTTTTAAAATTTTGCATTACATGGATTGAAGAGCTGGGAAACCAATCTGCAATTATGAATCTCAGAAATAATTGTCAGATATGGTATTTATCAATCAAAATCAGTGAAACAAAGGTCTACGAAGCTTGCCATGGTCATGACAAACAAACATGGTTGAAGTGCTTGCACAATTATTACCGGTATGGGTGTGCATGACCAACATAGTTGCCATGAGCATGGCCAGAGCATGGCCAGCATGTTGCAAATGCTAAAGCGTTGCCAGAGGTTTTCTAGTTTGATTTCATTTATGGCGGTATGATGGGTAAGCTTGAAGATCACTCTTACCATATTAATATGTTGCTTGTCAAGTGCTTATGACATAGTTGTGCTGCCATATAGTAAAACATATGTATTTTATATGATGTTGGTTGATACTTCATCCCGCTGTGCATTTGTGATCTGATTAGGATAATGTATATCTTCTATTGCCTTTCTACTGTATCCTTTGGACCCTCTAAAATATAAGCTGATATTATCACTGTGGCAACTAGTTGCATTTACCTTGCACATTCATGTAGTTGGGAATTTTAATTAGGGGTTAGAGAATATGCTTAGGCCGACCTTATCGCCATTTTCTTCAGCTTCAGCTTTAAGTTCAGCATTCGATTGGTCAATAATTGTTTGTCATTGTACTTGCTGACCTTTTTTCTAATATGGATATTCTAAAACTTTCAGGATATTCAGTCACATTCAACCAGTCGATCATTAGTGCTCTTGGATGAGGTATGTGCCTAGAAGAAATCCTCTTTGATCACCTCTTGTTCTATGTAATTAAATTTTGACCATTATGATCCAATCAGTTGCAGAAACATTAAATGAATTTACAAGTTTATATCTAAACTTACAAAAAAGACAAGACAGGGATGCTAGAAAGCTGACAAATCCTTGTAAAGTATATAATGCCGGGCCTCCTTTCTATCTGTTAGGTTGGTGCAGGAACCAATCCCTTAGAAGGAGCTGCTTTGGGGATGTCACTGCTGGAATCTTTTGCTGAATCTGGTGCTTTGTTGACAATAGCTACAACACATCATGGGGAACTCAAAACCCTTAAATATAGGTAACTGATTTCAAGTTGAATGGGGAACGTTGGCATGGATCACGAGACTTGACCTTGCTTCTTTTAAAAGCATGTGCTTATATTTTTAACATTTGACTTCAAACAGTCATGATGCCTTTGAGAATGCATGCATGGAATTTGATGAAGTGAACTTGAAGCCAACATACAGGATTCTGTGGGGTGTCCCAGGTACCCTCTCTTACTAATAGCTACCGCCTACCTTTGTTTCTGTACCACTGTATGACGAAAGCACCTTAAGTAACTTATTATATTGTTTGCTGTTTTGTAATTGGATAGATAAACGAGCCGGAATTTCTATATTCTGTTTTACTTAAGCTGAAGATGGGGATTCTTCTTATCTAGTCAGCATTTGTCTTAAAACATGTGCATCTTCTTTTAGCTTAAGTTCATTACAGTGTAGAGAATGCAAGTGCAAAAATGTGAAGCACAACTTGAGATCATTACATCTGTGAGAAGCATACATACCTGGGTGAGGATAAAATTAAGGGCTAATTACACCTATGTCCCTGAGGTTTGGGGGTAATTACACGCGAGGACACAGTTTCAAAATGTAACATTCCGTGACCAAACGTGTTTCAAATGTATCAGTCGTGTCCATCCGTCAGGGTTCCGTCCAAAAAGTGTATTTTTTTGCTGATGTCATCCATGCGTATTTTCAAAATGACAAAACTACCCTTGTATAAATTGAATAATTTTTAAAGTTTTTAAATTAAAATTTTAAACATTGATTTGAATATTAGGGTTTTAAAACCCTAAAATTGGTGAGTTCCTTATGTCTTTTTCATTGATTTGAACATATCAAATTTTTGGGGGAGAATGAACAGATCAAAATTTCAAAACCCTAATTTTCAAATTGAAAATTAGGGTTCTAAAAATATAATTTGCAGATTAAGAATTTTTTAAAACCCTAATGTTCATTCTCTTCCTCGCCGCCGCCGCTGCCGCCGCCCCCTAACCCACGCTGCCGCCACTGCGCACTCAAAATCCAGCTCAAATTGCGTTTCAAGCTCAGTGCTGTGATCAAGCTTAATTTGCAACAAAAACCAAAGCCATCCAAATTTTCAAACCATCAATCGCCCAAACTAGAACCTGAAGAACATTTCAATGAGAGAGGAGATGAACTTGAATGTTTCGGTGGTGTTGAAGAAACCGTTGTGTGCCCGCTTGTTGAAGAGGTGGTGGACGGCGGCGAAATCTCTCTCGACCACCGTCGATGAGATCGCAGCTGGTGACAATCGCGATTGCTGAGAATCGCGATGGTGATTGCCAGAGATCCGGACAAACGCTTCGATTCATTGCCGAGAGAACCGCGATGGTGATTGCAAATCGAGGTGATAGCATCGGAGATGGAGTTGCCGCCGACGGTGACGACAAGCAGCGCCGCTCGCCTAGCGTCCTCTGCCGCAACATTCCGATTAAGTAGGCTAAGCTTCGAAGATCTAGGGTTTCAAGAGACTTCTTCAGTCTCGGTTCATCGACGACAAAAATTTTGATTTTGCTTCAATCTTCACGGCGCACCGGAAAAGGAACGGTGAGCCCTAATTTGGTATCAGATCTGTTGAGGGGGAGAGGGAGAGAGAGAGAGAGAGAGAGAGAGAGAGAAGATAAAAAGAACATAGATATTTTCAGAGAGGAATGAATGGCATTTCAGGGGCAATTAGGTCTTTTTGTCAAAACCGTTAAGTATTTTTGTATTCCGTTTGTCAATGGACATAAGTGTTACATTTTGAAACTTTGTGTCCTCGCGTGTAATTACCCCAAACCTCAGGGACATAGGTATAATTAGCCCTAAAATTAATGGTTTTGATTTGAAGCATGCTCTTATAGAACTAGAGAGGCATAATATTTCCTGCATTGCTCCCAATATCTGACCCCATATAGACATATCTTGAATCTATTTCTCCCCCTCCCATTGTCGTAGCCTTATCTGCTCCCTCTCTAAGGCAGAGCTGGGTGGTTGTTTTCTCCTTTTCTTTTTATTTTGCTAGAGGCAATGCATATAAGTTGATGGAGGCATTCTTTTGTGCAGGACGTTCCAATGCAATAAATATTGCTGAAAGGCTGGGACTACCTGATATAGTTATAAGTACAGCTCGTGAACTCTATGGACCAGCTAGTGCAGAGATCAATGAGGTAACTTGAATTAGCTTTGCATGAAGTTTTTCACCTTCTTATTCAAACTTCAAGTCAACGCTAGGACTGACTTTCTCTGGCAATGTCACCAAGAGATGCATATTAATTAGTGAGATGATGTGCCTTGTTATGAAGAATTACACATTATTTTTGGGGGAAACACTGTTATCTTAAATCTGCATGATAATGTGATTTAGGGTCTATCTACTCTGACAAGTCAAATTGTATTCTTAATTCTTAAAAGTTAAGAAGGGGAGCTGGCATCAACACTGTGTTTAGCTTTTAGCATCATATAGAATTTTATGAAGTGATTATTGTTGCAGTGGTTTGCGATGTTTGCCACCTTTCTGGAACAATTCTTGTTATCTATGCAATACAGGTCATAGTTGATATGGAGAGGTTTAAGCAGAATTTCCATGAGCATATCCATGAAGCAAAAGATTATCTAAAGTAAGTACCTTTACTTAATATACTCGCTGCATAAATCTAGTCATGTATTTTACCAAGTAGCCATATAGAAGTCAACTTTCTATGGGTTGTTCTTTACCCTTAAATTTACGATAAGATGATTATGTTTAGAATATGTTCTATTTTTGTTAATTTTAATCTCTTTATGGATTTTGTTTGAAATTTATATTGGTTGCTTCTTGGAAAATGGATTCCATTTGGAATCCAAATGGAGTTGGGCTCTTAAATAGAACTAGGACATAGCAAATTTACGCCTAGATAGAAGGCTGCAAAAGTCGTTCTTTATGACTTGTCAAAAGTTCAGATCCAACGGGCTCTCCTCTCTATGGTTATCGAGCTCCAAAAGTTTAGATCCCCTAAAGCTGTATAAAAATACCACACGGCGAAAACCATGACACTGGGGATAGAAGATGAAGGAACAAAAAGCCTCTACATCCAAGCGAGTGATTGCTATATGCCATAAAAAAAGTCCTCAACTGACAATCTGCTAATAAATGTTTGCTTTCTGTCAATAAAGATATATCCGCTATGTTAGATTGGTGGCTAAGCCTGTAAGCTTGAAGACATAATTCATGTAATTTTAATTTATTCGTCCCAGGCTCTCAAGAGATCTTCATACAATCTTATTGGTGACCAGAAGGAAGCTCATGGAACATGGCAGTAATGAAAGATACAGGAAGATGCAAGAAATATTTGAGGTAGCTGCAGTAGCACGTTCTACCCTTCACAAGAAAGTGCGACAACTTCGGGCCAATGTGACTCAAACATCCCGGCGTACTACAGAGGTTAACCACCAGTATTTGCCGGCATTAAGCCGTCAGCAGACTACAGTGGATAAGCGTGAAATTCCTGTAGCAACTAAGACTGCAAACACATTTGATAACAACAGACAATCACCATCAGGTAAATGCTTAAATAAGCATGTATAAGGAAACAAATGGATAGAATTTTCTGTTTCATGCGGACCTTCAAGTAGTATATTATTACAAAGTTAAAGCTCCTCAAGAACTATGTTTATGATCACAAGGTTATTGCGTTCTTTTTTGTTTACTCTTTTTCTGATGCACATTGCAGAGAAGAGGACTAAGCTTCCAAAGGTTGGTGAAATGGTGCATGTTTCTTCTCTTAACAATAAGGCAATGGTCTTAAAAGTGGAGCCATCTAAAGAAGAAGTGGTAGTTCAAGCCGGTAACATGAAATTGAAGTTGAAACTAGTGGATCTCGTTACCTGATAGGTTAGTTTACTTTTGCCATTCTTGTCTGAAAGGAAGCATAATCATGTTTTGCTTAATTAACAGATCCGCTCCAACCAATTGGAATCATGAGACACTAGAATTCTAATTTGCAAATGGTCTCTTTTATTGGACAGAGCCATATGGCTTAACTTGGAAATTCGGTGATCACCAAATTAGGAGTTGGTTATCCTAATAACTACTAATGCAGGGAGTACTTTTAGCTGTGAAGTTGATTTATTTGGCAAAATTGTGAAATTTTTCCCATTGAGCTTTGCAGCCCCAAGGAGTTTGAAGAATAAACAAATCTTTGTTTCAGTTTGAGCATGTTTTGACATAGAGCTACATGCAAGTACGGCTGAGAAATGTAAATGAGCATCAAGGCAGCCTGATTTTGCTCCGGGAAGTAAATATGTGAGTATGTTACAATATTGTAATAGTAAATTACATGGTTCCTCTTTAATGAGCGTATACATCTACATTTCTCAAGTACACTACCTTTGGCTTTTCTTCTTCCAAAATTTGTTTCTCGTATCGACTCTTATATGGCGTGGCTCAAATTCAAGTTCGAACCTTCTAAAATGCTCTTGATTTGCTATATAATTTGCTGAGTTAACGACGAGGCCTATGATTCGGAAGTCAAAATTTGAGAGTATCTCAGCAATGTATCAGCTGACATTTTTTTATGTTCTTTTTTCTGTTGACATTGATCCCATTTCTTTTACACGAGTTGCTATGCCTCCCCTCACTTGTGAACAGGATTCTCTGGCTATGGACAGTCACTTGTTTGGAAGGATCGTGTTCGACAACCTTCTAATCAACCCAATGAAGGGGAGTAACTTTCTAGCAGAAGTTATGGATGAAAGGCCACCAACATAACTATACCAACAGAGGAAACAGAGTTTGGCAAGTGAAAAAGAGATGTAAAGAAACAAGGTTGATAGTTACATATCAAGTTAAATCGTAGAATGTAAGTACTGACCACTGTTGTACATTCTAGTCCACATCAAAGGAGTACTTTTGCAAGCAACCCTGTGTGTAACTGTATTCATTGCTGTCAGTACTGGACATTTGCTCTGGCAATCTGGCATTATGCATACCTTAGGTGATATTTTCCCATTGCTGTAAACTGATAGTCCAACTGATTAATTCTGATCTATCAAGGAAAATTAGTTAAAGGAAATATATATATTAGTTGTCACTATAGAGATTCAAAGTAGTTTGTGAACGTGCCATGTGTCTCAATCGATTGGACGATCAATGAAAATATTGGCCGCTGTAGATTTGTACTAATTGGTTCAAAATAGTTTGTCATAAACCCTATGTAACCAATCAGATTATACATACCTCACACGAAGAACTCGAGAAACGTAAAGAATGTTCGTAACAAGTATATTTATAATGAAAATCAACGCTTCAATTCAACTTGGGTTGAATGTCATACTCTTTCTGCAAAACAATCAGTCTACTTGTATTCCTCTATTTGTCTCCAAGTCTGCGTCCTGGTGCTGGCCCTGGTCTTCCGAAGCTCCGGAAACCCAGCCAAAATCAATGGTGACATCAAGGAAATAGAGCAGGAAAACCAGGACAAGGCAAGATACGAACATCGGAATCGGCCCAAAGATCCACAGAAACAGGGGGAAAGAAAAGTAATACGCACGCAGGCCTAAAGACCAAAAGTAACTCCCTCTATTCACCGTCCTCCCCACATACTCGGCAGTCAGATGATGATTAAACCTGTGATTACTGTGGCCATTTGACGATGATCTTGAGATTGCCTGGTAGGGGACGTTGATGAGGATGCCGGCGTGGCTGTAATACCTGATCGACTGCACCATCAGCAAAAATGCGAGCAAGAAGCACACCAGTATGGAGAAGAACTTGATGGAGAACCCAAGCTCGCTCCTGTCACCAAAGACCAGTCGCGACGAGCGTTCGCTGCCACCTGCGTTGTTGGTCATCAGGACGGCGATGAGCGAGCTGAGCATGATGGCCGTCGACGCCAAAAGGGTTGATGCCATTATGTTGTTTCTCAACGTCTGCACTGCCAGAATCCCGTTCTTGGGTGCCTCCTGCCATTTTTCAAGCATTACTTCAGATACGCAAAACCATACAAAAACACATGCATAAACGTGTTTGCATGCACAGATATTATGTTTTTCACTACAGTTTGTAATGTCATATACGAGGGTAAGATTCGAAGCAATAGTAGAAGGTTTTTGTGACCGGAAGGTCTCGGATTCGAATCACGAAAGCAACAACAGCGCGGCGAGATCCCTGTGCACTGGAACCGTCCTATGTTCGGAATAATACCGTATCTCATGCGTTTACTATGTGGACACAAACCTCCATCATGGCGCGGACCCAGAAGCGCCGGTTGATGGCGTTGATGCCGACGATGGTCCTGGTGGGGTACTTGGCGATCTGGTAGAGAAGCCAGATGTGATACGCCACCATTATTACCAGCCCAAACGGCACCAACACGAAATCGAGAACTTGTTTCTCCATCTTCGCCTTCTTGGTGTGGCGATACGAACTTGCTACCAAGTTCTAGATTTATATGTGTGTATTTATGTGGGTGGGCTCAATAGTAATGGTAAAGGCAGTGCAGAATGTGAACATCTCCCATTTCCAAGTTGTTGGAAGTCAAAAAAATGGAGATCATGTGAGGGGGGGGGGGGGGGGGGTGGAGTCCTATTCTTTTGTAGCTGACTAGCTGCGGCCTCTCGTGTCCCAGTTTTCTAGTAAGGAAAAATTTTAGCTGTTACTGGGGGTGTCAAATAGGCCGGGCTTGGGCCGGCCCAGCCCAAGCCCATCGGGCCTCCAGCAAAACGGGCCGGGCCAAGGGGTTGCCAAATGGGCCGGGCCAGATTCTGGGGATATCTGGGCCCAGTCCAAGCCCAGGCCCTAGGCCCGACATTTAGGGTCGGGCCCAATTTTTATTATTTTTTTTTGCATTTTCTTGTTATTCAAGGTAAGGGTTTTAATTATGGTAATTTGTTGTTATTATTTAAGCAAATTGTACTTTAGGCATGTCCAATATTCACAATTTAACGAACTTAATCTTTATCCTTTTATTTCATTATAAATCATATACATTGAAGATAAATGTGTTTATAGGCTGAGCCCAATTTTTTTACTTGTTATTCAAAATAATATTATTATTTTGTTATGATTATTTTATAATATAAATACTAGCTTTTATATGTATTTTAACAGTTATTTTTTTTACGCACGGTGTCAATACTAATTTATATATAAGAGGGTGAAATTACTCGGTTTGGTATTTATTGACAAATAAGTTTGGCTCATCCAAGACCGCCAAGGCCTCTTCAAGGAGGCTCATGGTTTCTCATGGTTCGATTGTAATCTTTGTAATCTAATTCTTATTTTACGTCAAACATATATTTGATTATTGCACCAAGGAAAAACGATCATCATAATTCATGTTCAGATTCATTGCTCATTCGATTATTGTTGGACACGCACACTTATATATAATAATGTGTGTATACAATAATACTGGACCAAAAGAGGGCCTGTGTGTAGGGCCAGAAATAGGGCCAACCTTAGGGCCAAAAGGGGGCCACTTTTCGGGCTAAAAGAGGGCCGGGCCCGGGCTTGTTTCTCCAAAAAATCGGCCTGGCCCTGGCCCAAGCCCTAAGGGTTAGGGCCAGTCCGGTCATAAAAAAGGGCCAGGCCGAGCCAGCCCGCGGGCCGCCCGGCCCTTTTGACAACTCTACCCAGGTAAAAAGAATCTTCCTCCTACCCCCATGTAGTAACAATTAATGGTTGCTAAATCTTTCTAGTGGCTTTTATTTAGTGACGCTACAAAAGTACTTTTAAGAGTTGTCGCTAAAAGTGTTAACAGAAAAACCACTAGAGACATTTAGTCACTATTAATTGTCACTATATATGGGGTTGGAGGAAGATTCCTACAACCGGAGTAGCAGCCAAAGTTTGTTCTTCTGGTAATGCCACGTTTGTCTCGTGGGGCTATCGAAAGCGAAAAAGTTTTGGTTGTTCTGCGCGTGTCGAAAGAATATTTTTAATAATTTTTATAATTAATAGTCGCTAAATATTTTTAATAATTTTTATTTAATGACGTTAAAAAATGTTATTAAGAATTATCGCTAAAAGTGTTAGTAGAAAAGTCGGTAAAAACATTTAGCGACTGTTAGATGTCACTATTTATTGGTTTAGAGAAAGATTTTTACAACCCTGGTAGCAACCAAAATTTGTTAATCAAAAGTCTGCGTTGAAATTTATCAAACCAGTAAATGAGTATGGATGCTTCTTTGGTTCGTCATAAAAAGTGACACAAAGTTTGTTGATACAGTTAAATGTCATGGATGATTCTTGATTCGCCACTTGTCATGCCCGTGGTTAATTCTGTTAGAAAATTTCACAAAAATTAGATAAAAAAATTTAAATAACGTGACTTTTTTGTTGAAGGATTAATTAAGCAAGCATTGAAAAAAGCAAACGAAACAAATGAGATATAAATCTATATCTATATTACATATAAAAGTATTAATGTTGTAAATCATTTCTGGACGATTATCTCCTTCGTTAATTACGCTAATAATAATCATACCCTCCATTTATGACTCCTTTTTAAAATTGGTTAAAATTAAATGAACATTGGGTAATGAACATGTTCTGACATTGGGAAATGAAAAGTCTCATGGCGAAGAAAAATAGTACAAAGAAATTTCTTTATTACTCACTTTTTAATTTGGTTGAAATGAAATAAATATTGGATAATAAATTTTCTCTAAATATTGGGTAGTGAGAACTATGATATATTTTCTTTTTCTTGTATTTTTGGATTACTAAACAATTAAATTATCGTAAAACTGAAAAACAAAAAAAAAACAAAGAAACCGAAAATACTTGAATAATCAGTTGAGAAACAAAAATTTGTTGAAAAAACAAAAACAAAAACAAAAACAGAAAAAAATGAAAAACAAGGTTAATATGCATCAAAAATGGGAAAAAAAAAGGCTTAAATACGGCGCAAATGAACAACAGCTTCATACAGAAATTGTACTACTTTTTAAAGTAAGATTACTGACTATTGAGAACAAAGAAGAAATATGGTACTAAGCATGCAAAAGACGCTGTAAGAAAGTTACAATCACATAAAAAGAACGGGCTTGTAAGGATGAGAAATGTGAACTTTCAATTCTTATGAATCAAGGTAAACTAGGAAAATTAAGAATATTTGTATATTTTAATTAAAATATTGGTGATTCAATGATATTGATAACAACAGCTACATGCTGAAATTGGTCGTAATTTGAGACATTCAACAAGCATTCATAACATTGTTCGACGCAATCAAAATTTTAATTGGATGTCCAGTTTTAAAATTAATACAATCAAAGAAGGTACACAAATCCATAACTATATGTATTGTAAAAATTTAGGAAAGAACGACGTCTAACACTAAAAATTACACGCAAAAATGGAAAGAACCTTGAGAAAATGGAAGGAAAATAATTCAACTTCATCATTAGGATGGACAAAAAGGCTGAAAATGACAGAATCCGAGTAAGACTGATAGCACACGAAATTCAAGAATAGTATCCAACACAGGAAAATGACGAAAACCATCTAATGATAGTTGAAGATTCAGTGTACAAAAAAGAAGATCACTTTAATGAAGGCTAAGATGATATTATATACTAATAAAGTAAAACTATATCTTCACATTCTACATGCTAAAAGTTGAAAGCCTACTGCCTGCATCACGAGTGACTCTCATAACACAAAATTATTGATTTTATGCATATTCACTGCATCTTATTATTGAAATCAGAAACTTACATTAATCATAACATTCTTGTATATTGTTTTATGTATAATTGATTTATATATGCATGCATACTGATATGGCTAAAATATAATCATCCAATCAAGCAACGACACGTTGAAATGTTGACCCTAAGTCAACCGAAGAACCTGTATTCTAGGTAAGCTTTATCAGCTACGAGAGGGAGACCTGGAAGAACCATAATGCTATCCCTAAGAGACAGCATCCTAATCTCCAAAGAGTTCTGATAGGATCTCAATGGATCTCCGGACCTATCAGGAGAGAGTTAGAAGTCAAAGAGGAGTCTAAGAGCCAAGTCTATTAAAGGTAAAGGACTCCAAGTACGCACACACACAAAAACACCCAGTGCATTTTTTGCTATTCAGAGCTCCACCCTTGTAGCGAGGTTTCGACTTTAGCATCGGAGCATCCTCCACCGGAACACCCCCGGTGGTCACTCCATGTTCTATTTTGCAGGTCCATTTCCCGGCTATGGTTCACGATCAATATTCTAGCAGTAACATTTTGGCGTCATCTGTGGGACCAACTGGGAACATGGCTAGGCAATTGTCGTCCAGTAGACTTCCAATCAGTCGCTCAATTCACAACCGACGAGCACTATCCAGTGGTTCTCGCTGAGAGGGCTGACGTTCGACACCATCTTATCAACATTCCAGTGACGATCGGATCAATGTGACTTCAGTCACCCCGCAAACGAGTGACAGCTCTAAAGGAACTCGTTCTCCAACCCTTCTTTTAAAGAAGGGAGACCTGCATCACCGCTTGACCCAAAAATTGTTCAACACACCGAACGCGAATCTGACAAGGGAAATCCACGAACTTAAGGGTGTGGTAAACACCCTACAGAAAATGCTTGAAGTGGTTGCCCCTGTAACCTCCACCAATCAGCCACATCTGGACCCGAGTGATCTCCGTCTGAGGTTGACCTCAAGGTCAAGCTATGGTCGAAGATACAGCTCGAAGGCTGATCCCACTTATCAACTGAAACAAGGAACCAATAAGCATGTTACCAGAAGCGGTTCATGTTTCCGACGTGTGACGTCAATGGAAGGTAGCACGAATTCGTCTCCTATTTCAGACGGCTAAGTTCAAGGCCGATTCTACAAAAACCAAAGACGTCGTCCCCAAGGACGAGCTCGTGGTCTCACACGAGAGGTGCACCCCCAAGGGCGAGCTTCTCATAAAATCATTTATGGGCCTTCCCCGAAACAATTTACTCCCCCAAGGGAGGATTCAGAGTACCCCTTATCCAAGACAATCGAGGAGGCAAAACTCCCTCCAAATTTTTTAATGTCGCAGTGCAATTTGTATGATGGAAGCGGAGACCTTGGTAAGAACGTCTACCAGTTTTAAACGAATATGCTACTCCTCCAGGTCTCAGATGTCGTCATGTGCTGAGCCTTCCCAACCACTTTGAGGAAGGCGACGCACGCGTGGTTTAAATCTCTTCACCCCAGGTCAATCCATTCCTTTGCCCAGCTCACTAATTTGTTCCAGAATCATTTTGTGAGCAGAAAAACTCAGAGGAAGAATTTTGCGAGTCTCCTTAATGTGGTGCAAGAAAGAAATGAGTCTCTGGCGCATTATTTAGGGCGTTTCAATGTGGCAACCTTAGAAATCGACAATCTAGACGAGTCGATAAAGTACACTGCCTATTTGCGCGGGCTCGCCCCACTTCCAAGTTTGCCTTTGCTGTAAATAAAAAACCCCCAGGGAACATGAGGGCCTTGCTAAACAAGGCTAACAAGTACATCCAGGCTGAAGAGTACTTGGAGACCCACAAGGGAAATCTATGGACAATGGCCAAGAGCCTAGAAAGCGAACTCGAGAAGACAGTCCAAGAGATGAACGAGGCCCCAAACGTTCAAGAAGAGATGAGAGGCGCCTGAATGAATTATTTGATATGAAGAATTTGACCCCATTAAACGCCAAGCCGTCGCAGATCCTTCATGAAATCAAGGACCAAGAGATGTTGGGGAGGCCAGACAATATGAGATCCACACCAAACAAGAGGGATAGAAATTTATGGTGTCGTTACCACAATGACCACGGCCATACCACAGACAAAGGCGAGTCGCTCAAGCGCGCTATAGAAACTCTTATCAAGCGTGGGCATCTGAGAAGATATGTTAATCGAAGGGATGAAAGGAGGGAGGCCACTCCCTTAGTAGGATGAGAAGAGGCACAAGAAAACACGGGAGTCAACAACACTATCTCGGGAGGAATCGCCTCTAGGGGATCGTCTGGCCAAGGGCGAAAAGCTTACGCAAGAGAGGTTTGCACCACTTTGAGGCTGCTGGCCAAAAAGTAGAAAATGGAGCTGGTCCCAACAATATCTTTCTCTGAATAGGGTGTAGGCGACATCAAAACACCACACGACGACCCCCTAGTGGTCACACTTTGAGTGGGCAACTTCGATACAAAGAGGATCCTTGTGGATAACGGGAGCTCAGCGAAAGTACGCTTCTACGAGGCGTTCAAAAAATGAATATCCCATCAGATTGACTGCGAAAGATAGACACTCCCCCTATAGCTTTTCTAACCACTCCGTGGTTTGAGAGGGGATCACTGAATTACCAGTTGTAGTAGGCACTCCTCCAGTTCAAGCCAAATTAATGTTGGATTTTGTTGTGGTTCGCGTTTCGTCAGCCTATAACGTAATCCTGGGCCTGATAGCATTAAACCAGTTGAAAGCAGTGGTATCAACATACCACGTGAAAATGAAGTTCCCCACGGAGCACGGCATTAGAGAAGTCAAAGGTGATCAAGTGGTTGCACAGCAGTGCTACATGGCATCGTGCCGAACCAAAAGTAATGAGACCTTTATAATTGAAGATTTGAGGGATAAAACAAAAGTGGAGAGAGGAAAGCCAGTTGAAGACTTCTTAGACATTGAGTTGTATCCAGGTAACGGAGAAAAAACCATGAGAATTGAAATAGGATTGGCCGATGGCCTCAAGCTCCAGCTTGTGGCAGCTTGTAAACCTCTTGCGAAGTTACTCAGATGTCTTTGCATGGACAGCATCTGATATGCCAGGGATCAATCCCGAAGTAATCTCCCACAAGCTAAACGTAGACCCACTCAGAAAACAGGTCAAACATAAGAAGATGACGTTTGCCTCTGAACGGCAAGTGAGAATCGAGGAAGAGGTAGACAAGTTGGTGGCAACCGAATTCATTAAGGAGATTTCCTACCCTGATTGGATCGCCAATGTTGTGATGGTACCCAAGTCAGGTAACCGATGGCACATATGCATCGACTTCACCAACCTTAACAAAGCGTGCCCGAAGGACAGTTACCCACTCCCACGAATTGACATCATTATTGATTCTACCTCGGGTCATGATTGTAAGTTTCATGGACGCCTACTCGGGCTACAATCAAATAAGGATGTGTGAAGATGACATTCCCAAAACCTTATTCATCACAGAGCGGGGACTCTACTGCTACAGAGGCATGCCCTTCAGACTAAAGAATGCGAGAGCAACATACCAACGTTTGGTCAACATGATATTCCGTGATTTGATGGGAAGAATATGGAGGTATATGTAGATGACATGCTAGTAAATAGCGTCAAAGCCGACGCTCATGTAGAAAATGTCAAGGAGACCTTCGATATTTTGTGAGCCTACAAGATGAAACTGAATCTACTGAAGTGCACGTTTGGTGTAGCGTCTGGCAAGTTTTTGGGGTTCATGGTCTCCTAACGTGGCATCGAGGCCAACCCGGAGAAAATTGATGCCATTCACGCCATGAAATCGCCAAAAATAGTCAAGCAAGTCCAAGAACTTACGAGAAGAGTCGCCGCCATGGGAAGATTCATGTCTAAATTGGCGAAAAGATGCATGCCCTTCTTCAGGGCAATCCGAATGGCAAGAGATTTTGCATGGACGGAGGAATGCCAAAGATCGTTCGAAGAGCTGAAGCAGTATTCGGTATCTCCACCTCTTCTCACCAAGCCAATCTCTGGTGAAGACCTCTTTCTCTACCTTTCCGTAAGCGAGGTAGCATTAAGCTCAGTCCTGATTAGGGAAGATGAGGGCAAATAGAAACCCGTTTACTACGTGAGTAAAGTCCTGCAGGACGTAGAAACAAGATATCCTTGAATAGACAAGATGGCCCTTGCCCTCATTACTTCGGTGAGAAAGTTACGACCTTACTTTCAGTTACATACAATCGTCATTTTGACCGACCAACCTTTGGGGAAGGTTCTCAAAAGTCCGGTGGCATCGGGAAGATTGGTTAACTGGTCGGTAGAACTGAGAGAGTTTGACATCCGATACAAACCTCATGTTACGATTAAGGCCCAAGCCTTATCGAATTTCATTGTTGAATACACCCTACCGAAAGACCTCCCACAGCTGATCCTCTCAAAAGCCTCGAAACTGTGGCGTCTTTATGTTGATGGCTCATCCAAGATAGGTGACAGTGGAGCCGGTCTCATATTGATCAGCCCGAAGAAGTTTGTGATCAAATACGCTCTTCGATTCAGCTTCCAAGCGTCAAACAACGAAGCCGAATATGAAGCGCTTCTAGCAGGAATAAGACTAGCACATTCACTAAGGGTGGACTCTATCTCCATACATAGTGACTCCCAGTTGGTGGTGAACCATATCATGGGAAAATATGAAGCCCGAGAAGAGAGAATGATCCAGTATCTTCAAGCTGTGAAAGCTCAGGCTGCCAAATTTAAAAATTTTGCGATCCACCACATACCCAGATATCAGAATGCCCAAGCAGATTCTCTGTCAAGGTTAACTTCCACGAACGTTTCCAAGTTTTCATGAGCAGTATATGTTGAGCTCCTGCAAGAAAGGAGCATCCAGCCCTCAGCCGAGGTTAACATAGTTGGACATGAGCCATGTTAGATGGATCCGATTATGCAATACCTCACTTCGGGAACATCATCGAAAGAGCGAGGTGAAGCACGTAATCTGCGCGCTAAAGCTGCTCAGTATGCTTTTGTATATGGGGTCCTTTACAAGAAGTCTTTCAGTTTGCCATACCTCAAGCGCTTAAGCCCCAGATAGGCGGATTACACATTAAGGGAAGTTCATGAAGGAATTTGTGGGCAACACTTGGGCGGAAGAAATCTAACCCATAAGATCTTGAGGCAAGGTTATTACTGGCCAGGGATGCAAAAGGATGCGGTCAGCTTCACGAGAAGGTGTGATCAATGCCAGAAATTTGCCCCACTCTCACACATGCCGGCGATTCCACTTAACATCTTAACTTCCCCAATTTTATTCACGATGTGGGGAATGGAAATTTTGGGCCCGTTCTCGATGGCTATGGGTCAACGACATTTTGTGATAACAGCCATCGACTATTTCACGAAGTGGACTGAGGCCGAACCACTGGCCACCATAACGGAGGCAAAGTGCGAAGAGTTATTCTGGAAGAATGTCGTTTTCCGCTTTGGAATTCCCAAGGTTCGGATAACTGATAATGGGAAGCAGTTCGATAATTCTAAATTTTGAATCTTTTGTGAAGACCTCCCTATCAACCTCCGTTTCACATCAGTTGCTCATCCCAATCAAATGGGCAAATAGAAAATATGAATCGCTCTATCCTTCAGGGTTTAAAGAGAAAGCTGGACGAAGCTAAAGGAGCATGGGTAGATGAACTCCCCAAAGTACTCTGGGCGTACCACACGACACCCCATTCTGTAACTGGGGAGACCCCGTTTCTATTATGTTTTGGGACAGAAGCACTGCTACCAGTGGAAGTCGGTCTTCCCACAGTTCGAGTGTTACAATTTTCAAAAGCAGAGAGGGTCGCACGATACTACAATCGAAGGGTTCGGATGAGGTTATTTCGAGTTGGCGATCTAGTCCTCCGAAAGTTAGAAGTTTCAGATCCAAAGGCCGCTATCAGGAAGCTGTCGCCAAACTGAGAAGGACCTTACAGAATATTGAAGGTACTTAGGCTAGGCGCTTATTCATTGGAAACGCTTTCAGGAGACCCAATCCCTCAAACTTGGAATGCAGAGAATTTACGGCGTTACTATTAGTAGTATCTTCTGGCCGAACTAGATACTCCCTTTTTATTATGGCAAGAAGAGTAGGTTTTACTCAGATGAATAACATGGATACCACAATTCCAGTTGTAACCACATTCTTTTTGTTTGATAAAGTAATGAAGTTTTAAGTTTTCCAGTATATTTACATCTTTTTAGACTTTTGCTCAAGCAAAGGTATTTAGTACTATGATCTCAAGAACGAGCTGCATGGCCGAACAGCGTGCCCGAGCAGCAAAATTACACATATTGCTCAAGCGATTATCACCCAATATGATAGGGTAATACACAAGTATTTTCCGAACACGGTCTAGCTTTGGTTCTAGCCAGAGAAACGACAAAACCAAGTGGGAAATCGTCGCCCTACCCTGTTCTGCTAATTCGAAACCTGGCCGAGCGTTCTTTGCCAGCCCTTAGCTAACGATAAGGGTTCGCGTCAAAGTAAAAATTACAAAAAAGTGAAAAGTAAAAACACAATTGCAAAAAATAAAACACTCCCTTCCAGGGGATAGTGAAAAAGAACAGGTCCACAAGAAGGCTTCCAAGGGCAACAAAAGTGCATAGGTAAAAGTCAAGTGAAACTACAAAAGGAAGGCAAAGCTATCCTAAGGCACGGGGGCATTCCCAGGATGAGCGCCCCTTCCCCATCTGGAAACCGCATCTCTACCCCACCCTCAGAGGGCGTGGCAGTCTCTCCTGAAGGAGACCCAAAGTCCGGCACAGTTATGTCATTCAGGGCAAGGTCAGGATACTTGACAAGAGTAAGCTCCTTGGCCTTTTGAAAACCTTGCTCGAAGATGGAAAGGCCGTCTTTCGTGCGCTTCTGCAGCCATTCGTCTCCTGCGGTGCCGTCCAAAAATGCTTGAATAGCCCCGTCCCCAGAATCAACCTTAGTTTTCTTTAATTTCTCGCATCTCTTTTCCAGATGGCTAAACTTAGCGAACAGTTCCGTCTTCTCCGCTTTCAAGCTCTTGATCTCCTTCTCAAGGCCACCAACCTTGGACAAGGCCTCTCTCTTCTCAGTTTCTGCGACCCAGGCCACATCCATCGCCATTTCAAACCTTTCATGCATCTGGCTGCTATAGCAATGGCCTGAAATAAAGATAAGAGAGTGACATACAAGAAAAAGGAAGAAAATAGACATGAATTCAAAGAGTTAGGTGAGATGCGTTGTAAGCAGCCTAAACGTGAGTCATGGCAAATGCTTCGTGGGGTTGGTTCTCCAGGATCGCCTTGTCGCTGGGTGAGACACCATGGGCCAAGTGTTGTGCAAAGACATGGGAACTCGACATGCCAGAGTCGCCTCTCTTGATAGTCTATCTTAGGCAAAAAATAGGATCTTGGTCTGCAGAAAGATCCTTAACCACGAGAGAAGGCGGGGGAAGAACAGGAGCGCGAGGCCTTTTCACAGCAGGAGATGAACCCTCCCCTGTAACTTCTTTCCTTTTTTCCTTTAGAGGCACTTTATAGCAGCCCGAGGAAGTTGCCTTTTCCACCTTCACCTTGGCCAGACATCTCTGTTTAATAAAAAAAGAAAGAAAGAAAGAAAGAAGTCAACAAATGCAGTTTAGATTTAATAAGAGAGGCAATTGAATGAATATAGTCTATAGATGCTACCTAAACTCAGAGTCCTAGAGGTTGACGTTTCCGTCACTAACTCTGAAGCCTTATCCCTCAAAATGACACGAGATTCTACGATGGGAGTTGGGGGAAGAGGCCTAGCAAGCGTAGGAGGAATAATCCCCCTGTGCCGCAACTCTTGCTCTGAAAGAGGTTCATCAATGCTTAAACCACCCCTTCTCTTTATATGATCAATAAGTTTCTTGGTAAGGGTGTTGGGAGCCAGAAAGCCTTTCTTTTCAAAATCTTTGCAGAACCCGTTCCATCTTCGAGGAAATTCTCATTTGCCACTTAGGTTGTATGAAGAAGTACCTGGAGTGCTAACCCTTATTGAATTTGGGACCACCTTTGATCACTCTAACCCTGTTATGGATGTAGTACCGCCCAACACTCCGAGCAACGTTCTTTAGAAAACATACCTCAAGGGAGAGTCTCATGGAGTCATCCACCGTTGCCCGGTAGCCCGAAGTCTGAATAAGGTAGATTAACCCGACGAGCTTTCTCCACTCATTTGGAACCAACTGACCGGGCGCCATTTTGTAGTAGTTAAAAAAGGCGGAGGCAAAGGGATACATAGGGATTCTAAAACCTGATCATATCTGGCCTTCATAGACACATATTTCAAGATCTGTGCCGTAATTGGTAGGCTCTTGGAGTCCAGGAACTCGAGCAGAGAATGGAGGGGCAAGGGAAATTCTTCCAAGACTTCTATTATATCTTCCTTGGTCCTTTTTTTCCTCTTCTCGTCTGTGGTAAACCAAGTGTCTTCGTCAAACAGTTCTTCAGCCTCATCCTTGATGTCCCCTAAAGCATCTCTACGGGGAAATGCAGTTTTAGTTTGCGGGGCAGAAATTTCTACTCTACTCCTAGAGGTTGAGGTGCCTACTTATGAGGACCTAATTTCTGATTCACTCTCTATACGGATTTCTGTAGAACTAGTTGACGAAGATGAAGATTCACTCAACGACGCAGAAGAAATTCTGTATCGAAATACTAATAAGGGAAACTAGGAAGAGCAGACATAAAAAGTGCCGAACAAAGAAGGTTTGAGAGAGGGACTTACTTGATTAGATCGAGCCGCACCTGAGGAAAATGAATAGCATGGGGAAAATAGTCTCTGAAAGACAGATATATATATATAAGAGGATGATTAAGTATCCGCCCCTAGGAGGGCGGCAACATTCAATGCACTTGTCTGGCGCGATTATCAGAGCATTCAATTTTTGAATTCATTGTATAACCACCTTTATCTTAGCGGCAAGAGAGCCATTATGACGATACGTTTCCCGAAGATGATTCCAAAATCACTCAAATGTTTGAGCCACGTGGCAGAGACTGCCCGAGCAGGTCTCTCGAGCAGACACCCAAACTCTGTCAAAGCCAGGCCGAACAAACTGCCCAAGTAGCACTCCCGAACAGATGCTTAAGTTTCTGCCAAGGCCATGCCGAGCAGGGCTCCCAAGCAGATTCTCAACTCTACCAAGGTCGTCCCGAACAAGCTTCCCGAACATACTGCCTGACCAGACAGTTCGACCAGGTATCCCGAGCGGACGCTCAAGTTTTCTGCTAAGGCCATGTCGTACAGATTGCCCAAGCAGACTGTCTGAATAGGATTCCCGAACAGATTGCCCAAGTAGACTGTCCGAACAGGATTCTCGAGCAGACAGCCCGAGCAGGCCTCTCGAGCTTTCTGCGAAGGCCATGCCGAACAGATTGCCCGAGCAAATTGTCCGAACAGGCTTCCCGAACAGACTGCCTGACCAGACAATCTGATCAGGTATCCCGAGCATACTGTTGAACAGAAAGCCCGAGCAGACTGTCCAAGCAGGCTTCCCCAACAGACTGCCCGACCAGACAGTTTGATCAGGTATCCTGAGAATACTGCCGAACAGAAAGCCCGAGCAGACTGTCCTAACAGGATTCCCGAGCAGACTGTCTGAACAGGCTTCCCAAACAGACTGGCTGAGCAGGTCTCCTGATCAGGACTTCCGAGCAGAGTTCCCGAAGAAGCTCGTTCAAAGATAATTTTTCATAATTTCCCCTAAACAATGGGTAACGGAAAAGAAAAGACTTTAGCTGGACCGTACCAGGCAAATTTTAGCTATTATATGCTTTTGGCTATCCTTGGGAAGAACTATCAAAAGCAGGGGGCATTATGATATGGCTAAAGTATAATCATCCAATCAAGCAACGACACGTGGAAAGGTTGACCCTGAGTCAACCGAAGAACCTGTATTCTGGGTAAGCTTTATCGGCTATGAGAGGGAGACCTGGAAGAACCATAATGCTATCCCTAAGAGACATCATCCTAATCTCCAAAGAGTTCTGATAATATCTCAATGGATCTCCGGACCTATCAGGAGAGAGTTAGAAGTCAAAGAGGAGTCTAAGAGCCAAGTCTATTAGAGGTAAAGGACTCCAGGTACGCACACACACAAAAACACCCAATGCATTTTTTGCTATTCAGAGCTCCACCCTTGTAGCGAGGTTCTGACTTTAGCATCGGAGCATCCTCCACCAGAACACCCTCGTGATCACTCCGTGTTCTATTTTGCAAGTCCATTTCCCAACTGTTATTCCCGACCAATATTCTAGCAGCAACACATACTAATTGTCTATATTATGAGTGTTGGTTTGTGGTTTAGACGTATAATGTTCCAAACAACTTCTCATTGATTGTTCGCTAAAAATTTATTTTTCCTATTTTTATGTTTAAAGAGAAAATGAACTAACCTCCTCCTTCAATGATGCAATCAACAAACAATAGTTATCTCTTTGTAAACTTCTTTCTTTAAACCAAAAAGAAAAAGGAAAAAAAATGTCTTTTTAAGGTTTTAAGTTCTTCTTTCTTGTTTATTATTCAATCGAATTCTTTTTGTAAATAAATTAAAAATATATTTATTTTTGTCTTCTCGTGATGAATAGAAAAAAAATAGAAAATTCACGGAACCAAACCAAACTACAAAAAAATAATGAAAATTATAAATCTTAACTATATATCATAAACCAATCTAACATATTATAAAAACGAAGACGTAAATTGATTCTTTTAAAGGTTTTTTCATTTATTTTTTTTCAGCAGTAACATCAAATATTTTTTCAATTCAGAAGTCTGAAGAAAAGATTTCCAAACATTGATCACAATTGCAAACATCAAATATAAATTTCTTTTAGAACAAGTCACAAAAGAAAGAAGAACATAACTGAATTATATATCATTTGATCAAAAAAAGCTAATAATATCAACTCAAAAATTATTTTCGACCACATCCACGTGTAAGGCATGTGCACCATACTAGTACAAATTAAAAGAGCATATAGGGAATTACTCCGATTAGAAGTCTACAAACACCATTGTATTTATACTTTTAAGTAACAAATGAGGACATCATCTAATATTGTACCTACTTTGTTGAATAGTGCCGGAAACTATTTGTGGTGAAATTTATAGTTAGATTTTTTTTCTTTTTGACTTCTGTGTTTTGTTCTTTCATAATAAAGGGAATGTTAGATAGTGCAATTTAGAATTGCAGTAATACTGCGCCACTCTTTAATTAATAAATATTTAATCCTACCAAAAATTAGAAAGAATTGTACGAAACACCAAAAAAAATAAAAATGGTGTTGAAGTGATCAACTAGGGTTATAAGGGTCATTACAGGGATTAGCAATACAATTGTTTAATAATCAAATGCGGCACATACAAGATTCAATATTGACTTGACTTATACATACTAGTTAGTTGAACCCTTTAATTACTCATTGACATTTGCCTTATTTTCTTCGATAGAAAATTATCGACAATATATTTTTTGGTGACATTTTAATAATAATTGTGCAATCAGTGCGACCAATAAGGCTTAGGATAAGTTGTGACCAATGAGTCTTGGGTATAAGTCAAAGGACAACTTATTTTGTTGAAGACGATGGTCGGAGAAAGTTCTCTCCAATTCGACCATAAAACATTATGGCAATGCCTTAACAACGATAGTAATAATTAGTAATAGTATTTTGTCACCAAAAGTATTGCTCCAGTGTCACAAATAACCTAACCTTTTTGGGTCATGATAGGGAAGTTTACTCCATAGTCCAAGCTAAAGGTGAGACCAAAATTTTGTCCTCTTCCAACAACCATTCTTTAACTACATGCCTTGTTCAATTTGATCTCCGCTCCTTCCCTATGCACTTGACATTTTTATTCAAAAAAATAAAGCACAAAATAAGGTTGTGCCTAGGTAATAGGAATCGTATTAATACCCGCATTAAAGTTATGTTAAGTCTATCTTAAGATATGAAGATTCTCATGTCATTGTAGACTGTGGTGCCTGAAAAGATTTAGAGCATCCTAGGCTACTAGCGTATGTATTAGGTTTGAGCATCGAGCTTAAGTGATTAGTGTAGGAATACGCGGCTTTGTTACTCATCGCTCTAATCTTGACATGAGATTTATATCACGGCATGGGTCTAACAAAAGTAATAATCGACGAGAGTCGGAGGAGGAGAATAGAGACGATTTCATTCGTATAAAATCTGAGTAGATCAAAATACATTTTCAGTCAACTTGTCTGTTCAAATTTATCATTATAATTCTATAAAATGAACGTAACATATTCGCCGAATATTCCTGCTTGGACCATATGTTAGCATGTCAACTTTTGGAAGCATAATATGCTACACATGGCACCTTGCAGGGGTTGCAATCATCATAGTTTGAAAAAGATGAATGGCCAATTGCTCTTCTGGAAAATGAACATATGTTTAGACTTTGTTGAACCTCTTCAGTTTGTCTTCAACCTCACCTTATGTTTAACAACTTCAGGAGTTGACATACTGAAGGTGACATTACCTTTTTTTTGCTAGTGGAAGATGACATAACTTGTAGTTAGTAGTAAAACTGAGAGAAGTACTTAAATAAGTATTGTAGTAGCAGAAGAAGACAAGAAGGGTCTGAAAATCAAGAGGCCACGCGGGTCAAGTAGTCATCATGTTGATGCTAAAGGAGTCAATGGCAGATTCACCAAGATCCAGGCAATATCAAGATCTTGGCGATCCAGATTGAATTGGGGTATAATTGACGAAGGATATCCACGTTGGGGGATCTTATTATTAACCTTTAAAAAGCAAACAACTGTATGAAACTCACTCACTTTAGATGATTGTACCGCTTACCGAAGGCAGACAAGTGCATGAGATTAGCGAGCGTAGTTTGGAGCAACTTTACGTGAACGAACAACAAAGGTGAGAAAACAATACTGAAGATCCGGATCACCAACTATTGCTAGGGTTATAGCAAACATGCTGTAACCCCCAACAACAGCCGTCTGATCGAGTTTGATGGGAGAGAATGTCTCAGATCAAGCCACGTCACCAGCTATTTATTCTCAATATTTACTCTATGCCGACAAACCACCTCTCTCCAAACCAATCTCTCTGCTCGCTCTCTTTCTCTCCCTCTGGTATGAATACAGTAAAAGAACATTCAGAAAGAGGGACTAACGGTAACCGATAATACAACAGTGATCAACAAGATTACAAGCTTATTGGATGTAGAGACACAGAAATACAGCAGAAGATGCACGTACAAGAAGCAGAAACAACTTAAACATCATACGAATAGCAAGTATCAGCATGCATGGTTCGATTCAACTTGGATTGAATCCAACCTTATTGCCTTTCTGTCTCCAAGCCCACCACAATCAAGTGACTACACAAAGATCAATCTACTTGATCTCGAGTATCAGCCTCCTCGTCCATGTCTTCAAGGGAACCAGCATTAACCCGACCAAAATCAACCGTAACGTCGAGAAAGTAGAACAAGAAAACCAGGACAAGGCAAGACAGAAACATAGGAATAGGCCCAAAGATCCACAGAAACAAAGGAAAAGAAAGGTAAAATGCACGTAGGCCTAATGACCAAAAATAGCTCCCTCTATTCATCGTCTGTCCCACATACTCAGCCGCCAGATTATGATTAAAGTTACGGTCGCGGCCGTTCAATGATAGCGATGACGATACGATCTTGTAGGGCACGTTGATCAGTATGCCGGCATGGCTGTAATACCTGATTGACTGCACTAGCTGCAAGAATGCAAGCAAGAAGCATACCAATATGGAGAAGAACTTTATGGAGAACCCCAAGTCACTCCTGTCTCCATAGACCAGTCCACCGGTGGACCGTTCGCTGCCACTGATATTGCTCATCAAGAGGGCGATGATAGAGCTGAGAGTGATGGCCGTAGACGCCAACACGGTCGATGCCATTATGTTGTTCCTCAGCGTCTGTACTGCTAGAACACCGTTCTTTGGCGCATCCTGCCATGTTTTGCTCATTAGAAATTGTGCATCACTCAAGAAGATTAAAGTTAGAGAACGAAGGACACACAAGACTACGCATAGATACATTTTAACTGTCATGGAATGGAATCAAACAGTACGTGATTATGATAAACGAATTACCTCCATCATAGCACGGACCCAGAAGCGGCGGTTGATGGCGTTGATGCCGACGACGGTCCTGGTGGGGTGGTTCAGGATCTGGTAGAGGAGCCATATGTGATAAGACACCATTAATGCCAGCCCAGATGGAACCAGCACATAATCAAGGATTTGCCTCTCCATCATAAGCACTAGCTAGGAGCAAATGAAATGCTACACACAAAATAGACAGCCTCAACTGGTCTCGTTGTAACACAGTTTCCTTGCTCAGACAGCTACGGGTTACTACAAAAAGGTTTATGGGTTACTAAAGTCTAACGTTGAAACTTGAAATACTACTTTTTTAACTTTAGATTTCACCTCCCGTTGAAAAGAACAGCCATAAACTCGATCAATCCCTTGCGTTGTACACTCGTACTTGTGTTGGAAAAGGCTTTGCTGACAAAGTACGAAAACACACGAGGATGATTGCCTTTTCATATATCAATTTACGTGAAATTTTCTAATTGCACGTCGTGGTTGTACCGCTCTTGTGAATACAACGAGGTTGAAAGATATTATCCCAAGTATTTTGGATGAACAGAGCATCTTCTTGATTAACTAGCTTCGGGCATTATGTTTAAAACGCCAATTTTGACAAGAACGTAGATGGGCATAGTAGTGAAATCTGCTCACTGCTTACTTAAAGATACAGGCTCCGATGAGAAGACAAACATGATGCTGCTCACTGCCTACTTAAAGATACAGTCTCTGATGAGAAGACAAACATGATGCTACTCAAATTTGCACGCCAATTTTGACAAGAACGTAGATGGGCATAGTAGTGAAATCTGCTCACTGCCTACTTAAAGATACAGGCTCTGATGAGAAGACAAACATGATGCTGCTCACTGCCTACTTAAAGATACAGGCTCTGATGAGAAGACAAACATGATGCTGCTCACTGCCTACTTAAAGATACAGGCTCTGATGAGAAGAGAAACATGATGCTACTCAAATTTGCAGCATGAGGAACGCTGATTCCCTTAGACTCGTTTGCATGCATGCGCATGCATATTTAGTAATGTACCATAACTACCTATCTAGAAAGGAAAAGAACACATTATACATATCGCAACACATTACTATGATTGCGAGAATAAGCATTAAGATGGCCTGTTTCCTGGTGGCATGTCCTCTTCCAAATTACTTGCCACACCATGGCTCCATCGCCAGTCTAATCATCTTTTCAGGATGCATCCTTCGGCCATGAGCCAGAGCCAAATCATCATTGTCAACCCCTTGAAGGCTGGTTTATCATTCTATATTGACCTGAGTCATTTCCTACTGGACAGGCCATAGGATCGAGTAGTAATTCTATTCAATTAAGGCAGATCTTGTATAAACATATAATGAGACAAACTTGTCGTTAATAATCATCTGACACAGAAGCATGAAGCACAGATTCCAATTTTTGGAAGCTACTCATTTAAATCCTGCAGGAAGAACGGAGAACTACTCTTAAGACCTTTCACCTACAGGATCGCAAACCGCTTGTGCATTAATCTGTTGTCCAAGCAGGGATGCCCAAGAAACAAATAAACCTGCAGGCAGAGAGTGATTGGACATCAGAAAAGGGAAAAGAATATGTGAAAAACAGAGAAAGAGTTTACGAAATAGCATACATTGGTTTGGTTGGCATAACATGCATGCATACTGAAGTAGCACAAACAAACATATTGGTTAAATTCTGAAGAAAATCAGCGTGCCCAACAAACAAAAAATGTCAAGTTATGAGTAGCAGACTTGTAAGTGAAGCTTTGCTTGTTCTTACCTCTTCACCTTGCATTACCATAAGGTGAAACAAGACTTGCAGTATCTGCGGGCAGCCTAATGACACCACCAAGGCTATTATACACAACGAACTTGTTCTTGCCATAACCCAGGACTGTCCCATTCCTCACAAAACATAAGGAGAGTGATTGAGGAGGAGTAGGCGCTGGTTCGTGCTGGTGATTGTCCCATTCCAGAGAGAGATGAATGGAGGAGGAAATCACGCCTGAAATCTTTAACACTATCACCATTCTGAATGGTCAAGGACACAAGTGCTGTTATGGCAAAACACAGTCCTCAACTGTATATACCCCTAAACTCCTAAACTCAAGCAGTTTAGTGATATTATCCTGATAATGAAAGACGCATGTCTAATGTGCCTAGACGACCAAAACGGGGAGTACCATGGAGCCTTAGGGAACTACGTTGGATGGCATTCCACAGAGAACCCACATGATGGGGAGCATTCCACCTCATCTGAAGGCTGTATATACTGGGAAAAGGATGTAAGAAAAGCCACTAATTCCTGAGATCTTGGAGGAGGCAAGTGCCATTAGAGTGTCCAGTACAACCCTGGGTACTGAAACAGACATAGAGCTCTCTGCATCCAAAGTACTTACAATAGGACTTGAGAATAACAAGTTACCCAACTATAATCAGGTACATTGGCCATTGCCAACTATGCAAGTAATGAACTTCCGGCATACATTCCCAGTTGCATAAGCTTCTTCCTTTGCTTTATCACAAAAGCGTGACAGCACTGACAACTTATAAGTAGCACCCACTTCCTGCCACTCGGCATGGACCAATGCAATGGTGTCAAAAAGGCACGACGCCCTGCTCATGCCCATTGTTTATAATTAGAATATCCTATTTCTCTCTCTCCCCACCCCCCACTCCCCAGAGAAAAGCAAAGGGAAAATAGGAAAAAATCTGCAGAAAAATAGTATTGCCGTTAAAAGTATATCCAAAAATAGGTTCTTAAGTAGTGGGCAAGGTTTCCGATGTTACCATCTTGACTTTATTAACTAGCTTCTCTTCTCCTCTGCAGATATTTCTCAATTGCTACTTGCTAGTTGGTCTCCTCCTCTTTCTTGCTCCAAAACTACAAGCTCTACAGTTATGGTCCTCAAGCTCAAGTCCCAAAAGTTATATGCTTTTCTCTTAACAAAACGGGTAGTGTTTCCAATGAGAAGAAGTTTCCGGCTAGTATCAGCAAAAAATGTGCAGAAGAGCACCATTATTTCCCTTTCCTGGCTAGTCTAGTATATGAGAACATTTCTTGCAAAATCCAGTTATCTATAACATGTCCAACTTGCTTTAGCTAAATTAGCACATCTAGGCCACTTACATGGTATTCTGGAAATCCTTGACAGAACACTGACAAATTGCTAAAAAAAACAGGGAAACATATATCCAGCACTACAAGCGACACAAACTCATTTGTTCAAGTTTATAAGATAGAGAAGCATTTGGAATCAAATTTGACAGGTATAAGTAATTTCAGGAAGGCGTGAGAAAGCAAATGTAGAAGAGTGAATAAATGGGAGGGAGGGTACTACCCTTCAACATTGTTCTGGCAAATGTTGCGCCCACAATAGAAGAGATAGCATGTCTGCATCAATGCTCCAAAATTTTGATCTTCTCAAGACAGTTCTGCATTTGCTGGTTAACAACAGCTGTGAGGCGAGCTCCAGCCAGAAGCTTGTACTGCTCAAATTTCAGTTCGTCGCACTTCAGAGCTGCATTTCTACAGGCCCTAATACTTCCTGATACAACAAGAAATGAAAAGTGAATGAAGATTATTGTTGTTGCAAAAAAGATGTAGTAAAATGTGGGGATGCAGCAACCGCCTTGAACGTGGCACGATTTGATGGTAACAAGTTTTGTCACTACACTTCATGCAGAATATATTATAATGTACTTCTCTTAGTATTAACACTTTATATCATGCAGTATATAATTAGAAACCTCGCCATAGATATCTCATTTTGCAGAGGTAGTATACGAATTTCTTTCATAAGGAGGAATTCTTTTTTTCAACGTGGGGTCTGCAACTACTTAAAACACAAGTTTTCCATGATGCCAATGAACTTAAAATCCACAAACCAATTCGACCCACCCCCTACTCCAAGTAGTTTCTAACATACTAGCAGAAACATAAAGAAATTTGTTCCTCTTATAAGGAATGACACTTGACGAGATAACTATGTCCAGTCCATAACAAGTTGATCAACTTAATGACAATAATCTTTTGTGGAAATGTTTACTCTGAAGCATCTCTTATCTTAACTTTCAAAGCACCTTTGAAAACCTCCAGTGAGTATCCTGGGTGAATTAACTATTGCTAGTGTAATTTTTATCAGGTTCTCCATCCCAACGAATATAGATTAACATTAACTAGGAAAACCTCTATTGTTAGTCACTTATCTTTCACGTTTAAAAGCTCCACTACCCTGAGGCTTTGACTTACCACTCAGATCCAATAAATTGAACATCACAGGGCAATTTCCTATACTCCTGACCATTGTAATTGAAGACCAAACTTTTTGGTACTCGTCCCTCGAGGCTCTGATAATGCACAGTTTCGTAATTGGATTCACATACTTGACTGCACGAGAAAAACAACATGCTTTAGGAAATCATGATATCAAATTGGAAGCGGGGAATTACGGCTTTCTAAGTTCAAAGAGAAAACCCTTGGCTGAATGTTAAGCTCACCTTGGAGTGACCCAACCGTGGAGGCCAGGCCACATTCGCCAAAGTTCAAGAGAATGCTGTCTTTGATTGCTTTGGACACGTTATGCTGGGTAATGATAACAGGATCTTCTGCCGCAAGATCTTTATTAGGATCCAGAAACACCTCCATCACCATGTATCTATTCTTAAAACCCACCATGATTCTTCCAACTGCTTGGTAAAACTATGAATAGGTGAGGACGTTTCCATCCAATAGTATTATAAGTACCGCAATAGAATCAACACCAGTGTAATTACAATCCCAAGCTGTTTCCTCCCAAATTAGAACAAAAAAAAAAAATCACTCTAAAACTGGCTTAAAACCTTCAACCAATGACATAAGTAAACCACAACTACAAACCCTACAAAACCATAGGTTTGTAAATATTATAAACAAAAACAAAAGCCATAAAAAATTATGCACTCCAACAAAATCATAACCAGCATGGTTTTATAACCAATATAGAAAAGATAAATTTGCAATGATGTTACAGATTAAGCCCGGAGAAAGCAGATAAAATGTGGATGCACAATTAAGGATTGATGGATGGACATACCAAAACAGTGTTTAATGGCGGCTTAAATTACACAGGGTTGTGGCGTTTTGGTGGGCAGAGGTTTTGATGAGTGGCGGTGGTGAGTACCTCTATGACAGCAGTGGTTGTGAGCGGCAGCCTGCGGGTATGATAATCGGGCAGCTTGGCAATAGAAATAGGGGTAAAATACAGTAATACCCCTTCAATCAATGACAAATGTGCAACTTGGTTCCCAAAACAGATTACCCAACGTTATGTACCCCTTAACAACTACTTATCATGTGCCAAGAATAATCAATTTCATGATAAAATCCCCCTCGTTGGGTCTTGTGATTTCTTAACCAAATTCAACACACAGTTGTAACCATCACGGCTCAACAAACCTAAGAGGCCAACAGCTTATGTGACAATATCAGCATTGCATAAATGGTATTGATCCAGAGAAAATGCAGTGAAAAAGATATTTAACGTATGGTTTAGGGTAGGTAAGTTCATGTATGCATGCATACAGACAGTAATGCACATGCATAAGCTCTCTCAAATTGAAATTGTCTTCGCACATGGATAAACCCTTTTCCCCCCTTCTCACCAATTTGTTATTTCTCATCTATTTTTGACATTATGCATATCATTTTCTCGAACTCGCATTTCCACAAAATTGTTACTAGTTCTTCACAAAGCAGTCCTACACACACACACACAGTGATTAAAATCTCTTAGTCACCGGGGGGAAAAAAGAAGAAGCTAATTAGCCATTGGGTGAATCGAGGGGCTGAGAGAGGAATCGATTTGCAATTGGGAGCTAAATAGGGTGGTTTGTGTTGGATGCATGCTTTGAGGTGGATGCGCACCTAAGGTGCAAAGGGTCCCTAGAACTTGGGCAAGGCGCTGGCGCGTGCCTTTTCGAAGTGAGGCACAAAAAAAAAAAATAGAAATAAGACTCCTACAATTACTAAAGAAAATCAAAGGAAGCATATCCAAAGGGGGATCAGTCAATTTCCTCATGAACAGTCCACTCGGTACATACTTGGTTTCAAATCACTACCTCTTGTTTTCAATAAACTTCAAGTTCTATGGCTGTACATACTTCATCGAAATAAAAGTACTCAGAGCGCGAGTGCGTGATTGTGTAGATGGTAACAATGCGAAATTCGCGCTATAGTACGACTCGATTCCACAATCTTAGCACGGTTTCAAAATTGAGAGAGAGAGAGACGAACCTGGAGGTGGTCGACGTGAAAAACAGCAGCCGGCAGCAGTGAGACCAGGAGCTGGCACCGGCTGCGATGGGGCAACAGCTGGTCGAACTGGAGCAGAAGCCGGCGGCGACGGGAGCAGCAGCCGGCGCCGAGGCACAGTAGCAACACAATTTATATATGAGGGATTTGGGATTGTAGGTTTAGAACTTTATTTAAGATGTTATTAAAGAACCAATTAAAACAAAATTAACGGTTGAGAGAGGATAAGATCACAATTTTTGATGTATTAGGTGTGTGAGGCGCAGTCGCAACACAAATTTTGAACCTACACACGTGGCCCAAGAGACATGGGCTTAAGCTGGACCTCTTCAAAGCCCGTTTATATGCTCCCTCATTGGGCTGCGCGAGCCGAGCCGCTCCTGTGGGCTGGGTCAACAGTAAAACGGCACTGAGAAGGACTGACTTGCACGTGCACCGCTAAAGCAGCAATTCTTTCCACGTGTCAATAATCTGTAGGCCCTTAAAGGCCAACCAACACTTTCTCCACTCCAACGCAACGCCACACCAGAAGAAAGAAAAATGAAATCCGGGGCGGACAAATCAGGCAAAACCACGTGACAGTAAATGCACCTCCATCTCTCTCACTCGCTCCGACGAATTTCAAGCCCACGCGACTAAAAAAATCAGACCGCTATGAACGAAATTTATCGAGTTAAAAGAATTTTAATTTAATAATAATTATTCCTCAAGCGTCAAATATTCTCTCTCATAATTTTGTTTGACACGATTATCTTCAAATTATGATGGAGAGCGATACAATTAATAGAAACAGTTATAAAGACGTTCGAACGAAATAGATTCGAAACTTTATTTTATTTTATTATCTCTCTGTATTGTTGTTGTTGTCGTCGTTATTGCCATCGTTGTTGTGAATGTAGTTCGGTAGCGGACCCACGATAGCAGACGAATTGACTTTCATTTCACCTAAATTTCACGTGCATTTCACCTACATGAAAGTCGGATCACATTATCTCTTGTCTCGCTCTATAAATACCACGCTCTTTCCTTCTTTTCTCTCGCCATTTTTGCTTTAGCTTAGGTGCGGCTCAAGGAGTTAGAGAGAAGGAAGATAGTTTTAGGGAGTGAAAGAAGTGGGTCGGATCGTCCATCATTAGGTGAGTTGCTCCCGAGTCACTCATTTCTCGTCTAATTTTAGGTTTTTGCTTGATGTTGTGTGTTTTCTGGTACCCTGATTCATTGTGTAGCATAATCTTTGTTTATATTCCTTATTTCTAACATTATGTGGTATCTTAGACTGGCCTTGGCTCAAGCTTCTCGAGTTCTAATCGCCATAACTTGTTTGATGTTCTTTCTGTGATGTTTGTCGTGCAATATATGCTGACGTTGTTAGCTGAAGAAAGCGTATGGTGTGGTCAAACTGCGTGAAAGTAGATGTTAATATGGCCCTTTTATTTGTCAAGATACTAATTGATTTGAAGGGTTGAAATATGAAATTCCATACAGTGGAAAGAAAGGTATAGAGCTAGATAATAGGTCGGGGTGATGAAACTTTTATGGATTCAGGGGAAATATTAGGTTCAATTAGAAGCTTAGGTGGCCGTAAGTAGAGTGATCTGATTATTGATTTCGCCCTCTTCCTCGCTCCTTATTTTGTATATTACTCATGAAGGGAGAAAGAGATGCGCTTACATGCCGTCACTATTTAGACACGCTTTAGTTTTAATTTTGTTTTAACTAATTGGCAACAGTAACTACAAGAACTTCCAGCAGATCTATTCTCTTAAGAGCTACATATCCCTCCCATCCAAAATGACAGTTTCTCGTGTTGTGTTGGGCTCTGCAGAACTTTTGGGGCAAAGCTCTAGGAGTGTGGGAGTTCATAAAAGTCTCTCAAAGTTTACTGATCTTCGGGAGCAATGGAGGTATTTGGTAAATCTATGGTAGCCGTGCCTACAAATGTTATTTTTCTGTCGAGTATTCTAGGCCAAGATGGGCCAAACTCTGTTCACAAGTGCGATTGGAAATGTGCAAACGAACATGTGTGCGGAAACATGTATCGCTGCAGACTAACCGGGCTCACACACATCTGTGACAAAAACTGTAACCAGAGAATTCTGTATGATAATCATAGCTCCCTTTGCAGAGTGAGCAAGCAGGTTTTCCCCCTAACACCGGCTGAGGAACAGGCAGTTAAAGGTATCCGGAGGAAGATCGATGGAGAGAGTTCCCCCTCTGAAGGCTGCGCTTATAAGCGCAGACGGGATGTGCAATTCCATCCCTCTCCTTTTGAGAGATCCTTTGCTACTGTTGGTCCAATCTGCAGTCAAATTGGTGATGGCATGGATTTGAGCTAGGCATTAACTGATTGATAGAGCTTTTGCCCTACTTTGTCTATTTCCTTTATTAATGTTCCTCCTGCGGAGGACTAGTATGGATAATAGAATTTGATGTGGGTACTTCAAATGGCGGGCCTAATTATCCCGCTTATCTGTAGGAACAACTTATGATTTGAATTCCTTTCCTTAAGCTGTAGCTTCTAATAGCCTGATTATCCATAGGCATCTGACTATGCTTCGTCTTTATAACTTCTACTGTGACGCTTAAGTTGCATTTGCTACTACTCCAGACATTTGAGCTATGACAATTACAGGGTTAGAAGAAGACTAAGCATCTTCTCTTGATATGTTAATTTGAGCAATATGGTCACTTCTTACTTCTATGTTGTCGTTTTTGGTAGATTTCTGTATTAGTTGTTTTGAGTATTGAGATGAGTTCCTCCCTTGGGAGGGCCAATGCAAGCACATTGTTAATGTTGTGTATATATATATATATATATATATATGATCTGTCCTGACTTTTGATTTGCAGTTTACTCTCTCTGTGTCTTAATGAAGACAGGAATCTTTGATAGTGTTGGCTATTCTTTGTAAGGATTAGTCGGTTTTTTCTGTTCTACCTGATCTGTGATCTGGTGGAGAGTTGTCTTGATTATATGCTGTCCTTCTTTCTCAACTGTATTTCATTACATTTATGTTGTTTTAACATTAATCTGGCTGTTCTAATCTGTATGGGTCCCTGAAGTTAAATCTTGATTTTGCAGGGTTGAAGCATGTACCATTCAGGAGAGTTGAATTAGTTTACTTCTCATGTATTGAAGAGATACCAGTTACAAGTTGCTGAAATGTTCATCCTTTTTGTAGGGAACAAATCTTCTATCCGCTGCTCTGCACCTTGGTCTGTGCTGATGAACTAGAAAGCGGAATCATTGAATCCCAGTTCTTTTGGGACCTTTGGATGGATTTAGCTGGAAAATGAAGTCGACACCTCTTCAAGAATTGTTGATAATGATACTCTTGTTCTCTCCACGAAGTACCTTCTGCGCTGATGTCTGTGGACTTGTGTGACCGCATTCGAGCACTGCAGTTCGTCCATTTTTACTGTGCAGTAGGTAAACGATTCGACCAACGCAAGAGCCAAATTATCCATTCTAGTGGTGATTGAACCTTGAAGAAATGAAGTTGCAAATTTTCGGTCTATGCTCTAATATATAGGTTCGGAACCATTTTATCACACACTTCCTATGTGAATTAGATCTCAGCATGCCCTGCTTTTTGTCGTAGCGATGGTTCACTGCTTCTATGTCGTTCAACTCGAGAGTGATATGGATAGTCTCACATGAATCTGTAATTTCTTTTCTCCGTTGGTCGGAAGTTGTTTAGTTGTTGCTAGAGGAAAGGGTTTCCACCGCAAAGATGACTTTAGTGTGAATGCCCCTATAACCTGACAAGTGTACGTTTTCAATGAATTCTTCAAATTTCTTTGTTACTTCCCAATTCCCATTCTTCTTTTGTTTCTTTTCAAGTCAAAGGTAGATTTTCTAGCTCCCAGTATTGTCTGGCGCTGTAATTGCTACAGTTTGATTCCTATTGCATTGATCGTTTACAATTCTGCTACTGTAAAAGCACTTGAGATGGATATTTATGATGTCTGAGAGGAGAATTGCAGCAGAATGCTAGACAATAGTCGCCCGGGGGGGGGGGGGGGGAGGGATCTGTGATTAAGAGCCCAGTTGTTGAGCTCATAAATCTGACTTTGACCCGTTGGTCCGCCAAGGTGGTAATTTCAGCAGAATTTGCATCATCAGAAGTTTTGAGCGCTGGAAAAGCATTGCATTCCATTCCTTGCCTTGTGCGGTACACTACTAACGCCACTGAGAAATTGCTCGATAAAATAATGGTGGGTATGGCTAATGGGGTTGTTGGATTTGATTATTTTTCCCCAACAATTAAAAATAACAAGGCAAAGGCATTTGCTTCTATGGTGAGACTCCTTTGTTCCAACTTGAATCTCGTAAAATGTCTTCCAACAAAAGGTGTGACTTGAGGGCTTCCAACCCGGTAGTCGAAAGACTACGGCTGATGCAAGGATTATGGTTATTGGGTGCTGGTTTTGAGAATGGTGGTGTTGCGTTCATTAAGAGGTTGGCAATGTTCGTGTTAATGTGTGGTGGTGGTTGTGAGTGGTAGGAGATGGTGGCCATGTCCTTTCAGCGGTAATGATTGTGATGGGCGGCATGGTGGCAGAGGCGGGTACGGTTCGGGTGGTGGGCATGGTGGTGCTGAAATGGTGAGCTGATTCTCATTGGTGGAAGATCTACGAGAGGGATTTATATTTATCAGTTCCGAGTTCTTTTTTAGTAAAATTTGGACAAGCAAATGTCAACATTACGTATTATTTTTGCCCTAATATAGCTTATTTTATTTGATCAACGATTTGTAAAGCCATTCATAAAATAGATAATCACATCCTCGAAAATCCCAAAAAGTCAAGAAAGGAAAAGTAGAAAGTATGAAACGGGCGGAATATTGAAGTAGACCTAAGAGCACTGCCTAATATTCTCAGTTCTCTTCAGGCAGATCGAATCTGTCCTGTAATTACATGAGATAATGCAGCTCCAAGATAAGGTGGGGACTATGTGTTGATTCTGCTGCAAGTATGTGTCTATTCCCAATCTGCCTTTTAATCGACATCCTCCTTGGAATTACCAAAGAAAGGAATTGCTGCTTACTTGTTAGTGAGGCCACCCCCTATTAAAGAAATGCTAAACCCACGAGTGTGATGTTCATCTTGCGGCTACCCAACACTTTTGGACCATTTTCAATCTTCATATCCAACTTCCCTTCCTCGATGAATCTTTCTCAACTTACAAATATGCACCTACCGGTTGCCATTTCCTGTGAAGACAACCCTACATAAACTATACACTACTCTTCGATAATATGCTGACCACAACATTATGGACGTGGAAAGTTACCACTTTGTTTCTTGTCATTTCCTCCTTGACTTGCTCCTCTTGCACATTCACCATAACTAACGACTGTCCATTCACGATATGGCCCGGTACACTCGCCGGAGCAGGGACACCTCAACTTCCGATGACAGGGTTTCAACTGGACTCGGGTCAAAGCATTAGCATGGCAAGTGTTCCAGGATGGTCGGGAAGGTTTTGGGCAAGAACGGGTTGCACTTTTGATGCATCAGGGGCCGGTACATGTCTAACGGGGGACTGTGGAGGGAGGCTGGAATGCGACGGCATTGGTGCCACTCCGCCTGCATCGCTTTTTGAGATAACCCTCGGTGCAGGCATCGAGAAAGATTTTTACGACGTCAGCTTCGTCGACGGTTACAATCTGCCACTCATTGCTGCACCACGCGGGATTTATGGTGGATGTAATGCCACCGGCTGCGCATCAAACATCAACATGGGTAAGTTTAGTAGGTGATCCAGAAGTTGATTGCCAGTAGTTGACTACAAGCAAACTTATTCTGGACAATAAAACAGGTTGCCCCAAAGAACTTCAGGTGGTTGGTGGGGATGGCGGCGAGGAAGGGGCTGTGGTTGCATGCAAGAGTGCCTGCGATGCGTTTAAACTGGACGAGTACTGCTGCAGTGGGGAGTTTGCCAACCCAACAACTTGCCGCCCATCGTTCTATTCAACCGTCTTTAAAAGAGCTTGTCCAAGAGCTTATAGCTATGCTTTTGATGATGGCACCAGCACATTTACATGCAAGGCTCACGAATATGCCATCATTTTCTGCCCCAATGTCAATGGGTAACATCTGCCCGTCATACTAATTTTTACTTGCCATGGCCAGAGAATTCTTCCCATCTACTACAAGGTTCCACACTGCTATATCTCATTTGTTTACACATGTAATGCAGGATGAATAATTCAGAGGGTGCATTAACAGCTCCACATATCCAAGAGAACCGCAACACGGCATCTGTAGGGATGGTTTCGTCCTCAAGCATCCTCCTACCAATTCCTATATTAGTCATAGTAATTGTCACTTTGTTTTTTAAGACGTACCTGGTGGATCTACAGCCTTGATATCGCGAAAAGCTGAGGATCTTACCCGCTGGAATTTCCAGCCAAGTCCACAGAAGCTCATTAACCCTGTAAAGTATATGCAGTTGCGTAGCCTCAACCCGAAACATTAGAATGATAAATTAAAAGTGTTCTATGAGCGTTTTTACCATAAAAGAATCTTGGGACAATCTTGGAGTGGTAAAAGCAAACATATTAAGAACGAAAGAAGCTGATGTATTAAATCCATGAAATTATAAAGATAGCCCCAACTGATAAACTAGCAAAGCAGAATAGCGTATCTGCTTCATTGCAGATAGAGGCGTAAATGACAGAAAAGAGACTGGGAATAACAGAAAAGACAGAACTTTCCTTTTATTTGCAGAAAAGTTAAAGAGAACAGAGTCATGCTCAACTCAATTTTGACTAAACGTGAAGGCTGTTGTTTCTCTGGTATTCATCTATGAGGACTGCAATGGCAGTTACCTGTATAGCATACATAAGAAAAACATACTACGCACTCATTTTTATTTCTTTGTTTTTGTTTTCTTGGAAACTTGAGTTTTCTTCTTTACTTTCTTTACCGGCTTTCCTCCTAAGGCTTTAACTTTACCCTTTTTCCGTGCTGCTCCCTGCATTCAGCGTTCCATACAATTAACAAATGGACTATGGCGTCTTGAAAGATACTCATTAAAGAAACAGGTTATATAGCATACCGTCGCTTTCGCAGCTCTCCTCTTGCCCGTTCCATTATGTTGTTGCTCAGCACCCTCATCTTGGTCGGTTTGATGAGTAATGGGCTTAGGTAAATTGTCAGCCTCCTCTTCCGAATCAAATGAGAAGCCCTCTAGTGTTCCTAATTGTACAGAGTGAATTAATGTAAGCAAAAACCTTACATGTTTTATTCACCAAAGAAGATAAAGTTTGAATAGCAATCTCTCTGAATCCAATAAAATACCTTCAACCATGGTTTCAGCCTCATAAACATTAGATTGTGGTTTCAGCTGAATAAAGTCATTCATGATTGCCTCTATCTGATCAATACACATAATTATATGTGAATAAACCAAATAAAGTAAAGGTTTCTTCTTTTTTATTCGCCTGTCGACTTTTGTGCATAATAGCACACAGAAATTAGAAATAATTAGGAGCAGAAGGTGATGGATTATGAAGTAACCACATAACGAAAGCATGAGAAAGGTAGTATAATCCATTCAATAAAAAAAGAAACCAAAAAATAGAAAATAACAAACCTACCTTAGCTTCTGATGGACCAAAGCTTACCTGATGAAGAAGAAGAAGAGAAACATGTTATCACACTGATTAATTATATGGAAATTCTGAAAGACAATTTTGCATTTTCCATTGCATGTCATCCTAATAAAATGTTTTGAAGCTGAAAGGGATAATACATACAACACAGAATGTCCTGGATGGAACTATGGTTGTTTTGTATATAGTTCCTGAAACATGAAAAGAATGGAGAAATGAAAGTTACATAAATTCAAGTCGTTGTAATCACATCAGATAAAAGATATGACTATTGACTGGACATCTTATAAAATCAAGTCGTTGTAAGCACATCAGAGAAAAGATATGACTATTGACTGGACATCTTATCCACCATCTGGTGTCTAGCCCGTTATCTTTCTAAGACTGGAAAAATGAATGTAGAAAGCCAAGTATATTAATCCTGCATGTGCGATATCTAGATTATTGATGCCCTAACTTCAACAGGCCATACTTTAATGTTTATCAGCCTTCATAAAGACATTGAGTTTAAACATCCAAATAGAATAATAAAACCCCAAGGAACACAAGTATTATTTCAAGAATAGAACAAGAAACATGGCCTGCCTTTCAAATCTAAGAACATGTCATGATCTCCATTATCTGAGATAACTACCCGTCCAACAGCACCCACGTCGCCACTTAAATCTATGGAGTCGCCCTCACATTCCACAAGTGCCTGCACAACAAAGAGAAGTGTTGACAACAAGAAGTCCCATAAAAACTCGATCTAATGTGCAAAGCTATTAGAAGAATAGATTAGTACTAAAACAGGCATCTAGAGAGGAACAAAACTCGAGCGACAGATATAATGTGGCATACATAAAAATTTAGTAACTTCATTTTATTGTAAAATACGAAATGCTACCAAGTCACCCCGGTTATCCACAATGCCAAAATAATGCATTTTCTCCAGAAAATATATTCTGTCTGCATGTCTAACAGATGGAACGGTAGAGGGATTTCAGCCCCATCATTAGGTGAATTTAATTGCTCATGTTATGACTGCAACGAACAATCTTTAATGAAATTCTAGAGAAAAAACATATAGAAACCGTCATAAATGACCAATATAATTGCTGGGCCTACCTTTGAACGATGTACTTTCTCAGAGAGCAGCAAAGGCAAACTTGAAGATGACACCTGCAAAACATGTCACCAATGTTAGTCGCTAAACAAAGAAATGTCTAAGAATCTTAAAGTGTACATTGAAGATTCACATAAGGTCCAATCTGCTTCCCAGATATTTCTTCCTCTGCAACTTCATTGTGACCATCATTCTCTGTATCAAATCAAACATCAGATATAAGACAGATCAAGAGGAAATGCATTCCTTGCAGAAAGTGGGAGGATGGATTATTTTAAGGTCTCTTGAACCTAATTAGAAATCAACGAAGTTCATTGATTCATCTGAAACTGAAAGCTTTGGAATTAGACTGCAAACCAGCACCGAAAACTTGATGATCAGACAAACCCAGCCTCCTCCATACCTTTTTTTATGTGGCTGTCTACTTTCTTCTTCTTTGTAGATATTTGCCCCTCTAATTTTGGCCTCTTTTTAGGAGATTTGCTTTTAGAAGCCTCATTAAGTGATGAATCTCCACCAACGTCTATGAGAACTACGTCTTCATCCTTTTCCTTCTCTGAATTTTGAGCTGTTTTCCGTGCAGATACTTCTCTGTGATACATTTTGTCTTCCTTTAGAGAGCTCGTATCAGGGCGAGACTCAGAATCTGATGACAATGTCCAAACTGAATGTTTTGGTTCCTGTACAAGATATAACACATGCGAGTTGATAGCAATGTTTGAAGTCAAATTTACAATCCTTTAAGCATTTTCTCCTCTTAAAGTAAAAAACACAGTGGTGAGATTTGCCAAAACTAGAGGTGATTAAAACACTAAGGAAGCTAGACAGATATAGAGAAGACTAAGCCACAAAAAAAGAACTGATATGACCATAGGATTTGTAAAGGTGCAGAAGGATGGCCTGCCTCAGTCACATATGGCTGTTGATGTTTATCTGGATTGATTCATAAGTTGCAAAACAAAAACATTAAAACATTTGATGATTGATTAATAGTTGAAGAAAACTAATCATTTTAATTCTTATCCACATAGACAAAAGCCTACAAGATAGCCGAGCTTCGGAATCGGCATGAGCAACTTTTGAGTGTTCCATATATAAGCTCCTGATGGAGCCCCTTCAGAGACATTGTCCTCTGTAACGTTTGGCTGTCACCTTTTTTCCCCAGGAGTGATCAATAAATACTTCAGCACGTACTATCACAAACATTTACCGTTGAAGAACCAGACTTCCGTTCACAAGCTGTGACCATATGCTCTAGGTTCTTACGGTAAGAGGCCACTATTTTTTTTAGCTTCACAGTTGCTATTTTTATCTTTGGCTCCTTTAGGAGTAAAGTCAGGGATATGACTTCCTTAGAAAAAGATCAGTCTTCAACCGCTTTATATTTGACACTTGGCTCATTCCTAGATATTACTATATTCTTCAGCTTCTCTAAACAACAATACTTGCTTCCTTCCAAGTTCCAACAACCTTGGATTGGGGTCGGTATGACCTTAAAGGCGTGTTTGGTAGAGAGGAGGGCAAAAAAGAGGGATGGAGCAGTATCGCCCCTCCAATTTTTCACCCATAAGGAAGGGAGGATTTCTTTCCCTTGTGATGTTTGGTCGAGTTGATGGCAAAAGAGGAAGAAACGACACGTTTTCAATTGTTTTACCATATTACTCTTTTAAATGCACGGAATGCAGACATTAAAGAGGACTAAAAAAGTCAAATGCTTAAATTACATTCCTTTCCTACCGTTTCCAACCATTTCTGCGCGGAAAGAATACAGTGGGTCTGGAAAGAAAGTTCGTCTGTCCTGTTCTCCATTCCTTCCACTCTTTTCTCCTATCTAATGAAAGTTCTACCCCTCCACTTCTCCAGTCAGTCTTCCCCACCCTTTCAAATCCATTGCATCAAACAAGCTCAAGCTGCCTAATTCTGTACTTCAGAACTCAACAGCAAACACTTGTCCTCCCAAGGCCCCACAATGGAGGAGGCCTCGTGCAAATCACTGCCTTGTACATTTTAAAAGCTAAAGAGACGTTAACACACTTAAAAGCTTACGTAGTTTCAGATCCATTAAACCCACATAAGCACTTGAAAGCTACATATACATTATAATGAGGATGAGAACATCTATGCACTTGTTGCAAAGTTCTTACATGAGGTTCGTCAGACTTCTCAGACGTTTCTTGATCTGCAATCTTCGCATGGACCATATTTCCTGTATAATTCGGAAAGGAGGAATCACTGCAAAACTTCGGGGGGGGGGGGGGGAGGGACAGAACAAAAGGTAAAGATGAAGATGAAGCTAAAATCCACCCAGCGGCGATGAAGGTTTACAATAGAACAGTAAATTCTTTTTCCTCCTCTGAGCATGATTGGAAGTGGAATATCTACTGTATAATAACCCAGAAATGACACCAACCTTTTGTCTTCTTTTCCGCAGGCATACTCTCTGCTTTCTGCTTTTTATTTCGAGATTTCACTTCGGAAGTTTTACCAAATAGAGGCTCTCCTCCATCCCAATTGTTATCCTTCTCATCCTCGCTCAAAGAATTGTCATCAGTAGGAGACTCAGAACCCAAAGACGATGTCACGGCTGATTGACTTGGTGCCTGTGCAACCATAAATTCCCACCAAAAAAGATTGCAAACAACATCCAAATCAATTAAGCACAAACTAGTCACAATCTAGCGGCACTAATTTGGTTACATAAAGTTTTGCTATATAACCGGGTAAGCACAAAATAGTTAAAAGAATAAAAAAAATTGTCAATTTGTTACAGTAAAAATTTTGAAATAAGAAGTAGCTATCTACCAAAATGCCTTTACACATAGAAAGTTGCACTGAAATTGAACATCCAGAAAATGAAACATATGTTACTCCTCCCAGTTCACGATTTTTGTGCCCTCTCCTAGAATAGAAACCTGACATGTAAACATTGACTGCACTCATTGTTTTACCACAGTTTGACTTGTCAAACAAAACTTAACAATCTGTAGTCACCATTTGAGTTCAATTCAATGTTTGTATGTCCAAATTCTGTATTAGATTCACAATAAGTCAAATGGGACAAACATTATGAAGCGTATGGACTATAAGTCAGATAAAATTTTGCCAAATATATAATTCCACACGCATACGTGGGCGCATTTGTATGAGCTATAATCGATACGTAAAGCAATCAGTAATATGCGGGACTTCGTGAAGAAACTTCGAATTCACTACTTGAACAAAACACAAGTTAAATTCATGAAAAACAATGTTCATCAACATTACTTACTATATCGTGTAACAGAACTAAAATCACATAAATTGGGGAGTGAATCAGAGTAAGCATGAAGAAGAACCTGAAAGCAATGTAGCCAGTCTGGAGAGTTTTCTCTAGAGCTGCCCATTTTTCAGTCTTCCTCGAAGAAAAAGGAAACCCTAAACCCTGAAAAGGTAACCAGAATTAGTACGGCGCCGGTAGCCGGTGGCAGTTCGCAGGTGGACTGTATGGGAAGTAAAATGGTAGAGTGGTGGGTCTTTCCTCATTTGACACTCGACAGTACTTTGAAAATTACTGGGCCGAGCTCGTGTGGGCCTCGGTAGCAAAATTTCTTCACGCTGTGGGCTTTTTGGATCTAACTTTGTGCTTTTTGGAAAATACCCATCCAAATTTCACTGTTCATAAGCCCATCTGATGGATTGTAAAAATGTTGTGAGATGTCTGGCCTTTGATGATGAAATTGAGGATGTTTTATAGTTTTCGTATCCTAGATTTTGTGACATCAGGTGTTTTATTTTTGCAATATTAAGAATGTATGAATAGAACTCGGGATAGAAGCACATAGAACAGTCGAACAACAAATTTTACGGGCCAAATGTAACAATTCCATATAGGAGTGAGTACTTAGTAGCATCAAACCAGCGCGATGAAGGTTCGCTCCCAAGTCACAACGAGCAACCTAGTCTTTATTTATAGCACATTACGATTTGGTAGGAACCCTAGTGTTTCAAAAAGGATTTCATGTCGGAGCTTGTCAGTTGTTATTGATTTAGGTATGATCAGAAAAAGTAAGTACTAGCAATTACAGACCTTCGTATCGTTTACTGACGTGACAGTACTTGAAAGTAAACGAGCCCAAGTCATCAAAGATTAATTTGTAACTAAACATCACCTCAGAATACAAAACTTTTCTCTTATTTACTTGTATATTTCTTTTCTTATTTTCATTTGAGGAGAATTGGAAAAACACAAAAACAACTCTCACTTTCTCCATGCTGTGGGTTGAAAAGGAAAGAAAGCAGCTGTCACGGAGTATTAAACCTAAAAACAAGTTTGTCTTCATGTAAATTCTCATCCCTAATAAGCTTTTGATGCCATTGGGGTAAAAAAAATTGGAAAACAAACCTGTGTTATCCAAACCCCTAGCACCTCTAGCAAAGCGGCAGCACAACCAAGACCAAAATGGGGGACGGAAAGCAAGGAGTGATGGTGGTGGAAATGAGCAAAGGGTTGGCGGGTCAAAACCCAATAACCCAGTTGCAAGCCAAATACAAGGAGCTAGAAGGTGGGTTCAGGGAGTGGCTGGCCAAGCAGTCCCTGGCCGTCGAGGCCGCCGTCGTCACCGCCACCAGCGCGGCCCAGGGCGCCGCCATCGGTGCCTTTATGGGCACCCTCACCAACGATGTTTCGTCCTCTTTGCCCACTCCGCCGCCTCAGGCCGCCCTCAATCCACAAGCCATGGCCTCCTTTCAACAAGCCCAGGTTGATTCCTTAAGTTTTGAAATTAATCATATTACTGTCTTGAGGTACTAATTTCTGTTTATGGGGTTTAGGGTTTCTGATGTTTAATTTTTTGGTGTCCAGTTATGGGAAATTATGGGAGTTGTAGGAGTAGTTTACAGTTTAAGCATTGGTAGCCACCCAATGAAGTCTAATAACACAAGTTTGATTATTACATAAGTCTGTGGACTGAGTAGAAAAAGATTAGTGTTTTTTTCTTTTATGTGCGTATGCGGGAGTGGAGACTACAAGAAAAATGAAATTGGCGAGGTACATTCTTAATTTACAGCCGATAAGCATCTTTCTTTTACTAGTTGATGATATGATTGGAGGGATTTATGAAGAGTTTGAATTAGTTGCTTTTGCGTGGAACTTTGTGGATTAGAAATTTACATTTGCTTTTAGCCATTACCAGAGTATATCAGTTTCCCACTCATCAATTATCATGTTGAGAAGGTTGAAGATAGGTTACCTTTATCAGCTTCCCATTGTTTCCTGTCGGTGTTTATGGTGAAATTTTACTGGTTTATGATTTGTGGTTTACTATGGTTACAGGCTCTTGCAGGGGGACCTTTGGTACAAGCCCGCAATTTTGCTGTGATGACTGGTGTTAATGCTGGCATAACTTGTGTCATGAAAAGAATACGAGGCAAGGAGGACGTCCAGTCCAGGCAAGCTTAAGGCATCCATTCATACAGCTTTCTTATCCTAGGATTCTCCTCCTAATTTCCTCTTTTGCCTCTAGACCCTGTTTCAATATATGATTCTTGTTGTTAGGTGGAACCAATTTTTGTTTTTAGCTGTACCAAATGTACCGACTAGTCGTACTTTTGTACAGTGTACTTACAATTCTCCATGTATTGTGGAAAGTAGGCACTGATTTGGCTTGAAATCATTAACTTTGTTGGACTGAAGTTCTTCCAGGGTTTCTCAACACATTGTTTTCCCTAACAGAATCTAGTGGTTACTTTTATACGTTACTCTCCAAACACATTTAGCCAAACCTCCCTTCCATATCTTGGATTACAATTTTACTACTAGGAGGTCTGAAGGTGAAATACAAACTGTTTGGGCGAGAAGTATTTATGAATATGTTTGTGTGCTGAGTCACCTGGGGTGAATTGATGCGAAGTGGCCCACAGGATAAGAGCAGGTTGAGTAGGCTGGACTTGTGCTTCTGGAGTACTGCAGGATTGTCATATATATATATATATATATATATATATATATATATATATATATATATATATATATATATATATATATATATATTTCTAGTTGCAAGAAAACTTTTATAGGACGGCGGTCAGGCCAGGGATGTTGTATGGTTCAGATTGCTGGACAACTAATAAGTATCATAAACATAAGATCACTGGAACTGAAATGCGGATTATGAGGTGGATGAGTGGCCACATAAGGAGGGATGGACCAAGAAATGCAAAGGGTAGGGTAACACCAACTGAGGAAATGATGAGGGATCATTGCTTGAGATGGTTTGGTCATGTTCAATGTCAGCCCATAGATGCCCCAGCGAGAGATATGTGCCAAGTTTGGATAAGACGGGTTAGGGGTAAGGGGTAGGGGTAAGATGAGACTAACATGGGGATAAGTAGCAAGGAAGGGTTGATTTCTAGGAACATTCATACTTGAAAAGGGAGAATGCAAGAAAAGAATCCATGCAACGATCCCAATTAGTTTCCCCAAATGCTTAGGTGATGATAATGATGTTAGAGGCAGTCTGTGAATGCTATAAAGTTTATGTTCCCCTTGTCAAAGGAAGTTAACTATCTAGAATTTGAGCAGTATATTTCTGTTCTACGTTACTTGAGTTCAATTAGTTGGGTTTCTGCATACCTACAATAGAAACATACTACAGATCATTCGTTGGTGAGAGCTTGTATGTCAACGATTTATTTCTACTGTGCCTAATAATTTCAAAGATGCACAATAAATTGGAGATGATTCACTTTTCATTCACATGTTGATGAGTCTAGTTAGTACTTCAGACGCACGATCCAGGTTTATCCTACTTTATGCATGAGGATCTGCTCTGATTTCTTATATGCTGTCGTTGAGTTGAGTTTTGCCTTCTTCTGCCCATCTGCTCGTTAATGATAAAACTTGTCATTGCAGCATGGTGGCAGCTTTCGGTTCTGGAGCCATGTTTTCCTTGGTTAGTGGAATGGGTGGCCCGAATCAGGTTGCCAACGTAGTCTCATCTGGGCTTTTCTTTGCGCTGATTCAAGGAGGACTCTTCCAGGTTGGTCAGTTGGACTCTAATTTCAAAAGCATTTATGTTTTATGTTTGCTGGTCTTATAGATGGCAGCTAAATATGAATTACAGCATGCAGAGCCTTAGTGAATTGTGTGTTATCTGAACTAAACTTCTTCATGGATATGTTGACTGTAGTGTGAGCCTTAGTTGACTGTAGTGGGAGCGGGAGCGGATGTGAGGTTCCGTAGCGGGAGCATGAGTAGTATAGTGAGTTTTTGGCTGCTAGCCGGAGCGGGGGCGAGATTCTGGGCTGGAAGGTCACCAGAATTGTAGAATCCTGCAACTGAGGTGTTAGCTTCTTCCTCAGAGATTAGCATCTCTACAAACAGATTAGTGAGATAATATTTGAGAACTTTGCAATGACACAATAAACTGTGGCGCTATGAAGCACGGGTGCTTCAAAAGGGGGGAAGTACCGGGGTCGGGTACGCGTCGGGTGCGGGTGCGGGACGGGTGCGGGTTGGGTGCCTGTCGGGTGCGGATCCCTTTTTTCCTTTTATTTCCTTTTATTTTCTGAATTTCGGGTGCGGATTGGGTACGGATCGGGTGCGGATCCAATTCATGGGTAAAATATATAAACTAACCTAATCAGGCAGATCAAATTGGGAGATTCTGAGAGAGAGAGACCAGCGGCGCCTCTTCGCAACCACCGTAACCACCGGCGACGCGACCACCTGCGACACCGACGACCACCCACGACACCGACGACCACCCGCGACTACCCTCGACCACCCGCAACCAGCCGCGACAACAAGCGACCAGCCGCGACCACAAGCGACCACCCACGACTCCGGCGACCTGCAGCGACCACCCGCGACCTCCGACGACCTCCGGCGACCACCCGCGACCACCCAAGAAGACGTCTAGTCACCTCCGGCAGCATTTCTCCAAAGATAAGTCTCCTCTTCCTCTCTTCTGTCTTCAAATCTCTCTTTGCTACCTTTTGTGACTTGGATGTGGATTGTCAATTGAAAGTTGGAACCAATTTATACAGTGTTTATTGTTTAACATGTGTTAAAGGCTTAAAGCAGTGGTTCAATGGTTAAAAATTGAGGGATGTTGAAACCAATTTTGCAAACTTTGATGCTATATTACCACTTTTATTATATATATGATCTATTTGGTGGTGGTTTTTATGTATTTGATGGTATTGTGCTACTGTTGAATGGTTGAATTAAATTGCACTCCGTTTTTTTATGCACTTTTTAAGATCCAAATTGCTTAGAAATTTAATACTAATTGTACATAATAAAAATATATATATAAAATATTTGCCGTATCCCAGCCGCACCCGTATCCTAAAATTTTCAAAAATGCCGTATCCGCGTATCCGCACCCGTATCGTATCCGCACCCGCACCGGAATCCGTGCTTCTTAGCTGTGGTGTGGTGTCTCTCCTAGTGCTGAAGTGATGGGTTCTTTTCTTTTCTGTTGGTTGTGGTGTTGGTATTCTTGTTTCTCATATTTCAAATGAAAAAACTTTCCATTTAAAAAGGAAACAAAGGTACATGACTAACATATTATGCGTTCATTGTCCAGAACCTAGATTTAGGGAACTGGTTGGCATTGAAACCTGATGTTTGTATCAAGAATAATGAACTTGACATACTTTAACCATTGCACTGTAGGGGAAGTTACTTGCCAAGCAAATGGCATGAAACCATGTTTTAAGTTGAGTTTTGCTTCCCTGGGCTAGACTGGTTCCAGGTCCATTTTTGTACATGTTGATTCTACCTTCAGAATCCAACTTCAAACAGGTTGGAAAAGAAAATGGACAAAGTGATTGATTGCTGTTTATGAAGACAAAATCACACATAGCTTCTTCTGACATTCTGGTGGGATTGTCATTCGCTCATGATTGTAGTTAGATATCAATGAGGTAGATATAATGGTGGTTACCTGCATGAATCCAAACGAGAGTATGATCGGGTTGTGATTTCCACATAAGATGTGCGATAATGTGTGATTTTACCTTAGACGACCCTGCCCCATGAACTCATAACTACCAACTTAGCTAGCTTATTGAGGAAGGCATCGCCCTGTGGTGGGGCCGTGGGCTTGGGTCGTTATAGATGATATTGAAGTTGACTCTTGAAAGCTTGGGTTTCGGCAATCCAATCAAGCTGCTGGTGGTTGGGGGAAAAGAAGGCAAGCTCAAGTATATCAAATGTCAGGAGCTTGGTTGAGGCAAACGAAGGGCAAGTTGGACGCATCCTAGATCTGCTAGAGAGAGATTCTGGGCCATGTGTGATAAGGTTAACTGGACACATTTGGGGGAGATGTCCTAATAAGCAGGTCATTATGTACTTTATGTATGTCTGCATTCTTTACAGAGTTACTTCGGTGAATTTCCCTACTAAGTTAGTTTGAGAACTCTGATGATTTTGCAACTACTTTATCGTTTGTTTTGCTGACAGCATCTTCAATGTGGCCATGCAGTTGGGGAAGAAGTTTTCACAGCCACCAGCTGAAGATGTGTTATATTCTAAAACAAGATTCATGTTGTCAAGCCTTGGCCTCCAAAATTACGAGAAGAACTTTAAGAAGGGCTTGTTGACGGATAGCACTTTGCCTTTACTTACTGACAGGCAAGTAGTATATATGACACGTTTATTATTTCTTGTATAATTATGAGTTCTGTTGCATTCTTATGAGCTTCTGCCTGGTGTACTATCTTATCAGCGCTCTTCGAGATGTCAGAATTCCTCCCGGACCAAGGCTCCTCATTCTTGATCTCATCCAGAGGTTTGATCCCGCTCCACCTTAAGAATTTTACTAAGATGTTGAGAATTGCCAAAGGTAAATTAAGAATTCATTGACTAATCTCTGCCTGTAGCGACCCGGAGCTGAAAGAGAGACGAGGTGGGGCGTAGTTCAAGTGCTGCCATTGGGCCATGATCCTCCGCCAAAGAAAATTCAATTTCTGCATTTTTGTCTCAGTTTATCTTATATGTTATTGTTGCTGTAACTTATTACAATATCAGTACATTTTGTTATAGCTCCACACTTGTGCATCCAGAGTAGCTAGCTTGAAATTGCCTTGGTGTAATAGACAGGGCAGATATAAGACATCCGCGGCAAATGTTGGCTGAAAATGAAAAGCACGTAGTTGAACAATACTTATCTAGATATTTGGTAAACATGCATTGGATGCCCTCATGCCGTGAATCACTTCATCTCATGCGGTGGGTTGTTGTCGAACATCAGCATCAGCATCGGAACTGATAAAATTCGAGATTATGTAGGATCATACACAGGTGCGTTCTTCACTCGAGTCAGAGGCTGTAGTTTACACTGTAGCTAGCAAAGGGTGCCATTTGAAGAAGCATAAATTATGGGCCTGCGAGTATTGAAATTCGAATTTGGGCTCTCTTCTTCGGGTGCATGTGAGAGCACATCGCCCAGAAACTTGGTTGGTATTCCTCAAATCTTTGAACCTATGGAGGCTTACCCTTTTCTTAAATGTCATGTTCTTTTGACTTACAAGCACTCGTCTCTTTATTTACAATAGAGATCGATGCAGCAGAATGTTCTTATTCCAATTTCTAACGTGTTACACTTACAGTGTCGATGCCATATGCATGAAAACGATAAGGATACTCTCCGCTGGAACAGTTTTCGTGACTAAAGATTTTTATTTTATTGAAAGTGTTTTGTTCGCTGTAACTAAAATTTATAAGTGACAATCTTTTTCGTATCCAAAATGTTCTAAGCGACATTATTTTATAACACCAGAGATGTAAACCTTTGTAATGAATGAAAGCTCAGAAGGTAACCATGTTGTGGTTTGAGGCTAAAGGACATTCATGCATTATATCAGCACTCGATTGAATGGGTTTCCCCCTCCAACGCAGAAGTGCAGAAAGAGCACACAGAGGAAGTGTGTTTAACCAAATCCGCACACACATTGTAAAAGAGAGATTAGGGGCATACAGCGTATTACAATTAATGATTTGAGAAGTCATGTCTTTATTTCTTTTGGTTTCGGGTAAAACTTCTAGCTATCATAGTATTGGTAAGAGGCGATTTGGGATTGATTTTCAAAGATTAATTTAATATAAATTAATTTTGTAAATTAGCTTTAATTTATTTTATGCATAATAAATCAAAATTGTGGAAGGTATTTGGATAAAAAAAAGATTAAAATAGATTTAGTGAGGAAAAAATTACTATATAGTGTATTCAAACCGAATGGAGTATTTAATATCTATTTACATATAAGGATATTTTGATATTTTTTTTTATCAAATCCAATTCTTTAAAATTGAGTAAATCAGAATTCAAGAAAATTCTAGATGTAAGTAGTTATGGGCATATTAGAGCAAATTTAATCAGTTCCATTTTTTGCCCAATACTTTAAACATAATTTAATCAGATTTGACCGTTTTAAATTTAATCTGAAACACTTTCTAATTATGTAATACAAGACAAAGCACATTGTAAAAGAAAAAAAGGGACATAATATCGCATTTTGACAGTCTTATCTCAAACATGAGCAAGTTAAATCTCTTTATATATACGAGAGCGGCCGAAACCAAAAAACGAAAAAGGGACGTCTTTTAAAAAGAATGGTATCATCATCCAAGTGGGCACAATGGTATGGACCCCCGTCTATCGCCGTTGGTGCTCGAATATGCCTTGGTTTGAATTTGCATCTGCTTTGTGTCCACCGCCGAGTGACCCACCATCCACCATGGCTTTTGAAGAATGGTGTATGTGGAGTTTCGTAGCAGCTTGTGATGATGAATTGCCCCACGTCAATATGTAATGAATGGACGTCCAGAACTGGAATGTCTCCAATAATGGATGCTCGGTAAGCAACACACAATCGTCTCTCACTTTTTTGTACTCTCTTCCCGTTCTTTTTTTCCGCATTTACCGTTCTTGTAGCCGGTCAAAAGTGCCCAATGATGAATTTCTTTTAGCTTTTATTCAGTCGAACGAACGAAGAGATCTTCCTTCTAATTCGGGATAAATAAATATTTTTAGTGATTTTATTTAATAACGTTAAAAATGTAATTAAGAATTATCGCTAAAAGTATTAAAAAAAATTCATTAAAAATATTTACTAACTAATAATTATCACTATATACAGTATTAGATGAAGATTTCTACGGTCAAGGTAGCAGTCAAAATTTGTTTACGATGGATTTAGATCCCTTACTGTAACTCATAATTACAGCAGGAGTGCTGTGATGTTGGCTGAGAGAGAGGGGATCCCCTCTCTCTTTCTCTCTCTCTCATGGTTACAGTGAGGGATCCAAATCTGTACATGATTGGTTTAATCACTCGTGTTTTCGGTAAAGTCAGTCCACTTGGAAATTTCCATCCTTCCATCCCGGGTCCCTCCCTCCTTCACGAAGGTGAACTAACAGAGCAAAGTACAGTAACTGTTGTAGTAAAAATAAGAGCTTTATGGACTATTCTATGAACGCGAGAATAGTTCAAATGGCTGGAGTTGTGTTATCCCAAACTTTAAGTGACAAAACAATTCATTGTGTAACGAGCTATCTACAGGCGGATCATCAATTGTGTTCAAACCCAGATGCACTGATAGAGACTTTCTCGATAGCAATAACGTGACCAAATCAAATGTCAATAGTTCGATTCTTGAAAGAAATAACAAAAATCTTAAGAAACAACCACAAAATCGTTGATTTCAATCGCCATACGGATCGACTATATGAACATTACAAGTTCTGACCTTCTATCTTTCGTTCAGTCCATCCAGTATGCGATGCTGATGACGTTCGATTACGTATTAACAATGGAAGTTTGTCAGAACTCTGATTCGAAGATTCTCTTCCCCGTAGACCTTTGACGTTCTGGAAATCAATTTATAAACTGCAGCTTCCAAATACAACAATGACCTAATTAATGTTTACAGAACAAGCTCCCTTTCTTGATTGATCAAACCTCGGCATTTCTTCGCCAACGTAATTACATCTAAATATATCACAATCGCCGGCAAGTGATCCACAGGCACGGCGCATATCAAACCAAAAAGTGGGAACAAAAATCTCTCCATACGTAAGGTAGGTCAAAATGAAGAATAGGCTGGGAGGGAAAGGGAAGAAGAAGATTGGAGCTGCACTTGGGCGGCGGCGAGCTGGTCCATCAGCGCCAGCATGCGCGCCCGGTAGGCTCGGGCCTCGTCGACGGCCTCGGCCTCGAGCTCACCCAGCTGCGAGCAGAGCCGCTCCTCGGCTTCCTCGGCTATCCGGAGCCTGTCCCACGTCTTCTGCAGCTCCGCCTTCATTTTCTCCTCTCTCTCCAGGCTCCTCTTCAGCTCTCTCTCCAGCTCCTCGTTTCTCCTCCTCAGCGCCGCCTCCTCCTCCGCCGTGTGGAGGCGGTTCTGGTGGTGGCTCTGCGGGTCTGCTTGTACAAATGGCATGGCTATGGTTGGGGCCATTTACGAACTGTGGATGTAATTCGAAGCTTCCTGCACAGATGGTTTGAAAGGAAAGACTGGTATTGGGTCATTTGAGGCCCTTCTCTGGTAGTCTGTTTTATAAGCGAAAATGGAATGGGGATCTTATGTCCAGGTTCAATGTATCTGGTAGGGTTGATTATTTGCTTCTGATGACCAAATAAAAATAACTGAAAATAGGAAGAATAGAGTTGCGTACTTGCTTACGCGCTTGGCTTGTTCAATAGGTTTGACTTCTATAATAATTTGAAAAAGGAAGAATCTTCTTTAAGCTTCTATTTTTCTTTTACGTCAAGAGTCAAGAAAAAGCTTTAACGAGCAGCAACATCTAACAATATAATATTTTCTAACTATATAGAAATTTTTCTAGAATTTTTCTTTTTTAAAGAAGCACGAAACTAGGACTAGAATCTTTTTTTTTTTTTCCAAGAAGCACGAATCTAGGAGTCAGTTGTATCTCAATCTAACAACATTTAGTCAGCACATTTTAGCTGAACACAACGACGTTATTTGGATGACAATTCATTGCCGTGGTACCTGGTCTTTATCCTAATAATCATTAACGTGGATATTGTAATCTAGCATATTTGCGTTATAATCCTCGACTTTTAACATATTTTCAAAATCTTAGTTGATTATATCTCTTTTTTTACATTGTTCGTGGCTAATTTATTAAACCTGCTTCCTTTTCTTTTTTGAATTAAAGTCAAAATGCTTTAACATCAGTTTTGGCACCAATGACGAGGTCAAAAGTTCTCACTGCATAGAGAATTTCTTATATCTGGTAGGGGTTCTCAACTCTTGAGCATGCTTTTGGATTGGATACCAGGTTCAACTTGGTATCAGAGTTAGGTTCCTGCCGCCCCATTCAATCCAACGGGACCATCTCTTATTCAAGAGGAACACCTCTTATTCCAACGCTTTACGTGAGGGCGGGTGTCAAGTCTCACATCAACAATACATGGGATTTGGGATTGGTTCTTATATCTGGTGAGTTTCTCCGACTCTTGAGCATATTTTTGAATTGGACACCATGTTCAACAAGTTGTTACTCGATGTTCCAAGGCAAAACGGTAAACCCATGTAAACAGCAGTGATTGTTACATATGGAATAATCTTTAATGTAGAAAAAGAGAGGAGAAAAAGTAGGGATAATAGATAACACTCCTTAAAATGCTGACATCCTAATCTCACAATTTACAATATAGCCATTTTTGGTCTACGAAATGATAACAAAATTATAGATATACAAGAACAAATTTCTTCTAGAAATTACATATTTGTTCCACACGCAATGTGTGTCCCTCGCATCTATACTATTTATAAAAAGAAAAGTTTTTTTTAGTGTTACACAACTTTCTATCTAAAATGGTGACATGTGATAAAACTTAAAAATAAAAAAGAGATAAAGTAGAGATATAAAAAAGATTATTTTTAAAGACTGTTAACTATCTTAAAAAAGTATTTTCTTAATCCCACAATTTACAGTACTGTCATTCCTAATCCCTCCGATAAATAAATTAGTGTAAAAGCACAGTTATATCATTGCTCCCACATTATCAGTTTTTTGATGTTTCCTCATAGATCATCAACTCACAATCACAATCGTCAAGTTGTTAAGTTTTTTATTTCTTTTATTTTTTGTTAGACCATTTGGTATCTGAACGCCACATTGAGGACCGACTGATCTGGATTCGAGTCGGGTAGGATCACATGGACAGTAAAGCTCTCTTTATTAAGTTTTAACGCAACTGCAATTTAAGGGCTCGAACCCGAGACCTCTGCCAGTTGATCTACGCGCTTGGTAATAATTAGAGTTAATATATACCGTTTATATTAATGTTCAATCTGTCATTTCTATATAGTCTAACAATAATTCTACTGAATTCTGATGTTTCTTCGATGATCATTGCTAGATCCGAACCAAGGATATGCAACCAGATAATATCATTTTCCCCAAGTTTTTTTGTTGAACCAATTTCCCCTTTCATTTGGGCACAATTTCACCATTTTGTCCTGATTGAATGCAATGATGCACCGGCCGGTTGCGTCATTGCGAATCCTTTCTTTTGTCAAGTACGAAAAGGACTCCGTTGGCCAACTGTCCTGTCCACATTACATATTACTAGGACCCACTTCCTTGGACACGCTCACTAGTCGCAGTAAGTTTAAATCAACTCTCCCGGCCCCACAACTCGTGGTCTACGTTCGTCCACTCCACACGACTCCTACGTAATTTCCGACCCCTGGTTTTATTGCCTTAGTTGCATCCTCCTTGATTGCTCCGCCGTGCCTCGCGTAGTTCATTGCCATGTTGAGGTTTCGAGTATACTGAGGTTAATCAGCTGAACTAATTAGTACAGAGATTGAGAATATAATTCTAAATCGGATTGATAATAATAAGTAATTCTTGGTATGAGTCTCAAGAGCTTTTATTCTCGTTATCGGTTAATTTTTAATAGAATGCTTTCACGTAATAACGTAGCGCATCATGAATTTAACACGTAATTTAATTAAAAGTTCATTATTTGTTTTAACATGTCTGATGTGACTTTGTACTGTCAATCAATAAAATAGAGACTGTATCCTCGATTCTTGCTCAAAAGAGTGCACCTTGAGATATGCTATCTTTTTTACGCGATTCAATATTTTAAGTACTTGAGTCAACAATGAACTGCATAATTTGAAATGTAATTTTAATAAATTACTTTAAGGAGTAACATAGCTTCAAAAGGAACAAAACAAAAGGCGACAAAAAAGTTTGTCTTTTATTACCCTTCATATGTGTGTGTGTGTATTGCGTTCTTCACTTGAGTCTAAGGCTGCAGTTTACAAACCTATAGCTAGCAGCGGGTGCCATCTAAAGAAGCATAAATTATGTGAACTTTGTCCTGAAATTCGAAACTGGGCTCTCTTCTTCGGGTGCATGTATGTTCACAGGATTTAGATTTCGTTTTTGTAAGATGATGAAAAATATGTATTTTTTTGGGTACTTTTATCTTTTTTCGTATTTATTTTGGATCCAAAAATCCAAACAATACTAGAAAAAAAATTAAAAACACTCAAAAGATGTTTTCACCTTTTCTCGCTACTCGTATTCTCTGTATCAGTCAGAGAATGCTAGGTTGTCTACACTGTTGAAAGATTTTCTTCTCATGCCTCTGACGCCTAATTGCATTTGTCACATCAAAAATAACCTTTAGCGTCTCTCTCTCTCTCTCTCACACACACACATACACATTTATCTCCTATATTTTTCAATGAACAACAGCTCCTCAATTCATTCTCACACCCGCATTTCTGTCGAAATCAACGAAGAAGTTACACCGAGACGAAATCCCTGTAGAAGGGGATGGGGAAGGGATCCGTACACGTAGAGGGAAGGGGGACTCGTGAAGGGGAAAGGAACAGACACACACAAATGTGGGCCCCGTGAAGAAAGGAAGGGGGTGTGGGAGAGAGGGGGCGGGAAGGAGTACGTTATGTTTTGGCATCCGAAATGTTGGGTTGGGGTGGGCCCTACGTGAAGGGTTTTTTTTCTAGGTTGAGTGATGACTTTACTGGGAGAAGTAAAAAGTGGGTACGGAGGGATCGTTAAAAAGATAAATAAAAGGTATAAAAATAATTTGTTAGATTAATAGTAGGATTAAAATGAGAAGATATGGGTACAAAAAGTGTAGAAAATTGTGAACATACAAGAATGGATTGAAAAAAGTTGCCGAAAATGATAAATGTACAAGAAAAACTGAAAAAAGTAGATACAAAAACTGGTAAAAACGCTAAAAATACACAATCTGATTTCAAAACTGAATACTAAAATGTGGGAAATAAAAACACAAAAATAAATACCGTAAACGTACAGCCCCTTGGTATTCCTCAAATCTTTGAACTTACGGAGGCTTACCCTTTTCTTAAGATGTCACCATATGCTTTTGACTTACCGGCACTCGTTTCTTTTGTTACAATAAAGATCATGGCAGCAAAAGATTCTTATTCCAATTTTAAACATATTTATATAAAAGAGTGTAGACTGATACCATATGAAAGAATGAGATAAGGATTCAATGTTTTCACAGTATTTTTGTTGAATCAACTTTAGTAACTAGATTTGCACTTATAAGTGTTTTTGTCGCTGCACCTAAGATTTTTAGTGACAACCTTTTTGTCTCTAAAATGTACTTAGCGACCTTTTCTTATATCAGCAGAAGTGCAATTACTCCATGATGAATGAAAGCTCAAAGATTTCCCAGAGGCAAATTGAAGGAGATCATGCATTATATCAGCTCTTAAATAAACGGGTTTAACCAAATCTACAAACAAGTTGTAAAAGATAGATGAGGAACACGCGGCGTATTACCACCGGCTACTCTTGGCTTTAGACAAAAGGTTTATCGATCGTAACATTGATAAGCATATATAATACAAAGTAGAGTACATTGCAAAAGAAAAATTAAATGATATCGTAATTTTAATCGCGTTACCCCGTACAAGTCAAATCAATACAAGAGCAAGAGCGCGAGAGAAAAAAATTAATTAATGGGACATCTCGTCATTTAAATTAAACGGTAACATCATCCAAGTTTCTGAACAGGGACACAGTGGTATGGGGCCCGTCTATCACCATTGGCTTTTGAATTAGCCTCTGCCTTGTGGCCACCGCTGAATGACCCACCATTCACCGTGGATGGTGGATGGTGGATGTGGAGAGTCGCAGCAGCTTGTGATGATTCATTACCGCTACTTTTTCATACTCTCCTTCGTGTTCTTTCTTTTCGCATTTACGGTTCTTGTAGCCGGTTAAAGCTGCCGCATGATTAGTTTTAATCGTTCATGTTTTCGGAAAAAGAAGTCCACTTGGAAACTTTCCTCGTGACCGACCCGGGTCCCTCCCTCCTTCCCGAAGGAGCAACATTTTTCAACGACCAAATTACAACTACGTTATGAGGGAAAATGTCAACAGAGAACTAATTTAATGATGTAACAAGGAACAATAATTATTTATTTTATTATAACAAAAAAATAGGGATTCGCGGACCATTTTAAGGACGGGAGAATAGTTGAAAATAGCTAGAGCCGTATTATCCCCAACTTAAAGTGACAAAGCAATTTACTGTGTAAATTAACACAAAATCGTGCTATCCATGGGCGGATCATCAATTGTGTCCAAACCAGATGCACAAATAGAAATTAACGATGGGATTCTTGATTATTTTACTGCTTACATATCTTTTTTCGTCAAGATCCATCACCCAATCCAACAAATTTCAACCCAAGAGATACAGAAAATGACAAAGACATTGAAAACAACCTCAAACTCGCTGATTCCAATGGCCACAGAACAGACAAACCCGTCACCCTTCTGATCTTTTGTTTAGTCCATCCAGGGTGCGATGCTGATGACGTTCGGTTACGTATAAACAACAATGGAAGGTTGCCAGAACTCTGATCGGAAGATTCTCTTCCCCGCAGACCTTTCACGTTTCAGAAATTAATTTAAAAAAACTGCAGCTTCCAGATACAAGAAGGACCGAAATATCTACCGAACAAACTCCCTTTCCTGACTGATCAAACCTCGGAATTTGTTTGCCGATGTAAACACATCTAAATATATCACAATCGCCGGCAAATGATTCACAGGCACAGCGCATATCAAACCAGTAAGTGGGAACAAAATTTGTAAAAAAATCTCTCCATACGTAAGGAAGGTCAAAAATCAAAATGAAGAAAAGGCGGGGAGGGGAGTGGAAGGAGAAGATTGGAGCTGCACTTGGGCGGCGGCGAGCTGGTCCGTCAGTGCCAGCATGCGGGTGCGGTAGGCTCGGGCCTGGTCGACGGCCTCAGCCTCGAGCTGGCCCAGCTGCGAGCAGAGCCGCTCCTCGGCTTCCTCGGCTATCCGGAGCCTGTTCCACGTCTTCCGCAGCTCCGCCTTCATTTTCTCCTCTCTCTCCAGGCTCCTCTTCAGCTCTCTCTCCAGCTCCTCGTTCCTCCTCCTCAGCGCTGCCTCCTCCTCATCCGTTTGGCCGCGGTTCTGGTGGTGGCTCTGCGGGTCTGCTTGTACAAATGGCATGGCTATGGTTGGGGCCATTTTCGATCTGTGGATGTAATTCGGAGCTTTTTAGAACAGATGGTTTGAAAGGAAAGACTGGTTTTGGGTCATTTGAGGCCGTTCCTTGCTAATCTGTTCTATAAGCGAGAATAGAATGGGGATCTCATGTCCAGGTTCAATGTATCTGGTAGCGTTGCTTATTTCCTTGCGATGATCAAATAAAAATAAATGAAAAAAGGGAAAAATAGAGTTGCGTGCTTGCAACGCTTGGCTTGTTCAATAGGTTTTACTTTTGCCATCGGAGTCAAGAAAAAGCTTCGACAACAAACTACATTTAAAATTCTTAATCAACACGACAATATTTATTAGTCTTATCAAAGCTTTGATTAATTTTTGTGGAAGACGCAAATTTAGTCAGTATTATCTCAATCTGACAACATTGAACTAGTAGGTATCAGTTCAACCCAGCGATATTACCTAAATAACAATTAATTAACGTGGTACCTGAATTTTATCCCTGTACCATATTATCTTAATCTAATATATTCTCGTTATAATCCTCAATTGTGAACATATTTACCAAATTTTAATTGATTATATCACTATTTTTACATTGTTATGGTATATATTTATGCTTTATATTCGTGTTAATCTAGTATTTCTATATAGTGTAGCAGTAATTCCACTAAATTTTGGTGTTTCTTCGATGATTATTGCTAGATTTGAATCAAGGATTTTCAAAACAGATAATATCAATTTCCCTTTTTCTTTTTTTTTTTTGGTCGTACAAAAATTTCATTAACTAAAACACAAATGTACAACCTAAAAGAATACAAACAAATGTTTGGTCCTGAAAACAAAATACTAAAATACAACTAAAACCGAACAAGTTGAAACTTGACCCTGAAACTTAAATTGGCCAATATGGCCTTGACATAAATAAAAAATGATAAGTATTATCATTGTTGAATTTACAAAATTCAGATCTAATGATTACAGGGCGGAAGAGATGCAGGGGAGCATTAATTTCAATGGCCGCATGAATTGACAGTTTAGATTACTGCCGCAGTTTCCAAAGCCGGATTCAAGGAGATGGAGCAAGTTCCCACTACCAGATCTGATTTGGGTACAATTTTTGCCCTTTTATCCTGATTGCATATAATAATGCACCGACGGGTTGCGTCATTGCATATCCTCTCTTAGGACTTTGTTAGCAACCTGTCCGGTCCACACTACATATTACTAGGACCCACTTCCTTTGACCCGCTCATTGGTCGCCGTAAATAAAAATCAACTTTCCCCCAGTCCCACAACCCGTGGTCTACGTTTTTTTTTTTTTGTCAAAAAGGAAGCTACATTAAACTAAAATACAAAGTATAACCTAAAGAGCAAAAATAAATGTTTGACTCTGGAAATAGAGCACCAAAAAATATAAACAAAAAGAGTACAAGTAGAAGCTTCACTCTGGAGCACAAACCGGCCAACATGACCATGACAGAAAATGAAAAAGATAATTATTACTATTGTTGGATTTACCAAATCCAGATCTAATGGTAACAAAGTAAAGAGCTGCAGCAAGGTATTAATTTCAAGGGCCGCTTGAAATGGCAGTTTATAGTACTGCCGCAGTTGTATACGGATCCCAGGGAATTGGAGTGAGTTCCCAAGGCCAGATCTGATCGATCCGAAGTTCCAAGGGAATTAGTAGCCTCTGTCTCTTCAAGATCCACCATCTTCACACCACAATCTTGCCATTTTGGACCTGCATCAGAAAAATCAACCCAACCAACTAGATCGGAAGTCTGGCAACCTTGACGGATCTGGAAAAAACCTTTTCAGATATGAGGGTAGTGAATGAGAGGGAGTAAGTTTGTGAAGGACTCCCGATTTGTGTTGGGGGGGTGGAGGAAGGTGTTGGTGAATGGCGGCAAATGTGGGTTGCCGTGGAGAAGAGAGCAAAAGATGCAAAAAAAAAAAAAAGAAGAAATAAGAGAAAAGGGAGTAACGATGTGATGGCCTCCCCTTCCATCCTTACAGCCATAACAGTCGAAGGAGGAAGGGGCGGCAACTGGGTCTTCTGGAGAAGAAAGCTGCGAGAAGGGGGGCGGAGTTCTCTTGTTTCTTTTTGCAGTGTTCTGATGTACATATTAGATCCAGTTGGCCGGGTTTGTCTGCGGTTGTCCACTCCACACGCCACCTAAGTTATTTTCCTAACTTTGATTTAATTGCCTTAGTTGTTTCCTCCCTTAATTGCTTCCACCGTGTTCTTTTGAGGTTCTGGGTCAGCTGAACCAGTTCAATAACCGTTAATAATATAATATAATTTTAAATTGAATTGATTATATTTAATAATTTCATTGTATAATTTTGAGAGTCTTTACTTTAATTGCCAGTCAGTTTTAAATTAGATATACTTTTATATGGTAGCATAGCGCGTCGATTTGGACTCAACATGCAATTTAATTAAAAAGTCACCATTTATTTAAATATGTCTCATGCAATTTTGTACTATCAACCAATAAAGTAAAAACGATGTCCTTGGCTCTTACTGAAAAGCTAGTACCTTGAGATATGCTATCTACTAGGCTCTTACGTGGTTCAATATTTTAATTTTTAAGTACTTAAGTCGACAATGAATAACATAATTTGAAATGTAATCTTAAGAAATTAATTGGAAGTATCATTGCTTCATGCTTCAAAGGGAAACGTGATTACAAAGTTTGTCCTCCATTTTGATTCATATATATATAAGTATAATACACAATGGTTTTCTTATGATAATTGGTTTTTTTCTTCAAGTTAATTGTCGGCAATGTTTTCTTTTGCATTTTCTCGAGTTTGTAGCTGGTTTTGTTGCTTCAGTGAAGAATATTTGGGTACTTTAAATTTTACACAACAAAGAAAGAAAAGTTTCCAAAATCGTCCACAAAAAAAAGAAGCCTTTGTAGACATAGAATTGTTATTTCTAACAGAGATTTTCTCCAACTTCGTTTTTTTTCGTTTTTATTTTTATAAATTGAACATCAAATTAGATAAAGCACTGGTATAAAGTTCAGAACCAGCGAACTTGAAAGTTCCCCAAATCATCCAACAAAAAGATGACGTTAAGGATTACCTTATTTGCAACTTTTTTTTTTAAAAAATGTGAATCACTTTTTTAAAATCAGATTTAATCTACTTTAAGTAGAATTAATTTGCTGTTTGACAAAATCGGCAGTGAACTAACTTAAAGTTACAAAAAATGTTTGGGTAGAAAGTGGTTAAATCAGTTTTGACATGACAAAATGATGATAAAGACACTACACAAATAAAGTTTCTAATATTCATTTAGTGAAGTAATGTTAGTACAACTTTCATTTGAAAATAATTACAAAATACGAAAAAAAATATTGAAGAAACTACTTTCAACCACCTACAAAAGTTGTCACTTTTTATTCTGAATTAAATGTAGAAGAGAGTAAAGAAATGGTGGAGAAAAAGAAGGCGGTTGTTAATGAACTATTGTGTTCCCTCTCTGCTGGCGTAAAAGAGAATATAACTCCAAAAGTTAATTAAATCACACTCAATAATTAGTTAAATAAGTATGAAATGTCTTTTTGTGAAAAACCTGGGGATATGATGATAAATTAAAAGGTCAAACTTGATTTTAAAAAAGTAATTATTTCATAATCTTTACTTTTCAGGATTATGAATTTAATCAGTTTTTACCTCTTTTAGCCAGATTAAATCTCATAATCTCTTTTACCAAACACTCACACATCGAATTTAATCTAGATTAAATTTGATTTGACCATCCCAAAATCAACCCCAAACACCCTCTTATTAGAAGATTAGCACAAAAAAATGTTGCCACAATAATCGCCGTTTTGCTTAAGGTGCCCCATTCTTTGTTAATGCAAACGTTGCTTAATATGCCAAACTTTCCCTCCTAATGATGAACTCAAAACGCCTTTGTGTTGTAAGTAGAACATCCAACAAGACCTACAATCCCACCGGAGAGGGCTGGCCGGCCACTGAGGAAAAAATAGGATCCCAAGTCCTTCAACTACGCCATCGCGAGTGAGTTCTGCTGGGGCGGAGCGGAGAAACGCTCCATTCACAGCTAATCAAGGGACTTTTTATTTAAGGACCCTAACTAGCTTGAGACGATATTGAATTACCACAGACAGCTACATCCGACGAATGCATCGTTATCCTGACAGAGACCTTATTTATTTACCTTGCATGCCTTTTAGCGACAAACAAATAGAGTAGATTTGGAGATAACAGTAGCCTCTCTCTTTCCTGAAGTAACATCCCAACGGTGACAAATAGATTCCCTTCAATTATGACCTTCATGTAATGAAACCACCATAATTCCCGGGCTTTGCATACTTTTTTTCCCTCTCTTTTTTTGGGTACAACACATTGGGCTGCTTCTTGTGGGTTTGACAAGAAGCAAAACTGGGCTTGATTTTTTGAATTCTAGCAAATGCAAAGCCTGCATAGTCGGTGGCCCAAGTTATGCATTTCTGATTCTCAGTACTTTGTTTGGGCCTTGGCCCGATATAAATGTACCCATTAGTCGAGTCTTCAGCATTTGCACCTCATTTTCAAGTGATTTTGGACTTCTATCACGAAAGAAAGAGTGAGTATATAGTTTTTATCATAAAGGAAAAAGTGATTTTAGAATTCTATCATAAACTTGTTTTTGATAATATCTATTTATTTTTTGCTTGAAAAATTTTCAACCAAATATAAAGTAAAATTCTACTTGCTCAAACGCCACTAACTACTATTGCATGCCTAGTCGAAGACGACATGACATCCTGGCCCTATTTTGAATTGTGTTGTGTTTGGAGGGAGTTGTGCGTGTTGTGTTTGGAGGGAGTTGTGCGAAGATAGAAAAAAAGAAGAAGGGGGACTTTCATAAAAAGGAGGTGGAGGTGGCGCGGGGGGGGGGGGGGGGGGCGGGGGGTTGTGATGAAGAGGCACGTAGGGGTCTGAAAATGGTAGGTATATTATTGTGCGGAGGTTTGTGTACAGATGAAAAACAAAGGAAGAGGGTGGAATTTGTGTGCTAGGGTTTGTGCACAGATGAATATTTGATTATTCAGTTTTGATATCAAAACACAATTTTATTTTAATTTTAAACTTAACTCTCGTAGCTAAATAATGATTATTTTATAATATTCTAAATAAAATCGTCTCAATAAATCAGGGAATTTGAAAACAAAAACAATGAAAATGGTATCAGAACAAAGCGAAAAGTATTGACGTTTTTCGAAATAGATTCAAGTTTAGCGAATATAAAAATTAGTGTACACATAAATAAATTTTTTTATTGGTCCATAAATGTAAATTCCCTAAGTAGACAAAAACGTCCCTATCTCTACAGGGCGCCCGAAACAGAACCGAATTTCATACTACACCGCTCATATTTACTCTAATCTAATAATAATTGACTACTAATTAAACTCCATTAATCAGATTGACACCCATTGCCAGTTCTCTCCTCCCTCTACGCAATCTCTTCTCATCGTTCCTCTGTAATCTCACGCATCTCCCTCAAGAAGTAAGTCTGCTTTATCAGTTCATCTGTAACACGATCTCGTGTTAAATTAATATCGTTATCGCATCATTTTGTTTATTTTCGCAAGCATGTCTATATAGCCCCATTTCCCCTTTATTTTCATCTCAATCAAGCTTGATCTGCTACTTTAAGTCACCATCTAGTGTTCATCAAATCTTTCCGATTTATATTCCTTCAATTATTGGGTGTCGGAATTGTGGTCAAGTTATTTCAGGTATGTATGCACAGACCCGAAATTTTATTACTTTGCTGTTGCTTAAGATAGGAGACCAGAGACTTTCGTGTGGAAGGGATTAAAGTTTTGGGATTTAAGGAATTACTGTGAGGGTTTTGTTTGAATAGAAAGATGGATTTGCAAAGTGGTCCTCATGGTGAGTACGGGCGATTTGAGCAAATTCTGTCCCAGTTTCTATTAAAAAGCCTGCACATTGTGCTGGACTCGAGGGTTCCTTCGATTCGACCACGTAGCGGTAGGGGTAGGCTGTTGTCGGGTGCTCAATCGAAAAAGAATGATAAATGGTTCAGCTTAGCGTTAGGGGACCGTCCGTCTGCTTTGGAGAATTTGAATTTTTGGCACAGGAATTTGATGGAGCCGATGGTTATTGATATCATACTTGTCCAAGAAACGCAGTCGGATCAAGATATGTATGTTAGTTCGGGACTCGGGACGGTCGTCGAGACGCTTATAGAGAGGTGGGTTGTACAATGTGAGAGTGGGAGCCCGATGGGTTTTCATGGCGATTCTTCTGCATCCCACAAGAAAACGTATAAGAAGCTGATCATACTTTTACGTTCTTTGTACTCAACGATGAGGTTGCTTCCAGCGCACAGGGCCTTTAGAAAGCTATGTTTATCAAGCAAGGGCTGCGATTTTGATATTATTTACAAGGTGTCTTCATTTAGTGCTCCATTTTCGAGGGCAGAGGAAGAAACGATGAAGCAATATGGTTTCGTTCCCGTTGATGCTCCACAAGGTCGCCTTTCTATATCTGTGACTTATCGTGAAAGTCTGTCTGATTTTAACCTGGAGACTTCTGCATCATTCCCTCCACAGATTATTACAGATTATGTTGGTAGCCCTGCCACTGATCCCCTAAGGGCTTTCCCCTCAACGGATAAGGGTTTCTGTGCTACATCTGTTCCTTCAAGAGGGATGCAATCACCTTCCTCGATTCCATTTCAACGTCCGCACAGCTGGACAGGTGGTCTCCACAGGGGAGCTCCTTTAGGACGGACCCTACCTTTGGGTGGATCTCCACCGGCATATCCCTCATCTTTTGGACAATATGAAGCTGCTTCTTCACCTTCCGATAACTATAGGTTTCAGAATAATAGACATTCAAATCACCACAAAGCAACTAGTTTTGATGATTACCAGCTTTCACCTCCCTTCTCGCCATCTCCTTCACCATCCCCTTCCCCATCTCCCCCAACATACCTTTCCAGTGGGAATCCTGTACAAAATTGTACTCGTGGAGAGTCTTCCCCTGTAAGTATCCCTCATCCAATGCTGGGAAGAAGTCCCCGCTACCTTTCTCCCAATCTTTCTGATCCGAATCGAAATTCTCTTCCACCTCTATCCCCCAGAAGCTTAAAGCACGACCCGTCTTACCAGGACTCCCCATCTGGAATCAGGTCAGGGCGGAGATCCGATTTGACAAGGACTGGGGACCCGAGTCCTGGGATAACAAATTATTATTTTGGCCAGAAGGTAACTGTTTGTCCTCTATACTGCCACTTTTGTGCTTAACTCCTTTACCTTTTGCGCATCAGCTTAGGTTCATTTGTTATGCTTATTGCAGGTGTCAAGGGATAGCAAAGACGACTCAGGAAGGTTTTCAGGTTTGCTATCATCAAGTGGCTCACCACGTGTTGGACTCTCAAGAAGCTCAAGTAGATTTTCTTTCCAGGACGACTTGGATGATTCCGACTTCTCGTGTCCTTTTATCGTCGATGATGTCGATACTCCTGAAACGCAAGCGAGGTACTTGAGTTATTCTTGTAACCAGTATGTCTTACCGTGCATATGTGTTGTGTAAAATGTAATGCTCCCCTTATGTGAATATGCATTTCATTTACCAATGGTCTTTATTGGGTCTCTTTATCCTAGTTTATGGTTCGCCCCTTCGCATTCCAGTCATACTTCCTGTATCTTGCTGTAAAAGGATCTAGGGTCCACTTTAGAGCTAGGACTAATCTAAATTAGATATGAAATTTCTATGATTTGGAAGAATTTCCTTTTAGCATGGACGAAACGACCTCGATTCTCAGTATGTGTGATTCGGGTTCAGAGTTGTATCAGTGTTTGGATCACTTTGAAAAATGTGGTAATCGAAGCTATTTTACATAGTAGATACTAGATAGTAGTCATCTCAGGGTGATCGACAAGTGTTGATAGTCGAGTTTGAAGGGTATGCCTAAAAGTTCTGGTTCTGAGACTATGATGCTTACCTTTACTTACTGAAGAGAAGATTATTACTCACCTTTTGGTCTGTTACGATTTTTTCTAGTCACACTAGGGTCTGAGGACGCTTGTTGATTGAGAAACCAATGCTGCAAAAAGAAGATGAACGCAGAAGTTATGAGGGACTGGGGTTACTTACCTAGTTGACTGGCTCACAGTCTGATATTTTCTTGGCCGTAAAAGTTTAAAAGAAGTTATAGAATTTAGAAAAAGTGAATGGACATGCCAACTATGTCAACTAAGCGTAACTCTAGCAATAGCATTATAGATCTTTGATGCTTTTTGTCCATCTTTTCTAAATGCTCTTGAATGGTAATAGAACCATTCATTTCATTTAATCATAGGGTCGTCGTTATCTGCAGTTCGGCCAATAAATATACATCTTGGTCCGTTGTGTTTGCTGGTGTATTATAACACCAAAGTATTATTTTAGCGAGTTAGAACAGTTTGAGCTAAGAATCTGATGAGCCTAAGCGGCAGGTTGAGATGATACATTCCAAACTAAATTGCAAGTTAAGGATTAGAGATTATGTTGGCTGGTAATTTTCAGCATTTCAATCAGTATACGAGTTCAATAAACCGATCTCTCTTGCTTTACGCAGCTTCTAATGTTTATTTCCAATCCTATGCTACAGACAGAATGTTGATGGGAACAAAGCTTCAGAGTTTACTTCCCAGACATTTGGGGTGGGTAGAAAATCACAAGATGCTGCTGTTGGTGCCCTCGTTCACATGCTAAGAACAGCACCACCTTTGCGCCAAGATTCTAGTTGTTTCTCCTCTCGTTCTTTGAATCCTGGACTTGAGGGAGATGCCGGAACTGCTTCTGGGTTCTTTCTACCTCGGAAGACATCGGACGCACTGGAGGAGCTCAGGGTTTACAAGGAAGTGAAAGACCTCCTCCTTTCAAAGAGCGGAGCTCGGTTTGTTAGCAAGGAAGACACGACTGGTTGACGCCATTGGGTTTCTTTGTTTCCTGAAGTTGTAACATTTCTGTGGATAGGGTACTAACAGGCTTTGTACATATGAAGGATTGAGAGTTAGTTTACCACGGCAAATTGATTACCTGATGATCACAACTGCCTGCACATGTACAGAAGTTCATGGTGTCTATGTCTCCTTGTTCATTCTCTCTGTCTCATATGCGAAGTTTGCCTTCGAACACTTTGTATGCATAGATGCCTGCTCTTTGGTCGCATTTTAAAGTCACATTCTGCGACAAATCCTAAAACACTTTTGAAATCAAATTTGTACACAAGTTAAATCCACTTCTGCACCTTCTAATTAGATTCAGCGACGAATAGTTATTAAAACTTCTTCCCTGAAAAAGTAGATAGGATACACCCTCTCAATTCGAGTATTTCACCCTTATTTAGTACATCTATACAAGCGTTATAGTTCTTTTTGTGATTGTTACGTGCAATCCTTTTGCAATAATCAAATTCTAGAAATAGATGGTACGGTAAGTAAATCAATAATTGTGATCGTTTTTTAAATATTCTGTTATTCGAAATAAACGTCTAAAATGCAATTTTCTTTGCTTTTGTTTTAAATTTTATTTGATACACATTGTCATTTCTAACAAACATCACTTTGCGTTTGTTAAATTTTATTTAACAAACGTTCAAAGAGCGATAAAGCATTAACTTTTAGTTGTTAAAATTGTAAATAGAAAATACTTACTACTACTTTTTTAGGACAGAAAGGGAGTAATAATTCCATATCTGATTTCCTTAATCATTACATAGCATGCACTAAATAATTCTGAGTGAATTGAAGAATTTTCTTCCCGAATATCTATGAGTGAATTAGATTGTTAGATTTTACTGTTCATTCAATTTTGAATCCATCCAATGTCGAAACTTGGTAGTAAAACACGAGAGAGAGAGGGCGAGCTCTGGACTGGGCTGCTTCTAAACAATAGAGCAACATGGATGTCTCGACTTGCCCTTTCTGCAGCCAGACAGTTGCCTCCGCAGAACTGGAAAGGTATTTACATCTTCTTTCTGTTTATTGCTGTTCTTCGACATATTCTGTGGATTGAATGATTGTGGCTCTTGTTACCTGCTAGTGAATCTGAACTTTGGTTTGTTACTTTTGTTACGGGGCAGGCATGCCAACAATCATTTTGAGGATGACGATAAATTGGTGAGAGACCTCGAACTGGCCAAACAAATCTCCGCTTCACCTTCTCTTGCGGTGCTCTCTCTCTCTCTCTCTCGCTCACGCGCATTCTTATTCCATGTGTATTTAATCTGTGTGCAATGTTGTTGCATCCTGCTTTGTTTTTTCTATTGCAAACCGATGTTCGCTATGTAAGTTCATGTTATTGCTAGCATTTTTTTTCATTTTAATTGCATTACTAATAGATTCTATTTACTAACAAGTTTGTGATGTTTTGGAATGACTACTTGTAAAACAGATAATGCACTTCATCGGATGACAAGAAAATGGAAATCTTTGATGAAGTTACTTTAATCAAGTTATGGAGTCTATAATCGTAGTTGTAGGGCTTCGTTACATGCCAAACGTGGAGATTGTGTTTAGTGCCAGTTTGGATGTCCCCCGAATGACCTGAGAGTGCTTCTAACTTCTGTGGTTACCAAGGAACCATGCGTAGCACTGAACTGGGAATCGGCGCTAGTTTTAGGTTATAGGTGCATGAGGATGTTTGCTCAACCTGGAATACAATCATGGGAACTCACCATCTTGAATTCAGCCATTAAAAAGATTTTGGAACCTTAACTTATCTCTTTCAATAGGGGCTATTTGATGCTTTCCCTGTATAACAAAATTCAAGCGTTGGAACCCTTTTTATATTGGGAATTTGAGATGATTGAATTATTGTAAGGGGTCCGTCGGGTTAAGTGCATCTTAAATATTAGCTTCTATAAGTAGTAAATGAACCGTGAACTAGCCAATTGCAGTATGAGGGACAGCCTAACACTTGTTTAGTCTTTTCTTAGTTGTACCAGAATCAGGACTCAGTCGACTCACTACATTTTCTTTACTGTTGGCAGGTTAACGCAAATTATCAGGTTGATATTGCCATGAAGTGTGAAACTAATTCTTGGGAAAAACTTCTAGGTAGCTCCTCTAGGACCTCTACGTGTGAAGACAGGTCTAGGGGCAGTAGGAGGAGTAGTACTGATGAAAAAGTCCGTTGCCTTGTCGGTTTACAAATTAAGGAGACCTTTTATAGGGTTGAGGATGGTTTGATGACCTTGTTGAGACACTGTTTGGAATTCGAACGTGAAAACTCAACTAGTATCTTGTCGGGGTATGTGGATCATTTTCAGAGCATTCCATCCGAGGATGTCGGGTGGGGCTGCGGGTGGCGGAACATCCAAATGCTTAGCTCACACTTGCTTAAGGAGAGACAAGAGGCAACCGAAGTTCTGTTCGGTGGATCCAGATTTATTCCTGATATTTCATCACTCCAAAGATGGCTTGAAATTGCTTGGGAAATGGGTTTTGATACGCTTGGATCAAATGATTTTGATCGCAAAATCTACGGTAAAAGAAATTGGATTGGGACTACGGAATGCACTGCACTTTTTCGTTCATTTGGGCTTCGTGCCAGGATAGTGGATTTCTGTAGTAAGGAACTCGGATCATGGGAAAGTGGTTTAGGTACTGACAAGAGGAAACAAACACAGATTTATGGACCAATGGACAGATTTCTGTCTAGAGGGGATTGCAGTGTTCCCCATGCGGGCTTTAGTGGGTATGGTAATTCTAAATATTCTGGAACCCACCTCAGGAATGTGAACAGTCATCAGGTTCTCATTGACTGGATATGGAATTACTTCTCGGGTAGTTCTACAGCACGCAATTGTTGCATTATTGTCAGTGAAAAAGCGTAAGCATATTTCATTTGGAATAGAATAGTTCACTGCGCTTCCTGCTTTATATGGATGCGTGAATTTTTGTCTGCATGAAAAACTACTTCCTTGTTGTACTTTTATTTATGAGTATCTTTATTGTTCAGGCCCTTGTACTTCCAACACGATGGCCATTCAAGGACAATTGTTGGGGTTCAAGTCAAACATCAGCGGAACGGGATGGAGAAATATAACCTTTTGATCTTAGACCCTGCTCATGTAAGTAGAGGCTATATATATATATATATATATATATATATATATATATATATATATATATATATATATATATATATCTATGTGCATGTTGATTAGCAGCTTGTATATCGTGCTTGCTTACGAAACCTCACTACTATGGACTTTATGCTGTCTATAAGATGGGCTGTGCTTGTGTTCCGAGGATTTAGGTTTTAAGATGCATCTGACAATCTTGAGGATGAAGAGTGAGAGTAGAGAAATTGCTTGTGCTTTTAATCTTCAGTCTCTCTCAGAGTACTGTGGAGCTATAAACATGTGATATAGACATTGATATTTGCAAAATTCTAACATCGTAGTCTATCGTGTCGTTGAATCAAGACATGCTAATGATATATTACTATTAGTTTATATAATGCATGATTTTAGTCAACACTCTAAATTGTTGAGGCATTTGATACTTTTGATTTTTGGCTTTTTCATCTTTTAATCTTGTTTCTCTGCAGAGATCATGTAATGTACTTTTAAATCACTTACCAGATGTTCTAGCGTATTATTTTCTGGACAATTTCACATTCTTAGGATTTATATTGAATATGTTTATAGAAGACGGAAGCTCTGGAAAAATCTCTCAAAGAGAATGTTGGGTGGCAAAAGCTTATAAAAAGAGGTGTTCATACACTGAAGAAGCTGCAGTATCAGGTTATGCTGCCTTCAATTAATCCTACCTGATCTTGCCGTAATCTGATTTTTTCTTGTAGTTTGACTAAATGTTTTTGGTTCAGTTGTGTTATATTGATCCTGGATGCGCAAGTAGCGAGGAGATGGAGAAGCTTAAGACATTAGACAGTGTCAAACTTGAATTTTAGATGGAAATCTCAAACTTCAGCACCTTTTGTTGGCTATGTGGGTTTTGTATTTCTGGTGATTGTGGATGCAAATACGCGAAAAATGCATTACTCATCGTCTCATCATTAGTTTCGTGTGGGAAAATGCTTTACTTTACTACTTCCTGATATTAAGCAAAAATGGTGCAGCTAGAACATACATGTGAAAAAGCAAAGTTTAGATGACTGTGCAGCCAACTCTCATTCGGATGGACTGCTTTAACTGTTTTCATCGTGGTGTAATAGCTAAATTATTTTTCAGTCATGCTCTGGAGCCGGAAGAATCTTGAATAAACCCCCTCTGAAGCTGCTATCAGGGTTGAATGGGTTCCCATCTCCACAACTTTACCCTTGTCCATGACAATCATGGCGTCAGAGTTTATTACTGTTGAAAGTCTGTGTGCCACTGTAACCCGTGTTGTTCTGGACAGTAAGCCACCACTACCGTTCAGCTTGGTTGACTCCAAAGCACTCACCACGGCTCTTTCAGATTCTGCATCCAGGGCACTTGTTGCTTCATCTAGAAGCACAATTGCTGGCCTCTTTAGCAGAGTCCTAGCTATGGCTATTCTCTGCTTTTGCCCACCAGAAAGTTGGCATCCCCTTTCCCCCACAGACGTGTCATATCCATCCGGCAAATTGCTTATAAATTCATGTATGTTTGCTTGCCTTGACACTTCTACAATTTCAGTTTCAGAAGCTCCGTCATTCCCGTAACAGATGTTTTCTCTTATTGAGAAATTGAAAAGAAGTGGCTCCTGCTGAACGAACCCTATTTGCGACCTTAACTTTCTCAAACTGTACGTTCTTATATCCTTCCTGTCAATCAGTATGTTTCCTTCTCTAGGATCATAAAATCTCAGCAAAAGGGCCAAAACAGAAGACTTTCCAGCTCCACTTGGTCCAACAACGGCCACCTTTGATCCAGCATCAATATGCAAACTGAAGTTGTCGAGTATAGTCACTTCCGGCCTCAATGGGTAATTAAAATGGACATTTTGAAATTCAATTTCTCCAATAATCCTCTCAGAAGGAGGATTCTCTGGTGCATCTGGTTCCATTTCGGTTTGTCGGTCAAGGGTTTGGAATGTAGGAGTTAGGACACTAATGGCGGAAATAACAGTGGGAATCAATGTCCAGAGCTCTGTGATTGAGGGTATAGTTTGGGCAAAAATCTGGTATGCTCTTACTCCGTTTTCGAAGCTTGCCTGTTTTTTCTTTACAAGAACCGTTGTGTACCATAAAGCAACTGCATGTGCAATGTTCCACAAGCAAAGAGCTATACCTTGAATGATCCCATATTTTACACTTTTCTTCCTGCTCTTCCTGAGTGGTTTCTGAAGAGACAATCTGGCCTTTTCAAGTATGTGTTCTTCGTGGCAAAAAGATGCAATGGTTTTTATGTTTGTTGCAGATTCAGAAGCCAGGGCAACAAGTTCTGAATGCGCTGCAGCACTGTCGCCTAAAAATCCTTTGGCAGACCTGGCTTGAATCAGGCCGGCAATGAAGTGGCAGGGCATCACAGCCCAGGCTACAAGACCCATTCTCCAGTTAACAACCATGCTAAGAGTTGTTGCTACCAGTATGGAGGAGATGCATTGGACAATTACAGACATCCGATCAGAGATTATGGTCTTGACTGTAGAGGTTTCATTGATGATTCGTGAGGTAAGCAAGCCTACGCTGTTCTCAGGCTTCTCAAACCAAGCCAATTCATTGTGTAGTACCGCTGTAAGATATAAATCTCACGGGTGTTAGTGTTACTTTTCATAGGCTGGATGAAAGCTATTGCATGTATTAGGGGAAATTTCAGCATGACTGGAGTACCTGAGTACAAAGCCTGTCTAAGGTTTGTCATGGCCTTCTCTCCAACTACTCCAAAGAGATAATGCTGCAACGTATTGCTGAAGAGAGACATTAGTCCTATTGAAGAAAAGGCTATCGAGTACCATCCAACTCGTTGCTTTGCATCTTTCTTGTAGTACGCTACTCCTATTGTTATGACAAAGAATCTGAAAATAGGTTTTGAGATGCCAGAAAGAGCTGCTGCAATAGAGCCCATAACAGTCTTTACAAGCTCTTTCTTCTTCAAGCCAAACCAGATTCTGAAGGATGTATGCTTCTTTCTTCTATCTGTCCGTTCCTCTTGCTTGGGAGGATCTTCGATGAGATGTCTGCTGAGCTTTTTAGGTTCTTCAGGTTGCTCTAGGTGTTTACTCTGCTGGGAACTTGCAGTTTCTTCAGCGGGATTTGCTATTCTGTACAATGTTTCACTTAAACCGATTAAGCTTTTGTTTCCATTATCGGAAAAGCATGTATGGTTGCACCTTTATTTTTACCAACCTTGAGTCACTTTCAAGGCTTAGGTTCTGCATGCTGAATAAGTTGGTGTAGAACTTGCTCGTGTTTAACAAGTCACGGTGTGTTCCTCTCTCAGTAACTTCTCCGTTCTCTACAACTACGATCATATCTGCATTTAAAATTGTTGACATCCTGTGTGCAATTAAGATGACTGTCCTCCCTCGCATTGCTGTCTCAAGGGCATCTTGAACCACCTTCTCCGACTCTGAATCAAGTGCACTTGTTGCCTCATTGAGTAAAAGAATCGGTGGGTTTTTTAGAATGGCTCTTGCTATTGCAATCCGTTGTTTCTGTCCGCCTGATAATTGCACACCCCTTTCTCCTACCTGAAGTTGGTCGTGTGACAACAAAACTCATTCAGTCTATGATTATTTTCAACGAAATGTCCATTTGTTAGTTTACCATCGTTTTAAAAAGAAGTCGGATGTAATTACTATTCGTATAGATAGGAATCCTGATTCCTTAGCGTTTATTATCTTAATAATTTTTCTGGTGAGATTTGTTATATATCTGGGTGTTGTAGTTGGGTATTCATTCTCACCTAAAATGATCGAAATGGTTTCTATGATTTTAATCAGTGGCAGTATTGAGATTAAATCCCACATCGGGCGAATAACAAGTAATGCTTCAATACATAAGCCTTGTGGGCCTCTCCCCTCATTGCCATAGTAGTTTCGAGTTGGATGCTTTAACAGGCAATTCAACATTGATAATCCTTTAAGACGTGGCAACTGACCTCTGTTAAGTACTGATTTGGAAGTTGGGATATGAAAGAGTGGGCATTTGCCATCACTGCTGCACTCTGGATCTGTTGATCGTCCGCATCTTTGTTTCCTACCTTCATGTTATCCCTGATAGTGCCAGCAAAGAGTGATGGCTCCTGTGAAACGGCTCCTATGTTTCTCCTGAGGAACTTTAGATCAAGATCCTTGATATCGTGGTTGTCAATGAAAATCTTTCCTGCAAGGTTGCACATTTTGTTAGGCTTCTCTAGGTTTGCATTTATCCTTTTTAATCCCTATGTTGTTGCTCTTACAGTCATCAGTGTTTCAAAAAAATGTGTACAATTAACATCCAACAGTCATAAACATGGATGCATGTGTCTCAAATTATATTTTCAGATTTGTATGAATGTAATAATTTTTGTTCCTATGAAATGCTGAAAAGTATAGATGCCTTGGAACGGGCAACCAACCTTTCGCGGGATCATAGAATCTTGACACGAGGGAGATGATGGTGCTCTTTCCACATCCACTACTACCCACTAAAGCCACTACCTTCCCTGCAGGTATTGACACTGAAAACCCTTTCAGGATCAATTTTTCTTGCCGCGACGGGTATGCAAAGTGCACTTCACGGAGTTCGATGTTGCCCTCAACTGCCTCGAGCACCTTTCCTTTGGTTTCATAACTTACTAGGGGCTTTCTTTCAATAACCTGGAACACTTCCTTTCCTGCAGCTTTTGCCTGATTGAAGATTTGCAGGTCTGGTGTAGCATATGTGAGTGAACTGAAGTTGAAAACGAAAAGATGCTTAATATGTCTCGCAAATAAGCTTGGTGGAGAGTTTGTTGACAAAGGTACATGTTATGTACTTCTTACATGGCTCCAAAGAGAATACTTAATACTGCAGCTATGACATCTCCTCCATTAGCTCTTTTGGCTGCAACAACAATTGCTCCGACCCAGACAATCAGAGACCATGAACAGAAGGTGACAGTTTGGAAGGTACCAGTTCCAACTCCTTTTATCAGTGCTTCTCCCCTGCTTATCAGTAATTGTCTTCCCATGCATTCGGAGAAAGACTTGATTGCTGAAGTTTCTCCAACAAATGCAAACACTGTTTTGATTTGGGAGACTGTCTGTTGTGGGGAAATTCAAGAGCATGGCATGTATGGATTGGTTAGATTTACCGTGAGTTGAATCTGCCTTCATGTTAAGGTGGGATGAGTTAGCGGTAATGTTGCCAAGTTGTTACCTGTTCTACCATCGCTGTAGCTTCTGACAGGTAAAACATTTTTGCAGCTGAAATGGTGTTCATTTTCTTTGCATACGTGGCTCCAGTTATCAGAATCAGAGGTACGACAAACAAGGTAAGCAGTGAAACTTCCCAACATGATATGAAAGCAATTAAGACTCCAGAAAAGAAAGTTGCAAAGCTCGACAGAAAATGCCCCAACTGCCAGAGAAGTTCGTTAGACGAAATTGAGAGCATGTCATTCTTTTGTATTTGATGCTAATCTAAATAATTTGGGGTTTGGAAGCCTTTTTCGTATTTCATGAATAGAATTATAGATTACAAACTAAATATGCTGCAATACTACTTCTGGTTTTTCTGGGCAAGTAGAAGAACAATTAGAAGGTACTAGAAGCGGTGCAGTTTATGTGCAAGTAGAAGAACAATTAGAAGGTACTAGAAGCGGTGCAGTTTATGTACAAGCAAGTACATGAAGATAAAACATGATGGTGATGATGACTTCTTAGGTGGACTGGACACTTGTTTAATGGTTCATCACTGATGTTTATGTAGACACACAAACCGAGTCATGCGTGTGCACGCTCACACACACACACACACACGCACGTCTATGTTTGCGACCAGGCTGAATATGTACACAAGGAATGGTTGTACACCAGCTAATATATAGTTGTAAAACTTCAATTCTTTTCTGCACAGTGGTTGACTAATTTTGAAGTTCAATTTGTTGTAGGACATTATAATGTTATGCAGAAGGTGTAGTGCTGTTACTGGAGCTGTAGGCAAATGACGGGATTTTGTACTCTTCTCCACACAATCTATGTACTTGAGCTGTGCTGTACTATCTGGTGTCCGTATCAGGCAACGGCTTATAAACATGCAAGTCGCATAATCTACTTACATGAGTTACGCATGTATACTTCTTAGTTTTGCTATCAGGGGATGGTGCATAAACATGCCTGATGGTGATTAACTAAAAACGACTGATGAAACAGATTATCCGTTTTGATTGAAAGTGAATACAAAGTTGTACCTTCTCTCCAATAGCGTCTTGTATGACGCTCATGTGGTTACTTACGCCGGTGATAATTTTTCCACTTGATAGATCCGTATCGAAGGCTCCGACCTCCTGGCTAAGAACTGCTCTCAGGAATGCTAACCGCATACGTGCTGCCTGTCTTTCGCTTGCATATATCCAGCACCCAATTTCTGGGCATCGAAAAATTAGGATGAGTGAGAAATCTTATTTAAGACGCAGAATGTTAGAGAACAATCCTTTTTTTCTCTCTCCTATTTAGTCCTCGGGACAGTCCACTGTATTACTGAAGTTTCTAGCACTATGTTCTGATACCTGATTATTGCTTTCTTGGTGAATAGTATTTTGTTGTTATTGCCCAATTTTGGAAAGAGTCTTGTTAACTGAAAAACGAGCTGCGTCAAGTTAATTTCTCAGACTTCCCTAAATAGGGAGTCCTGTCCATTGCTTTCTTTTATTGTTGTGAAGCTACAGACTGTAATAACCAGAAAACAGTTTTTTCTTGTGGTAGTTTGTAAGTGTATGAGCAAATTGTTACTTGTTTTCGAGTTATAATTGTTCTACTAATTATAGAGTGAATATGTTTTCTTAATTTGGTGAAATCCCAATTCCTAGTAACAACTTGTGATTTAGGATTTTTAAAGTAATGGAATAGGAATATTCGGGAACAATTTGGGAAAGTGGTGCATAAGGTGCTATTATACTGTCATCCAGTTGGAAAATGGAAGTTGAATCCCCTTCGTCTTGATTAGCTGGTTTTGCTTTCAAAGTGGAGGTCTACAATACCAGCTTCGTTCACTGGCATCAGTAGGGCGTACTGAGTGAGCCCTATTGCCAATATTCTCAGGCTCTAATAGACCAAACATAGTAGGTAGACTTCGTACCTAGTATCCCAGCCGGTAATGTAGCAATGGCCGTGTACCACACAAATGGAATAACCTGTGCAAAGAAAAAGAAACCCATTTATAGAAGTTAGTTGGCTGCTTATAGCTAGTATTCTTGTTCATACGTAAACTGCATGTGCGCTTATCTCTATATCTTGTTGCAGAGGAGAGTTATACCTTGTCTAGAGCTGTAACCATGGCATCGGAGTCATTGATGTTCCTACCAAATGCATCGAGTGCTTTTCCAAGAAGCAGGTAGCTAACAGGTTGTGCAAAGCCATGGACAATAGACCCCAAGGTACCAAGAATCATCAGTGTCCAATCCAGTGCATCTGCATAGCTCAGAAGCTTATGAAACGGTAAAGTTTCTGCAGCAATCTCCTTTTTTGTGTCCTCTATTTCTTCATTTGTCTTCTCCTCCTCAATATGCGCGGGCTCTGAGTATTGTGGAGCCATATATTGCACCATGCAAAGCTTGCAAATTGCATGCTGCAAATACTACCTTGTTCATGTGTTTTATATTCACTTTAAGCTGACGATGAATTTATTCATTGGATATGCCTTCGCATTAGATTTCATCCAATTCATAAGAAATGATGTTGATCCTCTCCTTGGTTGCATCGCTGTATGTTTTTTTTTCTAGCTGGTGACTTTCTCGGTTGCTGGCAATGCATGATGGAAAATTAAATATGTGTGTAAGAAAACAATGTATGTCCATTAGTTTCTGCCTCACATTGTTTTTTCCAAATGTTATCAGACACAATGTTGGATCTTACTTGTCTTCTCCAAAGATGCTTGTACAGAGAGAACCGCGCACATGATGAATATCATCATTCGATATCATTCTTTAATTGGAGTCGGTATTTCCTTTATTTTTTCCGAGGATTAGCATAAAACATGATGAATATTAGCAGTCGAGCACACGCCTGCCATCAAAATGACTTTACCTTTTCGATGATACAATTATCTTGCTTAAAACATTGAGGTACACCATGGGGTCATTAACTTTTAGCCTGAAATTAATCACCCACTTCTATCTTCACATATATACTTCTGCTGCAAGTGTGTATATTGTTTTTGATATACTACTATAAGATTCAGTTCTCGCTTGGGGGTGACCCTCTAGAGTCTAGACAACCTGAAGTTAGACTTCCTCCAGTACTAGCTTTTGGATTTTGGAGCTGAAGTCAACCCTTTAAAGGTTGACAGAACCCAGAGAAGTCATTCTTACTTGGGCCGGATGGTCTTTTTAATCCCAAGATGTCTGGATCGGCCCAGCAGATTTGGATCCGTTCATCTTAGATTTGATTCTTGTTCGGCGACATAGTCCAGAAGCATTTCATTTTTGCTAAAGCAAACCTAGGTTATGTAGCCGTAAGGCCAGCATGAGTTAACACACGAGTTCATCACCTCAACAGGAGTTGATATTCGGCTTAGGTTTATGGCTCCAACCCAAAAACTAAAAGCGTTAGTACAGTATTACCAAACATCTTAAAAAAGCTTATCCTGATCCTTGGGATCAGTCAAGATCCCAAAAGAGAAGAAGGGACAATCGGAATTAATCGAGTCCATTATTATGCTGTGTGTCCGGCAGTGTTTGTATTGTACCCCAGAGGCAGAACGCTTAAATTTTTGTCCTTGTTATTAACCCTCGCCACAGTACCACCCGTTGTCGCCACCCACACAGATCCAAACGCAACCAACCAATTCCCACCCTCAATCGTTGCTTATCGATCACAATCTGCCCTAATCGCCACCCGTTCCATCTACCACCAATGTTTGAACTAGGACATCAAATGATTGTAACGTGCCTCTGTAGTACGTTTCCGACGTAGAGAACAAAACAAGGAAAAGGAAAGGCCGATGATATTTGTCACAATCAAGAAGAATGCTGTCATAGCCTATCGATGAGTTTTAAAGAAGTTGACCATTCTGCCCACTCCGTGTTGTTGTCTTTCGGGTCCTTCTCCCTCTCCAACTCCGCAGATGTCCTGTTTCCCTCCATGTGACTGACCATCATGGTCTGATGTTCAAGAATGAGATCAAATCATGGCGGCCAAGTATCTCATAAGAAGAGCTTATTGCCGCTGTGCAGTTAACGGAGTGGGAGAAATGTATCGGTTATCTTGGAATTTGGGTGGTTAATGCCTTTAGTTGTGACGAAAATGGATCAAGTACTCTTTGCCACTAGTCTGTCTTAGATGTTAGATTCATCGATAAAACGACGACATTTGACAAATATCTTTTAATTGATCAAATTTTTTGTACATAGAAGGGACTGAATATTCAACTTTGAACTTTGAGGTCGTTCAGTTACGGTGGCAAATTCAATAAGATAAATTTCTTTTAATTGATCAAATTTTTTGTACATAATATAAGTGATTGAATATTCAACTTTGAGGCCATTGAGCTACGATGACAGATACGATAAGATTGATCTGGGTATCCTTCTAGGTTCTCTTGGGTTGAACCGTTGAAAAAATGAGCGGTCAAATTTGAGATTGCTATTTAAATTGAGCCATGTTTAGAAAAAGAAGAATTGGACAAAAGTTGTGGAAGAGAATAGAAGGTCGGCTAGTTTTGTTTTGGTTCATAATTATATACTTCCGAAAAAGATGACAAATTAGTTCATAGAGAAAATAGACACGTACACACACATGCATGGGTAACGTCCTTGTCTGATAGGCATCAAATTAGAAAATTAGAGACCGTTTGGGATTGATTCTTAAAAATAAATTTTGATTAAATCAGAATCAGCTTCTAGAATTAGCTTTAATTTATTTTAAGTATAATAGATTAAAAGTTGTTGAAGGTGTTTGGATTAAAAGTGATTAAAGTAGGTTTAATATGGTAAAATTATCATATAATGTTATCAAGTTGAAAATGAGCATTTAATGTCTGTTTATATGTAAGGATATTTTGGTAAATCTTTTGGTCAAACCTGATTCTCCAAAATTAATTAATCAGCTGTTTGTTAAAACTGAAATTTAAGTGTTAAAAATGTTAAGCGCTTAATTTATAAAACTGAAAACTTTAAGCAACTAAATTTTTATTGAAAAATAAGTTAACCTGTTTGGTAAATCAAAAGCAAAGGTCTGAAAATTGTTTCATTTACAAATTTATCTGTTTTACCAAAATTATGTATTTATTTATGTACTTTATAACTTTTTTCCGGACAAATCGTGTCGGTGGTGGCGGCAGCAGGGTTGAAAATATATCAATGGTGGCGGTAGTAGTGTGTAAAGAAGTGGTATTGATAATTGTGGTGTTAGCGACATGCAGTGATATGGTAGTTACGATAGTGGTTTAGTGTGGTGGAGATTTATATAGTTTTGGCGGGTATGAACGTGGTGATGGTGGTAATGATGTGGTGGAGGTGGCATTTTGTTGTGGTAGTGGTAGGTCTTGGGAATCGTGATTGTGGTAGTAAAAGGGAATAATGGTTGTGGTGGTGATTGTAGTGTGGTAGATGTGATGTTACTAGTAAATTAATTGAGGCGGCATCATGATGATAATTATTCTTTTTATGTAAAATTATATTACCTTTTAATCATCTCACTTAAAATTAAGTGATAAGCATTAAAAAAATTCTAATTATATCCACAAATTAAGCAACACTCATATAATAAGCACCATGAGAAAAAAAAAAAAAGAAGAAATTACGTAGTTGCAATTGTGGTTGGAGAGTACTTGAGAAGAGATTGCTGCTTCGGCTTAATCTGGAGGAAGAAAAAGAAGAGATAGTGAAACAATCAGGGAAAAAGAGTAGGTAAATAACGAGTTATTGAGGGCAAATTAGTCACTTTTGGGTAAATATTTTAATGACCTCTCATTGAGCGTTTTCAGTGATAAGTGATAAGAATTAAATTGACTTGCTACTTATTACTTTAAGTGGTAAAAAAAGTTGGTTATCAAATGCACTTAATTTTAAGTCATTGAAAATTTTCAGTTTTAAGTGTTGAATTGGGTTATCAAATACACTCTAAATCTTAAAACAAAAAAATGAGGATTATAAATTTAATCAGTTTTGAGCACATTGAAGTAGATTTAATCAGTTTACTTTTTTTTACCAAACACTTCAAACTTGATTTAATCTGAATTTAATCAGATTTGATCATTTTAAAATCGATCACAGACACCAACAATAACATGATTTTTGTTTTCATATTTCTTCTTTATATATATTGGATCAGGACAACCAACATGAGAAACCTGCCACCTCAAACAGCCCAATTCCACGTGTCAATATCTCCTTTGAAACCTGACATCTGTCCACCCAAAACCATGCCCCAAGACCACCACGCATGGCCATGCCCATGCATATCACCGCCAACCTCCACAGTGAGGGAAGCGCCCACACCAACCCGGCCACCGCAAAACACCAACGTCCAACTAACTCACCTCTAATCCGTGCGACCTCCAAGAAATAACCATCGGCATAAACAATCCCAGGGCTTCACCACCGCACGTCTTGACCACAAACAATAAACTCGCCCAACAGTGTCACCAACTGGAGCCCTTCAACACCTTCGACTGACCGAGTTACGTACACCCAAGTTGAAGGAGTTATACCCACCATTGCGAAGTTCGATCCAACAAACCTTTTTGTAGAGGGGGGGGAGGTCACACCCACCTCCCACCACCACCAACCTAAACCATAGCTGAAGCCACAGATCAAATGTTGCAAGACATCAAGCACAAGTTGGTAAAGGGACACACACACACACACAGTATAACTTAACCATAGCACATGAAAATCGTGGACTACCATGCCACCACACACCGGAAGAAACCGACAGTGGTGACGGAGGACGTAACAGAGAAGCAGAAGTGAAGAGAGATAACGGGTTTTGGGGCTTTTTTGGGTTCCTGTAGAAAAAAAAAATTTGAGGGAGAGAGAGAGAGAGAGAGGTAAGGTCGGTTTGTTGAGAGCGCAAAATGGTTAGTTATGATTGAAAATGTTTAATTAGACTGTGACAATTAATAATATATTATCCTGGCTATGGCAATATTATTTAGTGATATAAAGGTTCAAAGGTGTGAACGCTGATGTGGTATTACTTTGCGATGCAATACTGTACTACTGCATTTCTTATCTTGAAAATTTTTTCAGTGATGAAAAGATGTAATTATAATTTATAAAGAAGCTAATATACGTTGATTTACTAGAAAAAGAAGCCATCTTTTGCTACGATCATGGTTTATTAGTGACAATTTAATGTGACACGTCAAAGATAACGTCCTTCCGCGACTATTGAAAAAAATAAATCAACTATGAATAACTCCTTAACATTTCTCTTTCACTCCTCCAATTCATTAATAATTGCATATTGTTTGGCAACTGTAATCGTCACCAATCCCTAATTACAAAGCTTAAACATCCATCCACGAAGACAACTTACTAGATAGTAACAAATTCCCAGCATGCCATCACACTGTGCGTGACAACCAATTAAAGTGCCCGTCCGAGCAAAATATGAACACTGTATGTGCGTGCATGCGAGTTTGCGTGTGTGACATAATGACTACATTAGAGTCCCAATTTTCTTTCCAATTATTTTCTTAGTAGCACGTGACACAACAACACTGGAGCCCTAAGAACACAACATACGTACGTATGAGCTGAATCCTATCTAGCTATCAGCTATCCCTGAACGTATCAAGATTTCTATGCTTTTTTTACACTTAATGGACTTCAACCAATAATTAAGATGGTGTTACAAATTTGCTTTTTTCGCACGCTACTAAGCCAACTTCTTTAGACGAGTCAAATGCAAACTTTTCTCGCTCAACAGTTTGACGGTCCCAAAATATAGCTGATGCAACTCATGGGGATATTTGTCTTCCCTGTCAATTGTCATTCTCCATGTTCTGATCAGTCATTCATTTAATATAGGCTAAATTACAAATAATTCCCTAGAGTTTATAACTTGTAGCAATTAAAATCTTGACCCTTTAATTTGAACGTGTAAAACTTCAAGCAATTGAACCCAAATTCCGATTTTGTGCCTCTCACGTGATCTTTTTTTTTTTTTTTGGGGGGTGGGGTGGGGGGAATTAAAAAAACAACTAAAAGTAATATTTTATTTTAATAGAAGATATAAAGGAAAATTTCACTCGACCTCCTTACCTTCTAGTTGAATTTTCTTTTTCCCCAGTCTCCCTCTCGATGCACTTGCTCTTACTCCCAAAATGCTCACGTCACCGCCACCACCGACACCATCATCCTATCTCTACCCTCCAACCTCCGCCCAACCACACAACCACTCTCCGTCCTCATGGGCTTGATTAATCTTTTTTTTTGGCTCGTATGATGACCACCATAATGCCACCGCCTTCACCCACCGCAATGCCACCACCTGCAACCACCACACTTATTTGTGGTGGGTTTGGCATTCTCTACCCTCCAACCACCACACAACCACTCTCCGTCCTCATGGGCTTGATTAATCTTTTTTTTGGCTCGTATGATGACCACCATAATGCCACCGCCTTCACCCACCGCAATGCCACCACCTGCAACCACCACACTTATTTGTGGTGGGTTTGGCATTCTCTACCCTCCAACCACCACACAACCACTCTCCGTCCTCATGGGCTTGATTAATCTTTTCTTTGGCTCATCTGATAACCACCATAATGCCACCGCCTTCACCCACCGCAATGCCACCACCTGCAACCACCACACTTATTTGTGGTGGGTTTGGCATTGGGTGGCGGTGATGCTTGTTTGACAGTGGAGGGTGGCAGTGATGGTGAGAGAACTGGGCATGGGTGGCAAGGTATTTGTAGTGTGTCGGTACGTAGTGAGCGGTGGTAGGTTAGCCAGTAATGATGGGCAGGCCGGGGTGGTGGGGGGAGGGGGGGTTGTTGATGGTGGGTGTGTGTTTTTGTAGCAGCGCGGGTTGTGAAGATGGTGGGAGAGATAGGTGGCAGGTGTTAGTGGTGGGTTTGGCACTAAGGGGTGGCGGTGATGGAGGGCAGGCGTGGGGGGTGTGACGGTGATGGTGGGTGTGTTTGTAGCGGCGGGTTGCAATGATGGTGGGAGAGATCAATAGGTGGTGTGCTGTTGTGGGAGAGTTTGCGATGTTGGTAGTGTTGTGTGGTGGTTGTACGTACAGGAGGAGGGAAGGCATGTGGTGAAAAGTGAACCGCATCGACTATATGCGATTTGGAGCGCTCTTTCTCCAATTGAGTTTGAGGTAATTAATCTGGATTTACTAGAGCTTTTAGAGCTTCTGGTCTATGCTCTTATTGAAGCATCTGTGCTATTGAATTTCTGAGGCATGACAACTTGTCTGGTTCCACTCTTCAGCCTTCTGAATTTTCGATTGAAGCATGTAACAAAAAAATTTCGCTTAATATATTTATAGATAAAAGAATTGTCAAGAGAATAATACCACATTATGAACGATATATAGTATTATATGCGCTTATAGTACTCCGTTTGATCCGTAAGAATAATATCACATTATGGAAAAGACTTTGAGGTAAATATACTTCACACGTACGCCGTAGTTGTTAGGGATGAAATTGATATGCTCAAGATCCAATGTCTCATGTAATGATTTGGACACCTTGTAATTAGCATGTTTTGATTACTAAATGGCATTCATTATCTTATTATTATATTTATTATTTAATAATTTGACTAATATAATAATGTCCTTGATTAAATTCAAAGACTTGTCATCATGATAAAGATCATGATAATGAGAGTCAAATCTTTTACTATTTAATCTAAATTGTTCTTGATCATAGGATCAATAAGAATAGGACATTGATGATCCGGATAGATCAATATGTATGTGATGGTCTCTATAGGATGGAGATTAGTTAATCTCATTTACTAAATTACATATATATAGATGATGCATATAGAGATATGATCATCGAACCAATTCAATTGAGAATTCCTAATGATTAATGTTATCATTAAACTGTCAATAGGATATTTTCATGAGGAACATAGTGTAAGTGTTTCCTTTGACATGAGGTCGTCATATTAATTAACAAGATATTTATCGTACTTTGATTCCAGACACTTAATGCTGGAGGGTGCTAGTTAAATGGATATTGGGTATTATTAAATACTTGTAGAATTCATGATTGATCAAGAAGGAATCCATTAACTTTTGGTAATGAGTTTGAGCTCTATGATGACATTAATTCTAACGACTAGATTAAGACATTGGCCAGGGCAAATGAATGAATGAAGAAAATGAGTTTTTTTATGTTTGACTTGAAATATAGTTGGTGACGTATTGGGATTTGACAGTTAAACCATTTCCTAGGGTTAACCCGGAGCTGTAAAAATGGAAGGAAACATTATATATATATATATATATTCTTATTAAGGTTCTTAAGAGTAAAATATATTACTTCATGCTGTCCGGTCATTAAGGAGTGTTGTTAGACGCCAACCTTGACTGGTAAATTGGTTCGACTAATTTGCTACCGGTTTAGTATTGAACCTATGGGGTCGCACACTAACGAGTGTTCCAATCTTTGCTAATGGATCATTTAATTTATTATTTGATGATTAAATTGGTGAATTTAATTTTATCTAAATAAATAGGTTTTTGATTCAAATGGAATATTACTATATTCTTTGCTAACACCAAGAATATAATAAATATTGGAGACAATTTGAGAACTTCCTGTGTTGGAATAGGGAATAAATATTGACAAGATATGTGTCAATATCTCAAGAGAAATAAGAGGGATTTTGGTTGAAATTAAGTCCCAAAATTAAGGACTTGATATGCTAGTATATATATGTTAACATGTGATTATATGGAAAGGTTTCCTATTTTGAATATGAGACTAATTGCTTGATAGTCAACGTTATGTAGAGGTGTCAAAAGAGCTAGGCAGCCAGCGGGCTGGCCTGACCCGGCCCGTTTCAGGCCCGGGCTGGCCCGACCCTCTAGGTGAATAGTGAAGGCCCTAAAAAAAGGGGCTTTGGGCCTGGTCTTGGACCAGGCCGGGAAATTCCAGGGAAAAGCCCAGGCCTGAAAAAAGCCTGGTTTTGGCCGGTTCTGGCAGGCCCCACGGCTTTCAAATTTAATTTCCCCCATTTTCCCCCCAACGGTTATATTCCCCATTATTTCCCCCTAACGGTTATATTCCCCACTCTATATAGACGTTAATAATTTACATATATTCATAAATTATAGCCTCACTTACTTCTTCTTTCTGACAAACACAATATATTAATATCATAAGTTCTTTTATACTCACTCATAAACATCCTATATACATATGAGAGTCGTATATAGAATAAAATTATGTATATGAGACCAAGTAGAGAGAAAAACTGTTAGTCAAAATCTATACTTATTACTTAAGATCGTTTGAGGAATTAATAACTATACTCCAAATTTAAATTCTTCTAAATTTCAACTAGTTTTTAGTGGTACATTATAATAACAAAAATTCAACTTTAGTGAAAAAAGTAAAGCTTAATAGAATAAATTTGAAATAAACTGATTAGGATTTCAAAATATACGCTAAAACTTTATACAAAATTAAACTAATCGTATAAATTTGAAATAAACTTATTAGAATTGAAATTTTCGAACAATGCTACTTATAAATTATAATGTTAGTAGGCCAAAAAAGGGCTTGTCAATATTACACCAAATTAACATGTATCAATCTCAACCAATTAATTTGATGTATTCTTGTTGGCCATTGACGCAAATAAATAATAAGGAGTTGGGAACAAAAAAAAAATTTTGGGCCCGGGCCCGGTCCTAAAATTTTTGGGCCAGGGGCTTGGACTGAGCACATATATCCAGATTTTAGGCTCGGGCCCGTTTTCGCTGGAGGCCCGTTGGGCTTGGGCTGGGCAGACCCAAGCCCGACCCGTTGACACCTCTAACGTTATGCACTCGCACATATTAAGCCTACTTGTGTGGACAAGATCTGTGCAAGTATACATATATATCACAGCCTATTTAAATGCTAACATATATACATATATATATTTAGCAACTAATTATGTAGTGATTATGAAAAACACATGCTTAATTATTGATATGCATAAATTGTGACACACACACACACACACACACACACACACACACACACACACACACACATATATATATATATATATATATAGGGAGCTGATCCATTGATAGCGCTAGCAAAATGGAGTATTTGCTAGCGCGACCTGGGCCGTCCATCCTGAAAGATGGACGGCCCAGATCGCGCCTTTTTCGAAAACTGTCAGTCGTCCGCGATACTATGTCGCGGACGGATTTTTTTACCTTTTTGCCCCTCCACCCGTCCGCTACATTGTATCGCGGACGACTGACAGGCCCTGACGCATGTCAAAAAAAAGTAGTCCGCGACACAATATCGCGGACGACATTTTTTACCTTTTTGCCCCTCCATGCCGTCCGCGACATAGTATCGCGGACGAATGACAGGCCCACACATGTGTGGTATGACTTTTCTGTGTCATTAATGTGTCCGCAAGGGAGGGAAAAAGAGAAGACTAGTCCGCTACATAATGTAGCGGACTAGTCTTCTCTTTTCCCTCCCTTCTCTCATTCTGACTTCTTCTTTTTCTCTCTCTTCTTACTTTGATCCTGATGAACAAATCTTCATGAAGTTCGTTGGCAACAGATTGCCATTGGTAAAAAAGACTCCAAAACGAGCACACTCAATTAGCACATCCACCTGCAGGCTGGAACCATTCATGAAATTGGCTGGCAACAGATTGCCATTTTGTTCTAGGGTCTTCAACCTCCTCCATTTCTATCACCCTTTATCAAAAATGAAAAGATTTTAAAAAAAAACTTAATTTCTCAAACCCATGACAACCAGATCAAAGCACATCATAACACTATTTGAAGCGGCAAGATAGAAAGAGAAGGAAGAGTTTTCAAATGGTTGTGGCCTCGATCGCCACTCGCACGCTCACAAGGGAGAGAGAGAAGATGAGAGATGAGGGGGAAAGATCGTTGTGTCCTTGATCGCCGGACACGGGAGGTGCTGTCCAACTACCCCGAAGGAACCACCGTCTTGAAGGAGCTCATCCAGAAGAGAGAAGATGAGAGATGAGGGGGAAAGAGAAAATAAAAGTTGGTTGTCTTTTTTCCAGAGCTGACAACACAGATGTCTCTTTTCGAGAAAGTAAAATAGTCCGCTACATAATGTAGCGGACGGTTTTTTTGTTAAAAAAACGTCCGCTACATTATGTAGCGGACGAACTTAAAAAAACGTAAAAGAAGATTTGGACCGTCCGCGATACAATGTAGCGGACGGGTGGAGGGGCAAAAAGGTAAAAAAATCCGTCCGCGACATAGTATCGCGGACGACTGACAGTTTTCGAAAAAGGCGCGATCTGGGCCGTCCATCTTTCAGGATGGACGGCCTAGGTCGCGCTAGCAAATACTCCATTTTGCTAGCGCTATCAATGGATCAGCTCCCATATATATATATATATATATATATATATATATATATAAAGAGTGTTCTCTTGCATTTTCACTGTAGAAGGTGAAATATGCAATTTCGTTTTTGAAAAGAAACTTATATAACATGTAAGTGTTATTTCTAGTCCTTGGGTTAAAACCAAAAAGGATAATTTGGTTCAAAATTTCTTCAAGTTTTCCGAGGATTCTATTTTCATAGGTTGATAGTTCAAGGATTGGACTCGGTGTGGATACACATAGAGTCTTCGTATATTCGAAGATAATTTTTCTACATCAAGAACCTGCTTCTAGGTAATAAAATTTGAGGGTGCATTGCTTTTAGTCTTTTTGCTCGTATTTTGAACACTTTGCAATCATACAATAGTAAGTGAAGTAACTATACATGTAAAATTTTGAAATTTCAATATTTCATAATTTATGATCTTACGAACAAGTAAAATTGTTTGTTGAATTATTTCCAAAAGATGATAGGGAACAAACTTGCAGAAAGATCTTTTAACTTTTTTTTCCTTTTTACTACTCGCTAACTTATACTCCGTAGTATTCTGAGTTTTTTCCCTTAAGTTATACATATTTAAAACTTAATTACCAATTTACTCATCTTTGAAACTTATTTACCCGCATATCACACTTTTGAAAATCGTTATTTCAAACCACGATTTCAAGGAACATCGATTTCCAAAAATGTAGTATGCGGATAAATAAGTTTCAAAATGGATTATATTAATAATTAAATTTTAAATATGTATTAATAAGGGAAAAACTCCTCGTATTCTATTACTAGCTGTATTAGTTTTCAGCCATACTCTGGAGCCGGAAGAATCTTGAATAAACCCCTTCCGAAGCAGCTATGAGGGTTGAATGTGTTCCCATTTCCACAACCTTTCCCTTCTCCATGACAATTATGGTGTCTGAGTTCATTACTGTTGAAAGCCTGTGTGCAACTGTGACCTGCGTTGTTCTGGACAGTAAGCCACCGCCATTGTTCAGCTTGGTTGATTCCAGAGCACTCACCACGGCTCTTTCAGATTCTGCATCAAGGGCACTCGTTGCTTCGTCTAGGAGCATAATTGCCGGCCTCTTTAGCAGAGTCCTGGCTATGGCTATTCTCTGCTTTTGTCCACCAGAAAGTTGGCATCCCTTTTCCCCTACAGTTGTGTCATATCCATTTGGCAAATTGCTTATGAACTCATGTATGTTCGCTTGTCTTGATGCCTCCATGATTTCTGTTTCTGAAGCCCCATCATTCCCGTAACAGATGTTTTCTCTCATCGAGCAACTGAAAAGAAGTGGCTCCTGCTGCACTAATCCTATTTGTGACCTCAACTTTCTCAAGTTGTATTCTCTTATATCCTTCCTGTCAATCAGCACATTTCCTTCTCTAGGATCATAAAACCTCAGCAAAAGGGCCAAAACAGAAGACTTTCCAGCTCCGCTTGGTCCAACAAGGGCCACTTTGGATCCAGCCTCAACATACAAACTGAAGTTATCGAGTATAGTCACTTGGGGTCTCAGTGGGTAAGAAAAGTGGACATTTTTAAATTCAATTTCTCCACTAATATCCTCAGAAGGTGGATTCTCTGGTGCATCTGGTTCAATTTCGGTGTGCCTATCAAGGGTTTGGAACGCAGGAGTTAGGACACTGATGGCAGAAATAACAGTGGGAATCAGTGTCCATAGCTCTGTGATTGAGGGTACTGTGAGGGAGAAAATCTGGTATGCTCTTATTCCATCCTCGAACTTGGCTTGCCTTTTCTTTACAAGAACGGTTGTGTACCACAAAGCAACAGCATGTGCAATGTTCCACAGGCAAAGAGATATACCTTGAATGATCCCGTATTTTATACTTTCCTTCCTGCTCTTCCTGAGTGGTCCCTGAAGAGACAATCTGGCCTTGTTGATTATGCATTCTTCGTGGCAGAAAGAGGCAATGGTTTTGATGTTAGTCACGGATTCAGAAGCCAGGGCAACAAGTTCTGAATGTGCTGCAGCACTGTCACCTGAAAATCCTTTCGCAGACCTGGCTTGAATCAGACCCCCGATGAAGTGGCAAGGCATCACAGCCCAAGCTACAAGACCCATTCTCCAGTTAACAACCATGCTAACAGTTGTTGCTATCAGTATCGAGGAGATGCACTGGACTATCACTGACATACGATCAGAGATTATAGTCTTGACCGTGGAGGTCTCGTTGAGGATTCGTGAGGTAAGTGATCCAACGCTGTTCTCAGGCTTTTCAAACCAAGCCAATTCGTTGTGTAGTACAGCTGCATAATATGATTCTCAAGGGTGTTAGCGTAATATTTTTAGGCTGAATCAAAGTTATTGCATCCATTAACGAAATATTCTAGGGAGCAGATAATGCAGGGTCCGTATGACTAGATTACCTGAGTACAAAGCCTGTCTAAGGTTTGTCATGGCCTTCTCTCCGACCACTCCAAAGAAATAGTGCTGCAAAGTATGGCTGAAGAGAGAAATTAATCCTATCGACGAAAAGGCTAGTGAATACCATCCTACTCGGTGCTTTGAATCTTTCTTGTAGTATGCTACTCCTATTGTTATGATAAAGAACCCGAAAACAGGTTTTGAGATGCCAGAAAGAGCTGCTGCAATAGAGCCAATAGCGGTCTTTACAAGCTCCTTTTTCTCCAAACCAAACCAGATTCTGAAAAAAGTATGCTCCTGTTTTCTTTCCTTCTGCTCCTCTTGCTTGGGACGATCTTCTGTCAGATGTCCATTGAGTTCTGTACCTTCTTGATGTTGCTCTTGGTGTTTAGTTGAAGCATGGTGCTGGGCAGTTGCAGTTTCTTCGGTGGGATCTGCTACCCTGCAAGATGTTCTATTTGAAGCAGTCAATTCTTGTTCCCATGTATCGTGGCCACGTGTAAAATCGTTTGAACTTTAAATGTGCACCAACCTGGATTCACTTTCAACGCTTATGTTCTGCATGCTGAACAAGCTGGTGTAGAACTTACTCGTATTTAACAAGTCACGGTGTGTACCTGTCTCTGTAACTTGTCCGTTCTCTACAACCACAATCATGTCTGCATTAACAACGGTTGAAAGCCTGTGTGCAATTAAGATGACTGTCCTCCCGTGCATTGCCGTCTCAAGAGCGTTTTGAACCACCTTCTCCGACTCTGAATCAAGTGCACTTGTTGCCTCGTCAAGTAAAAGAATCGGAGGGTTCTTTAAAGCGGCTCTTGCTATTGCAATCCTTTGTTTCTGTCCACCTGATAGCTGTACACCCCTTTCTCCTACCTGAAGTTTGTCTCGAAATGGAAAAACTTATCAGGATATGATTGTTCTCAACGAATGACCGCGTGTTTCCACCTGTTTTTTTTAGAGGGATGTCTGATTGTTTTGCGTCTATTGGTTTCATAATTTTCCTGGTGGAAATTTGTTTTATGTCAATTTTTTCAGGGTCAGACTGACCCATGGACTTTGTTGAGTGCTATATTGGGTGTTCATTCTCATGTATAATGATCAAAACAGTTTCCAAGATTTTTAATCAGTGGCAGTGCGACAATTATTGTCCTTTGAGTTGTGATGTGATAACTGACCTCTGTTAAGTACTGGTTTGGAAGTTGGGATATGAAAGTGTGGGCATTTGCCATCACTGCTGCAGCCTGGATCTGTTGATCGTCTGCATCTATGTTTCCTACCTTTATATTATCCCTGATGGTCCCAGCAAAGAGTGATGGCTCCTGTGAAACAGCTCCTATATTTTTCCTTAGGAACTTCATTTCAAGATCCTTGATATTGTGGTTGTCCACGAAAATATCACCTGGAAGTTGGCAAATATTGTTAGGCTTCTCCGGGAATTCATTAGCTTTAATCACTAATGAACATGGGAGCAGATTTAGGTGCCTGAGAATGAATGACCAACCTTTCTCTGGATCATAGAATCTTGCCACTAGGGATATGATGGTGCTCTTTCCACACCCACTACTACCCACTAAAGCCACCACCTTCCCTGCTGGAATTGACAATGAAAACCCTTTAAGGATCGATTTTTCTGGCCGGGATGGGTATGCAAAGTGTACTCCATGTATGTCAATGTTGCCATCAACTACCTCGAGCACCTTTCCTTTGGTGTCATAACTTACTAAGGGCTTCCTTTCAATCACCTGGAACACTTGCTTTCCTGCAGCCGTGGCCTGATTGAAAATTTGCACATCTGGTGTAGCGTATGTTAGTGATCTGAAATAGGAAGAGAAAAGAATCTTCTTAGTACGTCTGTCAAATGAATTAGGGTGATGAGTGTTCACAATATGTTCACATTTATGTACTTCTTACATGGCTCCAAACAATATGCTCATTACTGCAGCTATGACGTCTCCTCCGCTAGCTCTTTTGGCTGCAACAACGATTGCTCCAACCCACACAATCAGAGACCAAGAGCAGAAGGTGACCGTTTGGAACATGCCAATTCCAACTCCTTTGATTAATGCTTCTCCCCTGCTTATCGTTAATTGCCTTTCCATGCATTCTGAGAAAGACTTGATTGCTGAAGTTTCTCCAACAAATGCAAACACAGTTTTGATTTGAGAAATTGTCTGTCATAGGGATATTCAAGAGCATGGCATGAATAGATTGGTTAGATCCGCTTTAACTTAGATCTGCCCTACATGCTTAAATTGGGATGAATTAGAATTTTTATTTTGCCAAGTTGTTACCTGTTCAACCATTGCTGTAGCTTGTGAAAGGTAAACCATCTTTGCAGCTGAGATGGCATTCATTTTCTTTGTATAAGTGGCTCCAATTACCAGAATCAGAGGCACCACAAACAAGGTAAGCAGCGAAACTTCCCAACATGATATGAAAGCAATTAAGACTCCAGAAAAGAAGGTTGCGAAGCATGATAGAAAATGTCCCAACTGCCAGTGAGAAATTTGTTAGATGAAGATGGAGAATATTAAGCTCTTTTATATTTGTTGCAGATCTATAATTTGGAGTATGGAAGCCCATGTTAACGTCTATATATCATAAAGAGAATTATCTAGAGCAAACTGAATCAGCTCCAGTACCTTTCGACATACTTCTAGGTAAGTACAGAATCGGTAGAAGGGGATTGTGTGTACAAAAGCAGTGCAGTTCATGTACAAAAGTAGTGTACAAAGACCAAACTTAAGGATGGTGATAACTGTATTTACTGCAATTCTACACTGTTTGATATGCAGACAAGGTACCGGAGAGGGGATTGTGAGTCTAAATGTTTATACTTGATCATGCTGAATATGTACGCATGGAATATTTGTAGAACGCGTGGATATAAAGTAGTAATACTATCATTTTTAATAATATAGTTGACTAATTAAAGTGCAAATATGTGTTAATAGGAGATCTGATATCTGCATTTCTCAGTTTTACCTGCTGCAGGAGATCATAATTCTCTGCATAAGGTGGAGTGTACAGTTACGGGGAGCTGTAGACAAACCGGGATCTTTTTCTTGTCCACATTATCTTTTTACTTGAGGTATGCTATATTTGTGGAACTTGAATAAGAAATCAGAAATAAGGTAATGTCATAATATGCATGCCTGATGGCGATGAAATCAGAAATAAGGCAATGTCATAATATGCATGCCTGGTGCCGATTGACTGAAAAAGCCGGAGTAATGTTGTCATCTGAAACAAATTATTGACATTGTGCTGGAAAATTAGCATACAATTTATACCTTCTCTCCAATAGCGTCTTGTATGACACTCATGTGGTTACTTACACCACTGATAATTTTTCCAGTCGTTAGATCTGTATCAAAGGCTCCCACCTCCTGACTAAGGACTGCTCTCAAGAATGCCAACCGCATACGCGCTGCTTGTCTTTCACTTGCATACATCCAGCACCCAATTTCTGGACATGCCAAAGTTAAGATGAGCTAGCAGTTTTATATGATAAAATTTAGAGGACAATTCTTTTTGTTTCTCCTTTAAGTCCTCAGTCCTATTCACCACAGTACTGCACTCAGTCCATTGCAAATCAAGTTGCTCTTGTAACTCGTTGTTTCTTTCTGTAAATTGTAAATACTTGATGGTTGTTGCCCAATTTTTAAGGATGGTCTCGCTATTATGTGTTTAGATTTTTGGGAAGCTTCAACTACTACAAATTGTCAAGTTAATAACCCCTTTAAGATCGATGCTATTGAGAAGTCAATTTGGTTTTCTGATACGTAGGAACAACCATATAAACAAGTAGTTATTTGTTTTTGGTCTATTGTCTTACCACTAATTAGACAACATTCACCTTATTTTATTTGGCAGAGTAGGAATGTAGGACACAAGTCGGACAGATGTGGCATAAGGTGTTTTTTTATTATCAATCTGTGGGAAAATGGAGATGAACCCCCTTAATCATCGCTAGTTGGTTTTGCTCTCAAAACTGTGCTTTACACTACCAGCTTTACTCACGAGGACTGACTAGCTAACTGATGAGCCAGACATGCTTATTAACATGACTCTGATCAGGTTTCCAGTAGACCAGATGTAGTAGGAAGACTGCGTACCTAGTATTCCAGCAGGTAATGTGGCTATGGCCATGTACCAAACAAATGGAATAACCTGTGCAAACAAAAAGTGTCCCATTATATAGGATCAGCTATCTGCTTCTAGTAATTAAGTACTCCCATTCACACAAAAGATGACATGCGGGCTTATGTTTCTATCTGGTTGCAGAGGAAGGTATATACCTTGTACAGGGCCGTAACCATGGCGTCGGGGTTGTTGATGTTCCTACCGAAAGCATTGAGGGCTTTGCCAAGCAGCAAGTAGCCAACAGGCTGTGCAAGGCCGTGGACCAGAGACCCCAAGGTACCAAGTATCATCAGCGTCCAATCCAATGCATCTGCATAGCTAAGAAGCTTATAGAAAGGTAAAGTTTCCACGGCGATCTCCTTTTTCATGTCCTCTATTTCGTCATTCGTCTTCTTCTCCTTGATATGCATGGGCTCTGGTGAGTATTGCGGAGCCATGTCTTGCACCATGCAAAGCTTGCTACACGTACTGCAGATACTAAACCTCGTTTGTCGTCGGATTTATATATACTTTATAAATCCTAAGCACAAGAGGAATATCTGCTATGGATATGCCTTGGCGTTGGCATAAAGAAATGCATAAGAAATTATATTTATCCTCCCCTTGTTTGCATCGCTGTGTCTTATTCTAAATGATGACTGTTTCTGCTGCTGGCAATGCATGGAAACATATACACACGAAACTGCAAATAGTTTCAACTAAAACAAATTTTCCTCGTACATAAGTATGAACAGCTTTCTTTAAGTGTCATTGATCAAGAGTTACTGGTGGGCTACTTAGCTTGCTTTCTGTGGAAATGCATGGACAGATAGAACTGTGCACAGATTCTACTTTGCCGGTTAGATGCTAGGAGTAGAAATTTTCAAACAAGCAATAATGCAAATCTAAAAGCAGGTGATCCATAGCATACGTTCTTCTACAATCCTAGCTCTTCCTCATATGCAGGTCATATATTTCTTGGATGTATCGATTATCATATGGTCAGGGCATTGTGTCACGGACTCATTGTGTGGGCGCCTAGGGTAAGGGTGCGCATGGAGATATAGGTGTCGGACAATATAAGGGACCTGACGTATAATGCCACAGCCTAATGCACTGGGCCTTATACCAAACTTAACATCGCCCAGACATTGAAGGGTTGAAGGGGTCTATTTGGAAAAGGGCCTGGCTTCACTCCGGTTAACTGGCCGTATCCGTCTGAAAACGTCTCTAAGTTCGTGACAATCGGCGTTTCATGCTTACAATTATCCGAATGTACACATGCCCTTACGTCAACAAAAAGTACGAGTCAGGAACATTAAACCAGGCCAACACATTGCAGGCATTACCACAGATCCTCAAAGCCTCATCCTGTATACGTACAAAATGATTCTACATTCCTCCTAGCATATTCCCTGCACTGCAGTTAGTTTTGTTGATATCGGCCTCAAGACTTTAGACTATATTATGATAGAGGGAACTGAAAGTTTATATGAGTACTGGTAATCATGGTAATTTCCTCATGCAATGCTCATTGTATTTATGTTAATAGCTATACTTGTTTACAAATCTATTTCGTGGATTTTTGGGTATATTTTCAAGTGAGATAATGCTATTCTCACTTCGTTATATGCTTCTTTGATGGTGATTTTATCGCTAAATATATGTCATATTGACGATTGCCAACCTTTTAACAACAGACAATTTGGGTGAAGCCACATTTAAGATGGTGCAATAGCCTATTTTATTAGGCTGTTCATTACATGTGACACGTTGACTTATTAGAGGATGAAAATTAGCAACATCAACTAGTACGGCAGCCGGATCTATTATCAACTTTACCTTAACATTCATGTACCCAATGGGTAGTGCATGATCTCTTCCAAACTTTAGCATGTTCTTACACACATTTCTTTCTTTCTTTCTTTCTTTCTTAATAAATCTTCACAATCGGAGGGGCTCAAGGAAGTGGTCTCAGCTCTGATGTTTGTCTGGATCGAACCTAGAGATTTGGTATCGCTTCGCGCCTTCCATCGTAATAAAGGGACTAAATCCTTTGTTTTACACCACTTATAAGGTAATCAAAAAAATCGCTGAATACACTTCGGTGGCAAAAAAATATCACTATGAATTTGAGCAAGAGCGACAAGACACTTTGTGACAATCTCTTATAACTAAAGTTTTTTGTATTATTATTATTTTCTTGAAAATAGGTAAGAACTCTACCTAGTAAATTAACAAACAGACATCTAAACCTTCGGGACATGGTGGTTGTCCCTTGTGTATAGGTAGTGTCTTGACTAGGGTAAGTGCGCACTAATCTTTTATACAGGTAGCCTTCGGTGGAGGGTTGTTGGCGATAAAGCTGTTCTTGCTTTTGCCGCTCTTGGATATTCAAGGACCCTTGACTATGTGACCGTCTTTGTCCGGGTTACACTATGGGGGTAGCGGAAGCTTGTTATTTTTTTTTTATTGTACTCTATTTTGTACTATTTGCTATTAATGATATGGTTGGAGAGTTTTTACCCACATTCAAAAAAAATAGCGACATGGTCGGTGCTCGCCCATTGATTGTCAAAGCTAGATGATTACCACCTCCAATCCCCAAGAAATTTTCCGATTATTCTTCCAATTTCTTGGGGTCCGGTACAACCACCTCCAGCCATTTTCACTGGATCAGTTGGAAGTATTTGTGTCCGCCTCTACTTGAAGCTATTACAGTAGAGACAAGAGATCTTTAATAGAAGAGACTGCGGCTTCCGGTGGAGCGGAAGGAAGTCAAATTCCATGGTTTAGCACCATATTTCCTCCCAAGCGAGGCACAACGTGAGTGTAGGCAAATTATGTGAATCCTCTTTGGGCAGATTGCTTGCGATCTCCGAAGCCCGTCTGGAATTTGGATTAGCGGTAAATGCCTTAAAATCAACTCGGTGGCGGTCTTAATCCCGAGTCTGGACCGGCCCAGTAGATTCGAATTCATTTATCTCAGATCCCTTTGTTTTTGTCTCTTCTTCGTTCGGACGTAGATCCCATTCCCATGGGGGACGGCCACAACAGCCCAAGATCGTAACATGGCCCATTAAGCCAATGGACCAAGCTTTCTAGGATAGGTTAAAATATCCTGTTCTGTATTAATTATTAAGATTGATTAACAGGCCCACCGATGAAGACAATCTCTGCCTTATAAGTGTCGTTGACGAGGCAGACATGACTACTGAGGTTTTTGGGTATTTTCTTGGGACGGGGTACGATTTGGGAGGCAGGGATCGATGAGCATTTTCTTGGGTATTTTTTGATGAGTGTTCTTGGTAGGGCGGTGGGTAACGTTTTGATCACGCGTCATTTGCTGGGTGTTGCATTTGCGGACGCCCGTTTGACCTCTTTGGGGTTACTTTGTTCATCTCGGTTTTGTGCACAGGGTGTGTTTGTTACCACTGTTTTTGGCTTTCTTGATCGTAGTTAGGGTTTGTATGGTGGATGGTTAGGGCTTTGTTGCGTTGGGTAGATGGCTAGGGCGTTGTAAATCTGTTTATTTGTCAGTCTTCTTTGCAAATCCTCCGAAATTTCTTATTATGCTTGTGTTATTAGCACAAAGGCGAGATTATGCACTTCTTTCATGTGCTTCTAGAGTCTTAAATCAAAAGAAAAAAAAAAGGTGCTTTCAGGGTACATGTGAGACTACCGTCTTCTTGTCACTGTAATTGTCTTTACTTAACGAAGTTTTTAATTTTGCTGGAAAAAAAAAAGAAACGTTTATCGTAAAACGATTATAGTATCTTTTCTTATGCATTATTTTGGTGGTACTGCTGCAATATCGCAGCTATTTGAATTTAAAAATAGAAGTGTGTAAAATAATTAATAGCAGATAAAAATAATTATCCCGATCCTGAGATTAGACTTGGTCCCAAAAAGGAAAAAAGAAAAAAAAGGAGCAGGCTTATTAGTGAATGAAGGAGGGGGTAGGTGGTTGGTGGTAGAGAGGTGTGAACAATCAATGCCAATGGTCAGGTTTTTGTTAGGTCAAATAAATCACATGTTTCACATTTTATATTCAATGTGTAGGTCCATGGTGGTGCCATAGTTGTGACCGCCACTCTGATTCTCTGTCCACACTAATGTGGTTCTAATGGGTGCACGCACTGTTGTTTCTTTGTGATTAAAAATTAACTTTTATCGACAAAAGTTTTGAAAAGTCAATTTAGTCGCAATAAAATAAATAACTGATTTGTATTACAAGAGATTTTTTTTAATTGACAATGTCTTTGTAAATTTTTATTATTTTTTTGGTACAAAGAGAATAAAAAGTAAAAAAAAACAAAGAAGTTACAAGTCGCACGTTGCCTAATCTTTCGACATCGGCCTGCAGCCTAACTTCAAGCCCTTTAGGTGGTTGTAGTCAGATGCTCTCAAGTTTGTGTTTTTCTAAAATAATAGAAATATACATCAACCAAGAAACTGCAAAGCAGCCAAATACATGATTGGCCCCTAAGTTTGTATCCAAGTATTTTAGTCAACCTTGACATTATTGTGTTGGAAGAGATTAAATTGATACCTTTTGCTCTTACTAAACTCCCACATCTGCTCGTTGAATAGCTGAAACGTGCTCTTAGTACATTTTTACCAGCTGAAAATTAGCTAAGATTTATCAAGTCCTCTCATCGTGAAACATAAATGCGCGCTCGCAAGAGTAACTTCTTTGATAGAGAGCTCATGGCATACTAACAAGGACATGTGCAATACTTCTTTTGTTTGTGCACATTTCCGTAGAGGGGCCAGTTTTTTATTCCCTTTTCCACTTTAATTTTTACGCGAGTAAAAGAAATGGATCCCTCCTCCCACCAAATAAATACTGATTGATTATCCTGCTGCCATTTCTCAAGGCAAGGACATCGGTGCTCGTGGAGTGATTCTTCCCAAAACCAAAAAGGGGGTAAAGATAGAAAGGGCCTAGGATTTCATGAAACATATGAACACGCGAGCAGCATCAACCGAATCCTACCTCCACTCTATTTTTTTGGACTTTATTTTTTTAAGTCTTGGTAAAAGCGATCTGAGAATTTTTAAATGCCCATGCCTCGTGACTTCACATTCTCCCTATGTTAAAAGATGACAAATCAACTCGTATATATTTGGACTAGACATCTTTAAATGATGCCGTACCAGTGAAAAGTTAGAATCAGACACGTCTAATAGAGACAATTGAGTAAATAGAGATAGTATCTAATGCAACGCGTGAAAATGCAAGAGAATGACATTTGATGTTGGAGATTTTGCAATATTAGACCTTTCCGCTTCCAAAGTTTACACCTCAACTGTGATGCCTTAAAAGAATCACTAAATTTCATTTACTAATTTAAGTAGATATAGTATCCCAAAGTTTGGAATAGACGGAGAATGCAGAAGCTTGAAATGTGTATTCAACATAGTTGGAAAAATGGAAAGATTATGGGTATGTAAGTGATCGGAGCCGGATCCCCTATTGTGGCTAGGGTTACAGCAGGCATGCTGTAGCCCCAGTCACAGCCGTCCGATCAAGTTAGGTGAGAGAGAACGGTCCAGATGAAGCCACGTCAGCCAATATTTAATCCCCCTTAAACACTGCTTTCTCTCTCCAAGCCAGACTCTCTCTCTCTCTCTCTCCAATTCCATTGACTCCTTCACGCCCTCCACTTCCCGGCGACGGCACGTCCCCCTTCTGGCGACGACTCCTCCACGACTCCACTTTCTGGAGAAGACACGACGACGACACATTCACCTTACGGCAACAATGTAAGGTGAAACCAAGCGTCTCTCTCCCTCTTCTAGTCCATCTACCGGCAGCGACGACACCTCCACCCCCTCCACTTTTCAGCAACGATGATGATGAACAAAAGGAGAGGAGATTGATTGGGAGGAGTTGCTCAACTCGTGGGAGGTGAGCCGAAGTCAGTTTCAACTCGGTTGTGGGATGGACGTTCTAGATCAAAGTCAAACTTGGGTGATTTACGAGGTTTTCCAGAGCAAATGGATTCTTTCTGTGGGTATAAGATGGTTGTAACTAATTCGTATGCTTTACCTGTATTATTTTTCAACCTCTTTGAAATTTATTGGTTTCACCATCAACCAACAATCTGATGGTTTCATAGGTGATGAATATGAAGGTTATAAATTAAATTTTTTGGGAAGTCCTCAATGTTATAGAGAGGAAACTTTGTAATTTCACGTGAAATTGTCTTCAACGAAAAGAGCTTGTTGTCTATTTTATGGATCTGAGTTCTTTAGTTACTTTTTTGGTTTGTTTTCATGGTTGATTCCTTCATTGAATCCTATAAATATGGATCTGAGTTCTTGGTGTAGACCTTGAAAAGCCATGAGCACAATCTTGGACCCATGACTAACCGCAGAGGTGTTGCAGCAGTAAGGTGGAGGTGTTGCCCCCATAAAATGGAGATACTACCGCCGGAAGGTGACGTCAAGCTACGGTTTGGAGGAGAGAGGGACGACTGTCGCCAATCGATTTTAGCACATGGAGAGAGAGGAAGTTGTCATAAGTGTTTGATTTAAGTACCCATGCATCGCCGTCGCCGGATTTGGAGGTGTCATCGTCGCCACCGTAGAGAAAGACGCTAGGTTTGGCGTGAGAAGGTTGGGTCGGCAGAGAGTTAAGGGGGAAGAGTAAATGGCTGGATGACATGGCTTAATTTGGGCTGTCTCTTCCCACTTAACTCCATCGGACGGCTATGACTGGGGCTACAGCATGCCTGTTGTAACCTTAGCCACAGCAGGCGATCCGGATCTGTAAGTGACCATGTGGTGTGTTACATTGTTCTAGAATAACACAGTATGCATGGTTATGTTTGGGAAGTAAAGGAGCTACTAGTGTACTTCGCACGTGTCCATTCATATCCGTTGGTGTACTACACATAGGGTTTGAGGGCAAACAGATTTCTCCCATCAATTTTTTGTCCAGCAATTACTCTGCAATGATCATCAGTGTTTCGTCGGTTATATCTTGAAAGACAGTTTGTTGTTACTTTATACAATGTAATAAACGGACAAATAAGAAAAGAAAACATATCATTCGACTCAGATCTTCTCAATATACTGTGTTTATTTTTTTTCCCTTTTTAAGTCAACTCTAAAAGAAAAGTTTAGAACTTAAACAACTGTCACTGAGCTCACAACAAACAATTTGGATCTAGAATGAATAGGTGGTGGGTGGTGGAGACGTGTGGACAAGGTGACATGAATGATCAGATTTTGGTCAGGTCAACATTAATCACATGGCTCACATTTCATATTCATGTACAGGTTCTCTGGTTCATTGTCCCCCAGTCCACACTACTGTGGTTCTATTGGGTGCTATTTTTCTGATTAAAAATTAACTTTACTGAACAAAAGTTTTAAATGCTCTATTGATCCTCTCAGTCCAACGTGCCCAAATTCCAATTTGAGCTGTACAACTTAGTAGTTTTCGTTGATGGGCTGCACTAACAAACGGACCCTACTTTCTCTCCCTTCATTCTTTTAAATCTTGGTAAGCACTTAAGGTGGTGTTTATAAATGCCCACATCTTCTGACTTCACATTCCCCTGATAAAATTGTGACAAATCATTTCACATATATATATTTAGACTAGTTATGCGTAGATATGACACAGATCCGTTGCTATAACCATTATTACGTAGAGCTGTTGCGTCCCTGGTATTCATTCTTCCTCCGCTTCTTGACCCTTCGCTTTTCATTACTAGAATAGCCTCCAAGGAAATGAATAATAGGTATGCCAAGATCAAACCAAGATCAATAAATTTTTCACATATTCTATTTCAAAAAGAACAAATTTTGACTGTTGCTCGAGTTATAAGAATCATCATTCAATTCCGTATATAGTGATAATCAATAGTTACTAGTATTTTTAGGAATTTTCGCTAATACTTTCAGCGATAATAATTATCAGCATTTTTTTTAACATTACTAAAAATATTTAGTGACAATTAATTATCTCCAATCCCAGATAGCAACTAAAATTCTTCTTTTGAGAATACACAAACAACAATTCATTGCAAAATCCACGAAACAGATCAAGAGCACCAGCACCCATGAACAAAGCTACAGGACTGAACTACATGTGAATATATATAGTTTGCTTTTCTTCTTAGTTTTGTGAGTTGTAAATATGAATGTATGTTGATTGCGGTGTGTTCCTTGGTAATAAAAAGGATCTGTTACCAGAAAAATTCCCTTCAGACGTTGTAGAAGATGACATGATAGAGGAGAGATGTTCGGTCATGCAAATGCAAGGCAAAGCAGCACGACACTCAACCGTAACACGCGAAGAGGGCCTTCACTGAGAGAGATAGAGAGAGAGAGAGAGAGAGAGAGAGAGAAGAGTGAGAAACGTCTCAAACTAAGATTTTTAAGGCTTTAACTCGGGTGACGTTGCTGCTTGAGAAAGTGAGATTAAATTAACGGTTGGTATTCAGACTTCAAAATCTCTGTTGTAACTATGGTTACTACAGAAGATTCGTGTTCGCACAAATAATCCTATACCGGTTAAAAGTTAAAAGCTCACTTTTTATGAACAGAGACAATTATAAGTTAAATGTGGCGAGCGTAATAAAATAAAAAAAATTATAAAAGGGTAACGTGATAAAACATTTACACGATCTTTCTTAATAAGAAAATTGATTAGTTTTTTTCGAGACAACTAAAAAATTAAGTATGTTTAATTTTTTTTTTATGACAGAGGGAATGTAATGCAACGCTGTGAAAATGTAAGAGAATGACATCCGACAATTTTGACACTTTAGATAATTATTTTTTAAACTCACAAGAAATTCCGTTACGACCGTGTACCACAAAACACAAATCGGTACTTTAAGATAAACAAGTCCTCGTTCCATCGGAAACGCTGAGCCACTTTCTAACCGCACAATCCATCCATCCAATCCAACTCAATAAAAAGGCATGGAATTGGACGAAACATATGCCGCAATCCTTCAAGTTTGTACAACGTGGTAGGTTTCATTCACTGATAGCTGCCACCCAATTTGGGACCCTACTTATCCAGGCTTTTTGTATTCGTCGTTAATGTTGGTAAGCGCTCTTTAAGTGCGCCCACATGGGATGACTTCACAATCCCCCTCCCCTATTATTATTAATATTAGTTACACAAAAGGAAAGGATTAGACAGCGAGAGATGGTCCTGGAATATGTAGAATGATGCAAAGATCTCTTGTCCGTATCCCACCAATTGCTGCTCTCTTAAGTCTTCACTAACTAGAGCGTGTGAAGTCATGCTCTTTGTCCTGCACTGGACGCCCCAGATAAGGCTGTCCCCCCCCCCCCCCCTCTTTCTGACTTCTATTTATTTACCCCCTTTAAATGATTGAGCGAAATACGTACACACTCCCTCAACAAACGACTCGTAGCGATTCGGTTCCCTTACCTGTTTAATTTGTTGAGTATACCTTCGAGTCGTCACAAACCCAGAAACTGTAACCTTATGTTAATAATTTGTTAGAAAACAGATGAAAACAGTCATGTTTCGTTTACATGCATCCTTTAAGACATAATTATTCCTGTACCTAAAGAAAATCTCATAATATTATATGTTATTTCCTGTGATAATGCCTTCCAAAGTAATTACCCATTCTCTCAGTCTAAACGTCAATCAACGCCCTTTCGATAACGTGGATGTGTTATGGATAGATAGCTTTTCGCTAAATTATCGACTTTCATCTCACATTTCATGATTGTCCAAAATTCCTCAAATTTTTGTCAAGTATTACGGCGTATGCCAATGTCCCCCAAAAAATTGTGTTTCCAAACCTGCAGAGATTTATTATATTTACATATATGAAACTCAAGGAAAACTTGCAAATCATTTCTGACCCCATTCATCAATGTTGCAATGTGGGTTATCGTAATCGAGCCAAAAGTAGCCATCGTCCCGTTTTTTTTTCGTTGACACTTGATAATACAGAGTTGACGAGGTTAGCAATTCAATGGAAAATGGTGGAGTTCTAAGTAATGGCTATGGAGGGAAGGTGAAGCCTTTGGTGGAGGTTTCGGTCGTGGTGGCGAGTAAATTTAGTGAGAGGGGTGTTCCTTTTCTAGTGGCGAACAAATAATGTTTGTTTCGTATAAAATGATATCAAACGGGATAATTTAAGGCATCATATGGTAACTGAGACTTTTTGATAATGAGATCGCTAAACGGAGGGCAACATTTGATTTTCTTATTGTTAACCCACACCCAATCCGAGTCAAGCGAGCGACTAACCAACCATGATTTGTAGTTTAGGAACTTACTCATTTTAGTTGAGGGGGTCTTATCCAATTTTACCACCCTTCATTATCTTTCAATGAACCCATGACTTAACTTATAAACGACAACCATCATTATTAGTTAGTTGAACCATAAATAAAGTGGGGCTCCCTGTTGGGCAGAAAGAAAGAAGGCTGCTTGTAGCTCTGTGCCGTAATAATGGAAGTAGCAGAGCAACAGTGGGAGCAAGAATGGGAAGAGGAACTGGAAGAGACGGCATTGCTAGAAAGGCGGCCACGGCACCAAACTAATGCTAATGATAATGGTAATGGTAATGGTAATGGCAAGTCTGATCAACATGATAATAACAACAATGGAGATTTATTGGGATCCCCACCTCCTGGCAATAAAGTTGATGCTTTGGGTGTCCCTGAACGGCACCCAGATGACGGAGACGAGCTTAAAGCTGGTAAAAATGGCATTGTGGTTGATGATTTGGTTGACGAAGAAAAGGGTGCAAAAGATGGGCAAGAAAGATCGGAGAATTGCGTCTACTATGACAGTGACAAAGGTACTTGCTTGTAAATTTTAGAAAAATATACACACACTGTAGATGAATTTGTTTATGTGTATTTCTAAGTGCCTATTCTTGGTTTCTGTGTAATCTTTCCATCCTGAATCATCTTACAGACAGTGTACTTCAAATGATGATTTTTCATAAGCCATCTATGCCCTCAAACCCCACCGCACCCCTTTCGTTACCCTACCTGTCTAATGGCCGGAAACACGGAGGGACCCTCCTCTCCACAGACCTATTTTCTCTCGTCTTTCTTCTTCTTCGACCTTTTTCTCTCTTTTTTTTAGCTTCTCTTTTAACACTCTATTTATTTATGGTCTTTAAGTGGCTTTTTCCATCTTGATTCGATTGAATCTGCTGTAGGGGAGCGATCTGTCTCCAGTTAATTACTTGGGGTAGGTAATCCATCAAAACTTATTGGAACAGTGGTCCATGTTGCAACTGAAGCTTTTATGTTTATGCTGAATATTGAAGAGCTTGCTAAGTAGGTAGATTGAGGTCTATACTGCTATCGTTACGCATTTTACGAATCGGTTTATGATTAGTGCTGGTCTTGAAGTAACAGAACAAACTAAAATTGGCACACGACTCACAGGGGAGGATAGCCCATCTTGCTTCTCTGTTTTCGTTGGGGTGGGCTGATGGGACGGGTTACCGGTTACGGGAATGTGATGCTTTTAGGTGTTCCAGATTCTGTGGAAATTATGTTAGGTATTAGTTTCTCAGTTTAGTATGATCACCTCATTGTGGACCTTATTGTTAAGTGAAGATGCAAATTAAGCATCTTCTTCGTAGTATTGTCGATAGTTTGCGTACTCTTTGTATTTAACCAGATGCAACTGCTTGTTTGAAGGATTTTCTCACACTATTATTGGATGTGGCCGGGATCCTTGAAATTAGTCAAGCTGTACTTATTATTGCCTTAATAGTGCTTCAGGAATTTAAAACAGTACCAACCAGATCTGCTTCAAGCAAGTTAGATCTGCATCCCCTATACTTATTACATTTCCTCTTCCGTATGCCTCTTTTAGCTCCAAACTGCGAAATCTCATGTAAGTTTTCCATACTTCAGTGATAGTTAACGATTGGCCACTGGCCAGCGTAAACCTACGTCCAGAATGTATACCAGTGGTAATGTCATGCTTGTAGGCCACTTGGACTAGATTTTAACATTCACCCCACAAGTATCGGTAATTATAAGAATTGATTAAATTGCAGTTTCTTTTTCCTTTTCTTGAATGAAGGAATATGGAAATGTCGACACTGCTCTTGGAGCTACCAAAGTCGAAGTGTTTGTACTGATCATATTCAGAATCCTAAGCGCCACTTGCATATGCTGATTAAAGTCAAATCTGTAAATCATCAGGGACCATGTTTCATTTGTGAAACTGAAGGTCAGTAGATCCCATGACTTCTGAAGCAAAGATTAGCAGTTGAAATTAGTAAAACTTTTATCTTCTAATAAAGTACAGAAAGATTATCCGAACAAGTGGGACGTTGTTACCAGAGTTCTTTGGTTACTTCTGTGGCAAAGCGGTTGCTATGGTGGTATCTAAATCAAGATGATATGGGGACATGCAGACTTGCTGTGCCTCTTTCCATGCCACATAGCATGTTGGCTTTTGCCTTATGGAGCTTATACATAAAGTTTCGGGCAATATATGATTAAGATAATGTCAATCTAAGCACAATTTTACATAGATATACCTTTGTAAGTCAATTTAGCATCAAAATGCGTGTCGCCATTTTGAACATCGAGCACAAGCATACAAAACCCAGTCTATAGGAGTCAACTGGAAACGTGTAGCAGAAATGTCGGGGTGCCATGTCGTGCCCGAGCACAAAGCTTCATGAAGTCTTGGTGCATGATAGCTGCAGAGTTATTAAGACTTCTTTATATTAAGTTTACCCTGCAAAATAAAAGAGTTCATAGAACCAATAACTGATCCGATCAAGACCTGATGTAAACTAGGTTAAATAACAGTAGGGATAACAGCATTGTTAAGAAAAGTTTCTTCTATCTCTGAATTTATAGTTTTTGATGATTGTCGACGACATTGTTTATAAGAAAATTTGGATCATAGAGGCTCTATGATCCAAATTTTATAATAGAAAATGTCGCTCTATGATAGAGCGACTGGGGTGCAAGTAAATCGGTGACATGTTCTGTATCTGCACAAACTAGTACTTGCCTTGAACTGTAAGTTGCCTTGTAGTAGTAAGTTCTTTTCTGCGGTTTCTTCCTTTTCTCATCCTTTTTAACTCGGGCATGTAGAAAATCAACTACTCTGCATACAACACGAATAATATCCTCCCCGTCTCCGCCTCTCATTATTGACAACCAATGAAATGGTTGAGTACATGTTCTTTGTTCATATAACCTTAAAAAAATCGGTTTTTTATGTACATTTGGAAGTCTAGAGTGTCGGGGACACTAACTAGTTCTCTCGTGGTTTTTGCATGCTTGGAACCTTGCTTATCAGTGTAGTTTTTTCAATGTGTTAAGGCAAGAGCTTTTGATTTTTGGATTATTTGCTTTGTGGTAGGTACTGGTTTTTCCTATGGATTGGCTGCTACAGAACATAGAAGATTTGAAAGTTCTGCTCCCAAGGACAATTCTGGAGATGACAGATTAGATGTCACAATACAAAGTTTTGACATCGGAAAGAGTTCAAGCACCGTAATCAACCATCAATACGAGGTAGCTCTGAAGCATGATAACTTGCTTGATTCCGATCTTCGGCCTTCCGAAAATTCTGGAGATGACAGACTAGATGTCACAGTACAAAGTTTTGACATCGGAAAGAGTTCAAGCACCGTAATCAACCATCAATACGAGGAAGCTCTGAAGCATGATAACTTGCCTGATTGCGATCTTCGGCCTTCCGAAATTTCGGTCGGAGCATGCAACACAACTAACAAGGCTTTTGCCAGTACTGAAATAGAAAGTGCAGAGATTAACCTGATAAGGGAGAGTGACCAAGACGTAACTGAATTCGATGTTGAGAGAGTATTAGAGAACCAAAATACGCATGATTTGTACTGTCCTAATTGTAATTCTTGTATTACCAGACGGGTCATTATTCGGAAAAGAAAACGCAGAATTCGAACATCTGACGAAGATGCGAAGCGCAACAAGTTGGAAACCTTAGCTAACTCCAAGTTGGATGCTATTTCAGAGCATGCAACCAACAATCAAGCTCGCAATACAGAAGATATCTTGGAAAGTAATGTGCCACCTGCAGCGAATGATTTTGATCGTGATAGAGAGCCAGATGTCTTCAGATGCTTGTCATGCTTCAGCATTTTCATTCCCACAGGTATATGTGAGGCAGTGATTATTGGCTTATTGCAGCAGTATGATTTCTTCTCTGTGAGACTGATAGTTTTCTTGACAATTGTGATGAAATCTATTCTCTTAATCTGAAGGTGCGTTTACTGCTTAAATTTCCAATAGATTTGGTATTAGCATATGGTTCAAATTTTCTGGTCATTTCTGAATGAGAAATAGGCATGTACTCCTTTATGTTTAGTCTGCCTTCTAAAATTAGAAATTGGCATGAACTCGTTGTAATGTCCTAGATGAGGAGTGATGCTTAAATTAGGGTAAGCTTCAGAAGTTTAACATGAATTAAGATGGGAAGCGTTTTCTTATTGACATAAAGACAATTGCTGTGTGCAAGTTTTGATGTGCTTACGGTGAATATATAGTTGTTACGTGCTCCTTGGTCCTGGAATAGAAATGTCCAGTTTGGCGTGCAAGTGTGATGCTGTCAGGGCCTTAGTTCTCATTTCGCAGCTTGTTTAGAAGTTTTGTCCTTGTAAAAGGCTATTTCTTAAATGATTTGTTAAGTTTCGCAGGAAATGGTTTTAAGCTGTTCCGAATGTTTGGAAGTAAAAGCGAGAAAGAGAACCTGCAAGATCCTCAACAGATACCGCTTAGGAAAGAAAACTGGTTTTCCTCTATTTTTGCATCAGATAAGACGATACATATTGAGCAAGGTCATCTTCATCTCATGCCTTGAGTACTTTTACTCGTTCTTTACTGCTTTTGGTTACTTGTTGTCTACGTTCATACACTACTCACGCATGGAATAGGAGGTATAGAATTTTGTCTTGTATGTGCCTAGCCAAGACATGCCCTTCATCATCTTAATATAATTCTGAGTAACCTTTTCTTTGTCTAGAGCCCAGACTAAGATCTCTCTCTCTCTCTCCCTCCCGCCCTTGGTAACTACTCCCCCCACTTCAAAATTGTTTTCCAAAAATATAAAGACATTGCCTTTACTCATTGTTGTCACCCTAGTTTGATTTACCAAACGAAACTTTGTTGATCTGTAATCACGATTTTAGTTCCAATTATATGTTAGAAGTTTACAATCGATCCTAGTCAAAGGGTGAAACGACCAGGTCCAAGACCCCACTAGAGGGCAATGCCTCCCTTGAAAGGGCTAGCTAAAGTAAGTACCTAAGAGTTTATGGCAGGCTACTTATCCGGTGGAACCCTTGTTGGTGCAATGTCAGAGAATAAACACTTGAGTGATATATTATGTTCGGAAAAGAAGGATATTCTTTGTGCTTACATTTCTTGGACTAATAGGTTGACTTCGGATGCAGGAACCAGTAATCGGGCGGATGTGGTAGAAAACAATGTTGGAGTACCCATGCTCTCATCCAACTTGAATGAGCAGAATGGTCTAGAAAAAAACAGTGTGGACGAGCCTTCTCGATCATCTAACCGGAATGAACAATATGGTCAAGCCTCACCTCCCGAAACATATGTTGCTGGCGGGCTTATAAATGGTAAAGTCATTAGAGAAAACGTTTTAGCTTCTTCGGCACAAGGACCTGCAAAACCTGGACAGGTGATGGCTGCTGGTGGAGAGCAATCAGAGGATGCCATAGAAAAGAGCAAAGGTATTGACAGCTGTTCAGTTTTTGCTTGTGTGTAAACAAGAAATACTTGAAAACTGGTGGCGATCTTTAATACCAGGTCTTTTACAAAGGCTGAAGTGTGCTTTTTCTCCTGCAAAATGCTATTGCAACTAGGAAGTCTAGCAGTGTCTTGTTTATACGATAGTCAGACAGTAATCAAAGGTTGTTCTTTTCGTGATATCCTAGATTTGGTGTGATCTACGAAGCTTACATAGACCAAGCATGCATTTGCTTGTGTACGTAACATTTAGATTCAGGTTTTCTAGTCAAATTGACAAAAAGTTTGCGCTCTTACTTTTTGTTGTTGAAGAATGAAGTTACTTGTGTTTGTCTTGATTGATTGTGATATGTCTCTTTGATACTATATAAGGAACGATTGCTGAGGAACTGATCATCTACTTTGGTGTATCTGGTATAGAAATTTGTTTGCAATATTTTTTACTATATTTCACATTTTGCTCAATTTATTAGTGCAGACCATTCTGAATTAGACACTACCAATCAGTTGAACCTTAGTTGCACAAAGCGGGGGCCGGAGAGGGAGCGGGGGCGGGGGCGGGAGCGGGGAAGCGTAAGCACCAAGAAGAATCTGAGGTTGGGAGTGGCTTGAATAAATAAATGGGTAAAGAGTATTATCATTTGTTTAGTATAGTTTACATAGACAGCAACAACAAACAAGGAGGCTTTAAGGACTTGAAGGAAGAGAGAAACAAGGAATTGAGTTGAAAAGTGCTTGATTTTCATGTATTCTCTCACTTGTTCCATGCATCTCTATCCAGCTAGCAAGATCGAGTTCTCATCTTAGCTTGGGACGAGATCCCATGGAACTCCTAACTTGGGATCGCAAAAGCGAGTTTCCGAGAGAGAAACGTCACCATATTTGGAGTTTCCTGCAACTAAGAGTTGAACTCAGCAAGCTCTTTGACTGAAACTCCACTCAATCACGAGAGCGATGATCCAGAAACTAAGTTTCCTGGAAAGACAACAATTAGTACGGGAGAACCTTTAGAAGAAACTGATACTACACCTTCGCAAAATGGATTGAAGCTTTTTATTCCCTCAAATGTGGGAACGTCTATTATGGGGAATTTCAGACAGGCCAAAAACTTAATGTGGCAATACAAAAGAATGGTGCAGGTATAGGTTTGACTTTGTATAATTTGCCAACCTTATTAGAGTCTTTAGTAGGTAACCATGTTTGATTATATAGCAACATAGACAACCACGTTTTTCTTGTGTCTTGCCTTTCCTGAGTTTGGCTTTGTACTTCTGAGATAGAAATTACAATATCTATTAGAAGGGGTTGCATTCTTCTACTGCAATCCTTTTGGAACCTGAAGTACAAGCTAATCATTGCTGAAGATTTTTAAGCAATCATGGTCTGTCAAAAGTCAGGAATAAGGTTTAGTTTCCCGATCGATTTCTTCATGCATATGGAATGGTACGTGTGCAGATGACATGGAAACACTTGTGTTATTGGCAAAACAAGTTTCTGTACTTGAGGAGTCGGATATGGACGGCAAAGTCAACATTTCAGCATGTATACCTCATGACAATGAGCAGACCGTTGGAGCTGCACTCCTCACTGAATCTGCAATTAAAATTGAGAATGAAAATCTTGGAATTGATAAAGGTACGTAGCAATCTCCAAGTCCTCATACCTTAAACTGCACCATTACAATCCTCTATGAAAACATTCTGCATTCTGCACTAATGTTGGCAGATGGAGCCTATCCTTCCGAAGTTTCTCAACACAGCATCATCAGAACCAAAGTGGATATACGTAGACAGGAGTCTTTGAAAGTTGACACGGATGCACTAATATCATCAGTACAGGATGCTTCATTGCCTCAAGATAGACCTGTTAACATCGGTAACAGGTTAAAGGATATGCCTGCAGAGCGCAGTACAGGTAAGACACATATGTCAATCAGTTTTTGAGTGGCAGTGAGTGGGAATGTTTTTTGTTGGCTGCTAAGAAAGGAGCTGGCTTCATTTACATGAGACCACTTCACGTGGCGTGGTTTGGGTGGTAACTCTTTCCTTAGGTCATCATCTTGCCTTCCACGTATAAAGCCCCCACCCCCCCAAAGGGTGGCCTCTATGCACAAGATTCCCGCCATTGCAAAGTTTGGGACGAGTTGATATGCTGCCTTAACGAATGTTCCGTGTTATGAACACGTGACCTCAAAGTCAGCAAATGCTATATGTCATTAACGGAAACATGTTAGTGTATGAACCAATAATCTAGCTTCTAGAGTACTGAAGTTCCGCTATGTTGGGGAGCTGTGTGAGGTAAGAAACTGTACGTTGGCTTATGTAATATCCGTCAAGGCGAAATATCTCCTTCTTTCTCCGATTTCCTTGAGTTACTAGATACCGAGCGCAGATTCTGTAAAAACATGTATAAAATTTCTTATAGGACTATCTTGTGCCAACGCTATGTGCGTAAAAAGATCTTGCTCGAAGTGCATGGTACTAAGCTTCCATAATCGAACCATTCTTCCTTAATCTTAAATAATCTTTCATAAATAACGTTGTCTGTTTCTAAAAATTCTTTTCAGGTATTTTACCTATCAAATAGGGTGGTTAATACTTTGTGATGCAGGCAAGGACACAAAAATAGTCGTGGATGGCGGGCAAGTTAAACCACCAAAATCTACAAGAGCAGAATATAAGATTGTTCCTGAAGAAACTGAGGCGTCACCACAGATTGAGACTCGAATCAGCATGGTCGAGCCACCAGTTGCCACAGCAAGATATGTTCGTAGATTAGATATAATTAAGAGCATTGTTTATGGTGGGTTGATTGAATCGATTGCAAGTCTCTGTGTCGTGTCATCTGCTGCTGGTGGAGATGCTGCCACATGTAAGTATTCTTTCTGCTGTTGCTTTCTTTTGACTTAAGAGACCAGTTTCTGGAGTTTCTGGATTGTTTAACTGCATTTTACAGGACATAATTCATTTGATATTATTGTCTGTTAGATAGCCAGTCCTGTCCAAAGGGTGCAACAATTGGCTTCCCTTAGTTTGTTGTATAGTAGCCACAGTTTTTGTAATTGCCTTATAAGATGTTCATATTCAGATGCATATAAGTCATTTATGCTCTAACTTGGATTATATTGAATAACTCCTTGCAGTCGAAGGTTTAATTTCGTATCAATAAAGATGTTATGTGGTTTCTAGCTGAACAGATATGTGGATTGCAAGTGTTTAGTTGTGCAGATAATAAGGAATTTCTGGAACTAGTCCTTGAATAGCTGATTGAATTACAGCAAACTACTTGGTTATTTACCTGGTGTTTTTTTTTTTAATATCAATTTGTGGAGTTCATCACTTCTGTAATATGATATTTACTTGTTTATTTTAGTTGAGGCCTGCAATGATTAACACATCTCGGTTACTAATTTCGTCTTCTGCTAATTCAGTGAATGTTTTGGCTTTGGGATTGGCTAATCTGATTGGCGGCCTATTCGTCATTTTTCATGACGTGAGTAATTCTTGGTTTAAACTTTGTTCAGTACTCAAATGATTTTACATCCTGATATAAATCTAGGCATCTTCCATCACTTGTGAAAACCTATCACAATATTTCTTTATGCCAACGCCAAGGGAACTTACATGCATTTGTCAACTTACAGCTATGGGAACTGAAAAATGATCATACCCGTGGGACTTCCTATCAAGTAGATGAGCAAGTTGATCGATACCAAGAACTATTGGGTCGGAAATCAGATTTTACACTCCATGCAGTCGTTGCGGTGTTATCATTCCTCATCTTTGGCTTAATACCTCCAGTCGTGTATGGCTTCTCGTTTCGCAAGAGTGATGACAAGGAACTCAAGCTTTTAGTAGTTGCAGCGGCTGCGCTCCTATGCATAACTGTGCTAGCTGCCGGAAAGGCTTATGTTCGGAGACCGCCCAAGTCATACTTCAAAACTGCAGTGTACTACTTCACTTTGGGGTTGATGGTTTCAGGCGTTTCTTATGCAGTTGGTATCCTGATCAAGAAATTGCTGGAGAAGCTCGGTTTGTTCGAGTCAAGTTTAGCTGTCACTCTGCCCCAACCAATGCAGCCCGCAGCATGGGCGTCCTACTGATGTTCAAGTTAGCCATCGGACAAAGAGAGCGTATCAATGGATCGGTGCTGGAAGTGGATGGATATATACATACCCGGGCGAATTGCACTGATGATTATCATGCAGATTAGCCCGTTTTCTTTTCCTTTCTTTACTGTCTCCTTTACCGAATTATCATTCATCACTGTGAACTTCTTAGAAGCTGGTGCTGGAGAGGAAATAATTTTTGAGGAAATAATGTGTCATCGTACTTCAGGAAAGTGGTGCCTGTTAGCCGACGTGCATGGGAACAGTTTTGTCTGACAATGTCTTGCCCTGGAAGCAGTATAAATACGCCTCTCGTGTTCCGGGGATTATGTCTTAATACACTCGCTACTCCTTCCTTTCGTAAAATTAAGCTAACATCCCATGCCGTTAGATTTTGGTGGATGGTATTAAATTATAAGTTCAAATGGCTTAATTGTCACTACCAATAGTCCCACCTTTCTCTACCGGTTCCTTCACCACAAACCCATTGACCGACAACCCTAGATCCACCACCACCATCATTGTTCTCCCACCACTAACCAATTCCAACACGGCAACACCCCCTAATCAATGCCACCACCAATTAACCTACTGCCACAAACCCATCACCGCCAATCGTTCCTACCGCTAGCTGATACCTCCCTCGTCACAGACACACCATGCCATGCCATATCCACCAACCAAATTTATAACCACCACAAACCCACTTTGAAGAGTGTGCGTGCATGTGCATGTGCATGTGTATGTGTTTGTGAATATGTCGAAACTCATGATGGGGCGTAAGAAATGGGCCAGTGTTGGTGGTGATCGGTATTGGGGTGGAAGACTTAGGCTCTGTTTGACAGAACTTTTTTTTTTGTCTTCAGTTTTTAAAGAATAGTTAAAAATTTTTTTTTTTACAAAACAAAGTGGGTGTTTGATAACCATTTTTTTTTTTAGTTTTTTTTTTTGGTGTTTGGTAACCCTTTTTTGTTTGACTTTTTTTTTGAGGTGGTTTGCAGTGGCGATGGTGGGGCGTAGCGGTGGTCGATGGTGGTGGTGGCCGGCAGTGGTTGTCTCCGGCAGTGGCTGCCGGCAGCCGGAGGTCGTGGATGCCGGCGGTGGTGGTTGCCGGCGGGCCACGGTGGCTGCAGGCGGTGGTGGCGGGAGGCCACTAGTCGCCCGGTGGTGGTTGCCGGCGGCCGGAGGTGGCTGTCGGGCTGCGGCGGCTGCCGGCGGTGGTGGCCAGAGGTGGCTGCCGCTCGGTGGTGGTTGTCGGCGGCCGGAGGTGGCTGTCGAGCGGCGGTGGTGGCCATCGCCCACCGCCGTCCGGTGGTGGCTGCCGGAGGCCAGAGGTGGCTGTCGGTGGCTACTGGGCGGCAATGGGCGGTGGCTACCGGCGGTGGGTGAGTTGTGATGGAGGTCTCAAAAAAAAATTAAAGTGAAAACGAAAAGAGCTTTTTCCTCTTTTTTTACTCTACAATTTAAAAAGCCACTTTTTAAATTGAAAAAAAAAGTGATACCAAACACTCCTATTTTTTCCAAATTTCAAAATTGAAAAAAAAAGAGCAAAAAAAAACCCTGTCAAACGGCCCCTTAGTGATGGGCGTGTTGATTTTGGGGCTTGTTTAAATCGTTAAGATGATGGTAGTAAGGGAATTTTTTGGTTTTTGAAATATTTAATGCTAAAATGGATTGAAAGATAACGGAATGGGGCTTGTAATATGCAGGACAAAAGGTGAAGGAATGTTTGTGTAATTTTTCAAAAGAGAGGAATAGACGGTGTATTAAAACAAAAACTTTGAGACACCGAGTGTCATTTATCAATAATAGAATGGTTGAAAGAAGTTGCTTGGGACAATCATCTTCTGTGTCAGAATTGTTGCCGACATGGTTCTGCATAACACAACTTTCATGGATCATTAGCAACAAAAGAAGGGTGCTAAACACACGTTTAAAAAACGAAAAAAGATGAAGGATGTTAAAAAGCTTCAGTTTGTCGGATAGGGGTGAGACGGGTTCAGTTGATATCATTTGGAGCTTGAACACGAAATGAGATCGACCACCATTAATTTGAGAAGAAAAACGTTACTTAAAAGGTTCTGTTTCAACGAGTTGGACGAATCAAACAGATCAGTTTTTAGAATTGATCGGTTTGAGCTTGTAGTAAATTTTGGACTTGTTTGAACCAATTGATTGACCATTAGGCCTCTCTAACATATATGATCACAAGATTTCTAGAGCCTGCTTATTGAAGTTAGGGTGTGAAATCATAAGTACGTTGAAAAGTATACAATAATTAGAATAAAATAAAATTTAAGATTAATTATACTTAATACTTGTAACATTTTCGTTTCTTGCACACGGTTATCCCTAATTATTGAAATTATACTAAGTTACATGAAACCAATAACATAACCCTAGAGGGGAGGGGGTGAATGAGGGTTTACGAAAATTAATGAGGAATTTAAACTAAGCACAATCAAGAATATCACTAACTGAGCAATCTTAAGCAATTATAGAGCAATAAGTAAAGAGATTGAATTAGAGATACTTGACAAGGAGATTTAAATGGTTCGGCTTGAATTACCATCAAGCCTACATCCACCTCTTCAAGGAAGTCTCTTACAAGAGCACTAGAATCCACTAGCAACAATCTTCTTCCGGGTGAAGATGAAAACCCTTACAACACTTGGTGATATCTCCACACCAAGCACAAGTCTTGAATCCACAAAGCTCACCCAAAACTTGACAAACCCAAGCCCTGATCACAATCCTTTTACAAAGATCAATTATGTACAAAGAAATCCTCTTGAAAGGAAATGAGTACAAATGAAGCTCTAGTACAATAGAGATATGAGAGAATTGATGACTTGAAGAATGCTCAATCTCAATCAAAGAATTGCTCACAAAGATGCTCTCTTTAATGATGTAAAATCATGAAGATGAAGAGAGAAAAGTTTAATCTATGAGCCTTGATATTTCTCTAATGAATGGAGGCTTAGAATGTGATTTTCATGGTGTATGATGAAGCCTCAAATTATTTATATAGAGAAGATATGAAATATAACCGTTATGGGCAAAAAGTGAGCAAAACTGCAATTACAGTCGACTGTATTCCCAATGCAGTAATACAGTGGACTGGGTTCCTTCGAAAATAGCCGTTGGAGTTTTATCCTCGAGAATATCCGTTACAAATGAATTTCGTCCAATACAGTCGACTGGATTCCAATGCAGTTGACTGTATTACCCTACGGCCTATTGACTGCCTCACGAAACCTCTTTTCCTATTTCGGGCATAACTTTTTTTAAAAAAATTGGATTGAGGTTCCATTTTTTGCGTTGAAAATATAATGAAAATTTTTATCAAGATATGAAAATATTAGCATCAAAATAGTTTTTGAGAAAATCTGAGTGAGCTCCAAAGTTCACTCACTTTCAAGAATAACACTTGTGTAAATAGTTATAAACTCACATGCAATGCACAAAGTGTGCTAAGGTCTTTTTAGGTCATAGTCATCATTCCAAGTATCAAACTAAGACTAGTTACATAATAGTAAAATCAATCATAAGTGATGGTAACTTAGCCTATGCATTCTTTGTTGCTCTTTGACATTGGACTTGATGAAACTTTTATAGCATGTCCACTATAGCTTTAAGCTTCTTTGGCTTGAATCCATCTATCCAACTTCTCAAATATGTCTTCATAGGTGTGCATGTATATTCCTACTAAGAATACACTCAAAGCACACATTAGAATATAATCAATGTGTAATTATCATCAAAACAATATATAAGCCTAGGTTATCCAACCATAGGGCTAACACTATATTTTTTTATTTTTAATTTTTAGTTCACAAAGTTAAGAAAATTATTTGAAAGACACAATGTCCCTCATAACAAAATAAAATTACCAAATGCACCACATTTGAAATGTGCTAGACTAGTTCACCACCATCACACTGGCCATGAGTCCTCCTGCTGTGGCTCGACGGCGCTTGCATCTGAAAGCATCCAAACTCAGATGGCTCCCTTCCACAACCGCCTCATCCCAACCCCCAACACACACACACATACTGCCACCACTACAATTCCTATCCAAATACCATGCCACTACCAAACCCGTTTAATTTCTCACCCGCCACTGCCGAACTAATGCCTATCTCACACATGCGTGCGCACACATATGGACACAAATCTAGGCTTCTTGCCTTCCTTTTTCGTTGCGACAATGGTTCTGTGTAAGCGAGTGTGTGATTTTTATGGCACAGTGATTAGACGAGGTACGGTTTGGGTCTTTCATCGAAAAGACCCAAATATTAAGTCTCACTGACAAGGCATACATGATTATTGAGGTTTTTGGGTCTTTTCTTGATACATGGTAAGGTTTGGGAGGTAGGGATTTATAGCGCGTCTTGAGTTTTTTGCTAGAGTGTTACCGATAGGGTGGTGGGTAGCACTTAGAGCCCGTTTGAGATTGATTAAAAAAAGCAGATTCTGCTTAAATCTTAATCAGTTTTCAAAATTTGATTTAATTAAAATCAGTTTGCTGTTTGGCAGAAGTAGTTGTAAATTAGATTAAATCTATAAAAGAATATTTGGATAAAAAGTACTTAAATCAGTTTCATTATGACAAAATGACCATAGAGGACACTCAATAAACAGTTTTCTAATATCCAAGTAAAGTTAAAAATTCAGCGCTTAAAAAAATTCGGGCACATTTTGATCTTGTGTATACAGGAGCAGAAATTGCTTTCTAATATTACACATGCTACTGCAATTCAGATACTATATGGCTAAAATAGAAGAAAAGATTACAGTACAAGTAGATTTACAATAAGCAATTCATGTAAGCATGATAATTACAATAAAATAGAAGAAAAGATTACGATATGAGAAGATAGAAGAACTTACAGAAATTGGTGTTGAGGAATTGAAGAGGGCGGCTCTATCCCTCTTTGTTAGGCGTAGGAGAAGATTAGCAACATGAGAGATAACCTTTAGAAATTATCTAATTAATTAAGGGGTATGAGACGTCTTTTTGTGAAAAACGTAGGGATAGGATGGTAAATTAAAAGGTCAAACCTAATTATGGAAAAATGATTATTCTGTAATCCTCACTTTTGAAGATTATGGATTAAATCAGTTTTTAGCTTTTTGAAGATGAATTAAATTTCTTAATCTCTTTTGCCAAACACCCATAAACTTGATTTAATTTAGATTAAATCAGGTCTAAATTAAATCAGGTTTGACCAAAATTTAATCAATCCCAAACACCCTCTTAATCATGTGTCATTTGCTAGGTGGTGCGTTTGTCGATGCTCGTGTGGCCTCTCACAGGTTGTTTTGTTCATCTCAGTTTCGTGTATAATGTGTGTTTAGTTATTTTTGTTTTTGGCTTTCTTGATTGTAGCTTAAGGTTTGTGTGTAGATGGTTAAGACTTTGTTGAGCCAAGTAGGTCGCTAGGGCATCATAAGTCTATTATGGTTGTGTTATTAGTACGAAGGTGAGGCTATGTATTGTCGTCGCTAGGGCATCCTGTTATGGTTGTGTTATTAGTACGAAGGTGAGGCTATGTATTGTCGTCGTGTGATGCTTTTAAGAAGTGTGTGAAGTTACATTTTCTTGTCTCCGTAACCTACCTTTACTTAATGAAGCTCTTAATTTTACTCAAAAAATAAAACTTTTACTTTAAAATGATTATAGTACTGATTCTTGTACATTCGTTTGGTGCAATAGCAATAGGACAACTATTTGAATCTGAAAATGGAAGACTGTGTAAAATAATTAATAGCAGATAAAAAAAAAATTGTCCTGATCCTGAGATTAGACTTGGCCCCAAAAAAAAGAAAAAAGGATGAGGCTCAGTTGTATATACATTTTTAAATTGCCCCATGTAAAACACAAAATTATAGAAGAGAAAGCACAACTTTTGGATCTAGAACCTAGAATGAAGGAGGAGGTGGGTGGTAGAGATTAAACGTGTGGACAAGGTGACATCAATGTCAGGTTTTTGTTAGGTCAACAATCACATGGTTCACATTTTATATTCATGTATGTATGTGTAGATCATGGTGGTGCCATTTTTGTGAACACCAATCTGATTTTTTTGTCCACAGTCCACACTACTTTTATATAGCTGATTCGCATTACCAGATGATTTTATAATTAACAAATTTTTGATAGAAATTAATTCTTTTGGTTCAAAGGAAATGGAAATCAGAAAAAGAGACGAGTTTCAATCTCACGACGCCTAACCCTTTGGCATCGCCTCTAGATACTGGTACTCTCTCTTGATTGCCCCTATGCTTGTGTGCTAGTGTTTTTTTCAACCTTGATGATGAGGTGTTGGAAGAGATAAAATGGACGCCTTTCTTTCTTACTAAACTTACACATTTACGTGTTGAACGGTTGAAATGTGTCCTTAATACATTTTCTACCGACAAGAAATAAAAGGAGGAGTCAACCACGGAAGAAGAAGGAAAAAAAAAAAAGCCATGGTGGGATTTGATGAAACACGTGACATAAGATCAATGGAGGTGTAAGAACATGCCAGATGTATCAGCCGAATTAGAGTTGTCAAAGGGCCGGGCTTGGGCCGGCCCAGCCCAAGCCCATCGGGCCTGCTGTGGGGCCGGGGCCGGGCCAGTGGGGCTGCCAACCGGGCCGGGCCGGGCCGGGCCTGCCGAAGGCAAACCTAGGCCCAGTCCAGGCCCTGGCCCTAGGCCCAATATCTAGGGCCGGGCTTGGGCCGGGCCCGGGCCCGGGCCCTTTTTTTTTTCTTCTTGTTATTCAATTTTAAATTTCATCTCTAGGCAATATTCACAATTTAACGAACCTAATCTTTATCCTTTTATTTCATTATAAGTAATATACATATATATGTATATACATATTTATTTGTTAGCCATTATATTTTTTATTATATGTTAAACATTTTCATACTCTTCTTGGTGAGCTTTATTAATAAAATCTTAACACATAACAATTTATATAGAAAAATAATAAATGTGTTCATAGGCCCTCCTCCTTTTATCCGGGCTTGGGACCGGCTGCTTGTAAACAAACAGGCGAAGTTACCTATTTTTTTATATATACGAAAAAATATATATCTTGCTTGTAAAAATTTATTTTATATATATGGAAAAAAAGTATATTTTGTGAAAAAAATTATTCTTAAAACTCTAACAATCAAAATAATAATGCATGTCTATCCATAATATCAGTAATCAAAGATCAAGAAATCTGCAACGTCAACCAAAAGGATCAAAAGAGGAAAATAAAAACAAATTACCTAATCATCCAGAAGTACTTCAATATCCGAGTCACTGCTCTTCCTATCATCAATCGGTTTATCTTGCTCGCGGTATTTCGCATCAAGATAATCCTTCCAACATACACATAGCTCGAGCGACTCGGGGTTAAGACGACTCCTCCTGTCATCCAAAACCCTCCCGCTGGCTGAAAATGCCGACTCTGAAGCAACCGTGGAGGCTTGCACTGGCAGTACATCCCGTGCAATTTGGGATAAAGTTTTATACATGTTTTGATTTTGTTTCCAAAAATTTAACAAATTAAAATTAACCTGTTCTTGCCTTGATAAATCAGAATAATGATCAGTATTTGCATATACACCAATCTCATTAAAAGAGAAAAAAGTATACGAACCTGCCGAATTAGAAGTACCTTCACCTGGTAGTTGTCTTGCTACTAGATGTTCAAAGCCCTGAAGGTATGGCGCATAATACCTCTCAACAGTGGATGATGATGTAGCTCGCCCGCGCACGTCAGCAGAATTACGATAGACGTTGAACAAGTCCTCAAACCTCTTGCTCACTTTTGCTGTGAATGCGGTTGTCTCCTCTGCTGTGTAGCACATTAATTTCGATATCTCTTGTATCGAGGCGTTCACGCCATGCAACTTTAACCTAGGATCTAAACAAGTAGCCACAGTAAAAATAGCAGGCAGTTTACTCCAATATTTATTAAATTTTTGATCCATCACTTTTACTATTTCCTTAAAGGGTCCTATATATCTCCATTTTGTTAACATTGTAGCCATCTTCAGAATTTCTATTACAGCGAGAGGAGAGGTGGGATAGTACGTACCAGACAATAATTTTGTTAACATTGTAGCCATCTTTCATGGATCTACCGGCGTTGTCGTGGGTGGCCGTGGATGGGCCGGATTTCGGTGTGGTCGTCCCTATGGCTAGTGACAATAGATTGCGGTGGTGGATTTGTGGACCGCATTGGTGAAGCAGCCAATTAATGGTGGATGTTAGACGGTGGTGGGTGGATGGTGTTGTGGTGGTGGAAGGGGTGATCGGTGATGGATGGTTGCACATTGTTACTTCTGATTTTATTCATCTCAGCAAGGTCCATTAGGTTTCCTCATCGTTCCAATCTCATCTGACCTATTGCTCGCGCTGGCAAGGGGTGATCGGTGATGGGAGCTGATCCATTGCTCGCGCTAGCAATTTGCGTTAAGTTGTCAGCGCGATCTGACCGTCCACGCGTGATCTGTGGACGGTCCAGATCTTTTTTTACTTTTTTGTAAAGTACGTCCCCTACATTGTGTAGCGGACAATACTTTTGACAAAAATACCCTTATGCCCGTCCGCTACATAATGTAATGGACTGTAAAAAACTGATCTTTGTCTTACTGGGTTGCCATTTTGCTTTTTATTTCGTTGGTGATTATTCAGATTTCAAGTTCACGTATCAGATCTCCGGTAACGAAATCGTGCTCCGTCACCCAACTTTACACCACCTAGACCATCACGCTATCATCATCTACCATTACCACTGTAGAGATAGAGGACCTGGCTAGGAGAGAAAAAAGTCAGAAATCTTCATAAGCTAGCTACTTTTCCAGCTAGTTCTTTTAGTCGGTGGATGTTACAATGCATTACTTTCAAAAGGCAAGGAAAGCCTAAACCTTATCCTTGTTGGAAAGTAACATATCTGGTAAGCAGCTCCACCATCTCACCCATTTCCCACCATTTTTGCCAAGGTCACCACCAACGAACACCTTCACCACCTCACCCATTGATCCACCAAACAAACCCACCACCATCGCCCCAACCATCACCTTCCGAAGCTCTACGCAAGAGAAAATACTAATTGAACAGATCTGAATTAGAGAAAAATTAGGAGAAAATACTAGATGAATTAGAAAGAATTAGATCTATGATGTCTCGCTGCCGAGGAGGCCTCGAGCATGGCCTGCGATGTTGCTGAGGAGGCATCGACCGCGACATCTAAGTTGCGAAGCAGAGCTATCTTCTGTCGTAGTTCAGAGCAGAGAGAGAGAGAGAAGTGAAATGTAATATGAATGGACTGCTTTTGTATATATATGTCTGTTACATTATGTTGCGGACAGATACTTTTGTTCAGCAGTCAACTGCGTGGGTGAGGGGCATTTTTGTCAAAAGTATCGCCCGCTACACAATGTAGCGGACGAACTTTAAAAAACGTAAAAAAAAAGATTTGGACCGTCCACAGATCGTGCGTGGACTGCCAGATCGGGCTAGCAACTTAACCCAAGTTACCAGCGCGAATAATGGATCAGCTCCCATATATATATATATATATATATATATATATATATATATATATATATATATATATATCTTCTCTCTCTCTCTCTGACAATCCGGCGAGGTAGGCGTGGTTGTGGATCTACAGGCATTGTCGTGGGTGGCCGTGGATGGGCTGGATTTCGGCGTGGTCGTCCCTATGGCCATGGATGGGCTGGATTTTGGCATGGATCTGTGGACCGCATTGGTGAAGCAGCCAATTAATGGTGGATGTTAGACGGTGGTGGGTGGATGGTGTTGTGGTGGTGGGGGTGATCGGTGATGGATGGTTACACATCGTTACTTCTGATTTTATTCATCTCAGCAAGGTCCATCAGGTTTCCTCATCGTTCCGATCTTATCTAATTCGATCATTTCATTGTTAGTGAAAGACAATCCATTGAGTAGCAAGATCTTCCCAATCAGGGTTTTGGGGTCAAAGGGCTGCGTTTGCATTTGCCATATTCACAGATTGACCAACGATAGTGAAGGGAGTCAAAGTACTCACAGATTGACCAATGATATGCAGATTTCTGCTAATACGATGGTTGTTTTCAATGGCTTGATTGAATTTGATTGAGTTTGCAATCCCTTGCATAACTTGGGATGAGTGCCTTGGTTGAGATTGTAATTTATCTTGATGCCAAGGATTTGGGGTTTTACTTGTTGGTTGATGGTAGCTGTGGAGATGCTTGGTATGGTAGACATCGCGGCAGCAAAGAAAGGGAGCTTTTTAATAATTAATTAAGGAATATAAAAAATCGAACGGTTAAGATAGTGCCATGTGTTTTTGAGATACATTTTTCTGTTATTGACAGTCATACCCCTCTAACTTTCTAACGGCATTCGACGTCCGTCAGCCTAGGTACTGATTTGATATATTTTTTAAAAGTTAGGTACTTCTTTAGCGCACCTTCAAAGTTAGGTATTAAAGCTGTACATAATGTAAAATTGAGGGCATAGTTTTGGACTTTGCCCATAAGTTTATGCTCTCCAAGAATATACTATATCATTTCGTCTTGCCCAGTTAATCGCGGCTTGATCAGTGTCTCCAGGTCTAGTTGTATGATTTTCTGGTTTTATATCACAAATTTTCTACAGCTCTAAAACATCATTTCCTAGCATTTCATGGCATAATGTTGCTTAGCCTAGTAACGGCTTCTCAGAATATCCAAATGTGGTTGGCCATACTAGTGTCCGTTTTTAAAGGCAAAAGAGGGCAAAGTTACTGGATAATTTTGGAGAGCATACAATTTATGGAAGGTAATATGAGACAAAGGAAAACTTCAGATATAAGTAAAGAGTAAATGCTGGAATTCCAGTAGTTGAAGAGACGATAAATGACAGCATATGAACATGCGGTGATACCCTTGTTGGTGCATTGTCAATATAATAAACACTTTGAGTGATATATTATGTTCGAAAGAGAAGGATATTCTCCGTGCTTACATTTCTTGGACTAATAGGTTGATTTCAGATGCAGGAACCGGTGATAGTGCGGTAATGGTAGAAAACAATGTTGGAGTGCCCATTCCCTCAACCAACTTGAATGAGCAGAAAAGTGTAGAAAAAAACAGTGTGGGGGCACCTTCTCGATCATCTAACTGGAATGAACAATATGGTCAAGCCTCAGCTGCTGAAGCACTGATTGCTGGCGGGCTTATAAATGGTAAAATCATTGGAGAAAATGTTCTAGCTTCTTCGGCACAGGTACCTGCAAAACCCGGAAAGGTGATGGTTGCCGGTGGAGAGCAATCAGAGGATGCCATAGAAAAGAGCAAAGGTAGTAAGCAGTTCAGTTTTTGCTTGTGTGTAAATGAGAATATTTAAGACATACCTACAAGTGGGTTACTATTCACCTGGTGTAACAACTGGGAAGAAGACCCTATTATGTGTAAATTGGATAGGGCATTGCAAAATGAGGGATGGATGGATTCTTGTCCATTCACAAAAGCAGAAGTTAAAAGCCCCGGCATCTCTGATCATGCTATGCTCTTGATCAACATTATGGCAAATCAGCAACAAGTAAAAAGCACTTTCAAATTCTTCAACTTCTGGATGAAGAATTGGAAATTTCAAAATCTGTTGAAAGGAAAATGGGAAGAACAGACTACTAGGGATGCTTGCATGCAACTGAGGACAAAACTAAAGGAGTTAAAGCCTCTCCTGAGACAGATGAATAAAGAGTTATATAGTAATATCTCAGCAAGAGTAAAGGAGAAGTGGGAGGAATTACAAGAAATTCAAAGGTTGATATACCAGAACAAGGACACAGCACAGATTAACAAAGCAAGGAAAGTGCAACAAGAATATTTTCAGCTCCTACAGGATGAGGAAGCGTTTTATTATCAGAAAGCTAGAGTTAAGCACATTCAGATGGGGGATAGTAACACTGATTACTTCCACAAATTAATGAAAACTCAAAGAGCACATAACAGAATAGTGTCCATTACAAAGGAAGATGGCACTCAAGTGAATGGCACAACAGATGTACATAAAGTGGCTATCCAGCATTTCTCTAGATTCTTGGGGAAAGAAATAGCTACTCAACCTCAAACTTCTGCAAGAATGAACCAAGTCATTACTCAGAGAATTTCAGAAGAGCAATATGCTATGCTCCAGGCACCTGTAACAGAACAGGAGGTGAAAGAGGCCCTATTTGCCCTAAAAGCTAACAGAGCACCAGGCCCTGATAGGTACACTGCTGAATTCTTTCAACAAAATTGGAGTGTAGTGGGGAAGCTGATGACTACAGCTGTTCTGGATATGTTGAACAAAAGGAAAGGAATTAAGTTTTTCAACAGTACTGTGGTATCTTTAATACCAAAAATAGACAACCCAAATACAATGAAGGACTTTAGACCCATTGCTTGTTGCAATGTGATCTATAAGTGTGTATCTAAGGTGTTGTGTGCAAGGATTAAACAGGTGTTACCTCAGCTGATTTGCTTAAATCAGTCAGCCTTTGTGCCAAATAGACAGATTGTGGACAACATTCTTCTTATGCAAGAGTTAGTGAGAAACTATCACAAGGAAGGGGGGTCTACAAGATGTGTGATCAAAATTGATCTCCAAAAGGCTTATGATTCAGTAGGGTGGGGATTCCTCAAGAAAGTTTTGATGGTCATGAATTTCCCAACAATCTTTATCGATTGGATCATGCAGTGTGTCTGTACTGCTAGGTTTTCAATTAGCCTAAATGGGCAGGTGGATGGATTCTTTGCAAGTGCAAGAGGATTAAGGCAAGGAGACCCTATCTCTCCCTACCTATTCCTTTTAGTTATGGAGGCTTTATCTGGTTTATTGAGAAAATATGCACAACACTCAGCTTTCATGTACCACCCCAAATGTAAGGAGTTACAGCTTCACCATTTGTGCTTTGCTGATGACTTATTTGTGATGGCCAAAGCTGATAGTGGTTCCTTGAGGCTAATCAAGATGGCTTTGGATGAGTTTGAATTGCTCTCAGGCCTAAGTCCAAACCTAAATAAAAGCTCAATATTCATAGCTGGGACAGATGAAATCAGTGCAGCTGAACTAGCAAATACGGTGGGCATTCCATTGGGAAAACTCCCAGTTACATACTTGGGAGTGCCTCTTATCTCTACAAAACTGAGCTACAAAGATTGCATTCCACTTGTAGAAAGAATAACCAAGAGAATATCTAGCTGGACTACAAAGGTGTTGTCATATGCTGGCAGAGTACAGTTAGCAATATCAGTTCTATGTAGTATGCAGATTTACTGGTGCTCTATCTTCATCTTGCCAAAGAAAATCATAAAACAAATTGAACAGAAAATCAGAGCCTTTATATGGCATGGTAAGGACATGAGATGCACAGGGGCTAAGGTCAAGTGGACAGAGGTGTGCTTGCCAAAAAAGGAAGGAGGGTTGGGTTTGAAAAGCTTAGAAGACTGGAACAGGGCAACCATATGCAGACATCTGTGGGACCTCGCACACAAAAAGGATTCCCTATGGGTGAAATGGTGTCACTCCTACATAATCAAAGGGCAGCATCTTTGGACCTTTAAACCACCTGTGGTTGTATCCTGGACATGGTGCAAATTGCTGAAACTCAGAGCAATATGTAGTCAGTTTGTACACTATCAAATTGGGGATGGAAAGTCAACGTATCTATGGAAGGACAGATGGATTAATGAGCATACTTTGCTGGAAATGTTTGGGCAAAGGACAATCTATGATTCTGGTCTTCAGGAGAATACAAAAGTGTGTGCAATCATACAAGGAGGAAGTTGGAAACAGCTGCTGAACAGGTCATATGAACTACAAGCTATTAACTCTATGATGACTCAATGTCAACAGCCTAAGCCAAAATCCTCTGATCACTGTAAATGGACCTTAACCAAGCATGGAGTATTTACAATCAAATCAGCTTGGGAGGCAATCAGAAGACATGGGATGTGTGATGTCTTATGGAAATTTATTTGGTTCACAGGGCACATTCCTAGATGTGCAGTATTGTTATGGATAATAAGCAAGGGAGGGTTGAGAACTAAAGCTAAACTGTGGTCTTGGGGTGTAATACAGGAGGATCAGTGTGTCCTATGTGGTGATAATGTGGAAACAGAAGACCATCTCTTCCTTCAATGCCCATTTGCGAATGAAATCTGGAAAAGTGGATTGGGCAGACTGCAGATACAAGTGAGAATGCAATCCTGGAATCAATTCAGTGCTCTCATAGCTCAATATCTTAAAGGAAAAAGCTTCCAAAGCAAACTGGGAAGACTATGGGTGGCTGCCACTGTATATGGCATTTGGCAAGAGAGAAATGCAAGGATTTTTGAAAGCAAACAAGCAAGTGCTGCAGGATGTAAGGTTGTGATACAACAATGGATACAATACAGAATTATGAGTTGGCCAAAAGTACCTGCAACAACAAGAAATAAAGAAATATGCAAAGCATGGGACATAGAAGAAGCTAGTATCTTGGAGAGTTAGTTGTATAGATTGGAGAGTTAGTTGTATATATGAGGTCTTAATACTCTAGCAAGTTCAGTGTACAGATTGAGTAAACAGAGTTGTAATTGGTTTTAATGAAATACAAAGGACATTTGCACCAAAAAAAAAAATGAGAATATTTAAAAACTGGTGACCATCTTTAATACCTGGTCTTTTACAAAGGCTGAAATATGCTTTTCCTCCTGCAAAATGCTATTGCAACTAGGAAGTCTAGCAGTGCCTTGTTTATATAATAGCCAGAAAATAGTCAAAGACTGGTTGTTTTCGTTTTCCTTTTTTGACTGTTTTTCTAGATTTGATACAAATCTTACATGGACCAAGCATGCACGTGTATGTAACATTTAGATTCAGATTTTCTAGTCAAATTGACAAAAAGTTTGCTCTCTTATTTTTTGTTGTTAAAGGATGAAGTTACTTAATTGTGTTTGTCTTGATTGATTGTGATGTGTCTCTTTGACACTACATAAGGAAGGTTGCTGAGGAACTGATCATCTTCTTTGGTGTAATTCATATGATAATTTATTTGCAATATCTTGGCTACATTTCACATTTCGCTCAATTTATTGTTGCAGACCATTCTAGGTTAGACGCTGCCAATCAGTTGAACTCAGCAAGCATACAAAACCCAGTCTGTAGGAGTCAGCTGCAAACATGTAGCGGAAGTGTGGGGTTGGTTGTCGTGCCCGAGCACAGCGCTTTATGAAGTCTTGGTGCATGATAGCTGCAAAGCTATTAAAACTTCCTTCTATTAAGATTACCCCGCAAATTAAAAAAGTATGTAGAACCAATAATTGGTACTATCAAAACCGGATGTAACCTAGGTTAAATAACAGTAGGGGTAACAGTATAATTTTAAGAAAAATTTCTTATATCTCCAAATTTATAGTTTTTAATAATTGCCAATAGAAAATTTGGATCATAGGGCAACTGGGGTGCAAGTAAATCGGTGACATGTCTCATATCTGCACGAACTGGTACTTGCCTTGAAATAGATCTGTAAGTTGCCTTCTAGTTGTAAGTTCTTTTCTGTGGTTTCGCCTAAATTGTGCTGTATATGTTCCTTTTCTCATCCTTTTTAACTTGGGGCATGTAGAAAATCAGCTACTCTGCATACAACACGAAGAAATCTTCCCCCTTCTCCGCCTCTCATTATTATGAAATGGTTCAGTACTTTGTTCAAATAACCTTAAAAACTGGTCGTTTTTTTTTTATGTACATTCTGAAAGCCTAGAGTGTCGGGACACTAACTAGCTGTCTAGTTCTCTTGTGGTTTATGCATGCTTGGAATCTTGCTTATGCAGTTTAGTTTGTTCCCTGTGTTAAGGCAAGAGCTCTTGATAATTGGATTGTTTCCTTTGTGGTAGGTACTGGTTTATCTTATGGAGTAGCTGGAACAGAACATAGTAAATTTGAAAGTTCTGTTCCTGAGGACAATTCTGGAGATGACAGATTAGATGTCACACTACATAGTTTTGACATCGGAAAGAGTTCAAGCAACGTAATCAACCATCAATACGAGGAAGCTCTGAAGCATGATAACTTGCCTGAGTCCGATCTTTGGCCTCCCAAAAATTCAGTTGGAGCATGCAACACAACGAACAAGGCTTTTGCCAGTACTGCAATAGAAAGTGCAGAAATTAAACTGATAAGGGAGAGTGACCAAGACGTAAATGAATTTGATGTTGAGAGAGTATTAGAGAAGCAAAATACGCATGATTTGTGCTGTCCTAATTGTAACTCTTGTATTACCAGAAGGGTCATTGTTCGTAAAAGAAAAGGCAGATTTCGAAAATCTATGGTAGTAGACTGTTCGTCTAGATTTGCACACGCGAAGAGGATACCTAAAGAGCAAGGTCATCTTCATCTCATGCCTAAAGTACTTTTACTAGATTCTTTACTGCTTTTGGTTACTTGTTGAGTTGTTGTCTACGTTCATACACTGCTCGTGCATGGAAAAGGAGGTATAACCAAGTCGTCCATAACTGTTCGCTTGTTTTTATATTAATTTTTATGGTTCTTAGGTTGCCATAACAAACAGTTGTTAGATGATGTACAGGAACATTTCTAGTCATCTTACCCCTTTTTGGGTTCGTAATATATATCGTTTCTCAAACAAGACACGTCCCTCATCATCTTAATATAATTCTGATTCTGAATAACCTTTTCTTTGTCTAGAGCCCAAACTAAGATCTCTCTCTCTCTCTCTCTCTCTCTCTCTCTCTCTCTCTTTCTCTCTCTCTCACACACACACACACACGGGCTAGCTAAAGTAACCTACGTAGGAGCTTATGACGGGATACATATGCGGTGGAACCCTTATTGGTGCAATGTCGGAGAATAAAAGCTTGAGTGATGCATTATGTTTGGAAAAGAAGGATATTCTTTGTGCTTACATTTTTTGGACTAATTGGTTGACTTCGAATGCAGGAACCAGTAATCGGGCGCATGAGGTAGAAAACAAGGTTGGAGTACCCATTCTTCTCTCATCCAACTTGAATGAGCAGAAGAGTCTAGAAACAAGCAGTGTGGGGGTGCCTTCTCGATCATCTAACTGGAATGGACAATATGGTCAAGCCTCACGTGCTGAAACATTTATTGCTGGCGGACTTATAACTGGTAAAGTCATTGGAGAAAACATTTTAGCTTCTTCGGCACAGGGACCTGCAAAACCTGGAAAAGTGATGGCTGCTGGTGGAGAGCAATCAGAGGATGCCATAGCAAAGAGCTAAGGTATTGACCGCTATTCAGTTTTTGTTTGTGTGTGAATGAGAGAGGTTTAAAAACTGGTGACCATCTTTAATACTAGGTCTTTTTGCAAAGGTTGAAGTGTGCTTTTTCTCCTGCAAAATGCTTTTGCAACTAGCAAGTCTAGCAGTGCCTTGTTTACAGAATGACAGTAATCAAAGGGTTGTTCTTTTTGTTTTCTTTCTTTTTTTTTTTTTTCTTTTGACTCATATCCTAGATTTGATATTACCTACGATTTGACACAAGCATGCATTTGCTTGTGTATGTAACATATAGATTCAGGGTTTCTAGTCAAATTGACAAAAACTTTGCTCTCTTACTGTTTGTTGTTGAAGAATGAAGTTGTGTTTGTCTTGATTGATTGCGATGCGTCTCTCTTTGACACTGTATAAGAAAGGATTGCTGAGGATCCTGATCATCTACTTTTGTGTAATTTGCAGTATTCTTTTACTACGTTTCACATTTTGCTCAATTTATTGGTGCAGGCCATTCTGAATTAGACACTGCCAGTCAATTGAACTCCGCAAGCTCTTTGACTGAAATTCCACCAAATCACGAGAACGATTATGTAGAAACTAAGGGTCTGTTTGATAACATTATAGTTTTTTAATTTTAGTTTTCTAAAAAATAAAAATCAGTACTAGTTGTGGTTTTTGTTTTGAAGACCAAAACAATTAGATGCTTGATAGATTAGTTTCCATTACCACCAATCAACACCATCACGCCACAGTATCACCGTCGCCCATAGTCAGTAGCCACCACCCATCAAGACCAACCGCCAAAACCACGACGAAGGAACTGCTATCCAAAAACCAGATCTGATGAGATCAACGGCAATGGAGAGACGGTAGTGACGAGAGACAGCGTCGACGACAATGGTGAGATCAACGACGGGTGGTTGGGAGTGGTGAAATCGATAGCTCGACATTGATTGATGGTGGCTGTGATGTCCGATTGCGGTGTTGTCCAATTGTGATTTTGTCCGACGTTGATCGATCGTCAACAGTTATGGTGGTGTGCTTGGTGGTTAAGATGATGGTTGCGATGTTTTCTGCTTGATTGATGCAACACAATGATTGAGCAGATTCGTGCGGTGGCGCTGGCGATGGGTTGAGGCTGTGAGGCAGATTTGCCAGTGGCAACGGCAGGATTGTGACGGCAATGTAAGAGATTTGTTGGTGTGACAGCGGTAGGGTGGTGACGGTGGAGCAGATCTGTGATGACGCGGCAGTGGGGTGGTTGGGGCGGCGGTCAGGCGGTGGTTATCTGTTGGTGAAGGATTAGAGATTTTAGTAGTAGTAGCGATGAAAGTAATGAAATGAAATGGGGTCTTTAAAATATGGATAGTAAATCGCTTTTAATGAAATTTGATGTTTAGATCTCAAAACTCCGAAATAGAGTTTTCAAAAGCAATCCAGTTTTAAAAAATTGATTTCAAAACTAAATGAAAAAAAAAACGAAAAAATTGTTAGTCAAGCAAGATAAACTCTGTTAAACAAAACTGAAAACAAAAACTCAGGGTCTGTTTGACACAGTTTTTTTTTTTCAGTGATCAGTTTTTAAAGAGCAGCTTAATTTTATTTTTTTTACAAAAACAAGTGGGTGTTTGATAACCCTTTTTTTTGTGTTTGGTAACCCTTTCTATTTTGACTTTTTTTGTGGTGGTTTGCGGTGGTGGTGGTGGGGCGTAATGGTGGTCGACGGTGGTGGTGGCCAGCGGTGATCGCCGGCAGTGGCTGCCGGCGGTGGTGGCCACCGCCCACCGCTGCTCTGTGGTGGCTGCAGGCTGCTGGAGGTGGCTGTCGGTGGCTGCCGGGCAGCGGTGGGCGGTAGTTGCCGGCGGTGGGTGCTTTGTGGTGGAGGTCTTAAAAAAAATTTGAAGTGAAAAAAAAAAGAGCTTTTTCCTCTTTTTTTTTTACTCTACAATTTAAAAAGTGGGTTTTTAAATTGGAAAAAAAAAAAGAGTTACCAAACACCCCATTTTTTTCTAATTTTTAAAATTAAAAAAAAAGAGCAAAAAAAACCCCGTCAAACGGCCCCTCAGTTAAGCACTACTTAAGTTTTTTTGGAAAAACTACGATCAGTATGTGAGAACCTTTAGAAGAAGAAGCTGATACTACACCTTCGCAAGACGGATCGAAGCTTTTCATTCCCTCAAATGCGGGAACTTCTTTTATTGAGAATTTGCAGACAGGCCAAAACCATAATGTGGCAATACAAAAGAAGGGTGCAGGTATAGGTTTGACTTGTCTAATTTGCCAACGTTATTAGAGTCTTCAGTAGGTAACCATGTTTGATTATATAGCACCATAGACAGCCACGTTTTTCTTCTGTCTTTGCCTTTTCCGAGTTTGGCTTTGTACTTCTGAGATGGAAGTTACATTGTCTACTAAAAGGGTTTGCATTCTAATACTGCAATCCTTTTGGAACCTGAAGTACAAGCTAATCATTGCCGAATATTATAAAGCAATCGTGTTCTCCCCAGATTTTGGGATTTTTTTTAATTGTTTTAAGACCGTAATAGATAGTCGTCATATTTAAATTTTTTTACGAAAATACAACTATATTGTAACATAAATGTATTAGGGTTACATTATGTTATGTTTTTTTACTTTTTGTGCTATCGGCCGTCATCGTTTTTCTCGTTCCTTTGTCCATTTTCATTCTTCTAAATTTCAAATCTACAGGTTAGAAGGAAAACATGAATAGATCAATGTTAGTTCTTTTAAATTCTTATAGTATGTTAATTTATACGTGATTGTTGTTTTCGTACAATCTATAATCACATTAGTCATACGTATATACAGTAAGAGTTAAGTTTTTTTTCATGCAAGATTAATAATTTGTTGTTCACTAACCTTACCAAATTAAATAAATCACTATGAATAATGAAGTTATATGATTAGTAGTCGAATGGACTAATCTATTTTGCATTCGACCTATTCAATGGTGACGCGTATTCTTTTATGTTAGCCATTAATTTTTTTCATAATCTTTTGGTCTCCCGATTAGATTTCCTGGGTCCGCTCCTTACGGCACAGTTAACACTTCAGCATGCATACCTCATGACAGTGAGCAGACCGGAGGAGCCGCACTCTTCACTGAATCTGCTATTTTGGAATTGATAAAGATATGTAGCAATCTCCCGGTCGTCATACCTTAAACTGCACCATTAATATCTTCTATGAAAACAATCTGCATTCTGCACTAATGCTGGCAGATCGAGCCTATGCTTCTGAAGCTTCTCAACACAGCATCATCAAAACCAAAGTGGATATACTTAGACATGAGTCTTTGAGACAGATGCACTATTATCATCAGTACAGGATGCTTCATTGCCTCAAGATAGACGTGTTAACATTGGTAACGAATTAAAGGGTATGCCTGCGGAGCGCGGTATGGGTAAGAAACATGCATATGTCAATCAGTTTTTTAGTGGCGGTGAGTGGGAATGTTTTTGGTTGGCAACTAAGAACGGAGCCGGCTTTATTTGCTGGTCAGCCCGGTCAGCTGGTTGTACCGGCAATCAGCCCTGGTTGGTCGGCTGCATCGGTCGGCATGTCCCAGCCGGTCGGCCCCTGTCGACCAGCTAAACCAACTGGATGTGCACATTTAGACCTCTGCTTCCATGCGTCGACTTCCCGCCGCGCGCCATCTCTGCTATGCTCGTCACCGCACCCGACCGCCGTCTCCACGTCAGGTGTCCTTGGCACGACGTCTGCCGCCTCGCCAGAGCACTGTCTCCGTATCTCCTTTCCCCGGCACAACGCCTGACTCCGCGACACTTGTCGCTGCACCCGTGTCACGTGACCCCCAGCACTTCACACAGTCTGCTGTGCCCATGCACCACGCCGCTGACACAGTCGCGCCCTCTGGCTATTTGTCACGATACCATGCCACTAGCACTTCACATACTCCGCCGCGCCCATATGCCGCCCCGCTGATATAGTCGAGTCCTTTGGCTCTCTGTTACACTACCACGCCAATGGTGCTACACACAATCTGTCGGGCCTATGCGCCTCGCTGCTAATACAGTCACGCCCCTGACATCCTGTTATACTACCATACCTCAGCATTGGTCTATCCTTTCACCGCACTATGCGCACCTTGTCTTGGTCGTGGAAGATGCTTCGATCCATTTCTCGGATTGTGCAGCATCCTATGGGGATAGGCCAGTCTTCTGGGAGACTATATCTGTTAGGGAGTTCCAAGTGCTCCGGCATGAAGACTCCCCTCTGCCAAGTAAACGGCTCCTTCAGAATGCTACCTCGACCCGTCGGGTAGGTGACTCCTCCAAGACACTACCTTGGCGCGTCCGAGTGTTCCAGCACAAGGACTCATCTTGCAGAGTTAGGCGACTCCTCTCGGACATTATCTCCATCAGGGAGCTCTAATTGCTCTGGCATGAAGACTCCCCTTCCGCTAGGTAGACGGCTCCTCGGGGATGTTATCTCGACCTATCGAGTAAGCGACTCCTTCAGGACACTATCTCTGCCAGGGAGCTCCAAGTGTTTCTGCATGAAGACTCCCCTTCTGCCAGGTAGACGAATCCTCTGGGATGCTACCTCGGCCCGTTAGATAGGCGATTCTTCCGGAACACTACCTTGGCGTGTTCGGATCTGAGTGCTCCGGCATAAGGACTCACCGCGGGGATAGGCTCACTCGCTAAGACACTATCTCCGTCAGGGAGCTTCAAGTGCTCCGGCATAAAGACTCTCGTTTCGCCAAGTAGACAGTTCCTCTGGGATGCTATTTCGGCCCGTCAGGCAGGCGACTCTTTCGGGACACTACATTGGCACGCTTCAAGTGCTCTGGCATAAGGACTCACGCGCAGGATAGAGACTCCTCCGAGACATTACCTATGCCAGGATGTCTGCATGAATAGCCTACTTGCTCCGGCACTGAGGGCTTTCATCGGCACCTCTAGGGACTATGACTCCGGGGGTCACTTCGAGATGAGAGCAGGTATTCGGATAACATCGTGGCTAGTCCGCCTAACAGTTGGGCGTTAGGTCTTCTCCATCCCTGCCAAGTCATCGGCGTCTCTGGACGCCCTTTGGGACTCTGCAAAGACTTTGGATTGGTAGCTAGATCAAGGGGGCGCTCTGGCCATATCGATACTGTGTGGGCCAATCTTTCCAGGCAGACAGAGCGATGTTGTAAGGAGCAGGTCGAGTGTATGCGATCCAACAGCCCGTGAAGCACTGGCACCTGTGGATAGGGGTGCAACTTGGACGGGTTGAGTTGGTTTTCAGCCCAACCAGAGAAAACCCAACCTTTTAAAAGCCCATCTCAAACCAACCCAGATTGGGCTTTTTGTAATAAAAAAAACCCAACCCAGCCCAATCCAGGTAAAAATGCTATGGTTTGGGTTTCAACCCAACCCAACCCAACCCAACTAACATCTAATTAATATTTTGTTTCATTCGTGAATGAATAATTTTCTTCAACGCATCTCATTATCTAAAGACTAACATTACCCACATTTCACTTATAGATAATACTTTAATCTTTGATAAATAAAAAGTTTCATTTATTCCCAAAAGATAAAATATGATATTATAAAGAAAATTTTCTAGAACAATCAATAAACAAACACATAACTTAGGCATTAAAGACTACTAATAAACTCCAGTCTAATTAAAAAGTACTATAGTCGTCCTCACACTAGTAAAATAAATGGACATCATAAAGGGAGAAAACAATTAATAAGCTATAACACTTAATACAGTAAAACCCCTCCCACTTCAACTCATCTATGTCCTTAAACAACATGAGAAGTAAAAAACCATTAACAAAAGGTTTCACTATTCTGAAAAAAGAAATAAAATTCCAAGACACTTTGTGAAGACATCAACTATTGCTAGTTGACTTGGTAATTGTTAACTCCTCCTGCACCAAAAAAAAAAGAGAAAAACCACAAGTGAAGTTAGTCAAACAGTCTACTACAGTACTTACAAACTGCTCCAAAACTCCCCTTGTCATTGCATGTCGCAAACACTCTACTACAGTACTTACAAACTGCTTCAATAACTAGACCTTCATTATTTTTCACCTTATCATAATGATCTCAAACATTAGATGATGTTGCATAAATTTTTTTGCGCTTACCTTTACCCATACCGCTGCGATTTCCTTCCTTAGGGCTTACCACTGAACCAGACGTTGTAGAGTTGCTTTCATCCTTCAATGTTGAACAAGAATGCTCCTACTTGGAAGATACCTATTCTTTTTGGCATAGTAGCTGCAGCATATTACCTTCAGATAATGACTATGTTATAGCCATTATATGAAGGTAATTTCCAAATAGAATTGAAGCAGTTCAACAGTTCTACTGTGTTATGTAATTGCAAGACCTAGATAATGACTATTGAGAAAACATCAATTCATCGTGTCAACAAACAGGCAAAAAATCAATTCATCGTGTCAACAAACAGGCAAAAAATCAAAATATAGGTTGCAATAGCTTTTCATCAGTCTAAAAGTGCTCATGACTTCTGAATTATGGGATTTGTACAGAAACTACAGGTGTACGACTAGTGCAAGGAAGGAGTCAAATACAGTAATGACGGAACACTTCACTTATAACAAAGCCACTCAAACAAATAGATGACAAGAGTTTGCCAAAAAGAGTGTAGCTCCATGGATACAGTAACTCTAAATACAATGACACATGGTTATCATCTAAAAAAGAAAGCCTTAACTAGTGTCGTTAAACATCAGGTTCATGTTCCGGGGCTGGCTTTGTTGTCTGATAGTTTAAATGGCAAATGCACTCCAAACCAGTCAACCTCATGGATTAAACAAGCAACAACAAATCCAACTCTAGTAGCTTACAAAAAGTCAAATAAGACAAAAATTATAAAACAGAGGTAGTTTCTTATTTCAGTAAAGCATCCAAGCTGAAAAGATTAACTAGCACACCAAGGCACCATGTAAACGCTAACGCAAAGTAATGCTCAATTCCGCAAAAACACAGACTTGAAAAGACATTAACCCGAGTAAAGCTCGGTTAGAATTTTATCTTGTCATGGTGTTTTGGGCACGAAGAGAGGCAGAGATGGAAGGCTGATAGCTTAACAGCCATGGCGAATTGCTTGATGACACTCTCTCGGGGAGGTCAGTACGATGCCGCAAGCAGCATTCCAAGTCGGGTCTTCGAGTGCAAAACGTGTAACCAACAGTTCCCGTTGTTCCAAGTGCTCGGTGGCCACCGGGCGAGTCACAAGAAGCCGAGGCTGATGAGAGACGACTTGCATCTGAACAGCTGCTTGCAACTAGCTAAACCGAAGACGCATGAATGCTCCATCTGTGGGCTAGAGTTTGCGATAGGGCAAGCGTTGGGAGGTCATATGAGACGGCAAGTGTTGTGATCAAAATTCCGATGGAAATGGAGAAACGGGGACAAAAGACCAACCAATTAGTCGGGGAATTGGGGAATCAGTTAGGTTAGAACCTATAAATTGATTTGGGGGAATTGGGGAAATCGTTATAGCCCTGCCAATAGTCGGGGAATTGGGGAAATCGGTTAGGTTAGAACCTAGAAATTGATTTGGGGGAATTGGGGAAATCGCTATAGCCGCTGCCAATAGTCGGGGAGTTGGGGAAATCGCTATAGCCGTTGCCAATAGTCTGGGAATTGGGGAAATCGCTTAGGTTAGAACCTAGAAATTGATTTGGGGGAATTGGGGAAATCGCTATAACCACTGCCAATAGTCGGGGAAGGAGAATCTCCTGACGTTGGTTTTTTGTTTGAGTTAGGATGGGTTTATTGGGTTTGACCCAATCTAATTCATTTTAATAATGACCCAACTCAGACCAACCCATTTTGTAAAGTAGTTGGGCTTGATGGGTTAAAGGTTGTGTGTATTTGAGCTGGGTTGGTTAAAGCCCATTCTGACCCAGCCCAAATTGCATCCCTACCTGTTGACCTTTCGATGACGTGTCACTCCCAAAAAGTATCACGTGTCAGTTGATGACATCATTATCTCAACCTCTATAAATTGGGGCCTTGAGAAATCATTTTGAAACTTCACATTTTCATAATTCATTCTCCTATTCACTTTCTCACTCTAGAATTCTAGAGAGAGAAATATACATGATCTTAACTCTAGACCTAAGCATCGGACTATGACTGTTGTCGCGTACTCACCTTGCACCATCACCCTCGTAACACTGCCACCCTCAGGCTCTGTCTAGAAAGCCCCTGGTCTCTGCCTTACTTTATCCTTGTTATGTCCCACATCAGCATACTGAGCTCTGACTCGGACGGCATTCCTTGTGATACATCCATGTCGATTGCGAATCCATTTTCTTTGGCATCATTTGGGCGACTCCGCTGGAATGTGAGCAATTGCAGTGTAGTTCGTCCCTTGTCTGTCACACCCAACCAACCATGCCTCAGCAATGCAGGGCTACCAAGACTACCAATCACAACCTCAACCTAGCCATCCAAAAGGAGCATCACCTTGAGGACCAAGAGGAGACTAGCCATAACCAACACCAAGCTTTTCCCAGGATAGATGCACCCAATGTGGCCGCGATAGTCAACGCCACAGTCTAGCGCCTCGCTCCTACCATCACCGGACTCCAAGACTCTCAATCATCTCTCATGACCGAGATATTAGTAATGCAAAAATCAACCCAAGTCTTGACTTCACAGTCGCCGACTTCTCAATGCGTCAGAGCTCCCCACCCTGTGCCCGCTGCTCACCCCGTATCATCCCAAGCTCATGGGTAGCCTATTTGTGTGTGTGTGTGTGTGTGTGTGTGCGGTGGTCGCTGGGTGTCAACGTCAATGGCTAGTATGGAAAAGGAGGAAGATTTTAGAACAATTTTGCTAAATCACAATAAATTGTATGGTGCCTAAACTTTTCCTCGGTTCCTTAATGGGAGTAGGGGTTGTGTAAATCTATTACAAAATACAGGGGCAGAGTGAAATTCTAATTAGTTAAGGTAGCGTCGCATAATTTCAGTCAAACTTCAGGATTATTGAGTGTAAGTAACCAATAAATTTGAATATCTTTAATTGTGCATACAGAGATAGTGCTAAGTTCAATTTAGAATGGTTTCAAAAACGCGAAATTGAGCTGACCAAATCAAACATTTAGTTTTGAAAAAAAAAATCAAATTGGTATTTTAAAATTAGCTCATGATCGTCTGAATTACTCAGTTCAGATTCACCGATTGGATCGCTTAAATGATTCAAATGCTCATTCCTCATGTCCTAAAAAATAAAAAAAAAGAAGCTATAGTAATTATTAACATCACCACTGGGTTACTAAAGTCTTGCCACATAAACTTTCAACTCACCCCAGTATGTAAGTGAGCAGCTACAAAATATGTGAGACTACTATCCATTTAGCATATCATATTTTCATTCCCTCTTTACATACAAGCCAAGCAATGTTGCCAGTCAGCTCTTCCGGATATTGACCACAATTATAACTAGAAGGCCCTCCGTGCCCAGAGAAATTGGTAGGGCATAGAGGGCTTGCTCACCCTTCTACTACCTCTATCCGCCAAACTAAAACATCCTTACCTTAATTAGCCGTTTTGAACAGTTCCACCCCAGAAAAGTTCAAAATGCAGTTCTATCGTTATCTGAAAGAGAAAAAAAAAGAAATGCAGAGCCAATCTAAGTCAAGTAGTGTCCAATAAGTAGCGATAGCGACGTTGCATTGTATGTTGCGTGCCAAGGCAACTATCACTTTCGGTCTTCAGTTCGGAATGGAGTCAGGCTAATGAAGCTGGGTAAATAGTCAGTCATACTTCATTCAGACTTGAAACAAATTCATACATCCTTAAGCAAAAACCTCTTTCTAGACAAAAATGACAACGCGAATCAAAATTTTTTAACACAAACAGATGTATTACGCAGTAACATGTAAGGAGTATTATTTGGTAATAACAACTATGACAGACTGATATAAAAGCTCCTCCTTGTGCATCCAAGGCCACTCTTATAAATAGCACAGACAGCCTACCGGGTGTCGCTGAGTGAAGAATGGGCTACGAAGGACATGGTCCCATTGTCACATCCCTAACTCAACTGAACTTCACTTTGGCTTTTCCCAGTCACAAATTCTTGGTAGCGGATCCCTGAAGAATAAGATCTTGCTTGCTTTTACCTTTCTTCATTTTCGCTTTAAACCGGGACTTGGAAACCAGCGTCTGCACGGTGTTTGCAAAGTTTCCGACTGCCATGATTATCAGTAGGATCCCACATGTCACCACCTGCCAAACGGTTTTTTACAGACTTTAATCAAAATTGATACTTGTACCGAGTACATTGCTGGAAGTAAATGCAGTGAAAAGAGGGGATTCCCCTTTTCAGAAGGTTAAGCAGTCATAAATGTAATATGGTCGACTTTAATCAAAATTGATACTTGTACCGAGTACATTGCTGGAAGTAAATGCAGTGAAAAGAGGGGATTCCCCTTTTCAGAAGGTTAAGCAGTCATAAATGTAATATGGTCAGGATGCATTTGCACGAGTCCACCTTTCAAAGCTACAAAGTTTCTCACCTGCCACTCAGAGATGACACCAACCACTGCAGTTTTAAGCAACAGCACTCCAACAAATGCTTCAAAACCCTGAAACCAAGGACGGATAAATTATACAGCCATCAAGTAAATGCAATGCCTTTAGAAACCTCAGCAATAAATGTGGCACGCACTCTAATAATGTTTCAGCCTATCATATTTTCTTGCTATTTGGAATGGCTCTTAAAAGATACATTTTCAGCCTAATACGTTTTCTTGCTATTAATGTTTCCTGTTGCTTGAGGGCTAGCATACCCGATACATATATTTAGTCTTAAAGGTTCTGTTTGAAATAGTGAAACCTACTGCATTACAGCAAAATTACGAGGACCCATGCTTCTGTAGTTCTAATGGAGTGGATTCTATGAAGTGGCAGAAAACCTCACTAAAGTCATTACAAAAACTTCTAAATGCTACACCTATCTCATTCTGCTTAATATTGTATAATAATAATGAAAATTGGGTGAGAGGTTTTTCCTGTAAAATATGATAACAAAAACAGACTGAGCAGGATGTGTGAAATCCAATGTACGTGAAGAAAAAAGAATTTCTCAGCAAATCTAAGCAGATATCTATGATAACAACTATTTCAGCTGCTTGGATTACCTGCAAGATGAACAATATGGGGCACAATAGCCATAATTGACCTTCTACTCCAGCAGTTTCTCCCCACACAACATCCATTCTCCTAGCCTACAATCAGGAAAAAGTAGTTGATAAATATCTCCACGTCAAAATAAGAGGCTTGCTAGATTCTCCAAAAGGTTAGGTTGGAGCACCCCATCACCCACAAAGAAAGACCAGAACGAAAGAAGAATATTACTTCACGGTAGCAATGGATCAAATTGGGTTGTTTTGCAAATGAATAGCCAACAACAAAAGCACAAGAACTTTAATAGTTCCAGGGACTGAAAAGAAATTTTAGAGATGGATTACATCATGCACAAAAACTTCATGTTAAGAAAATGTTTTTGCAATGCACCTTGCCCAGCGCAATGCGTGTATACAGTCTCTGCCGCTGATATCTATTTTGTAAAAGCATTGCAATTCCTTGCATGATCGCCCATTGCAGGAACAGTTGTACGCCTCTCTGCAGACATGTTTGGCTTTTGTTATACGGCTAAAACACACACCCAAAACAAACAAAAAAACAACAAAGATAGGCATAAAAATATATTAACCTGCTTCTGGGCACAGTCAGGTTGCCTTTCTATCTCCCAGGTTAGACTGATGAGTGCCATAGCCATGGCACAGTAGTGATGGTATATCCACCTGAACAACAAAAGTAGCTATTTCTAATACCCCAAAAAAATTCTGTACAGATGATACTCGCAGCTTATCTCTTCTGAGTTTTCCACAATTTTTTTTATAAAAATAAGATATGTACTGAGTTTTTACACCGTTATAAACTCGACATACTTTAACACATGTATAGAATAGAACAAATAGATTCTTCTTTCAGCAATTGGTTCCAAGTATAAAAAGATCCTCAGTTTTCAATTTCTATTGAGCTCTTCTGATCCCCAAAAGACTCTAGCAAAAGAAATATATGCCACGACACCTAGTTCTATATGTAGGGAGTATGTCATCACCGTACTTCTGATCCTGTTAAGGTTTTTTGTAAAGCTTTTAACATGGGAATTTCTAAATTCCAAGGTTTGAGAATTTACAATTTCAGCACCTTCATGAAGTCTTGTTTGCACTTTGGCGCCGCAAGAGTTAGAAGAATTCACTCATAGTAGGATTAAAATTCTAGGTTTCAAAGGCAACAATGGTTGATTTTTATTATTCTCTAATTATGTAACAAGAAGGGCATTATGTATGCAAGATCCATCAAACTCAGAGGCCAAATTGAGTGTTTTCTACCAAATCATCATTACGCAACATCCATTTATTTTTACTACCGATTTACAGGTACCAATCTTAAAAAGGTAGATAGCTCAGGAGATAAAGCCTCTAAATTATATCCAAGGGAAGAAAAACAACTCTTGACTCAGATGAAGCGGCTGCATACAAGATATTAAATTACCATGGACGAATATCACTTCCATTTACTCGCAAAATGTTCTCCCGCAAAGCCAAACCTGTGTAGAGAAAGAGCAGCCAGGCCTGAAAAGGGCATGCTCAGCATGGTTCCGCAGCACAAGTAAAGCACTTTACAGAAAAATCAACATAAAATATTAAAGAAGAAGCGTAGAACGTATGTAATACCTGGTAAATCTGAACTGGCAATGCAGGTAAACATCCATCCCATAACCGTGACCTTAGCAGAAGTAGCAATGATGGGAAAAAGAGAAACAGAAATGCGGTTCTATCCTGTTCACGAGAAGAATTAAAGAGTGTCAAAAACTTATAATCACTTTGAGAATCTCTAGTACTGCCTTTCTGGCAAGTAATAAAAGTAATTACAATAAACATGCAGCAAATATACACACCATATATAACAAGAAGTAGAATCCATGCCTCACAAGATATGCACAGTGCAAACATTCAAAGTCTGCCCATTGTGGATAAATCACCATCACTCCTTTATACATAAACCAAATCAATGAGGAAACCTCAAAATCTTTCCTTCAGGACCAAAGTCTTTCACTTGCCAGCAAAAACAATGAAAATCACAGGATAACCAAAAATCTATATATAGGCATACGTCTGCATATAGTGAACGTCATACAGATAGCAAGTCAACATCAAAGCATATAGTGCGTCATAGAACATCAAGACATGCATGGGTATGTCTACCTCAACAAACAGAAGATTTCACCAAGATGTACCAGGTAAAGATTATTTACCAGGTAAAGACATGCATGGGTGCGTCTAAGATACAAGCTTTCAATCTCTGTAGATTCTTAAGCAGGAGAGAAGGAAAAAAATATAGATTTGCAAATTGGGGCTTTAATTCCGCTAAACTTTAAAACAAGTTAACAAATCCATGGAACAAGCTTCAGAGTTTCAAAGGTACAAAAGTAGGGAAAAGGGTCAAGAATAGGTTGGACTGCATGATCCGACAGGGAAGGGAAAATTTCACCAACCTATTGTCCAGCACAATATTAGTGTTTCAGTACTTTCTAACGAAGACACAATTACAAGCCTCAAACACATTGTGAACCATGATTTACACTCTCTAACACGAGCCAGTCAAAAGAATATCCATGCCACTTACTAACAATATCCAAACAAAATTCCTTTTGTACTCTATCCATCTCTGAGTGGCAACAAGCTGAACTGCACATTTGGAGGAAGGCAATGAGCTATACACTCACAACCAGGTTTTCTGGCACACCAGAGGTCCATAGAATCCTAGCTAATGAGACTCATCTGGAGCCCCTGATTGCTTTGATGTACAAAATACATGTAACTCCTCTATTGCACAACCAAAGCTTTCTATAATCGGACAATTCCGTACGCCAGGATAAAGCAACGGAGCCTTTGTCACTGCACATTCTTAAGATGCACTCTTTCTTGCTAGATGTGACATCCATGATCCATGATATTAATAATTCTGAAACCTATGGATACTTCTCCACATATCAGTGCATCAGTTAGAAAGTGAGAAGTACCAGTTTAAGCAGAAAAAACTCATCAAGATACATGCGAAATACCACGCTTCCTAAAAAGACTAGTACAAGTACCAGTTTAAGCAGAAAAAACTCATCAAGATACATGCGAAATACCACGCTTCCTAAAAAGACTAGTACAGCACAAGATTAATAAAAAGCATACTCTGAAACTATTATATTCTTCCTTCACTTTTAGCTGCACATCCTTCCGAGTAGCACGAACATTAATTGGACCGATAAACATCCTCATAAATCGTCCTGTATCAATTCAACACACATTCAGTCAGGTAAACCCCAAAATCCACGATTAATCACAAATACATACATCTAACCACGTAAATTATCACCATTAGATTTGCTCGGTAGAAACGACGCGGCATCTCCTTCGCTCAACAAATACCTAGCTCTGTATAGCTCCTCTTCCAACTGACACATCATTTTCACAATATGTAAATTAAACTACACATAAACGTATATGCATGTGTTATTACTAACGGTCTTACTTTTTCGGTGTCTTTGGGATCCAAATTGCCCTTCTTACGCGAGGAGGCGAGCGACGAAAGTAGATTCTTGATGGTGGAATCGAGCGAGAGCGCGCGCTGGCGAAGCGAGGATTCCTCCTGCGAGTTGCGGGAAATCAGGGAGGCGGCCGAGTCCTGCAACTCCTTGGCCAGCTCGGCGACTCTAGAAACTTCCTCCGCCACAGTTCCCTGCGAGTTGTGGCCGCCAATCGCGGAGTCGCCCATCTCGGAAGCGCAGATCCGAGGGAAAAAATAGCTCGATTCGATTGAGATTTTAGGGTTATGGATGCATAAAGCGAATGTATAGGCGTTGGGTGTGGGGGGGGGGGGGGGGAAGATGTATGTACAGAATATGGAATACTGTGAGCAAGCAGGGAACAGAACCAAGAGAGCGTTCTTCTTCGCAATGGTGGAGGAGATATGTAGCCGAGGGAAGAGTGGCGCTAAGCCGAAGCGGTGAAGGTAGGGGGGGGGGGGGGGGGGGGGGTTTCGGAGATGGCCCCTCAAGTTTTTGGAAATTTAGCCGTAACTACTCTTATACCCATCTACGCCACCTCAGACGTGTACTCCTCGGTTGTCTCCCTCACTTGCACATAGTTCTAGTCAAGTTTTTGGAAATTTATTTCTTTTCTTTATTTGCTCTAAATCTGAAGCTCTAAGAAAGTAAGAAACAATCGTATTTGAGTCTTTTGGCTGGGTGTAACTTGTTCGCTGAATTTTGCATAATATTAATTAGGGTTAAAAGAAAGCAATAATCTGACGCAAAACTAAATTCTTTCACTTAAATTTTTTTAAATATTTAGTACTCTCTCGATTCGTTTCTTTTTTTTGGACTGTCTCAAAAATTAATCACTTTCTAAATTAAGAAAAATTTTATATGTGTTTTTTCATGTTTACCTTTCTCTTTATATTTAGTTCTCCATCAACTTATTTTTCACTCTTCTGGTCCCTTCTTCCTTCTCTCTGTCTTTGTCTATCTTGGGATAGAATGAAAAACTCATAAAAATATATCTTAAATACGTATACAAGTCAAACACGATCATCAATTAAAAATGGACGGAGGAAGTACTTAACAATGTAGAGCCAAAACAAATATATTCAAAGAAATGTGGAAATTTCGAAAAACCAAATATTTTAGGGACCAAATTCAATTTTGCCAACTTTTGTAAGCCAGAAGCGCAATCTTTGCAACTCTCTTGATTCTTCCCTAACCTTGGCACTGAAAACAAAGGTATCTCTTTACGGTCATGGCGACGAGCCTGCCATGGCACCCTTTACTACCTTCAAAAACCAAACCCCATCGTCTCTACCAAACGAACAAACAGTATATCCCTTCGCGCCACGTGGTCAAGGTCCAAGCCTTCAGGCGGAGCGACTTGGACGGCTTCGCCAGGCGCATGGCCTCCGGCGAGGCCTGGCGCGACGCGTGGCGGAGCGCCAACAGCGGCTTCGAGCAGTTTGTCTACGAGTCCAAGAAGGCCGCCGAGCGCATCGACCGCCGGTACTCCGTCTCCCGGCGGCTCTCCGCCGTGGCCCAGTCAGCCGCCGACCGCGCCAGGGTGCTCGACCGTGATTATGAGATTACCCAGCGGTGGCGGACTTTTACCCTCGATTTTAGGAGGAATTGGCCTAGGGTTTGTTTGTTTCCTCTTGTCGGTTACAATTTGAGGCAATGATTTTGATGATTTCTTTTGGAAACTGGTAATTCCACTCCTAACTAGAACTAGCTCACTTCAAGTGACACTCGTGTCAGCTTTTAGTGGCAGAGGTGGAAAGGACTATTCAGTTGTGGGGTGAGAATATGGGTTATCCTTTTTTTCCCATGTTTTTACTTTGCCTTTTTTTTTTTTTACCTTATGCAGTACAGGAAGCAGCTAAATGATTTTCTGGAAACTCCACTAGGAAGAAGTTTTGCTGTGAGTATCGCTGTAACTCTGTATTGCTTGTTATGCATTAATTTATGATATCAGTTATGTTCTTGGGGATACCTATTTCATGGCCTAACCACCATTTAGAGTGATTGGGTACCTTATTATGGTGACGTAATGGGCTACAAATCCTATAAATTAGGTTTGGTTATTTTTTGTTGGTTGAGTCTTGGTAAACCTTGGCAATTGTTACAAAAATTCTAGGTTAGGGCACCTGCCACCCCTTCAGCATCAACTAAAACAAGATATCTTATACTTTGCACAAGGAGTGGCAAACATGATCAATATTCATTAGTAGGTGGCTGCAATTAAGATTTAAAGAACCAAGGGTGTTGGAGATGCTACCCTATTAGGTTGTCCAGTAGCAGCCTAGAAGGGAGTTGTTCTTCTGAGATAATAGTTTCATTACCAGAGGTTCCTTTTTTAGGTCAAATGTAGTAATAGCCTACATGGCTGCGACAATTACATCTAGGTGTCTTGGCATGGCTGCAACCTTGAAGGAATCCATAATATAAAGCATTTCAAAAATCTTGAAATTTTAACTTTGCACTTGCAAACTCTTTTTTTTATGGGTATGAATTGTATTATTAGGAAAGGGCCCCATGAAGAGGAGGGAGGAGGGAGGGGGAACCTTTGTACTGCACTTGCAAATGATTTTTGATAATAATCATGTACCAAGGAAAAAGGGTCCCATACAGGACTAACAAACCCGGCACTATCGAGTTTCCTTTGCGCGCTCCATCAAGGTTCAGCTTGAAGGCACATTGAGGGAGGTTTATACCCATATGCTGTGGTGAGGTTTCAGGTCATGATTATGGAGACTAGTCCATTCTCGAGCAAGCAATAGAGAATAGATAGGAGAGTTGCACAATGGGCTTTTTGCTTAAGATTCTAATAGATTAAGTCAAAGAATCCAACGACAGAGGGAAAGAGGCAGGTGAGGGTTTACGAGATATGCGAATGAATGTTAGGAAGGTAACCAAGTATGTCAGTTGTGGCGCAAAAGTATTCGGGCCCAAGAAACTGAAAGGAGCCAACTCTAAGCACTTAAACTATGATAGTGGGAGTCACCGGTCATATTAACAAGAGTGAAGTAGCTTCTTGATTACTGTTCTATTGTGAATGACAAGCGAGAATAGTTCTTTAATTCTCGGACTAAAAGCCACGGGAAAGAGGGGAGAGTCGGAGACAAAGGATCTGTTTGAAATCACTTTCAGTTTTGGTTTTCTATTTTCAAAAAGACAAAAACCAAAACCAGTTTATTTCTTACGAAAATAAATGAATGTTTGATTACCAGGTTTTTTTTTTTTTTTTGATTACCAAGTTTTTATTTTGAGTTTTTTCTTTAGTGGTGGTTGCGGTGGGGCGTGGCGGTGATCGCCGGCGGCGGTGACCGCACCGCCGGCTGACGGGGTGGTCAGCGGCAATGGCCGGCCAGTGGGGGTGGCCGGTGGTGGTGGCCGGCCAGTTTTTTTTTTTGGCCGGCCAGTGGCTTTGCCGGTCAAGGGTGGTGGTGGTGGTCTCAAAACAAAAACCAAAACTGGAAACCCAAAACTCCAAAAGGGAGTTTTCAAAAACAGGCCTGTTTTAAAAACTGGTTTTCAAAACTGAAGGGGAAAAAAAAAACTGTGTGCCAAATGCTTTTTTTTTTTCCTCTAGTTTACAAAATTTGGAAAAAAAACTGAAAGCCAAATGGTTTTCAAACGCTACTAAAGCCCCCGGTGCATATTTCCATTAGACTGTAGGTACGGAATGAGTTTGGTTGCTATCCATTCTGATGTTAACTATGGACAGGTTTCATGGATTAAGTCAGCACTCTAATAGTTTACAAAATGAATAAAACACCCAAGTACTTCATAGATAACAATGTCAAACAGCGGTTAAGATTATTACTTTAGAGAAGTTAATATGATTTTGTTTTGCATAGATCTTTCCTGTGGTTCGTGATTTCGCTTAAGAAATCGCTATTGTCCCCCGGGGGTATTTATAGATTAAATTGTGGTTTGTGATATCACTTTCAGTTGATGCAACCTTTCCTTGTGCTTTTCCTTTTCTGTCTTTTCAGTGGTTTTATATATTACTGTCATGAAGCATCTATGGTGTTTTATACTGGAATTTACTTTGTAGAACAATCTCTAAAACTTTTGTCGCTGTAAAGTCTAGCCTCTTGTTGGAGCTTAGACAGCCTAGTGCATATGCCCTAAAAGTTAGAATTAGTTTGAGCATTTTCCTTCAGGCAGATTTACACTCTGGCTGTGCATATTTTCATCACTTCAATCTAATTTTTTTTTTTTCAATCCATGCCTAGACGATCTTTTTCCTATGGTTTGCTTTATCTGGATGGCTGTTTCGGATTCTAATATTTGCAACATGGGTACTGCCTTTTGCTGGCCCTCTTCTCATTGGAGCTGTTGCCAATAATTTAGTCATCAAGGTAAAATTGGTTTATGTTGCTTTTCCATTCTTTCCTAGTTCTGATAAACTCAAAATCGCAGTAGCGTGTAGTAAAATGGTTGTCCTGTTGATGACGTCTGTGCTAGGAGTTTGTCATGAATCATTGTATTTAATCAGTACTATCGATGAGATAGGTTGCTAGCTTGGTAATTTGCTGCTACTGACCAGTATTTTATGTGGAAAGCGTAATGGTGATATACTATTCTTGTTTTTCTTCTCCTCTCTCTTTTCCCCTGTAGTTTTTCCCTGCAAGGGGTTGCTCCTGACAACCTTTTTTTTTTGTCCCCCCCCCCCCCCCCATCCTTTCCTTTTTCTCGTCAAAGACTCAAAGTCCATGTATGTTACATGATCTGGCATCCGTAACACGTATTATCACTCTATCAGAATTAAGTTGTTACTAGTCCTAAAGAACCAGAAGCTAAAACTGGGAGTCACAAGTTCAATTTTCCACTCCTGCTGTTGAATTTGGAGTAGGATTATTGGTGGACACACTTTCTTGAACATTTACTGCTAAGTGCTAACCGCCCAGTATATAGTTGGCTTTTGTTGCTAAGGGTATGTTCTGAAGTGAGTTCAGTTGGCTCAAAGTCTAACAGTTAAACTGAAATATAATCGCTATCATGATCTCATCAGTGTAAAAAATTTCAAACTTGCCTATGACGGCTAAACCGGCCTTCCTGAGGTTTGCCCAAATAAATTGGCAAGCTTAGTTAATATGTTGCTCGTGAGCCACCAAGTACCAGTCTCCCAACAGTATTGGCTCCCTTACTGAGGTTTTGCCAAAATGAATTAGGAATTCCGCGTGGCAAGGCGGTGAACAAAAGGATGAACGAGGTGCAGTTGCGGGTGGATAGTGAAACCATCATCTTCAGAGTTTTGTTCTCTAATAAAGCTGACCTTTTTTGCTGTAATAACATATTGATTGAGTGGGTATAAAATGAAACAGCTTGTTAAGACAATTTATTTAAGCTAGAAGAGGTCAGTGAACTTAACCCAATTACCGTTTTGCAAAGTATTGGCAAGATGATTGGTGAACCATGAGACCTGTAAACTTACATGTTGACATATTAGAACTCTCAACCGCAACTAGGTTCGGCTTGTAGCCTTTCCACATTGCGACATATGTATGGCCGTGTTGCTTATCTGGCCTTGGGGCATCGCTGTTTGTCAACATGTATAACTGAATTAGTAACGATTATCAACTATGTTACTAAAGCGTTTGCTGCTTTTATGTCTAAACTGAGCAGGGAGCTTGCCCCGCTTGTAAGAGACAGTTCGTTGGATACAAAAACCAAATAGTTCGATGCGCAGGCTGTGGAAACATTGTATGGCAGCCACAAGGTGATTTCTTTTCAAGAGGTAATAAAGGTAGCTCTCCCTCTTCAAAGTCTGACCCAGAGATCATTGATGTTGAATTCGAGGAGAAATGAGTAGATCCTACCATACTGGCTGTAGTTCACTTGGTTCATACGTGGGGGTATGAGATGGCATACCAAAACAGACAGAAGAGAGAGACAAGAATGCAAGAGATCTTACTGTGCAAACCGCATGATTATGGTTCTCGTTGTATCTGTAGTTAGTCTGTACTGCTTCTCTTGTATCTTATTACTCATCGGACTTACTCCTGTGTTATTCTGTAAAAGACATTTACTCTTTTTGACAATATATTGACGTATTTTGTCACTGTCTGGACTTCCAATGACTGTTCCTTTTTTAATTTGTCTTGGATGATTGTGGACTAATAGAAATCAAGTATGGGAAGGCAGAAATTTGGATCTTGACTAGATAGACATAGTTAATGTGCCTCTAGATCCATTCCCAAAATAGGATGGCAACTTTTTAAATTAAATATACAACAGGAGATCATGATGATCGCAGAAATTGTTACTTTGTGTCTTGTTATTCAGTGTGGAGTGGGCTTTAGAAGGTTAGAAATGGTTGATATCCAGACGCTAGATTGCTTCTCATCTTCAAATAGTAGCTTGATGATACCCTTGTTAGTCTTCAAGCAAAGAAAGATGTAGCCTTGATCTTCGTTAGTTTCTTCTATAATGTTCACAGCCTTGTCTGTGAAAGGGAAATGCATTAAGATTAGCAGTTGTCCTTGATATCGTAGGAGTTTTGGCATTAAGTTAAGAGTTGACAATGTTTTGATTCTGTTATTGTGTTTTGTTTTCTGGACAAATTTCGTAGAAAAGTAGACCGTACACTCCTTGGAAGTTGTCAGGGCTCCTCCCAAGTACTTCTTTCTGAAACTCAGTATGAGCTCCTTGTGCTTCAGATATATGGTGACCCATTTGTAATCTTTTTCTCCTGCATTCACAATGGGGTTCCAGTCGTCATACTCTCTTTGATGCATCCAATATTTGTACAGAATAGGCTTATGCAGCGGGAAAATTCTTTGTTCTACTCACCAGAAGGCATGATTATGCAGATTTGAGCGCCAACTTTAAGCATATCTTGGCTCCTTAGGTAGCGCGTCTCTGCCGGGATCCTTGATCTGAGTGTAGCATCTCCTCTTAAACCTGGTAAGAAAGCCTAAGTAGTAGTCGAGTTTACTGAATACTACATTGCTTGAGATCAAATCTCGCCAGATTGAGTCTAGAATTACATGTGGCCGCTGTGGCTGTCAGTGCTAACATGTCAATAGACGTTCGGATGGCCAGCCCTGAGTTAATGGCAGAGGCAACTTGGTCTCGGTGTGCACCCAGAGATTCTGCCGCCTCAGCCCATACTGTGGTAACCAAAGCTGCAGCCGAGGCAGCTGCAACACCAATGTCCTGATTCGGCTCTGCTGTTCCTCTATCGTCAATCTCTTGTGCTTCTGGGTCACCGTAGGTGGCAAAGCTAGCGATTGCTGCGGCGAGTTGCGTGAGGGAAAGCGCGACGTCTAGTTTGGCTGTATGATGTCGAACATCCTCTTTCTTCTTCTCTCTACGCGATCTTAAAAAATTGGTCAATGGTTTGGCTCTAAACCACCCCTTCGTGTGATTCAAATCCTGAGTAGAAAATGCAAATAAAACATAAAACTGCTAATCTTAGATTTTCTTATGACTAGTCGCACTAGTGACTCCTTGACGGAATTATAGCAACACTGGTTAAAAAGAGAGAAAAGAAGCAGACATTACCCCAGTGGCTTTGCTCATGCTTACAGTAGCTAGGTTCTTTTGGATCGTCTTTGGCATGGCTTCCTGTACTTCGTGCTTCTCTTCATTCTCCTCTATTTTGTCACCAACACTTGGCGGCGACAAGAGGTTCTGCAGAAATGAGGAGACAGATAAGTAGACTTACTAGAGACGGTGCACCAGTGTAGACAGGATGCTTGTCCGTCACTGTATTGACAGATTTTAACTGTTTGGAATTGATTATGGCTTGCCATATAAAAGAAATTTACTGCACGCGTAACATGTTGCTTTTGTCATGGACTGATGCATGCCACGGTTATTGCCATCGAACGATGTATGTAACTAGGTAAAGTAGCAGTTTCTCACAGTTGATGAGAACTTAGGTAGGAATTCGGAGGCAGAGGGACTCCATGATCTACACAGGAATTCCATTGCATCAGTAGGGCTGTTGGGAAGCTCTGATGATTGCTTGCGAGGGAAAACTGGTCTTTTGCCTGATGTTAACTGATTGTGAGTTCTGGTCCAACACATACTCTGCAACTTTTGCTGTTAGTTATGAATTGTTAACTATTTTGTCTTAACCCAGATTATGCAGCAGAACTCACAGTATGTGATGATGACGACGACTTGTACTGCTCTATAAACGCGGCTCTCCTTGATCTCGCTTCTCCTGGTAGTTTCTCCATGTGAGTTTCCCTTAATTACTACACTTGCCAGATGACTATGATGCTGCCAATACTGTTATCCGTGTAGGCAAATCTTTATGTACTGAAAAGGAAAGGTGAGAGAGTAAACTTTACTGATTAGAGTTAATCATAGCACGTGTAGTATAGAACCACTGATCAGGACAGCCTTCTGAAAATGGGGAAGTAGAACACAGCATAATACCAAATAAAGAAAGGTGGGGGAGGAAAGGAATGGTGGAAAAGGAAACTTTACTGGTTAGACATCCTTTTTAGGGATAGCTCATGATTTGAAGAATAATTTTGAACAGGAGAACTTGTCACTAAAAGTTGAAACAAGATCAATGGAGCTTCCCACAAATAGAAAGGGTCCTTATCTGGACTTGCAAATAAAGCACCAGACACTCTCTTGTAACCAAGGAAAAGCTTTCTAGAAGTGGAGAGTGCGTGGAAAGCCTTTCTAACATTAATACTATCGTGGTTGCGTTAATTTAGAACTAATAAGATACACTTACTCGTAATTCAAGAGCGCGGATTCGCCCCCATTGCTGATGTAAAAGTGTAATTAGTCTAGGACTTTGGACCGACTTGGGGATCATCAAGGAGATTATGGCCAAATGTAGTAACATAAGCACCTGTTGTTCGAGTCTGCCCCCTCCCAGTCAATTTGATTGCCCAATCTTGTGTCCAGTACATGCGATTCGCCACTTGCAGATTCGTGATCCAGGGTCCAGGTTTTCGAGGTAGGCATGTTAATGTACAGTTTTGAAGCATTGGGACAACCTTAAAACTCGACTGTGATTTAGAAACCTACATGAGGAAAGGTTAGGGATGGCAATAAGACCCGCAACAGGCGGATCCCCGCCCCGCCCAGGTCCGATAGGAGCGGGTCATTTTGACTTTGACCGGATCACGGGGCAGGTATGGTTTTTTTTTTTTTTTTTAAAATCTGTAGCGGGTTAGGGTCGGGTGTGGTATTTCATATGGCCCACCCCGCGACCGCTCCTGCCCCGCTATATTAATCATATACTACATTTAATCCTAGCCGTCTATCCTTACATATATATATATATAACATTTCATTGTAAATCCTAAAGGTAAGATCATCTTCTATTCTTCTCTGTCCTCTCACTCTGCCGACTGTCGCCCAGCTGCCTCTTCTATGTTATCTCCTTCTCGGTGACTCCGTCGAGATTCCCCACCGGCCAGGCAGCCACCGCAGCTCCTTCTTCTTTGTTCTCTCCTTCTTGGCGAGGCCGCCGAGCTTCCCCACTAGCCACCGCAACTCTTCCTTCGCTGTTCTCTCCCTGTCGGCGACTCTGTCGAGCTTTCCCACCGGCCACCAGCCATCGTGACTGAATCTCCTGTCATCGGAAACAAGATTGGAAGAAGCTAATCAAGCTATCGCGACTGACCTGCTAGAAGCAAGCTTACCATTACCTTGTCGTTTCTTGAGGGGTAGCAGTTAAGATTTCATTCCAATCACAAAGGTAAGCTCCATGACTTTTTAGAAGTTTTAAAATGTGCAATTGTGCATAGGCTACCTGTAATGTGCATGCCGATACTGATTTTTATTTATTTATTTGTGGACCGTGGCAAAACATTTGTATGCTGGTGCAAATTTCTGTGTTTGGAGGATTAGGGATTATGAAGCACAATTATTTTGATAGTAGCTGAATAGATATGATAATTCTTCTACTCAATTTCTCAATTGCATGAAGATACTAGACCTCGATTTTCAATCTTTTCTAAGTTGTTACACTGGTCTGTTGACATGTGAAATCTTCCTTTATAAGAATTCTGGTTGAAGCATTTCATCATCCAGAAGTTTTCTATTTTTGGGCTTGTTACTGCTATTATGTAACTTCTTTTTGTTTGTATATGATGGAAAACCATCCCGAATCAGGCACCCTTTGGACTCATGGTTACAACATGAGACTTCAATACATTCAAAACATCATAGGGCAGATTTTTTATAGTTTATACAAAAAATCTGCTGGTTTATACATTTACGTATCACTTCAAGCATTAATGCCTTATAGGCTTGCAATTACAGATTTTTGATAGAGTTTTATTCGTTTTCCAATTCGGATGAATATATAGATAAAATCATGTCTTCCAATGAAATTTTGTCTTCACCCATTGCACCATCTCTGGTGCAAACCCCTAGAGCTACACTGGAGGATCAAAGTTCTCATCCATCAACACCAAATACAAGCGGGGGAGTCTCTGGTTCTGAACCAATTGACCTTGAAAGTGGCCCTGATGAGTTAAATAACGATAATTTGAAGAGTGCTATGTGGACGCACTTTGAAAGGAAAAAAAAGGTGGAGACGTGACAGCAACTTGTATTCACTGTCGGAAAATCCTTGGGGCTAAACCAAAAACTGGGACTACTCATTTGCGTATGCACTTAGACAGATGTAAACGTCTAAGGCAACCGGATGTTAGACAAAAGCTATTGACTGGGATAATGGGAAGAGCAAATGCTAAGCCTGAATTAGGTAATTATACATTCGATCAGGAGTTTGCTAGGAGAGAGCTTGGGAGCATGATAATTTTGCATGAATACCCATTATCTATTGTTGACCACGTGGGGTTTAGGAGGTATTCGTCCGCACTTCAACTATTATTTAAGGTCCCAACCCGGAACACAATAAAGAACGATATTATAAAGATTTATGACCATGAGAAGGTGCAAACGATGAAGTTGTTGGAGGGGATAAGAAGCAGGGTTGCAATCACTACGGATTTGTGGACTTCTGGCAATCAAAAAAAGGGATTCATGGCTGTCACGTCACATTTTATCGATGAAGACTTTGTTCTTCAAAGCCGCATTTTGAGGTATGTTTTTATCTTTTGCAATAATGGTACTTACAATTTATTTTTATACTTGCTTTAGTAAATAAGTGTTAAAATTTGTGATTTATAGGTTCTTATATTTGCCATGTCCACACACTAGTGAAGTTATTTGCAAGGCTTTGTCACAAACATTGCTTGATTGGAACATCGATAGAAAATTGTGTACGATCACAGTTGACAATTGTACTACGAATGATGCGATGATTGATGACCTGTTGCTTAAGTTGGATTCTAGTTCTTTGTTGTTGTTTGGTGAATTGATTCATATGCGGTGTTCGGCACATGTGTTGAATTTGATTGTTAAAGATGGGTTAGTGTGATAAAAGAGGGAATTGAAAAGATTAGAGAGAGTGTGGCTTTTTGGAGGGCAACACCAAAGAGAGATGAAAAATTTGAAGAGACCGTTCGTCAATTGCGCATTTCAAGTACAAAAAAGTTGGCACTTGATTGTCCTACTAGATGGAACTCAACTTTTTTGATGCTTGAAACCGCTTTTCTGTATAAAGATGTTTTTTTCGCTTAAAGCAACGGGAGCCTCAATATAAGACATGTCCAAGTGAAGAGGAGTGGACTTTTGCAAGAGAGATATGGGGCAATTTAAGGTTGTTTTATGAAACAACATAGATGTTTTTTGGCACAAAGTATCCTACAGCTAACCTATTTTTTCCTAAAATTTGTGAGATCAGAATGGTGTTAAGTGAGTGGCTTGGGAGCTCAAGTGAGGTGATTGAAAGTATGGCTAAGAAAATGCTTGAGAAGTTTGATAAATATTGGTTGGATATTCATGGAATCATGGCGGTTGCTGTAGTGTTGGATCCTAGGTACAAAATGGAGTTGATTCAGTATTATTATAGCCAGCTTTACGGGTCGGGAGAGAAGATTGAAACAGATAAGGTGTCTTCACTTTGTTATAGACTTCTTCGTGAATACCAAAATAGAGAGGCTAGTGATACTTGTATTGGATCATCTGTTCGCTCGCAAGAGCATGTAGAGGTTGGATGTCAAGATTCTCTTAAAGGTTTCGATGAATATGTCAAGAATAAGAGAAAGACTACAGTGAAATCTGAGTTGGATCATTATCTCGAGGAGGATGTGTTGCCTAGGTGTTTGGACTTTGATATTTTGGCTTGGTGGAAGACTAATGGATTGAAGTACCCGACATTACAGCCGATGGCCAAGGATATTCTTGCTATTCCCATATCTACGGTCGCATCGGAGGCGTCTTTTAGCACAAGTGGTAGGTTAGTGAGTCCTAACCGTAGTAGGCTTCATCCAAAGACATTGGAAGCGTTAATGTGTGCTCAAGATTGGTTATGGGCTGCTGAAATGAGAGGTAACTCATTCTTGATTTTATTTGTGGAGTTAAATTTTACTATACATTGAATTTTGACATGCACTTTAAATTTGTATTATTGTGTTATAGGTGTATCTAATCTAGCACACAAGGGATATTCAACAATTTATGATGACAAAGATGAGGACAACTCATGTGTTACGGATGTAAGACTCCTTATGCAATTTGTAGTTCATTTCAATTTGACCATTTACCTTCTTTTATCTATTTATTTTAACGTCATTTTTTCCCTTTAACTTTTAACAGTGAACAGTGACTCCATTTGTATTTGGAATGAGGACCAGCTGGACTAAGTTGCTTTGGAAATCGTTGTGATGTTTGTTGTATTTGTATTCGTATTTGCTACTTCTAAGTGATTGTTTTGCGGAATTTGTATTGAAGTTAAGCTATTTCAAAAATGTGTAATCTATTTGAATTGTGGTATCATTTATGCGAACTGTGATGCAATCTAATCTATTAATCCTTTAGGATTTTGGACATTAGTTTGATCTCTCCCTATTTTATTTCTTTTGATGATACAGTTTTGTAGTGTAAAATGACTGGACAGGTTTTCTGGTTTTGAAGGCATTACTGCATTAGGCATAAGCGGGGCGGGTTTGGCGGGGCGGGGTTTGGACAGGTTTTGAGGGCATTACTGCATTAGGCATTTAGGCATAAGGGCGGGGATGGGTTTTTCAAAGTATGTTAGGGTCGGATATGGTATTTAGATAATCTAACCCGGTGCGGGGCGGGTGCGGATCTTGGAAGATCCGCATCCGACCCGCCCCATTGCCATCCCTAGGAAAGGTGCTTTACCAAGTTGATATCCATACCCTTGTTACCAGCAACTGAAAAACTGGTTATTCTTACAAGAAGCTTTACCAAGTTGAAATCCATACCCTTATTGCCAATTCTTCTTGGAAAGCAATCAGGATTTGTTGAAGGGTGTGGATGTTCGAGGCTCATAAGTTTGTGTTCATGTGTGCAATGCAGACATGCCCTTAGAACCAGCATAGCATGGTCCTCTGCTTGAAACTAGATATGTTAGAATAGTTGGAGGGTGAGAGAGCAGGCCAAAAAGGAAAAATAAGGGTTAAATAGCGAATGACCCCCTCTACTTTACACGTTGTGCGATTTGCCCCCCTCCACTTCAAATTTAAGCACTAAATCCCTCCACAGTTACAGAAAATGGGCACCTTAGACGGGTCCGTTATGAATAGCGTGAAATGACCAAAGTACCCTTATTTCATTATTAGCTAATGACTCCCTGTACTATACACGGTGTGCAATTCCCCCCCCCCCCCCTCAAAATATAAACCCCCCAACACTTACAAAAATTGGCACCTTAGATGAAAACCGTTAAATTTAAATGACAATTTTGCCCATGCCCCTCCCTCCTTCCTTCCCCCCACCCCTGTCTGACCAATCCCCCACCCCCTTCTGCGCTACCAAATTCGTCGCAAACAAGGGATTGTCGCAATCTGCTCCTCCTCCTCTGGTCAGCCCCGCCACAATCGGCGCATTCACTGACCGCAACCACCGGTCTTTTTCTCCGACCACCAGGGAGTTATAACAACAGCAAAAAAAAGGAACAACGATCGCCGTTGGTATATCATCACCGGCGCAACAGCTACCATGATCAGAGTTGCAGTAGCCACCATGACAGGCACCACTCCGGCCAACTCCCCTAACTTCATACTGTCCGGCTACACATCGTCGCTAGTTACTTCCTCGCCGCCACTTCCCATCGCCTTGCGTCTGCAAGCCAGTGGGGCTTGTTCATCAGCCACCAACCGACCGGCGCAATCAACACCAGTAGCAGCAATCCCCACAGATGCACACTATCGGCGTCTAATTGCGGCACATTCGTCCAGATCCGTGCCACCACGATTGACGACCACGTCGCCAAATCGCAGGTCTCACCTTTGTTGTCACGCCGTCCCAATCTGCAACATCGCACCAAGCAGCATCCCATGACCACCATGACCGGCTACACGTAAGAATGGTATTAAACTTAAATATGGTAAGGATATAAGGGTATTCTGGTCATTTCACGTTATTCATAACAGACCCGTCTAAAGTGCCCCATTTCCTTAAGTGTGGGGGAGTTCAGTGGTTAAGTTTGAAGTGGAGGGGGCGAAATCGCACACCGTATATAGTAAAGGGGGTCATTAGTTAATTACCCCTAAAAGAACGGGCAAAATTGTTATTTACAAAAAAAAAATCGTTAGTCAATGCATGTGTTGACCACGCGCTATTAAATTTAACGGTTTCCGTCTAAGGTGCCCAATTTCTGTAAGTGTAGGGGGTTTAGTTGTTAATTTTGAAGTGGAGGGAGGAAAATCGGACACTGTGTATAGTACATGGGGGTCATTCGCTAGTTACTCCCAAAAATAAAGAAACAGGGTGAGAGCAATGAAATGAAGCGGGGGCAAAATAGTTATTTGTTCGCAACATCAAGTGGGACCGTAATTTTCTCACATATTTCATGAGAATGCTCTTGTTATGTTAATAGTACTAGTAAAAATCACGTGCGTTGTACGTTATTTAGTAATTTAAAATAAAAATATTATGAATCTTGGTGAAAAACACAATTGAAATTAATCAATATGATTATTATAATTAAACTATAACAATAATTCAGTTGTTAACTACTAATCAAATACTCGAATATGAAAAGTTAATTAAACAGTGTCTTACTTTTAAACCCGAATTTTTCACGTCAATTATCATCAATATTTTTTATATTTATCATACTTATTTCTTTCGTCACATCAAGTTACCGTGAAAGAAAATTCTGACTGTTTTATATTATATCTTATTATTGAAGGTACACTGATATTGTAATTAGTTTCAAATATATTTCACAAATATCTACTCTCACGAAATGTACAAGATTGATTATACAGTAATAAAGGTAAAGATAAATTTTAAAGATAATTTCATGTAATATATTGAGGGCATATATATAAGTCTAAGAAGTAAAATTAAGAAGAAGTTTGAATTATAGTAAAGTGATATTAATAAAAGTTCAAAAATTAATCTGAAAATGATTGTTGAAAGTAAAGTGTCTAAGGGGAAGAAGTTATGACTATAACAAAATTTGTCAAACGAAATTCTTTAGAAGCCTAAATGTTATATCTTTAAAATCAAGAATCAAGTTTATTTGCTTTTGGTAATGATCTAGTCTATTACTCCCTCTGTCTTAAATTTTTTTTTATCATATTTCATATTTGGGGCATCCAAAAAAATAGATCAGTTTCTAAGTTAAAAAAGATTCTGTAAGTGTCTTTACATGTTTACCCTTTGTACACTTTTTGTTATTCAACTTTGCTCTCTACATTTAATCCTCCATCGACTCATTTCTCTCTACTTAACTATTCCCTCCCCCTCTCGGAATAGAATGATAAACTTATATTATAAGACTCATATCCTAAATAAGCGTACAATCAAATATGATCAAATAATTTGGGATGAATGGAGTATAATTTCCATGCATATCTTATTTTAAGATTAAAATATATAGCAAGCCTTTTTTTAACCTTTTCTATTTTAAGTTACAACGTTCGAGTATAATTTGTCTCAACTATGCTTAATCTTAATTGTACTTTCTCTTTTCTACTATTCAATTAAAAAATCTATAGTGTACTCTTTTATTTTTATCTAGTACGACCTTGTTTATCTTAGTAGTATAATAATGACTCTTATTTTTAACACAGACTTATATGATAATACAGAACTTACTCATCTAAAAAGTCTATATACATGTGTGTCTGCGTGTTCTTTTGAAATCTATATCGCGAAATAAATGTCTGAAATTGATATCAAATAATGGTAATGAGCTACGTAATTTCAATAATTTTTGCAAACCTACATTTTTCACCCTATATTTATATATATGCATTACAAGTTTAATATAAATACAAACTCAACAAAAGTTTATCAAGAATAATTTTAGATCATTCATCAAATAAAGACCTGTATCATCAAAATAAAAAGGAAAAAAATATTACCCATGACATAAGGTTTTGAGAGTTAAGAAAATTATAGGTTTAATTGCACCCATGACCTTGAGGTTAAGGTAAAATTATATGCGTGTCCATTAAGTGGAACAATAACACTCATGTTTGTTGACCAAACGAAAATATTGAAAGATGAAAAGATCAGAATGTCCATCACATAGGAACACAATTCCCCAAATGTCATTCTTCGTCCCTCTATCTCCTCATACAGCCCCACCACCATCACTTTTTTATACTTCTTCAGCTTCAACACACACACACGCGCTCCCCCCCCCCCCCACACACCCCCAAAATCAGCCTCAACCACAGCCACAATCACATCCCTCCATTATCGTGTTCTTCAGCTTTCTCGCCTTTCTTCAGCCTTCCCACCCCAATAAATTGTCACAGCTTTCTCACTCCAATCACTTGCAGCAAATCATCACGATTTAACAAATAAAAATGCAAATTTGGGGTTCCAAATCTATAAGAAGGGGGATAAGATTGTTGTTTGTGCCAACCCAACACCACGGTAGCCGCTACCATTAACCACCACCAGAGCAGCCTTTCACTGCTATCAATCAACCTAACACTGCATCCGATCAACCCACCACTGCCTGAAATTCACCCTCTACAACCCACAAACACCATCAATCAGCTTTTCACGACCCATCACACCTCTAGTTAACAGGCCTACACACACACACACACACACAATGTTACAGACTTATGACTGATTTGGTGACTTTAAAGTTTGCATGTTTATGTTGCTGCCGAGGATGTTTATAGTGGTGAAAGAGTCTAGACAGGGTGGGATAATGTGGATGCCGACATTCGCCGGCGCTAGGATAAGGCAGGTAAGGTTAAGCAATTTGCCAACTTTCAGGCTAAGTGCTTGCCGAGAAAAATAAGGTGGCGAGGTGGGGGGGATTTGGATTGAAAGCCTAATTTAAAAAATTAGGATATGTAAATTTTTATATTTTATGTACCTTGTAGATTAAAATGAGAGCAGTATTGACATTTAAAAAATATGTATTGATGACATAAGCAAAAAAATATTTTTTAACATATCAATACGCTTTATCTTTTAAAACTTAGTGCCATTAATTATAATTTCATCCTCACCTCAAGGACATGGGTTATTTTGATGTTGATAACTTTTAAGGTTATGTTTTGATAGGATTTTCTTCAAAAGTGAACAATGTCTTAGCATCATATTTATAAATTGGGTTAGGTCCACTCATCCATTTTTGTCACTTAAAAATGCATTAGTAAACTTTTAACCTCTTTAATAGCAAATTATTTATATTGAGCCAAAAAATTATAGTTTAGTCTCACCTTCTTAAAAGTAAAAATTACACTTAGTTTTTGTAAACCTTTTATTTCTAAAAAGGGTATTTTTAATAAAAAAAAATTGTTTAGTCATCGTAATCCCTTGAGATTATTTTATACAATAGAGCCAGATCTTTACCCGTTTTGATTAAATTCATAGTCCTTTGTCACTAAAAGATGCATTATTGAACTTTTTAGCGTCAAAATATTTAAAATCAGCTAAGACGGTAGTAATTTAGGCTCACCTTTTAAAAAGTCAAACTATTTAGAAAACTTTCAAACTTAAAAAGAATAGTTTAAGAAAAAAAGAATTGGTTATTTAATCCATTTCATATCAAAACTTGAGAGTTTTTAAGCTCAAAAAAATTATTAATCATTTGAGCCGAAATAAATTGGAGTCTTTATCAATTGGATTTCATCTAATCCTATCACTTATAAGAATGAAATATACGAAAACAAAGTATATAAATAATATATAATCATGTAAATATTTGATATCTCGGGACACAGTAGATCATATAAAGACAATAATTATATGAAGGGTATGTTATCATGCCAATAAGGATATTACAAAAACTCTAATACGAATATATGATTATGTATTTGCCATAACTGAAACTATAATGATTTAGCGATTCATATGCATTTAAAATTTCTAAACCTCCACTTTTGCAATAATTTTCTTACTCCAATAGGTGTTTACAATTGAAATTTAGATTTAAATTTCAGTTATATAATAGTTTTAATGTACGAATATATTTGCATTGAAATACATACACATGCAAAATTATTGACATTTGTAGCATACACATCAACATACAATTATGTTATACAAAATTAAAAAAAAAAGATTGAAGTTTCTGACAAAATATTCAATTTAGTGTAAGTAAATTATGTTTATTCTTAAAAGGTATAGAAAACACTTTCTCTGCAAGTTGTAGTAGCTTAAAGGCATTTAACTCATTAATAGAAATTGATGGAGAAGATGTAGTAGTTCTGAGGTATTTAGCTTTAACGTGAATGGAGGTTGTAAGTTTTAATATAAAAAAATCGATAATCAAAGAACATACAAGAGTTGAAGGGTGATTTTATAGGTTTTCATAATTTTTTTCTTTTTTACTAACCGACAAAACAACTCTAACTAAAGCATAGATTCATGTAAGGGTATTCTAAAGAAAGATACTTAATATCCTAAAAGAAGCCAAATACACCCTTATTTTTTTTTTTTAACAAAACTCTAATTCAAAATGTGTATTTGATGGGAAAATTTTTTTTAGTAAAAAGAACCCATAATCAACACTAATTTTGGATGAAGACTTCAATTTAAAAAGGGCATCTTAAAAAAATAGCCATTTAACTCTATTTAGAATTACATATGAATTTAGAAAATCCTAAAAAACTCTAGTTTTACGACAGCGTCCTTATATCAATATGTGTGTATTTAAAATCTAGAATTAAACTTCAAGTTTAAAATAGTTTCAATGTACTAATATGTTTGTATTAAATATATATACATGCAGAATAATTCAAAAGTGTAGCATATGTATCAACGTACAAATATGAAATACAAAATTAAAAAAGATTGAGTTTCTGATAAAATATTCAATTTAGTTTAGGTATATATCATTTCTCGAAAAAGGCTATAGAAACTCTGCAAGTTATTTCTTTAATCAAATATGATGGAGAACATGTAATAACTTTAAGGTAATTTAGCTTTAACATAAATGAAGGCCGTAGGGTTTGATAGCAATTTTTCAATAATTAGAGAGCATGCAAGAGTTCAAGAGTGATTTTATAATATTTTCATAAGGATTTTTTTTTTTTGCTTTTTTTTTAACAAAAGTCAAAAAAACTCTTTGCTCTAACAAAAGTATATATTTCAATAAAGATATTTTAATGAAAGAGGCTCGTTACTATATGAGAAGTCAAAAACACCTTTATTTTTTAGTCACACTCTTATTAAAAATAGGTATTTAATGAAAAAAATTAATTCAAAAGTCAAAGTAATCCTTAATTCTAACCAAAACATAAATTTCAATAAGGGTATTTTAGGGAAAGAGACTTTATATCTTATGAGAAGTCAAAAATACTCTCATTTTTAAATAACACTCTAACTTAAAAAAGGTATTTAATGGAAAAAATGTTATAAGTCAAAAATACCCTTACTCACCATTAATCTTTTATGGAAATATCAATTAGAAAATAGTACTTTAAAAAAAGAAAAGATTAACCATTTAACCTCATACGTGCTTTTGTATATGTCTAGATGTAGATAACCATTTCATTCCTACAAAGATCTTTCATGAATAATTGAATATGTTGAAAAGCTCCTAATCCCCTCAGGGGATTATATTCTAAGGGTAAAGAGCAAAAAAATTCCTTTATTTGTTGCACTAATGTGCGATCAGTTGTTTCAATGTTGTTCAATATCAATCGTTCGATCATCCTTTAGTCTTTCTCGTAAATTTGACTGTTAAGTGTAGGAAGAAATAAAGAGTGAGGTCATCATTAAAATATCATTTGTTTCAACATTCCTTCGCCATTTTGTAGGATATGGCATAAACCCTACCAAGTATATATTAAAACCCCAAAGGGTGGGTGAAATAGCAACTTGAAGGTCTCAAGCTCGAATTCCTATACCAATTGACCAAACATAAATTGCAATTCGATGAAAGCAAAATGAAGAGATTGTTCAGTGCTGCCCTATATCCAATGCACACGAATACATGAACTAGGAAGGCATGAAAGCAGAAAACCTGCCACAATCGTTAGTACTAGGATGGATGAAGAACAACCACATTAGCCCGAGAATGCAACAACTCTTGCAGTGATGGGAATGCAAATCTTCCCAGCAAAGCAGGCTAACTTTCGGGACTCAGCCAAAAAGTTGTTGTCAGCTCGACTAACAGGGCAGCACTAAACAATCTCTTCATTTTGCCTAGATTTTTTTAGTCTATATCACGTCTGCTCCCATCATTTGTCATTAAAAAGTGCATAGTAACTGTTGCAGCTAAAAACTGGATCGGGAATCACACCAGAAATCAGGCCTGCAAAAGATAACACGGAGTGACCGCCGGGTGGGGTTCCGGGGGGAACGCTCCGATGCTTAAGTCAGAGATGGCTAATAATGTAGAACTCTGAGAAGCAATAAAGACACAATGTATATCTGTGTGAACTTGTCCATACCTGAGGGGTAGACCCCTTTATATAGTGGTAGAAGGAGGAATCCTAGTAGGACTCAGAATCTAATTAAGATCCTATAGGATCGTATATCGATCTTAGCTGATAGAGTCAGAACCTCTTTAGGATTCTGCTTGGAGATTAACATGGTAAGTGCCATATCAATGAACCAGTACGGCTTACGTGTCATTACCGCCACGTGTAGCCCATAGAATGGAGGGATATTTTTAGCTATATCAGTAACAAATCTTTATCTCATAGCGCAAGTTGATAATTAAGTGGTAAAAACAAAAACAACGTCGCCATACTTTTAATATAACCTTAATGTTACTACAAAGAGCACAACTAACAACGTTTTTGTCCCTTTGGCTTCAGGTCTACTGCATACTTGAAGGCTCCCAGTGTAACACCCCGATACTTTTCGGATTTATTTAAAAATTTTAACAGCAAATAAATTTTTTAGCGTCGATATTTTTCAACAACTTTTAGCGACGAATTTCTTTTAGTTAGCATGATTCTACGTACGACTTTTAACGACGATTAGTGTAGCGGGGTTATCTAACAAGCCCATTAAAGTTTTTCTAACACATAAACTATAGCATATAAGTTAATTAGGACCTATTTATAATAAGAGAAAGTAGCGGGTACAATTAAAATGGCTAACGGAAGTTCAGGGGCTTTTTGGTAGTTGTCCAATTTAGGGTTTTATATAAGTTTATCTTTGTAGAGGCAGCCGTCCAAGCCCTCTTTATTCTTCTGATATACATATATGATAGAGAGAGAGAGAACGAGGGGCTGAAATCATCAGAAAAAGACTCCGGCGATCAAGGTTTTTCCGATAAGATTTCTACTCTTCTTTCTCACATTTGTCCACTGTTTACGGAGTAAAGGGCTGGGAATATTAGAGGACTGCGTATGTGTTTGTGCAGAGGTGTAGAATGTGTTTATGTGAGTGTGAATATATGTAGGTTCATGCGAGTGTAAGAGAGAAGGAGAGAGAGTGAAGACAACCATGGAGGGGCTGCCATGGCTGTGTTGCACGGCTGCCATAGCTGTGTTTTCAAGGCTGCCATGGCTGATTACTTGCATGTTTGAGTGCGTCCAAGAGAGAGATAGGCGTACCACTGTTGGGCAATCAAGGGATGGCTGATTACTTGCATGTTTGAGTGCGTCCAAGAGAGAGATAGGCGTACCACTGTTGGGCAATCAAGGGTTGATGTGTATGGCAGCCGTGGCCACCATGGAGAGAGCAAGAATACATGAGATGGGGCTGCTGCAATGGCAGCTGGTTTGCGATGTGTGCGTTGTGTTTGTGTATGTTTTGGGCGCACCGTGAAAGTGCGTAACTAGGTGTGTTTATGTGTATATGTGTGCGTGCGTTGTGTGTTTATGTGTGTGTGGTGAGGCTGCCGAGAAGGCAGCAGTGTGGGTGTGTGAGTTATGTGCTTCTGTGTGAGTGTAATGTGTGTTGTGGATGTATATATAGGTAGGTGCAGTGTAGTGGAGAGCATATGAACCTGTGTATGCATGCGTGGTTGAACCTATGTATGCAGCTGTGTGTTAGGTGTATTGTGTGCGTGTGTATGTACCTGTGTGGGGGGTTGTTAAGGGAGGAAAGGGTGGCAAGTGAATTGGGTTTATAGGCTGCTGTGTAGAGGAAGAGAGAGTGGGGGGAAAAGCTGGATGAACTGTGTGTTTGTGTGTTTTCCTGTGTGCGTGAGTGGAGGAGTAAGGGAGAAGAGGGGCTGTCAAACAGCCCCATTAATGGGTGTATAGGTGCATTTGTGTGAGTATAGTGTGTGAAAAGAGAAGGAGGAAAAGAAGGGAAATACGGTTCGGTAACGGGTTGACGTTAAGTTCGGCATGTGCATACACTAACGCACGCTTATCGTTAGCACGTGAAATTTTAAATTATGATACCTTAGCCTATATTAGGATTTCTGGCAAAAGTTTATTATTTTCTGAAACTACTTATATTTTTAATATTTTCTGTAAACATAAAATTGTAAAAATTCTTTTGGAGCCTTTAAACCCGGAAAATGTTCAGGAACAAATTAGAGTAATGTCGTTATGATATGAATAAGACTCAGTTTGAATTTGATAATTTTTGGAGTTTATTTTCTATGGTTTCCGTATCGCATTGGTTTTAGCAAAACGAATAGTTTAAAAATAGTTTAATACCTTTTAATTTTTGATTTAAATTTCTATAACTTTTATACACATTTTAAAGCTGTTACAAAAATTATGGGACTTTATTTTCAGCTAAAAGAAATTTTGGCAATTTATGGGTTTTTAGTGTATTTAAAGAAATTATTTTTAATTCAAAAATATTCAAAATTTTAGAAAATTCATATTTTGACTCTCTAAAATGTTTTAAGCTACGAAAGTGTTTTATTGTAATTTATTACGAATCTCGGGATATCATTACGCATTAGAGAGCGTACAGTGTTTTCGGCTAGGTTGGCCGTGCGCGGGAACCGTTTTGAGTTGCGTCATTCTGGGGTTAGAAGTGAGCGCCGTTTGGGTAGTTGATAATAGGGTTTATAGTATAGTAGTGTAGATTATTTTTCTAATAAATGAATTTGCCAATTTAGGTTAATTCAACGACTTTTGGATTGATGTCAATTAACATTGCATAGCGTGGATCGAGGTAAGAGATTTCTTCTGAAACCCAGTTTTCTCTATTTGTCCTCGAATATTTCTTTGAATTGTTATCTCTATTCTTTTGGATTCTGTTATTTTGATTAAGTCGCATTGTTTGCCTTAAAAACCTATTCTTGAGCCTTAAGCGTTTATTGAAAATCATATTCGATGCACTGTGTTTATTTCTCGTTGTGCATCGATTTAAGAATTGTATTATCCTTTGTTCTCATTCTGCATATTGACATGAGAGTTTGCATTGGTGTGTTTGGCGGGAGTTGGTGTATAGTGGAGGATATTGGTGTGGGCTAGTACCTTGATGGACTAGCCGGTGTATTGGTATGGGCTAGTGCCTTGATGGACTAGCCGGTGTAAAGTGTTAATGAGCATCGCCTTTGTGGCTTTGCTAAGTGATTACCCTGCACTGCCTGTGTGGCTTTGCAATTGCTCATGTTATTGCATTCGTGATTGTTTGTATCGTGTCTGGAAATCGTATTGATATCTAATGAAACTAGTTATGATTCTTTTTGAAAATCTATGAATTTCATCTGAAATTGTTTCGTAGTTTCTATCTTTGAGCGACCTTACTGAGCTCTCAAAAGCTCACTTCCCTTTGACTTCCTTTCCGCAGGTGATAACCAAAAATAGATCGCATTGGGTGTGGACTAGATCTGAGCCGAGCGAAAGAGAACTTAAGTTTCAGTATTAGCCTTTAGAACCCCTGCGTGGGCCATTATTGTTATTTAGAATTGTTAGCTTAGATTTGATGTTTCAAGTATAATTGTACGCTAAGAGTATTATTTATCTCAACGGTTTAGTTGCTCTGACGGACTGATGGTTCTAAATTGCTTAAGTTTGAGGTCGTAATTGTCTGAGTGTATCTGATCGAGCGAGTGTTAACGTTCTGAAAATTCTGGGATGTTACACCCAGGGCATGCAAACCTCTTGGCCAGGCTGCACCTTACTTTGCAAGCAAGGACCCTGGGGTCTTACAAACCACTCGCAATCATCGTCACATACTTCATAAATATGCCACTCGTAAACGTTGTACTCCCCCTTGCCATGTGCCCATTCCAGGTAGCACTTGAAAACCGTCGTCCCCCAAATGTTGGGCCTGAAACGCCACTGCACCGCCTGCTTAGACTGGAGCACGGTTTTTCCAAAATTATTTTCGTCGAAATGGCAGCGCGTCGTTAGGGAAAAGTTGGCATCAAGTACGTTGATGACCCTCACCCAGGTTTTCTTAGGAATGGCGTCGACATTTCTCAAGGATGTAAACAAAAGCACTAGTAATACTAGTACGAGCGTCCTCGTGCTTGATTTTGATTCCGATTCCTATTACTAGTACTTCAGATAGCATTGGTTGTCTCTTGCTAAATTTATAGCTTAGGGGGATATGCGTGTATTACTTAGAGCCATGCAGAAATATTTGGCAATCATATCCATGTAATCTTTGACATATTTGATTTTGTCGAATTTTAGGTGTAAAGTAAAAGATGATTGATTTCTAAAGGTAAATCTTTTGTTAAACCATGATCTAAAGAGGGCATTTATTGTCTATTTATGTGTGGACACTTTGATAATTCTTTTGGTCAAAAGTGATGCTTAGAATCTAAAAAAGCAAGGATACTAGGATTTAATATATAAGTTTTAAGTATTTTGAAACAGATTTAAATCATAGAATTTTAATATGAATTTAATCAAATTTGACAATCCTAAAATCAATGACAAGCATCCTCATAATACGATTCTTTTATGTACGATATTAAGCTAAGGGTGAATTGCATTGAACTCCTTAAGGTATACATCGTTTTTTCACTTGGAAGGGTTCAATTGCATCACATAAAATCCTAACACCCAAAATTGTCTTTTCCTTAAAAAAAAAAAAAAGTGGACGCCAATCCGCATGGAGGGGCAAAAGTGTCTTTTGACAAATAACACACCACCAAAAAGTCACGCCACCCCCTCGCCCCACCTCCCACAACACCCTGCACACACCACAAGTCTGCGCCCACTGGGCCCACTCCTTATCACACCCAACTATTGCCCTCATCCCCCGTCAACCATTCAACCACCACCACCACCATCGCACAAACACCCTGCAAAACACATGTGCGTGCCCGCACACTGTCAACCCCTTCTCCGGCCACTCCCTCCCCAATCTGTTATCCCAATCACCATCATTGACGCTGAATCAATGGCAAAAGTTGCCACCGCCACTGCCAAGATCACACTCATATCGAGATCAAGCCATCCTGACCCTCCAGTACCGAATTGCTGTAGCTGAAAATTTTAAGATTTAGATGAAATCTTCATCAAGTGGACCGTGGCTTTATGTGGGGATTGGGATTTTTTACTTCGGTTTATTATGTACTGGGATTTGTCACGGCATCGTGGTGGGGTTGGGATAGAAGTCACAACTGGGGAAGGTTTTCGTGGGGGATCACTGGCTCGTTCAGTTCTAGATCGATATCTTGCCTCTATCCTTGCACTTACAATCTCAGTTGACTCGGTTGAAGTTTCTTGCTTTTTGGATCTAGAGAAGTTTCACTACTGGGTGGTTAAAAATGTCTTTGGTTTTGGATGTAAGATCTCATTTTTGAAGAACTCTGGTCGTCTGCAAGTGGGAGAACTAATTAAGCAGCAACAAGGAATCACGGATGGACAACAAATCTGTAAGAGTGGCTGAGGAATTTGTGAGATCTTAACCACACGTAATCCAGAAGCAAACTAGAAATGACCCTGGGCAATGTGTTGTTGCAAGCTTTGCAAGATTTTGTAACTTGTTGAGAGAAAATGTGAATTTTCTGAGTTAAATGTGGCTATTAGAGTTAAGAACCGTGCAGGTTTTCCATTTTATGTTAAACGCGGAAGGAAATTTTGTTCGATGCATAAAAGTGGTTGAGTAATCTTAATACCCGGTACTTAATTAATAATGAAGAAACGGTCAACGACGATGTTGGTTTTTTTAGGGTCAAACGCGACAATATATTGAGATACAATTTAAATATACAAAGCAACTCTTCACGCAGAGACCAATAAAACTCCACAAGAGAGAACAATTATTGAGAGATGGCCCCTCAAAATACTAGATGGCATGCCTACGATCCGGATCATCCTTGTCAAACATAACCTGTAGCCCCGAAGCACGATATCATTCCTCCTTGAACAAATGGAAAGCAAGCTTGATGTCCTTTTTTTGCAGTTGGTGGCAACTGGCAATGCATGAGGGAGATCCCATCTCACAAAGTGAAGCATGAAAAAGTATGGAAAGCAGTGACAGGCCACCAACCTGCTGTTCTGTTTGTTAATGTTTACTACGTGATTTTTTGTCAAGTTAGGCAGGGTTCCCAAGGGTCTTACCAGTAACCCACAAGGCCGAAATCCCTTATAATGTAGTCCTGCTCCTAAACCATGCAGGTCTGAATTGCGTACCATGATTTGGAACTTAATGCAAAGGTCAACTTTTTCCAGCTCATGGTGAAACACCCATATAGATTATAGCCTGCTGTTGTTCTACAATAACAAGTTTGAAATAAGCAAAGGAATGAAAAGAAAGCAAAAGAAATAATAGCAACACATAAGGTCTATCAACCCTTTAGGGGAGAAATTCTAAGTTTTTGCAGGTACATGAAACAATTGAGTTGAGTTAGACGTTAAACCTGCTCGACGTATGTTTTATCGGGCTAAAAGCACATTACCTACACTAATTTCTACATCAACCCTGCCGCGAGGATCCATCCAAAGGCTAAAAAGGCATGGTACTAGCATGTGTAGGTACTGTGAACATATTAGATTAGCCCAAAGAATCGTGTAGGTTTTTCTTCTCTCTCTCAAAAATAGCAGAAATGTAAAGAGAGTGCTCTTACTATACTCTCTATATATATCAACCCCCAAGTCCTTGTTTTCCGATTCGCAGGAAATTTACAGACAGGAAGACACTGTGTATCTGCAAAAACCAGGACAAGATGAGCAAGTCCTTTGCCTACTTCATTTTGATCATTACTCTTTCTATAAGCATTCAGGTATGTATTGTTCTTCTCTCAGAACTTGCCCAACTTGTCACATAGACCACCTCCACATTCATATCATACAGGTAAAAAGCATAAAGGTTACTCAGTTTCACACTTGTCCTAGTAACGAGTCTTCTATGGTGTAGAGTCCAAGTGGTTTGGCAGCGCGAGCTCCCCATTTTGTATCTTTTTTGTTGATATGGTAGTAAAATAATCCAAAAAAATCAACCTGTAGATGATCAAAACTAGCTTGGTATTGATTTTTCTGAATCATAAATCTGGTATTAATCATTAAAATGGTGAAGTGAAGTCATCGGGGCTTTACCATGCGACCATACCACCATCCCCACCAGGGGCGGATCCAGAAAATTTAATCGGGGGGTGCCAAAAAAGAATAAAAAAACTGATAGTTAACATAAAAAAAAAAGTTAAAAAAGTTCAAGTTCATATAAAATATGAATAATAAAAAACACATTATAATAGCGTCACTATTGAATACGTTAAATACAAAATAGATTGCTCAATTTGACTACTAATAATATATTTTTGCTATGCATAGTAATTTATTTAACTTACTAAGGTTAGTCGACAATAAATTACTAATTTTGCATGGAAAAAAAACTTAACTCTTACTCTATAGATATATTACTAATGCGATTATCAATTGTATAAATACGTTAATCAAGTATAAGTTAACAATTATAAGAATAACTAATCTTAATTTATTCTTGTCCTTTTATAATATAGAGATTTAGAATTTAAGATAGAGTAAGAAAATGACAATGACAAAGATAAAGACAAAGATTACGACCGGGTACAAAGAGTCAACAAAATAAAATCTTAATAAATTAATGCTACAATATAGTGACATTTTCATAAATATTTTTATGTATTTTAAATATATTTATTAATTATCTAAAAAACTAAAACAGGATTTCCAAAAATCTTGAGGGGTGCCATGCCCCCCCCCCCCACCCCCCCACCCCGGGTCATGGGGGAGGTCTGCCCCTGATCCCCACTGAACAAGTTTTTGTACTGCCTACTAACTGTGCACGCACACCCTTCACTGCAAACGAGAAGTCATCAGTGGCTGAGATGGAGACCGAGAAAGGCAAGCCGGCAGTTCACAAGTTGATTTCTGAGGAAGATGTTGCAGTGGCTCTGGCAAAATACATTGCTGATCTATCAGACAAATCTGTCAAAGGAAAAGGTTCTTTCTCCGTTGCTTTGTCAGGAGGTTCTTTGATCCACACACTCAGGTAAAATTATTTAGCAGGTGTTTGTTTCCAGTTATTCTATGTACATTTTTTCTTTAATGGTTTCTCAGTATGTATAATTTTCTATCTGTAGAGAAAACGTAGGGAAGCAACAACAATGAAGCACATTAGACTGTTCTCTCTTTCATAAACAAGCCATTAAGATAGTCAACTGGAGGAAGGCACACTAACAAATGTTATTGATGTTTGGATGCGTAAAAATGCAGAAAATTATTGGAGCCTCCGTACAAGAACACGGTGGCTTGGTCGAAATGGTTCATATTCTTTTTGGATGAAAGGGTAGTTCCTCTGGATGATCCTGATAGCAATTATAAACTTGCCTATGATGGTTTCCTGTCCAAGGTATATCCTTCAGAATCTCTTTGCTATCCTTGATCCTCAACCAAGCAAATTCATGCTCAGGTTTTTGTGACTTTGTGCCCTTTAATCCCTTGAAAATTTATTAAAATTATGAAGTGTTCACAATTTCAATCATTTATGTCGGTTGCCCTTTCTGTACATATACCTTCAGAGTAGGTTGTGTTTACTTAGAAATTAGTCAGTCTTAGTTACACTGTTAACTACTTAAATACCTCCTAATTGTCATTGAACTACGAATTAAACAACATGGTTCTAGAGACCTATTAATGAGGAAATCTTCTGTTTCCAAGGACAATGCTAAAGTTGCAGTATTACATCCATATTGTTGCTAAAAGGTGATCTTATCCTCCTGTATTCTCATTCTCAATCTCAGGTTTTCCATAAGATCCATAATCTTCTTAATTGCAATTTACTAATGCTACTCCCAAAGCGTCAACCATCTAAAAGCCAATGTCTACTTCTTCACAGATACCAATTCCCCCTGGCAACGTGTATGCGATTAACGATACCCTGTCACCAGAGCGTGCAGCTGATGAGTACGAGGCTCGCCTCAAAGACTTGGTCAAGAGGAAGACGTTAAGTATATCAGTCACTAATGGATTTCCAAAACTTGATCTCATGCTAGTAGGTATGGGGCCCGAGGGACATGTAGCTTCTCTGTTCTGTTGGCATTTCCAGCGCTATGAGAAGAAGCGCTGGGTTACCTTCATCAAAGACTCACCAAAACCGCCTTCCAAGAGGATTACTTTCACCTTTCCCGTCATCAACTCTGCTTCAAATGTTGCAATGGTGATCACCGGGGAAGATTTAGCCAGTGCAGTGAAAGTAGCGCTGGGAACTCATTCTTCTGATTTTATTCCCCTCCCTGTCCAGATGGTTTTGCCTGAAGGAGAGCTTACTTGGTTTCTAGACATGGATGCTGCCTCCAAACTATAGTGCTTCGGTTCATCTTTGCTTACTTGAACCCTTTTAGTTTTACTTAGTCTGATGCTTACTACTACTCAGAATAAGGTACTTTTTTGATGAATGCAAGGTTGCTAGTTTAGATGCACCAAAAGTTCCTACTGCTACTAATAATAGTTATGCATCATTTTCTAAGTGAGATAAAATGGTTTAGCCAACTAATAATAGTTTGGTTATGACTTGGTGCACCCAGCTACTAACAAGAAGGGAAGTATCTAGAAATTGCTAGATGGTCTTCGCCTTCAATTAAGCATTTATTCCAAATATACTGAGTAAGAAGGGAAAATATGTACCTTCATCTTTTATCACTTTAATCAGAAAAGCTTGACATCAGTATCCCAAGAATGACAGCAAGATCTGGCATTGGTTTATTAAAAGTCAGGCAACTCAGACATTAAGGTGGCCAGTGCGAAAAAGAGACAGAGAGAAAAAGAATAGGAAGAGGAAGAACATATGATTCCTTCATAGTAGTTCCAGAAAATTAGGCAACCTACTATTTTAATCGTGTCAAAACTAAGATAACCAAGAAAGCAAACCATTTTCTGATGAACAAAGAGTAAATTGAAACTTGATTGTTGGAAAAGAACAATCAAGAAACAAGGACAGAGCACTTAACTACATGGAGTAATACTCATGAAACAAGAAAACGCCCACATACATCAGCAGAGTATCCACCTGTAGCATGAATGATTAGGACTCTTATACATAAACGATGGTGATGTTGTCTGTTTCTGCTGCATTTGATTATAGAGAAAGGATGTCTTTTAAGTACCGAAAAGAGTATTATTTCTTACTTCATTTTCCCCATCTTGAAAGGATAAGAAGGCCAGCAACTAAAACGCATGGTCCAGCCACTATGGTCACCACGAGAGCAAATGCATAGACAATATTTGGAAAGTTGAAATACTTCTGGATTCTCCTTAATCCTTTGTCAATAACAGGTGCCAACGCAGCTGCTCCTGTCACTCGAAATGGTCACGTCATATTGTTTCCGGCCCGGCCCACATCAGGATAACAATCTGGGGGTCATTGGTCATCAGAGTTTTTCAAGGGAAAAGCGATAAATAGGAAAATGCAGATTAGCCAGGTATATGAATGCATAATACCTCAGAAATCTTGTTTGTTATTTAAGGTTCAAGTTTTACTTTTTGACGATTAGTACAAGAAATAAAACCCCAAAAGGAAACTCCTGTCTAAACAAGCAAGATAGTTCCCACAAAAACCTAAAGACGTGCACACAGATTGGAAGAAATTATAGCCACTAAGCAGGTAGCTTTGAATGCTGTGAAACAACAATATCATGATGACAACGATGACGATGCATGAAAACACCTTCCTTGCCATACTGGAACCATCTCTCTATCGACGAGGTCTTCAAGATCAATGGTTACTTGCCCAAGTGCCCAACATTTCATGCTATATCACTAGTTGTGATGTCATGAGGATGTGTATAACTTCATAATAGATAGCAGATGATGATAGTTAACAGACACATACACCATATAGCAGTGTGCTTTTCAAAAGAGTTCAACTCAGCGACTACTTAAACAGAGACCAACCTACATTTTTGACAAGCAAGGAATATTATGGCAACTTTGAAGTACCTTGTGACTGCTTGCATTGACTTCCTCCATCAAAAAAATTTTCTATTTTGTTGTGTTAGACATATAAACATGGGTGATTCTTGTTACCAAGTTATTAAGTGAGAAATATTAAATCTAGCCCTCGAAGCTTTGTTCGTGGATGTAAGCCAAGTAATTAAACCACGAAATTACTTGCATTAAGCTTCTCTCTCTCTCTCTCTCTCTCTCTCTCTCTCTCTCTCTCTCTCTATCTATCTATCTATCTATCTATCTATCTATCTATCTATGTTCCTTTGATATATTTGAGCCATAGTTTACCAAAGTCTTTGGCTTTGATTCTTTCTGGTTGCATTTTGTTCGCCCATCATGATAGCGAGGTTTGTACTCAGTTTTGTTTGTGCCCTAGGTTAACCTTTATTAAAGTGAATCCTCAATTGCTACCAATACCATGATCCCAAAACTGATATACTGCAGATACTCTACAAACATATGCATTCTTTGAAGACTTTAAGCATCAAATTGGTAATCCAAACTCGGAAAAAACTGTAGAAATGGTTACTTACCCCCAACAGAGCTTGGAGATTGGCAGCGGGATTTTTCCAGTACTTTTCTCATACCCAAGAAATGCCAGCACAAAGAATGTAGTGTAAGTGACAGCATCGAATATGCCGTAAGCAAGCACAGCCGATAGACCAAGTTTTGGGAGTCTCCCACTCGTTTGAGCTAAACTTTCCTGATTCATTAAACACACACCAAGACAGACTTTCGCTGAAATTCCCACCAATGAGGACCAAAATTCAGTAAAGAAAAAGAAAGCCCATATGGGTCTTACACACTACAAACTACATTCAAGAGATTAAAGAAACTAACCCTCCATTTGACCCAGAAATTGTCGTTCTGCCGATCCTTCCAAAATCAAATTTGAACAGAAAAGGATAAGCGAATAAGCCTCTGTGGGTGTTTATGTGTGAAAATAAAGTAGAGGGCAGATGTGGCAGAAAAGAGAAAAGAGTCACACCTTTGACGGTGGATTTAGGTGGGGAAGGTTCTGGTCAGCCGAGGAGGAACACTTGATGGAGGTTGATTTGGGCTGATTGATTGCAACTGGTAGTAGATTGTTGAATGCTTGTAGTTTAAATGGTCCAAGATAATTTGTATATCTCTTCTTAGTATTGTTAGTGGTGTGATTTGATAAAGGGAATGGGCATGAAGTCGACGGAAGTGGCGACACAGCACTCCACATTTCTCACCCTCTTGTGTAGCGTGAACGGACCGGAGTAAACGAGAACAGACCCGGAAAATCTGGCCAAAATTTGTAGTTCTAAAGTTCATTAACCACATATTGCTACTAGCTTTTTCCGGATAATGTAGGTTTTGGACAATGGTCGTTGTAGAGGTCGAGACATTCTCGTACAGTAATCTTTAGTTATTACTGCCGACGAAGTATAAGCAGCGGGAGTTGGGGTCTCCGTTGCACTTCCTTTTCAACTATTTCTTCTGGTTGCTACTTAATTTGGTATTCCCAGATATCAACAATCCTTTTTATTTGCTGTCCCGCGACAATCCATCTGGATTTTCGCCTGCGCTGTAATGTTAAGCACTATAGGCTTTTCTAAGCAATTTTTTTCTTGTTATTTTTTCGGGGTAATCAATTTGGATTTGCGCTTGCACAAGACGGTCCTCTTAACTTCGAAGTTCTCATTCTGAAATGAAAAATCCAGCCTTACCTGAAGAAAGAGAACAGATCCACATCTATCGGTAGAGATCTCCAATACTCTATTTAACCACTATTAAGTGTAGAGGTTAACCTTGGCCACCCTATTTTTCTAGATTCCTTCTCTATTTAAGATACCTTCTGTCCGAGTGAGCCCCTAACCGCTACTAAATGTAGTGGTTAGTGTACAAAATATCCAATCTGAACCATCCAAAATCTCTGGTGGATGCTCAGATCATCGGTGAAAAAATAACTATTTTTCCATCGAATAAATGTGAATCGGCCTTACCTGAAGAAAGTGAGCAGATCCACATCTATCGGTAGAGATTTCCAATACTTTATTTAACTGCTACTAAGTGTAGAGGTTAACCTTGTCCACCCTATTTTTCTAGATTCCTTCTCTATTTAAGATATCTTCTGCCCGAGTGAGCCCCTAACCGCTACTAAGTGTAGTGGTTAGAATACAAAATATCCAATCTGAACCATCCAAAATCTCTGGTGATGCTCATATCATCGGTGAAAAAATAATAAATGTGAATCCCCCCCCCCCCCCCCCCCCCGGGGAAGAAAACCATGTTTTATTATCTCCGTCTTCTCTCTGTCAGCATATAAAGTACAAAAAATCACAGCACGGTTCCGAAACCATATTACTGTATTTGACTTATATTGCAAACTCGATATGTAAGACGCCAAGTGCTTGAACCACAATGATAAAAGAATGATGACCCACCAGTCAACCGCTACTAAGTCAGAATAAAGGCCATACGAAGATGCAACCTGTACTTGATTAAACTTGGAAGCATTTTCGAATAGCAACTTCAGACATGGACTTTATCTAAAATGATGAAAACAGTGTTTCGAAAAGAAAGTTGATGGTACGTCTAACACAAATTCGAACATTGCCTCCTAATAACGTCACACTTGCACGCCACTACTTCATTGTGGTTAGGAAACACAGTTTTCTGTGTCTTTGTATGAAAATACAAGAGAACTGAAGAACAAAGAAGATGTATGATCTTCACCGTCTCTCCTGATTGAAACATTTCTCATGCATCCTACCAATGTGCAGCCTGGAAACCACAACTATCTGCCTCCAGAAACACGCTTCTCTGTCTTCATATGAAAAAAGAAGAGAACTTAAGAACAAAACGAAAGATGTACGAGCAGATTTTCCTCTTCACCGTCTCTCCTGATCGAAACATCTCTTATAAATCTTACTAACGAGCAGCCTTCAAACTGAAAATATATGCCTGCAGCTAAATCCCCGGAAATATGTTTTCTTTTCCTTATGCTTTCCCCTTCCATCAATGCTCCAAAAGCAAACTCAGATGCACAACTCCAAACCATTTGCATTTAAAGGTAACTCTGGGTAACCGGGCGTGAAATACTTACATGCAGCTTAGCCGCAAAAGTTTCACCCAAGAACCAAATTAAAGTCTAGTTTGCCATGCCTCTTCTGATAACGGTTGCTATTAAAGCAAAATCCACCCCAAGGTCAATAGTCAACCAGTATAAACGAAGAACTTAATCCTTGAAACAAATGCGTCTAAACAGCCTGGTCCAAAAACCAACCACGTCCTTTGTTGTGGTAGGCTCTACAGGCTCCTTAAATTTTGCCTTCTCACTTAGCTCCTCAAAAGAGTTCACAAGATTTTGAAGCCTCGCAACAAACTCAATCAACAATGAAGTAAATGTTGCTAATGATAACGCACTTGCACTTTCATATGTCCTTACTTCACGTTCATTGAGAATGGTGTCACCCTGAACTGAAAGACGTGAAGGCCAATGCATCTGCTGCTTGAGAGATGGGAAGGGCATATCTTCAGAAGAACCCCACTGTGGCACAGAGGTGGTCGTACTGATGTTTGGATTATGTGGGTCGAAGTTTCTTAAAGTCTGAGTTGACTTCGAGTTATGAGCTACTTCACTGAGTGAGTTTATCACCAGATGTTTGCTTTCATTATCTTTCAGTTCTTGAACATGATCAGGATCTTCAAATTCCTTAGGCCGTCTTCCACTTACCCAGCTCTCAGGGTTCACCATATGGTACGATTTTTGGTCTATCATAATTTGCAACTCTTCAGCAGCCTCGTGCACTTGATCTAGCAAGTCTCCAGGGCTTAATTTTTCCATCTTTTCGACTTTGTTTCCTATCTCGCGTAAGACTTTAGCACCTTCAGTACCAACCCTTTGAATCTCACTCCTGAAGACTTGTCTTAATTCAGCTGCTGCCTGAGAAAGTGAAAAAGTGCCCAGTTACATTAATCAGTTCTTGAAAGAAGTCAATAAAACAATGCAAAGACCTAAATCCACTATTCTTTGCTTTTTGTTCCAGCAAAGACATGAAGTAAATCAAGAAACATGGAACCAACAACTTGTACGGTAAAAATTGCAGTTACAAACACCAAAGAAGAAAAGGGTAATTGATTGGTATACAAGGTGTGAATGCAAGATTGAAAATTTTAATACCAGCTCACTTGAAGGTCCATTTAAAAAATGTCAGGTTAGGCATAGACCTGGCCATTAAGACTGTGTAACCAACTTCACTTGGACATCAAAGTTTAAAATTTGGTTTACTCTTAGGGTCAAATATTCAAGGTCTTATCATGATATGTTGAATCATTTAACGCCTAAAGGATCAACTTAAAGGACCCGCATACAATATAACACTGAACCATTGACCTCCAATTTTGTTTGAACGGTAAGTTTGGAGGAAAGTCAACTGAGCCTAAGGCAAGTGGACTTGCATATTATGAACTGCCTTACATCTTGCCATCTATAAATTAGGCATCAGCTTCTTACAAATTTTATAGTACTTGGGCCTCCCATAAACTGGCAAGAATAAGGGGGCCAACTGAATAGATCATCCTAAGTCGCCAAGCAAAACCTTTGCTGCCATTTTACAACATCTTGGGTTTGTGGCTTTGTTTACTAGGTTCTAGATGCAGTAGCCAGTAGCATTTTACAGAAAGAATGTGAATAAGTTCTGTAAGAGAAAGTTCACCTGAATTTCCGAAAGTATACACCCATGCATTGCCATGACCATAAACGCGCAATGCCTCAAAGAACCACTAACTTTAACATAATTACTCCATGGGTAATTGAACATTTTGTAAGGGCCATGAGGCGGTTCCCATACAGCAAATCCCAACTGCACAAAGAACAACTCAATACTTCATTTTGCTTTCCCTCTTTGGCATTCATTCCAACAAATTGAGCAGAAAGACTTCACAAAACATGCATACCAAAGAATCCTCTTGGCTCGTAGACTGTACAGCAGATCTGTAGCCATTATACATTGGGTCATCAGAAGCCTGATATAACAGAATTTTTGAAGGAATCCTCTCGTATTCAATACATTGCACGTACCCGTTAACACAACCTGTACCAAACAGTCAGGAAGTAAGTGATATCAGTCATTAACACTGCTTAGATAATGCAAAAGAAAATTTTTATGATACTAGAACCTTAAATGATGCTACCTTCCAAGGATGTAGCAACACCCTTAAAGTTCTTCACAACCAACTTGTGCAAATCCTCACCAGCCCATATGGGGTATACACATATATTTACCAGCAAACAAACACCAGCCCCAACTCCAATAAGCAACAAACGAGAAATGGCTGTCCGGAAGAAATGAGAAGTCCCAGACACCAATACAATGCAATAGGTCAGCAAGAAAACCCGAAATCCATATTCGTATTGCTTCATCGCAGGGTACAGTTTCAAATAGCTTGCACAGAATCCTAGAACCCAGAAAAACAACATAGAGTTGAAAACAGAGAGAGGCAATTTCATCTAACTAGAAACAAAGCACACCGCAGATCAGACCTGCAATGAAGATGCTGATCACAATTATAACTTCTTCCCAATCTCCAGCCATGGCAGACAGTTCAGCAATGCCCAAAGATAGTGCTCCGGCAGAAAATGTCCCCAAAGCGCGGTTAAATCCTTTATTAAGTGTAGCACCTATGTATACAAAGCATCCATCCAACAAACATTTTCAAACTTCGACTGATCAATCAACAGAAAGAGCTTACGAGTGACAGTGAAGTACAGCAATAAAGTAAATCTCCTAACTTCAGCTCCTGTGTATGCGGAAACGAGTAATTCCAGGGTGGAGAGTCCCAAATGCGTCATTTATGATGACAACCAATAGGGCTCGGCAGCTAAGCAAATTGCAGAATGGTCGCTATCAAGATAGATGACTCGTTCACGACTCTCCACCTAAGAATTAATCGTACAAATCATGATCAATCAACAGAATGAGATCTTCAGTTCCAGGTAAAGTAGAACAGTAGAGCTAATCTACTAAGTACCTATGCTGAATTCGAAAACGACAACGACTGTGAGTATAGCCCAGATGGAGTACTGACTTATATAACTAAGTGGCTCCTTAAAGAAGATAAGTATCGAAACAAACGCCAAAGCTAACCCCATCTTAACAGCAAAGATGAAATTTCTAGGATCCGATCGACCCATTTCATATAACTTAACAGAAGCATCTTGCACATCGGTACAAAGCTGTGAGAACTTCTCTCCGATGGACCGTAAAAACCGGAACCGGGCTGCTCCCTCGCCGGTGTAAGATCCGCCCGGTCCAAACTCGGAGTACCCTCTTCTGGGAAGTAGCCTTTCTTTGCTCCTGTCCGCGAAACTATGTCGTAGGGATCCAATGTTGCCTGCCATGTTTGGAACTGCTGGTCCTGGGTTGCTTAAAAAAGGGGTTTGGATCAAAATGAGTGGCTCATGTGTGTATGTATATGGATATTTTTGTGTAGAGAGAGAGCAGACGTTGAAGAAAGTCTCTGTTGTGGAACTGTTAAAATGTCTCTTGTTAAGAAGAGCGTGGTTTGATCTGAACGGAACTATTGTTGTAAGAACTAAGAAACGTGGGGCCACGCGTGACGAAAATGAGCCAAACCGTCCGAAATCTTATATCGGACTGAGACCGATAGGTAAGCAGCACCTCTGCTTATTGTCACTAGAACTGTTTTTATCGTTACTAGCTAGAATCTCGTGCTATATTCACAGGAAGTAATCAAAAATCCGATGTTAATTATGTGTTTTGGTTGCATGCACGTCTAAAATTTTCATAACTGTCGTTTGCCCAAAAATGAAAAAGGGAACTCTCTTTTCCTTTTTCAAGTATTCAATGGAAGAATATTAGAAACCCTCAATTGGTAAAATAATAATAATAGTTTATTAACACTATGATATGATTGTTGGCTAATTGTAGCCTTTTTTTAGTATCATTAAATTCAGACATGTAACGTAATCAATGAACTATTAAGTACTGATATTACATATTTTAATAATAGTGTGATTTGATAAGAAAACGATTCAAAGTTTTGGTATAAATTTAATATTTACATCAATTAGAAAAACCTTAATTTATTTTTAAACTTTATTTTGTCAATCCAATGAAATTATTGTTTCAAAACATTTAATATCTCGGAAGAATAATTGACAAAAATTTGGTGATTGAGAACTTGTGTAATAAATGTAAAACAACTAAATCTTGATCCGAAAAAAAATAGAGATTTTAAAAGTACTAACTTCAATTTCTTTATTAAAAACCGCGTTATTGCTAAAATCTATATACCTGCAATTCCACCGATCAAAGTACCATCCAAAGCAAAATCACTAACATACGATCAAATCATCAGAGAAGTGCTCCTAAATATATTCAGGAGAAATACTAAATATCGAGTAAAGAAAGTAATCCTTCGTTTGAGCTCCTTCGATACTTTTGGTAAGAGCAATGTTATTGAGAAAGTTTGTAAGATATGCAATTCCATCAAATATAGTACAAAATCATGTTATACTATAATCATGTATTTTTTGCCCTCAGGTTATCCCATCTATTTTTTCTCTTGGATTTTAAGACATACATGAGACTGTATGACAAAGTGGGATTTCAGAATTGCATTATAAACTACTGCTGAACGTGGAATCGTATAGTGGTGATGCTATGAAAAAGTAGCCATAATAGCAAGTCTCGTATAAAGTGATGATGCTATGAAAAAGTAGCCATAATAGTAAGTCTCGTAAAACCCTGTTTGTTTGCTTTGCTCATTTTTCTTTTTGTTGTCGCTCGATGCCTCGTTAGCTTGTAACAGTATGCAATTGTCTCTGGAGGAAAGAAATTGATGAATGTTATAATCTTCTATTTGATTGCTATTGTACAAAAATGTTCAGCTAACTTTCTAATTATCGGCCAAAACTTTTTAGCTACTCTAAAAATTATAACTAAACAAATGTCAAGACAAATATGCCACTAAAAGGGAATATTATAGTTATAGGTTGTGACCATGGTTACATAAAAATGTTTTCCGTCATAAACTTAGTTTTAAGTTGTTTGTTTAGCAATATACCAATGTCTAAGAAATATATTATTGATTGCTAAATCAGTTCAATGTAGTAAAGTCTAAATGTAAATATATAAATGACATCACTGTCTTGTACCACAACTACCGCCCCTTTCTTTTCCTCCAACTAAATAAAAAATTGAGACATGATTCTCAGATGGTCAAAGAAGTGAAAGAGACCTAAACAGTTTAAAAGCTCCATTTCACACATCACCATCCACCACCGCCGGCAACACCATCTGGCAACACCGCCGGCGACACCCTCTGGGGACGATACCACAATCGATTGTACTTGGTCGAGTTTGCTTTTCTCTCAATGGCTCTAATGGCGGCCTCTGTTCTCAGAATGTGGGACGGGCTCTTCTTATGGGGCTTCTGAAGGCCTTGGGGTGAAGGGTTTTGGGAGCTTTTCTTTACTGCCTTGGCTAGAAATGGTGCTGCTGGTAGTTTTGTTGGGATCGTTGTTCTTCTTATTTTCTCAGTGAGGAATTTGGTCAAACGGGTGGTGGGTGTTAAGGACGGTGATGAACAGCGCCAGTTGGCAGGGTCAAGGAGGTGGAGCTCCATTACACTGGACTTCAAAGGAGAAGGAGAAGGGCAAGACCGCCGGCAACACCCTCCAGTGACGATTCCGGTAACATCTGCTGCCCCTGCCACCGCTCTCCTCATCACCATGACCCACCACAGCCGGCCACCACCTCCTCACGAAAACCACCTATTTCCACATCCTCGCTCACCCACCGAAGTCGTTTACCACCCTTTCAATGCATGATATTATATGATGCATTCTTAGGTAACTCGAACGCAAATGCAAAGGGCAATATACAGCCAAGGAACCGTGGGTCCTCAAATGTATAAATTCAAGTTAATGAAAACACAGCAAGGTTGCCTCAAGTAATGGATCATTGACTTGGTAAGACGTTGAGTTCTATTTAAACGGCCTAGAGATACAAAGCAAAAAATTAAGACCCAAGGACTGCTTCAAGTTTACATGATCCCTCAAGAGCTGCTGAGACTCCGTTATGCATCTCCCTTGAATTTATACTTGCCTATAGATATGAATAAAGTTTACAATGACTATTTTTTATTATTTTTAAAACGTATTAGCAACTCTTTCTAATGCAGCAAAATTTTTGTACAACAGAAAATTCTAATTTAATAAGTTTGAATCTCGTGATCAATGATGATTTTTTTTTATTTTTTTTTGTATGTGAAAAATAATCTGTGCTAGATTCATGAAAGGTGAACTTGTAGATATTTGAGGTGGGAAGAAATGAATACGGTCGTTGAGCCCGTGAATTCTCAAGTAAATATGAATGAGGTTGGTGGTGACTATGGAGTGAGTCAACCATGCGAAGGAGACGGCAGTACGGTAATTTACCGAAAAAGAGAGAGAGCACCATGTTTTTAAGAGTAAAATCGCATTTCAAAGACACGTTTCTACTCTACCAATGGAACAGGAGGTTTGGCTTGCAAATTGTCGAATGCCCTTGCTTAGCCACCACCTCCACCGCACCATCTCCGACAACCACCATAACTCTGCCAACATAAATCTGTACGAACTGCCTCTAATCACCAAAACTTATAGCAGTGAAGACTAGATGCTAAGAGATTGACTAGAAAGTACACTTGTTGCTCCAATAAAGAAGTGAAGTTACTGCCATGACTTGCCTAAAAGATCTTAGATAATTTTTGGTTTTCAATTTTCAAACTTTTGTCGAATTTATAAATTAGTAAAAACAAAACAAAAAAAAGAGTAAATATATTGTAAATCCATGTAAAATGCATTTCCTAAACTGAAAATGTGATTTAAAACTACCTTTTCTAAAGCTTATTAAAGTTTTACATCCAATTACCCAACTTAGATGGGTAATCAATTTTAAACTGTTGCATACTGTAAAAAATAAACTTCAAATTAGCAATTTTTAGGTAGAAAAAACTCAAAATAATTGACGCCCAAAGAATTGTTCCCTTGGATTTTTTTTTTATTTTTTTTATTTTTTTGGTAGAACAATAAAACATATATATCTAAGGAAGACTGTAAAGGAGTCAAGTTACACGAAACTCATAAAGAGCGACGAAATAAACGCATATATATACACACACACGCGGACGACAACCTCATCCAATAACTCATATTATTATAAATAAAATTAGCCAGCAAAAAAACAAGCAAGAAAGCATGTCACCTGCCACCCCTAGCCAAGCCGACAACTAACACTTGTCACCGCTCACTACTAGCAAGAGGACACGTATCCAACACCAGACAACATGGACAAGTGTCAAGGCCACTACACCTCGCGCACCACTGCGCGCAACAGCTCCATTGACAGTAAATTTGAAAGGCTCTGCCTGACCACCAACCGCCTGCCCTTTACCACTTATTGCAAAGTCGGAACTTCCCATCGCCAACCGTCCACAACATCGTCATCCACTATCGATGGACCTAACAACCACCGGTGATACAACCAAAAAATCACCACAACCACAAGCAGTCTCACTACTCCAACACCATACCACCATGGATCCACTCAGCAACCCAACCAACTGAAATGCAATAAAGCTACCACGAGCTTAGCGACAGCCTCCACTACTAAAGCAAACCTATACCCTTCCAATCACCGCGGGGGGGGGGGGGGGGGAGAGAGATCTAGAAGAAATAGCCATTGTAACAAACTCACCAACCTAACTCCAACCACCACCACCACCACCCCCACCGGCCACCACACCAATCCCCAACAGAGTACCCTACACACACTAGCGCAAAAAATCACCCTCAATCAATAGAGCTACCGATAATCGATGTTCGATAGCACATACACATCCCAAGAAAGACAAAAACAAAAAATGAAATGAGCTCACAAGGAAGAAATGAATCAAGGGGAAAAAGGAAAAAAAAAAAAAAAAAGGCTTTTCCACACCACCACACTACGGAGGAAACCGGCGGTGGTACCGGAGTTTAAAGGATTTATTCGTGATTTTTTAATTTAATTTTATTTTGAGAGAGGGTACTTTTTTTTTGGGGGGGAGAGTGAAGGGCACTCCATGCACATATTATGCTAGATAAAATATTGTTCCCTTGAATTTAAACACTTGGAGAACTCCATGATTTTTTAAGATGGTCAACATACGACTCGCACAGGTCATCGCGCCACTGTAATGGCATTGAGAGAGAGAATTATTCAAGATCACATAATTTTGGCAAAAGATAAATTTTGAATGCCATCCAGAATGTTAAAAAATAAGGGCAATCCACCACATTAGAACAATTGTTAGTTGGCGATGCTTCATCATGCAGATATCGATAAACCAGTACTCGCCAATCTTTAGAAAATAGCACCCAGTCAAATTTCATTTGCTTGAATTGAAGCAAAAAAATTGGGTCTAGAAACATGGCCAGGATTGGAATTCATTTTTTTCTAGTTTAGAAAGGATTCAAAAATAACCTGAAACCAGAGCAACAACATAACTAAAATCTTTAAGCTAACTGATACTATAAAGGCCAACAGCTATATGTTCAAAGCAAGCCTAATTCTACGTCTGGTTCCAAAAAGTTAAAATCATTAGCATATCAGAACGGCTAGAGCTCACTACTTCTCTTCAGCCCTCTTCATTCTAGCGCCAGCGTGGCGTCTCTTTGTCCTCTCCAGACGCAGTTTGGCATAAGCATTGAATGCTCTCATCTCATCGGTGATCTTAACAAGCTCCACAGCTGGCCTCTCATGTACGATAGGCATGAAAATACCTTGGACATGTGTGGCTGTTGCCAGTTCCTCGGGAGCAGAATCGCCAGCCTGCATTGAAACAAGAGTTTCAAGACAGATACAGCCATTGGTAGTGAATACATTTAAACAGCCAGCTAATAGTACCTTGAACTTGCGGGCACGCTTGGGGAGGGCAACTAATTTGGCCATCTGTCCTCTTCAGAAAGTTTCCTGCAATGATGATTAAATGAGATGCCAATGGTTGGGGCAAGTATTCTGGAAAGTCCTACAGCCTGGTTTATACAAAAAGATGTAAATGGTTAAAACCTCGTGCTTAGATGAAACAGTGATACATAAAAGTCATTAAGTGAAAGATGTTTAGATGATACAATGATACATAAAATCAGTAAGTGAAAGATACGAAAACTATCAGCTCAAAGCAACTACCAGGTATAACTATCAATGACACAAAAGTCTAAGTGCTCAAAGCCACTACCAAGTATAACTATCAAGGCACAAATAAGGAGACCATGTGTATATAGATAAATCAAAGGATGGAAAATGAGAGGTCAAAATAATGGCAAGTTCCAAAACTTTACAAGAATAATAGACTCAATGACATACAAACTCCCCTTCACAGAAAATAAGTAACAGATCAAGGCAAAAATATCACGTCAAACATAAAAGATGAAAGACAAGAAATAAACTGAATCACGAAGTATGACAAAGGCAACGAGAAATCATCCGGTCAAAATGTAGAAGTTCCTTTTCTCTAATTTTTTGAAAGAACAGGCTTCCTCGCCAACTCTTAGTTCCACGGATAAACATCCATCACATCTATGCATACACATAAATATTATAGCTCCACTTCAGATGACCCCCCAAGAAACAACTAATTTTCTCAAGACATACAGATTTCATTGTTAAACTACACTAGAGCAATCACTAATGTCACCAGTTTTTCCAAATGCGAGGCTCAAGAAAACCAACATGAAGTTGCTCATTGACAAAGAAAAAGGAACTAACATCCACTCCACCCTACGATAAAAATATCAACAAGGAAATCCCAATAACTAATAAAAAAATCACAAATCGTAAACAAAAAAAAACCCTATAGTACATTAAATCAGCTTGAAAACAAACAAAGAAGATAAGTAAAAGCAAACCGATTTCGACAGAAACACAATAATCACAAACCAAACAACCTACGAGCCTATTGGGGGGGGGGGGGGGGGGGGGGGTAACAGTTACAACACGGCTTAAAAACGTTGACCGATGTTTCGTTGCAGAGATTCAACTGAACCCTAAGGCATAGTGCTTTTTAACGTAATCATGTTTGGTTACAGACCTACCCATCGCTATCAAATAATTAAATAGATCCGAGGGTCTGATTTGAACTTACGACGCCAATTGAGGGAGCTGGCTGAGTAGGAACTCTGAAGTGGAGGGGAAGCCGGAGGCCTTGCAACTTATATAGTTTGAGAGCCCCAGTTCCGGAAGGATCCTTGGACTGGGCCTACTTGGAATCGATTTTAATTTAAGCTAAGTCATTTGAGTGTGGACCGGGCTTTGAGTGCAAAGTTCAGTTTTTCGCACGGGACGGCAAGAATGAATCCAGTAGGCCCAGCCCCACAGGCCCTCAACACCTACAAGCCCAAGTCAGCCGAAACAGCCCTAAAGGGGCCGGTAACCTGGGGCATCCGTTCAAGGTCGCAGACTAGCTTGATCCAATAGAGCAGTCCTCATTCATAAAGCTATGCTCTTATAACTCTTTATTCCCGATCTTGGTACATATTTTCTATTTTAAATTAAAAAAAATAAAAATAGAGCTGTCAGTCCGTTAATACCTGTATACGACTCCAACCTGCAAACAAGCTAATCGTCTAGTTTCAGTCAAAAGCTACTCACTGAGCGGCACCCTATCTGTAATATAAGTCAAAAGAGTCGAAAAACTTATTGTAGAAAAACAAGTCCTCCCTAACAACTGTGCCATCAAAGAGATATCATTACTGAATGATTTGATATTCAAAAAACATGAGCTAAAGTCCAAACAACAGTTTTACTCAGAAGTATCGTAGTGGCAAGCGAGCAATCAATACAACAAGTAAAGCGTGCACCAGGCCGATGTTATTGAATTGCAAAAGGATGGTGCCAATTTGACAAATCAAGTTGTTTTTGCTTGTCATTCATTTTTGTTTTTAATCCATGCATCATGGGTCCCATGCATTCCTTTTAACAATTTGCCTAGACCATCCTATGATTTGAGGCCACTGGCTATTATCCGTTATTCTAAAATTTAGATGGTGTTTGAAATTGAATTTAGATCGATTAACTATGTGTTTAATCAATTGAAAATAAGTTTGTGTGATGTTTGACAATAAAGATAAAGGGTTTAAAACACCCAACAAAAACCAAAAAAAAAGTGCTTAAAATAGTAAATTACAACTTTGAAGAAACAGGTTTGACCAACAAAATTACAATATTTCCCTCATTTTGTGATGCCGTTGGTTTTAGGACTTTACTATTCTTATTTCGTGCAACCGAATAAAAAGAAAGTGTGAACAAATATTTAGAAATACTTATAAATTGGGTATCTTGCATTTTCTTTGATGTCCTTTTTGGTCAATTTTCACACTAAAATTGGGATAAACTACAGTTTTAGCCTTTTAAGTTCCGACTAAATGTTTAAATCACCCGTCCTTTGATTTGTTACGAATACGTCATTTATCTTAACTTCCATGAATCAAATGGTCCGTCAATCCGATTAAGTGGTCACATACCTAACACGTGTGACTATTTTTAGGGCAAAAATCATAAAGATTCTAGGTGGATAATTACACTTTTGTTTGTATAAGTCAAGGTAAAGGTTTAAATAGTTCTCGTCATTCGATTCAGTCACTTTCTAAATGAATCAATTGAATTTGGACTCACCACATTCACGCATTATTCCACCATTACAACTATTCATGCTCCCACTTGCTCCAAATATTAATGCATATATTTATGAATTTATATTAGTATAACCATTCATATGCACACGCATTGAACCCAAAACAAATATAAAGGAAAAATTTCCGCATAACTCCAATTGCAGTAGAGATCGTGCGTTTCTCTTTTGGTCGAACTAGACCACTTGATGGAGAAAAATGACACTTTCATTCTGCAGTTTCTGTATCCGTAAGCATCTTTCTTCTCTCTTTCCCCCAGCAATAAGCAGACCCATTCTCCATGTTCTCCTCGGATGAGTAGTCTACCTCCATTACTGACTACAACATGCCTCCTTCAATAACTTCACCACCACGTGCCTCTGTTGAACGATCGTCATTGCCTCCCTTCAACCACCACCACTTGGCTGCCACCCCAAATTTCCCTCAACCACCACCGACACCTTTCTTCCGAATAATCAGATTCACAGATTACATTTTGACTATTTCTAATCAAATGTCTCTTGGTCTCCTAACTTATAATCCGTATCTCAAGTATGACAAACACCTTTGACAGTGCTGAAAAGGAAGACTTTGGCTGACTTTGGCTACCACCTGAAACTCCATTAATATATTATATATGATATTGGTTTGGTTATTAGGGATTGCATTCTACCTTTTCTTCAAAAAAGTGCCATTTATACGAGTCAAGCCTTGTTTGTAAAAATTTTGCGAGTAAGATTTCAAACTTAAAAGTGAGAGGTCATTATGAACAAGAGCCGAATTCGAGCATCCGTTAATTAAACGATTACAGCGATCCTAAACAGGAAGAATACTTGGCCCGTTTGCATTCTTACCTAAGGCACATCTCAACACATAGTTCGAACAATAATAGCACCCGCTTCTGTTAACAAGTGAACAGTTCGGTCCACGTTCCATCTACATCTGAGATTTCTTGGTAAAAATGAATTGATTGTGGAAAAATCAGATCAAACCCACAACATAAAAACACATAATACGCACTAAATATACTTACAAAGACACTTGGCAACACTTTATCAACGCCCACAGTTGTTCCTGGGGCAAACATCAAATGCAATTATTGCTAAAACAATATCTTGCACCTGACCATATTTCATTTGCTTAAACTGAAGTCAATTTTTTGAGTTTATAAACATTGGCAGATTGAAACGCTCATTTTTTCCTAGACGAGAAAGGATTCAAAAATAATCTGAAACCAGACAAACAACATAACCAAAATCTTAAGCTTCATACAGCCAGGTGATATTATAAAAGGCAACAGTAATTGTTCAAAGCAAGCCCAATAAAGAGTCTGGAACCAAAAACTCAAAGACATTTGCATATCAGAATGGCTAGACTCACTACTTCTTCTCTTCCTTCTCAGCCTCTGCAGCCCTCTTCATTCTAACACCAACGTGGCGTTCATTTGTCCGCTCCAGACGCAATTTAGCATAGGCATTGAAGGATTTCAACTCGTTGCTAACCTTAACAAACTCCACAGGTGGCTTCTCACTTGTGATAGGCATGAAAACACCTTGGACTTGCGTGGCTGTTGCCAGTTCCTCGGGTGCAGAATCACCAGCCTGCATTGAAGGAAATATTTCATGACAGATGATGAATGTACATAAACAGCCATTGGTTTGTGAATACATTTAAACAGCCAGCTAATGGTACCTTGAACTTGCGAGCACGTTTGGGGAACACAACTAAGTTGGCCTTGTATGTCTTCAGCCTTTGAGTATTAACCTGCAACCCCTCAAGAGAACGGTTCCTGCGACGATGATCAACTGAGATGCCAATGGTTGGGGCAAGTTTTCTGGAAATGCCTACAGCCTAGTTGATGCAAAAAAGATGTGAATGGTTAACACATCAGCAAGTGGAAGATGTTAAAGATATGAGCTCAAAGCCATTAGAGATCGCTGTCGAGGCACAAAAAGAGTAGACCATCCGTATGTAAAGAGCTAGATGACAGGACAAAATGAGAGATCAAAATGCTCACAGTTCTCAACCTTTACAAGAATAACAGATTAAAAAACATAGAAACTCCCCTTCAAATATATATATGTAACCAAAGAAGGATTACATGAGGGCAAGAAAAACAGATTTAAGTTAAAATAATCATCTCAGACATGAAGCACGAAGGTGTGAAATACAAGAAATAGACTGAATCGGCAGAATGAAAAAGGAATGGAAAATCATCCAGACAAAAACAAACAAGTTCCTTTTCATCAATCTTTCCAAAAAATGGCTTCCTCGCCCAACTCTCAGTTCCACGGGTAGATATTTGTGAAAACCAATTTGCCGCATATTCGGAATCCAACAAGTGCTGGATTTGGTGGTTATTGCATTATTCATCTCTTTCACATTCAGTTTCTCTGTCGCTGAGGGTTGAAGTTGTTATGTTGCTTATCGGCTGTCATTATATTGCTAGAACCTTCCTATGCATCTCGTAGTTCCGTAGAAGCTAGCTTATTTCTTCTTTGACAGTTGACACTGCCAAGTCTTTCTTTATCAAGAGAGAAAATTCTTTGCAAAACCAACAAATCAAAAGAACATACCTTAAGCTCATCAAGAGAAAATCCTCTACCAGCCCTGACTTTCATATTGTACTTCAATGTCTGCCCATGGACAATAGGACGGAGAGGTCCAGCTGTAGGGCGAGGGAAGATCTTCACTGCTTTCTTCTGTCTTGCTGCAAATGAATTCAAAGTAACAAACAGATTGTTAAGGGTTTGCTAAAAATGATTTTTAGGTAAGAAGTACAAACTGATCCCAAAAAAAAAAAACTGTACTATACATTAAAAAACTGCTTACCGATTCTTCTCCTGTTTTTGCGGGCAGGTTGGTTAAACCAGGTCTTCACATAGTTCTGCCAGTGCTTCTTGAAGTGCCCATTAGGAATAACATTATTGTGCTTCATAGCCTACCTATAAAACCCAAGCATGAATGTTAAACTTAACAGCAACAAATTTGGGTAAATGATTGCTAAAGGAATGCAAAGACAGAGACTCAATCATAAACCATAGACATAATAAATATTTGAACACCCCATCTTTCGTTACATGCATGCACATCAATTATATAGATCTACTTCAAATACCCACAAGAACCAACTAATATTATCTGGACGAGCAATCATTAATGTGACCAGTTTTTCCAAATTTGAGGCTCAAGAAAACCAACACGTATTTTGATTACTCAAAGTGACAAATCAACCAACATCACTTAACCCTAGAAGAATAAAAATCTCAACAAGGAAATCCCAATTAACAAATAAGAAAAACCAACACTTGTAAACAATACATTAAATCAGCTAGAAAACTAACAAAGAAGACAAGAAGAAGCATCCCGATTTGAAAGAAGCGGGTTCATAATAACATAACAAGCCACAAGACTATAGGGGAATAGTAACAAGACAACATTAATACATGAACAATGTTTGGCTAGAGAGATTCAGTATCCATTCCCATCAACAAAAACATAAGTCATACTGCTTTTCAACGTCATCGTGCTTGATTACAGAGACATCCTACCCATTTCCATCAGATAAACCAAAAGTTATACTGCTAATTACATCATATACATGAACAAGTAGATGAATACAATGTAAAACAGTTAGACAGGGTGGACGGAATTGTACAGATCTGAGGGTTTGATTTAAACTTACGACGCCGACGAGGAGCTGAGCAGAAACCTAAAATGGAGCTTCGCTCACTGCTGCGCTGCCTCCTTCTCGTTTAGGATTTAGGGCGGCTTGTCGATTTATATTGCGCAAAACCCTAGTTTCGGGAGGGTTATTGGACTGGGCCGACTCGGTATCGGTTCTAATTTATGCGAAGTCATTTGCGTATGGGCCGGACTTTGGTTTCGGCCTTTGACCAAGAGAGACTAGTGGCCTTATGGTTTTTTGCCAACCAAAACACACACAAATGTCGCCTCCAGGTCAAGGGTACGTCGTGACATACTATCTGATTATATTGACGGTAAGGCAAATAGAAAGACTTTGTAACCTTTATCAGATTAATTTCATTTTTCTATTTACCAAAAATTTCAAAAAGAAAAGAAATATTTTCTTCCTGGAAATGCAAATTTCAATTTACCCCTTGTGGTGATAAGGAAACAAAATGGATGACCTCTACGGGTACAATGCTTACAAAACAATGTAATTTTGGTTTAAAATAATTAATATGATTAGCGGGTTCTTTTCCTTTGGTAAAAAAAGAAAAATCGTGCGAAAGAAGAGGAACAATGTTATCAACCAGAGGCCCCATGACTTCCGGGCGAATATTATTGAATTTGCAAATGTGACAAATCAAGTTAGTTTTGCTCCTGTCATTCATTTTGTTATTCCATTTTTTCCCCTAATTTGTGCTTTCTTGGGTTCTCTTTGACTACTTGCCTACACCATCTTATGCCTTACGGCTATTGGCCATTATCTGTCGGTCTAAAACTTAATAAAATGATAGAATCAGTGTGTCACTTGGGTTGCAAAGCAACCCGGGAGTTCTTTAGTTTAGCCAATACTAGAGTTAGAGGTGTCAATGAGCCGAGCCCAGCAGGCTAGCTGAGAACATGGCCAGGGCCGGGCTGAGGGGGTGGGGAACTGGGCCGGGCCAAAGAAAAGGGATATCTAGGCCCAGTCCAAGCCCTGACCCTAAACCCAATATTTAGGGCCTAACTCAAAAAAAATTTCAAAAATTCTTGTTATTCATTTTCAAAATTGTAAGGTTATTTCTCAAGACCCTTTGACACTTCACCTACTTCGTAGAATTAAATTTAAATTTAATTCACCTTTTTTTATTTGAAACAAACAGAAATTTAAATTACATAATTTTTATTTATGTTTAGAACACATATAAAAAGAAAATGTGATAATTTTGTTTATATAATTATTCCCTTGGCTTGTGATGCAGAACACAAAGTAAATTATGTAACAAAAACATTAAATAAAAGTCCAATTAGAAATCATAAAAAACACGTCACCGTCATCACACACTCACACTTCACTGCGTATGTTAAAGAAAATATTGATCATATGAATTCAATAACACCTCCAAAACTATTAATTTAACTAAAAAGATCCAAAATGTTGAAAAGATGAAAATGTAATAAAATAGACTTAAAAGAAAAGAAAAGAAAAAAACTATAAGGGGGCCAACGGACCAGGCCGGGCCGGGCTCGGGCCCATTTCACAAATATTTTGGCCTAACCCTTGGCCCTATCGACCAGCGCCGCACTATTCACGCTTAAGGGCAGGGCCGGGCCATTTTTAGGGCTGGGCCGACCAGCAGACCGACCCTTTTGACACCTCTAACCCGAGTTTTAGATCTCAATATGAAAATATGGACAACAATTTTCTCTCTATTTGGTATCTTGTAGCTGAAACCATTTTTTGTTAGATATTAATGAAATATTTCTCCTATTAACAAAACGGGGAACGGGGTGGAGTTGGGCAAAGACGTAAAACGGGCATCTTGATTACGACTCTCCATTCCTACTATCACAAATCATTAGGCTAAACGCAGGCTTAAGAACAAAGTCGAAACGACTGTTCTTCAAGTTGGAGCTTGTGGAAGTCCGCGTCTTTAACCGGCTCAAGGCACAGTGCAGGTCTTCTGAGCTTGAGATTAAGCGGGGCGCAAAAGCTCAAGAGGCATCTTCTACTAGCAATCACCAAGTAAATTTCAAATCACAGTTGATGGGACATTTTTTGAGTCTTCAAACGAGTTCATTATTCTTGGGCTTGCTGGTCAGAACTCTTCAATGAATATAAGGCAACATGCAAACATTATGTTGAGTGCTGACGTCCAGTATAAAGAAATGAACAGTTGTATTCATTTGTGTGTGTTTACAGAATGGCAAAGCATGCCTTTATATACTGCACAACAATCAATTTAGATCCTAAAATCAAGCTAATTTAGATCCAAGAATCATGCTTAGATCCTAAAATCAAGCTAATATGAGATTTTCCTTTACTCCCCCTCAAGTTGGAGCATGAATATTTGAAATGCCCAGCTTGCCTAGCAAATTGTGGAAGCGTTCCTGACCAAGCGCCTTGGTGAAAATGTATGCAAGCTGATATTGAGAGGAAATCAGTCTAGGTAATACCGCTTTGGACTGAGTATGGTGCCAAACAAAATGGCAGTCTATTTCAATGTGCTTTGTGCCTCATGGAACACTGGCTTGGCCACAATGTGTAATGCGGCGTGATTGTCACAAAATAAAAAAAAAATTGTATTTGGATGAAAGACCCCTAAATCAGAGAGGAGTTGAAGAAGCCAAATAATCTCACTTGTGGTGGTGGCCATTGTCTTGTATTCTAACTCAGCGGTGGAACGCGAGACTATGGATTGTTTCTTTGAGCGCCAGGAAATGGGTGAAGATCCTAAAAACACGATATATCCAGTGATAGATCTACGAGTTGTTGGGCAGCCAGCCCAATCGGCATCGCAATAAGCACGCAGGGATAAGGAACTGTTGGATGAAAGCAAAATACCTTGACCAGGCAAATTTTTGAAGTAGCGAAGAACGCGTATGGCAGCATCATAATGTGGTCGTCTTGGCTTGTGCATGAACTGACTCAGGATATACATTGCATAACTTATGTCTGGACAAGTGATCGTAAGATAGAGTAATCTGTCATTGAGATGTCTATACTATCCTGGATCATCACATAGTTCTCCTGAATTAAGATCAAGTTGATGTATGGGTGAAGAAGATGGCTTGCAACCTGTTAGACCACATTTTGTTAAAATGTCAAGAACATATTTGCGCTGGCTTAACTCGATGCCATCAGAAGAACGTGCCACCTCAATGCCGAGAAAGTACTTGAGTTTACCGAGATCCTTAATATGGAACTTAGCATCCAAGTAGTGTTTTAGCCAAGAAATTTTAGCTGAATCAGTCCCCGTGACAATCACGTCGTCAACATAAATAAGGACAACAATAAAAGATCCTTGACGAGTGAATATGAATAAAGAATGATTAGATTGAGACTGAATAAAACCTACTGCAAGTAAGGACTGAGTAAACTTGTGATATCAATTGCGTGAAGCCTGACGAAGCCCATAGAGAGTCTTTTGAAGACGGCACACACGATTCTCCCCCTGTTTAGAAAAACCTTGAAGAATCTTCATGTATACTTCCTCTTCTAAATCACCATGCAAAAAAGCGTTGTTGACATCCAACTGATGGAGTTCCCATTTCTTTATTGAAGCAATGGCAAGAAGACACCGCACCGTAACTAGTTTGGCAACCGGTGCAAATGTTTCATGAAAATCTAGACCTTCAATCTGGGTGTACCCCTTAGCCACAAGTCACGCTTTGTATCTCTCCATAGTGCCATCTGGGTGGAATTTGACTTTGTATACCCACTTAGAATCAATGGCACATTTCCCAGACGGTAAGGGCACAAATGTCCAAGTGTTATTATCTTCCAAAGCAGAGATCTCCTTGGCCATGGCATCCCTCCAATGAGCATGTTTCACCGCTTGAGAAAAATATTTGGGCTCATCGACTGAAGATATGGCCGCTAAAAATGCAATGTGAGTTCTAAAAAATTTGGAATAAGAAATATTATGGGACAAAAGATATACAGTCGAGTTAGCAGATGGAGAGGAAGAGTGCGAAGTAGAGGAAGACGGGGCAAGGGATGGTGGTAATGCATAATGGTACCCAGAAAGATTCTTGGACACCTGTCTTGTGCGCTTAGAATGCACAACTGGAGGTTCATTCACAGGTAAGGCAGACTGCTCAGTACTGATAGGTGACTGTATGGTATGTGGTGACAACTCAGCAGATCCTGGTGCTTGATCCAAGGGCTTCTCGTCTTGGGATGAGGATGATCCAAAAGATAGGGGTTCAAGGTCGACGTTGTGGGGTGGGATTGATCTAGTTGGCACATCACTGGTTTGGGTTGATTCACTAGGTACAGGGGAGAACTGAGTTGTGGGTGCATGGCCAGTTGCTTGACACTCCCAATCAACTGGAAGATGATCCATTAAGCCAAAAGGGGTGTGGGAGGCTTGTAGGTCAACATTATTATCTTGTGTGCTAGCAAAAGGGAATATTCTTTCAAAAAACTGAACATCTCATGAAGAGAAAATTACTTTGCTGTCCAAATCATAAATCCTATATCCTTTCTGCCCATTGGGATAGCCAACAAAAATGCTAGGCTTACTTCGAAGGGCGAACTTATCACGTGGCTTGCTATTTATGTGCGCATAACAGAGACATCCAAAAGTCCACAAATGATTATAGTCAGGAACCTTGCCAAACAAGACATCATAAGGTGTCCGGTTTTGTAGCACAGAAAGTAGCATGCGGTTGATTAAGTAAGTAGCGGTAAGTATGCACTCTCTCCAAAATCTGACTGGAAGTTTGGTCTGGAATCGTAAAGCTCTAGCTACCTCCAAGAAATGTATGTGCTTTCGCTCCACCACTCCACGTTGTTGCGGTGTATCCGTGCAGCTTGTTTGTCTGTTCATTCCATTCTCAAAATAATGATTTAGTAATTCACGATGTCCAAATTCAAGACCATTATCAGTTCTAAAAACCTTGATTCTGGTGTTAAAATGTGTCTTAACCCAATTGAAAAACATCAAGAGATAGTGTTTGGTTTCGGACTTGAATTTCATGAGAAAGACCCATGTGGCTCGATTATGATCATCAACAATCCTAAGGAAATGACGTGACCCAGAATGAGATTTAGTGTGATATGGACCCCATATATCATAATGTACTAATTCAAAGTTGTGCATCGATTTAGTTTTGCTATATGGAAAAGGCAATCTAGTTTGTTTGGCTTTGCAACAAGCATCACAAAATAAAGGTTTTGGTGAATTGAAAGTAACAGGTAAGTTGGAAACTAGCGAGATACGGTTCATTGGTAGATGCCCTAAACGACGGTGCCACAAATCCGCAGTGTTGTGTCCTTTTGACAGAAGCGCCTTCCCCGCCCTCGTTGGTTCCAAATAATATAAGCCATTTTGCACTCTACCCACTCCTATCGACTTCATCGAGAGTAAGTCCTGTATCACACAAAATTCAGATCCAAAAATCAGAACACAGTTGAGATCTCGAGTCAATTTACTGACTGGTAAGAGATTAAAACAGAAATTAGGCACGGCCAAAACTTGTTCGAGATGCAAATTACGGCCAAGAGTTACTCGTCCCAAAGCATGAACTGGGACAGTATCACCATTGGAAATTTGAACCGGGGGTATATCTGGATTTGTATAAGCATCGGACATAGTATCAATTTTACATGATATATGATCCGTGGCCCCGGTATCAATAATCCACGAGTCTGGCTTACCAGAGATATTTTGTGAGGTCATATTTGTAGAAGGCCCATTAGTGGGTCCTGATTGGCGTCCCAAAAGATCAGCAAGTCTTTGCATTTCACTAGGCGTGAAGCTTGGAAATGACATAGACGTGTCGGATGTGGCAGCAAATTGTTGTGCAACCGTTGTCGCTGGTGCTGTGTCTCCGGCAGTGCACGGCCATGCTTGATATGCAAGGCTGTGATTTGGAAATGTCGCGAATACGTTGGTTGTAGTGGCAAATGGCTGGGCAATCGCCGCCGACATTGCTGTGCCTCTGGCTGCACGGAGCCATGGTTGATTTCCTCCTCGCGGTTTGGGCCTTCTCCATCCAGGTGGGTATCCGATGATCTCATAACAGTTCTCTCTCGAGTGATTGGATCGATTACATTGGGTACAGTGTAAATCCACCATGCTGTCTTTCTCCCGAATTTTCACCACGCCGATCAGGTTTCTGGTCACCCCCATGCCGCATATGTGATGCTTTGGGCAATAAAGTTGTGGCCTCGATAGTAGGGACACGCGTAGCAGCAACCACCTGCTGTTTTTCTTCTTGAGCAGCCACGACATATGCTCTCCCAACTCCTGGCAATGGATCGATGCTTAGGATTTGGGATCGCACCGTCTTGTAAGCATCATCCAATCCCATCAAAAATCGAAGACTTTCTCTTCTTCTCGCATTTCCTACATTTTCTTTCCGGCACCACAAGTACATACAGGTACGGGTCTAAGATTTTGTAATTTATTCCACACACCTTTTAACTTACGTAGTATGTAGAAATGGCAGATTTCTCTTGTTGCAGTAGAACAAAAGATTGCTTCATGTCATACACTCTAAGTGCAATGCCCTGGGTAAATCGTTCATCAAAATCGCACCAAATTTCACTTGCAGTGTCTGCATGTGCAGCACCCGTTTGTAATTCTCTAGAAAGAGAATTGATGATCCATGATTTGACCACTACATTACACTGGATTCATTATTGAAAATCCCCGGAATGAATATCGGGTTTTGCTATCGACCCATCCACGAACCCTGCCTTGTTCTTGGATTGGAGCACCGTCAACATGTTACGTCTCCAAGTGAAATAGTTTTCTCCATTCTCACTTAGAGGTTGTGTAACGAAGATCAAGCCTGGATGATCAGACGGATGCAAGTAGAACGGGGATTTGGTGTCAATTGCGATGTTTTGAACATTCGCAACGGGCGCCAAACCCTCATGAATATAACTTGCAGATTCGTCTTCCATGACTGAGAAATTGAAAAGAAAAGCCTATGCTAGAAAGATGGCTTTGATACCATAAAGAAATGAACAATTGTATTCATTTGTGTGTGTTTACAGAATGGCAAAGCATGCCTTTATATACTGCACAACAATCAATTTAGATCCTAATATCAAGCTAATACAAGATTTTCCTTTATAGTAGAGGATAGGTAGATGAAGACCGTATTTTCTGGCTCAATCCCTTCAATATTTGACAGCATCTCTCCGAATAAATTTTCTCTTTCTGGACTTTTTCATGCTCTTCCTCCTCGCAAGCCCGTTCATTTTCAACTTTGCTAACTTCTCCTTCCTCCCCTCTATATCAGCTCGAATAGCACTGTCTCTTTTGTCATCCGAAAGCAAAGCCAACCTAGCAAACTTCTTTGGCCTCACTAACCCGAGCCTCTCATTTATGTCCTTGAAAGCGGGAACAAGACCTTGCCTAATGTAACACCCCTCAATGAGCTGCATTGAGTTTTTCTCAGGGAGGGTAGAGCTATTTTTCAACTCAAGGTCCAAGCAGAACGGCGAATCCTTCAACCACATCCTTAGAGAGTGAGCTTTTGCTACTAGGAGCCCACTCCGAGTTTTACAGGGTAAAAAGGGGGACCCCATTTCCCAAAGGTATGCCTTCACTGTGCTGTTTAACGAAACATTGTTGTATTCAGACATCCCTGTAATCAGTACAACCGATTTCGGAGACTCCGGGAAACCCTCCAAGGACGCATCCTGCAGCAATTATAGTTCTCCGTCAGATGCATGATAGTGCTAGCCAAAAGCTCCAACGAAAATGAGCTAGAGCCAAATATACACTAGAGAAATCATTGACCTCTGACCATGCAAGAGATTTGGAATTAGGAAGGAAAAATGACTGCGGTCGGACAAGCCAGTTAATGCAATGAACCAAAAGTTACTGTATAGCAGACCTTGTCACACCGTGATATGTACACTAGTTAAGAAGCACAAATCCCGTTAAAGTTATTTTTGCTACAGCTCACCAACCATATCTTTAGATATCAAATTGGCGGGCGAATAACATGTGTACCCTACTTCAGTTATGGGCCAAATCCATCATAGTGCCGCAATATAGTAGTTCATATATAAAATCTTTTAAAATATTAGTAAAGAAGACAATCGGTTCTAGATCTGAAACATAGCAGCCTTGAGAGCTAGTATTTCTTCTCCTTTTAAAGAGTTTGAAAGGCGAATAAAGTACGAATAGGATTTGAAAGGGGAAAAAAGATGGTTAAGCGGACGGCCCATATGGAAACCCTCAACATCAAAAGGGCTGTAGGCATATGGCATAATACTTCTTACCTGCATGTGGTCAAGCCATAACGTAAGACCAACAAGAGCCGCACCACCAGACAACTTTCTAAAATCAGCCCCCCAGTCTTTGTCAGCTACCCTGTACAAGAAAAGAAATTTAAAAATACGATAATTGGTATACTGATAGATGGTTATATCATTGACAGCGTGAAAAACTGCCACAAATAGAAATGTTTTGACCATGACATGCATAGAACGTTTTCGAGCATGTCTGCCACTCTTCAACGTTATTTCCGGATAACTTCTCGCACCAAGACTTGTTGAAATATTTCATGCATGCAAGATCATAATTCTTCAAATATACTGAGACTCGATCTCAAATAATAGAGAGAGAGCCCTAGTAGGAGTAGCAACAAAAGCCAGTATAACTATGATCCTTAAATTTTTCCTATATCCTCCATATAGCCACATGCCAAGTACCCACTATCAACAATACACTTGCATGTGAGTTCATGGCACTATGCTTAAGTCCACCTAATATACCTCAAAACAGTTTATTCGTATCACTCCGGATTCATGTGCTTTGCCTGCTAACAACAAGGCCAACTCTTTCTGGTATTAAGCTCTATCTCATAATTTCAAAAATTTCTATCAAGTGCAACATAGAAGCACTTCTTTGTATGCACGTGACTAACCCCAATAGAGTAAGAAAAACCCAGAAGGTGTAAGAAATTAAATAGTCAGTAACACCTGAACACGTCATGGTGATAAATATTTCTCTTAATAGCCAACTGGAAAACCCATGAAGCAGTAGCCCGGAGTTCAAAAGCCCACAACAGGTCCTCCAGAGCATTGACAAAGTTGAATGCCGCATTATCTTCTAGAGGTTCTAGTTTCTCAAGACACTGGTCTACCTCCAAAACCAGTGACTCTGAATTCTCTGTCAGAAGCCTGCAAACCAAAGTCACAGTTTATATATGTCTTCAGTATCCACAAGAAAAATAAAGCCAAAACCAGATAGTGTGAGAACAAATAAGTAAATGTACTTGAGTGGAATATCAAAACCAGCATCTCTCATAGCATTCAGGAGATATAGGGCTTCACTTTTGACCCGGCACAAACTTGCAGCCCTCATAAAGCAGGTCCATACCCTGTGATCAGGCTGTACACCTTCTACCTTCATCTCCAATAGCTTCTGAACTCCAATTTCATAATCTCCGTTGCTAAGATAAGCACCAATAACTGAACTATATGGCAGTGTATTAATATCCTGGCCAGTTGATTTCATATTATTAAGCACCTTTTCAGCTTCCATGGGATGTCCTGAGCTGCCATAAGAGATCATAAGCAAATGCATTGTAGCAATGGTAGGTTCCACTCCCCCTTCTTTCATCATTACCAGTAACTTTTCAGCTTGAGAATCGCTGCCATGGCTTCTATATAACTTCATCATTATATGATAAAATGACCGGTTCAGTTTATATCCTTCTGATCGCAGCTTTTCAAAAAGTTTCTCTGCTTGCTCCAGCATTTGCTGCTTACCAAATGCAGTAATCAGGCTCTTGTACGTGTCCAACTTAGGATCCAAACCTTCCTTCATCATCTCGTTCATCAGTAACAGGCCTTCTTCTGGTCTACGGTCTCTACAATACATTATGATTAGCGTATTGTAAGTATCATCATCTGGTTTAAGTCCACCTTCTTTAATCTGCTGGTACACTAGAATTGTCTTCCTAAAGTCTTCAATTGATGTATATAACTTCAGCAAGCAATTCAATATTGCAAGATCGGGCTTAAAGCCAGCTTCCCCCATCTCGGAAACCATGGCTTCAACATCCCTTACTCGTTTTCCCCTAGACAGCAATCCGATCATTACTCTGTATAGATGCATGGTAGGATAATAGCCTGCAACCTTCATTCCATGATATATTTTCTTCACTTCAAATATGTTCCCAGCTTGTGCGAATGCATCAAGCATCAGTAGAATAGAATCCTTGCTAATTTTAAAGCCCATATCTTGCAACTCTTGAATAACTACATAGAGCTCATCTAATCTCCCATCAACAACCAAAGCTTGCATGAGAGAATTGATAGATTCTACTGTTGGAGAAGGGCCATCCCTCATCATTGTATTGAAAGCAGCTCTTGCTTTCTCGTAGCAACCACTTGCAGCATAAGCTTGTAATAGAGCATTCCAAGCTTTCCTGTCCACAGTACTACATCTCTGTCTCAGACTTGCCACAACACTCTCTGATTTCTCCAGCAGTTTCAACTTGCCATAAGCCTCGATAAGACCAACATAAAGGGATATATCAGTGACAGGATCACCCTTTACTTCAGCTTGATTGACCAAATTATGCGCCGTCTCAGGAAAGCCCATTTTACAATACATATGTGTCATACTTTGGTAAAGAGCCTGTGAAGGTTCCAATCCAATGAATCTCATATCAGAAAATAACTGAGAAGCTTCTGCAAACAGTTGAGTCTCTTCACAGCACTTAATAAGGGACTCGTACATAGCAACACTCCCACTAAACAAACCAGGGTTCCTTGATTTTCTGTATTCATCCAAGGCAGCATCTAATTTCTGAGCCTTGCAATGGATGACGATCAGCGCTTCAGTTATCAAGTGATCGTGTCCAGTTGCATTTTCCTTCAAAAACCCAAGCAGTTCTAGTGCTTCTGAGTGCTTTCCTGATGAGCTATACGAACTCAAAATGGATACTAGAGTTTGATGGTCTAAATCATAACCCTTTATGATGGCTAATCTAAACATTTTAGCGGCATAATCAAAGCATCCGCCTTTAACTAGAAGGGATGAAATAACTTGCGGGTCTAAATCACATAATTTTTCCATATCCTTGACTACTTTCTGAACATATTCCTCTTTGACTTCTCTTCCAAGCACCCGGAGCATAACTTCGTAAAGGGCAAGATCTGGGGTGAACCCATCCTGGACCATTTCACGATACAAAATCATTGCCTTCTTAGTCTCACTAGATCTCAAATGTATATCAAGCATGACTGAATATGCTAGATGATCTGGTCTGATCCCAGACCTCAGCATGCAATGAAAAGTCTCTTCAGCCACAGATCGCTTCCCAGCCTTAGCATACCCACATATCAAAGCACTGTAAGTTCGCAATGTTGGTTTAACGCCCGAATCCAGCATCTCCGACATCACATTAGCAGCCTCGGTTATCTTATTTGCCTTCCCAAGAGAATCTATTAAAACGGTAAATGTAACTACGTCGGGACCTCGTCCAGAAGCTTTCATGTCTCTATAAAGTTGCAATGCTCGGTCAGGCTGCCCATGCTTCCCATACATGTGGATGATGGTATTATAAGTCATCTCATCCTCTCCAAATCCCATTTTCAACATTTCCTCAAAAATTTCTTTAACCTTGTCTATATTTCCTTCTCTTGCGAATGCATAGAGCAGAGAGTTATATGTCACTGCATCTGGAGAAAACCCTTTAGACTCCATCTCCTTAAAGAGCCGTTCAGCCTTATTTGATAGCCCGCATCTCCCATAAACAGAAAGGATGGCATTATAAGTCCATAAATCAGGTTGACATTTATTTGCTTCCATGTCATCAAAGACCTTCACGGCCTCCTCCAGATTGGAGTCACGTGAACAAGCACTTATAAGAGTATTGTAAGTGATTATATCAGGTCGAATACCTGATTTCCTCACTTCAGTAAGAAGTTCAAGTGCAGTGTTCGCTACTACTGATCCCGACTTTAAACGGGCATTTATTAATGTATTGAAACTCACAAGGTCTGGCGTACATCCTCGTGTCCGCATCAAATCGAGGAGTTCCTGAACCTTAGTGAACCGACCATTACGAGCATAAACACCCATCATGGCATTGTACACTTGGACAGCATTACCGGCACCTTGCTCTGCACGGTCGAATATCTCAACCGCCAAGGCCTCTTGATTAGCCTTTCCAAGCACAGACAGTATCGTGGCAAGCATCCGAGCATTTGGGGAATACCAATGACGAAGATTCAGCCATTCGTAGACCTCTAGCGCCCGTTGCCAGCTCGACCGCCCCACCCACTTCACGACGAAACAAAAATCAGTCGGAGTCATCTGCACCTTTCTATCATCCAATACATCAGCCACAAACTCCTCGGATTTCAACCCCAAAATCCTATCAGTCAAAAATTGAACTCTCTCTCGCCAATCTTTCGCCCTCTTTAATGCCAATTTGGTCATTTTCTTTGCCCTCGTCCTACTAGGCCTACCCAATACTTCTAGGGTTTCGTCACTCTTACCTTTCTCCGTGTGAGTTTCATCGACACCCTTAAAATCCGGGGTACTGACCGGAAAATTAGCATCTTCAACGACATGAGTTGGTGGGGAAGGGGCGAATGTGAATTGGGTTTGAGGTGAATTACGTTGTGTGTCAGTGAATTTGAGGTGGGGCCATCTCACAGATGGAGATGCTCTACTGTAGCTAAATTTCTTTACTGAAGCTTCTCGTTCAGTAGTTGTAACATTTGCGGCCGTTGAATTCGAAGTGGAACAATCTAAAGAGCAGCAAGCTGTTGTACCACTTCTACATACCTCGGATTTTCTGGTCGAGTGAAGTGGTGGTGCTGCAATTGGCAGCAATCCTCCTGTGCATGCCATGGTCACCTGCTAGGGTTCACTTCCAGAAGTGTTCACAAAAAATTGTTCTGAGTTTTTGGGGATTTGATTTGATTGCACAGCGCACACACGCACATACAGTGGTAAGGTTTCTGGTAACGAGAGGATAACAGATATTTGGTTTTGGCGGGTTGTTCTGGTACTGATGTTTAAGGTTATGTTTTGACCCCAGTGGCCAGTTCATAAGTGTGGATGTCTAGATAGAGTCCCTTTGACCTTTTATTATTTTCTTCTTTTACAACTTTCTATGGCTTTTCATTATTATTTTTTTTGTTTTTGTTACCATTATAACTTTAATTTATGTGGCCCGTTGGCACGAGGATTAGAACCAGCGACGACGTTGAATTATGCCTCAAGACCTCTGTCATGTGTCTCACTCCTTGGGATTACAAATCTCTATGATTGTTTTTACACTCAACACATATAAGCATTTGTAACGTTTTCAAGTTATAATAAAGTTAACGTTTACATTCATTAACTGAGAAAACGACTGTAAAATTAACAGAATATAATTGTTCTTGCGCTTAGCACATATAAACATCTATATTTGTTAATTGTTATGGCAGAGTTAAGTTAACTCTGTCATATCAATTAACAAAAAAGGAAAAATTTGGAAACATGGCCTTAAACTGCTTGAGAGCTACTTAAGGAAATAGCTCCCTTTGGATTAATGTTTTTGCTTTGCGTTATCATTTGATATTAAGTTTAGAAGCATGTGATAAATAAAGCCCGTCAATCAATTAGAACTCTTTTTTCGTGCTTGGCATAATTTTACAGGAAGATCAGTATTACTGGTGTGTCTGTTATTTCTGAAATTTTATCTTTTATAAGGTATTATATTTTGTGGTACTCATGAAACAGACAAGTTTAGAGACTATCCAACGTTTCATTCACACATTAGTAAGAGAATGATTGAGGATAATTTTTTGGACACAGGCTCGTTAACTCTAGCATATGCATATATATATATATATATATATATATATATATATATATATATATATATATATATATATATATATATATATATATATTATACACTAATGCTCAATAATTGGACCCATGCGTTTTTACATCTGTTTTCCTGCTGCTCATATGTAATCGACTAAGAGCTGTTGCTTTGATTTATTTCAACACTTCAAATGAAAAGGCGAATTTAAAAGCGCTCATATGTAATCGACTAGTAACTGTTATTTTAGTTTCTTTAAATGCCAAAAAAGGAAAAAGCAAAACTAGAAGCAGCATTCCTTCTCTTCTTTTTTTCTTCCGTTCTCAAATATGCCTTGGCTTGGTGTTTTTCCCTTTCCCTCCCCGTCGTTAGCAAGGCAAGATTGTTGATAACTATTTAAAGGCTTTGAAGGCAAATATAAATTGCTGGTAATTATTTGAAGGCAAACAATTTCTGACAAAAGCAAGCCATTTTTCTCTGTTTTCATTATCATGAGTTTGAGGTTTTCTTACTTAGTTACTCTTTTCGAATTCTGTTTTTAAGAAAAATAAAATTCAAACATTATTCACTAACTCATTTCAAATTATGTTACTGAAATTCACCTCAAGTGTCCGGCTTATAACTATGAAAAACGGTATGAAAAGGACTTTTCTTATATTTTCATGTAGCATTTAGTTTTTAAAAAATATTTTTTAAAAAATGGTATCTAAACAAATTAGTATATATTTTTCAATTTATAAGATTTTTTTTTCTATTTTAAAGACTAAAAGTTTGTCAAAGCACATAAATATTTTTATTTATATCTATATTATATATAAAGGGAATGGAGTTTTTACTGTAACACATTTTTTAGTGTATATATAACTACATACCTATAATACATATCTATCTATATGTACTATATATAAAAGATAATAGACTTTTAGTGTAACACTCTTTTTGTGTTACATAAATATTAAAATGGATCTCCTGCTGTAACCCATGGTTACAGTAGGGCTGCTGTGTTAAGAGAGAGAGAGAGAGAGAGAGGGATTCCAGCTGAAGAAAGAGCGAGGGATGTAACCCATGGATTAAGATGCGGTAACGTGACAAAAAGTGGTGTGTTGGATTTGCGTTAAATGACTAGAATTAGCTACAACAGCTTTGCTATAACTATAAATTAAAGCAGGAGATCTGTATCCCATAAGTACTTACCTAGAATAATTATACTTGCCATCATATAAAAATTTTAAAAAAATCACAAAACAAGAACTTTAAATAGTACTATAATAACTATTTATAAGAACACGTTTCATCTTCACAATTTAAAATTCAAAAAGGGTATAGTTAAAATTATATTTTAAAAATCAAGCTCGATATTATAAATAAAATATCATAGTATTAACTTTATTTTTATACATATATTGGGTGTGGCACTAGATCATATTTTATATTGAAATAATATATGTAACAAATATAGTTGGTAGTACATGTTTTCTTAACTATGTACTGATTTAATTATATAAGCAAAAGAACCTAAATGTAAAAACGAAGAAAATGTTAACTGTTTCGGAGTGGGGAAGAAGCAAAATTAATCAAATCACTCTCAATTGCAAGCAAAATTTGAAGTAACATGCAAGTCTCATCTTGTTATAGACTGAATTCAGCTCCTTTTGCTCTTGGCCACTCGCCCCTCTTTTCCGTATCTCCCAATTCCTGCTTAGCTCTCATGCAATCAAGAACAATAAAACCCGTTTGGCACGCAATACAGCGAGACAAATTCAAACGGTTTGATCCACACAATGCCCTAAATAACCCTATTCCCGATTACCCAACTCATTCCCACAATGGCGAGGAACTTTCCTGCGAGTTATACAACCATTACATCCGTGAGATGTGTAAAGAAGGAAACATCGACAATGCCATGTCATTTTTATCACAAATGGAAGCTCTAGGGTTCCGAATTAACTACATGTCTTACTCTTGCTTAATAGAAGCCCTTGGAAGTGTTGGGAGGACACTGGAAGCTGAATCAGTCTTCCACGAGATGATACGGTATGGGTTTAAGCCGAAAGTGGAAGTGTATAACGTACTGCTCAGAGGGTATTTGAGAAAAGGCCTGTTAGAGGTAGCAAATAAAGTTTTGGAAGTGATTGATGATTTGGGTATTGGGAGGAGTAGGGAGACATATGAGATTCTTTTAGATTATTATGCTCATGCTGGGAGGTTGAATGATACCTGGGGTGTTATTGGTAAGATGAGACAGGATGGGTTTGAACTGAATTCTTTCGTGTATAGTAAGGTTATTGGACTGTATGGGGACAATGGCATGTGGAAGAAAGCGATAGCGGTCATGGGGGAGGTAAGGGAGAGTGGGTTGAGGCTAGACAAGCATATTTATAATAGTATTCTCGATACGTTTGGAAAGTATGGTGAGCTAGAAGAAGCGTTGGAGGTGTTTGAGAGAATGCAACAAGAAGGGATAAGGCCGGATATCACGACATGGAATTCGTTGATATGGTGGCATTGCAAACACGGGGATCTCGAAAGTGCTCTGGGGTTGTTTGGGAAGATGCAAGAAGAGGGGTTATATCCTGATCCAAAGATCTTCATTACAATTATTAGTCGCTTGGGGGAGCAGGGAAAGTGGGATGTGATAAAGGACAATTTTGAGAATATGAAATTTGGGGGACATCAAAGGATCGGGGCTATGTATGCAGTTTTGGTCGACATTTATGGGCAATACGGGAAGTATCAGGACTCGGAAGAGTGCATCAATGCTTTAAGGGCAGAAGGTGTTCATCTTTCAGCTAGCATGTTTTGTGTGCTGGCAAATGCATATGCTCAACAGGTGAGTCCCCATCCATATGCAGATACATTATTGTCAGACTCAATAACTTTTGTTCATGTCGAATCATAGTGGTGTTTATTTTCATCTTATGAGAAGCCAATACAATGCATCTATCTTATGCAGGGAGCATGTGAAGAGACAGTCAAGGTTCTTCAGCTCATGGAATCAGAAGGAATCGAACCAAACCTTATAATGCTGAATGTGCTGATCAATGCATTTGGTAATGCTGGAAGGCACTTGGAGGCGCTCTCGGTTTATCACCACATAAAAGAAAGTGTGAGGCCTTAGGTATCCTTATGTTCATTTCTAAGACACTTCTTATGAGAGTGTTCTACTGATAATGGTCTTACTTTGTGGTCTTACTTTTATTTAGGGTGTTAGTCCTGATGTGGTTACCTACAGTACGCTTATGAAAGCATTCATTAGAGGAAGGAAGTTTGACCAGGTGCGCCATTCCTTTGCCTGAGATCAATAATCCATAAAGTTAGATTTTTAATGGGAGTCATACAGCGTTGGTATATCATCTCTGTTGTTTCCTCCAATGTTCCATGGAAGAGGCATGAGCCTGTGGTGTATCTGTTTGTTTAGTTATGGGTTCTGGTAAATCCTCTTCCTTTTTCTTTTCCCTAACATACCATCTACCACGTGGGTACTCCACTTTGAATTTGGCTATCCATGTAACAAAGTGGTCGCACTTCCTTTGGGAGCAAAATACTAGAGGCATGTTAGATTCTTAGAGACACATCTCATGTTCACAAACTAGTAGGGTAGCACATATTTCAATAGGTTTGCTCAGAATATATGAAACCAATAACCAATGCTGAATGGGTCGTTGCCAGGTACCTGTAATATATAGAGAAATGGAGTCTGCTGGATGTACACCGGATAGAAGAGCAAGAGAGTTTCTGCAAACTGCATTGGTGGCCCTTGAACAGAGGCATTTGTAGTATTGTATTGGCTTCGCCGTATTATCTGGTGCTGTAGTTACGTAATCATCTATGCAACAAACGGTAAATAGCTCTGGCGACCCTTGTTACCTTGATCCTCTTAGAAGTATTGGCTATATCTCTTAAGCTCGAGTGAGGCCTTATCTTTAATGTCCTTTCCTTGCATCGATCAGCATCTCACCCTCATGTTGGTCTTTGTAGCATGTCCCTAACAAAATTTCCCAGCATTCTCCTGCTCTTTAAATTTGTTCGTGCTTCTGTTGCTCGTTGTTATCGTTTTAGCAAGTTTTGCCACTCATGATTCTGACAGTGGCACGGTTGCTGTATGATGCCTCCGACTGGGGGAACGAATCTTGAATCCTCCGCTATAGGTATGGATGTCAAAATCGTGGATGATAATACGACTAGATGGAGTAGTGAGAGGTTTGAAGATTTTCAGGCATTGGCTTGCGGGAAAAAAGGATTTCAATTATAGGATATGCAGCATATGATTCCACTTGTATGATCACTATAGAGAATGTCTAAGTAATCCTTTCAAAACGGTTTTCTTTCATCAACCCGTTTGTATATGGGGAACGGCCATCTCATCAGGATAAATACTGTATTAGCTGCAACTGGGGTCCAGAGTGTTTGATGTGCCAACATCAAGAAACTTGATCGCTCATCTTTCCATTTCACCCTGCTGTCCAGTGTTAAGGGAGTTTGAAGAAGCCATATTAACATTCGTCGTGCATTATCTTTCCCTTTGCTCCTGTTACGTCTATGCTACTCAGCCTAAAACTGGTTTGCTGCATAAATGGAGATATGCTACTCTGTCTAGTGACTCTAGTCCTTAAATGTATGCTAAATCTGTTTTGCTGCATAGATGGAGACCGCACTTATCCGTTTTCTTGCGGAAATGTCATGACTTGCCCTAAGCTTTCCAAAATCAACCTGGATAGATCCGCCCCAGGAGGTTGCGTCGCGATTGGCTATGCCACTATACCTCAAGTGTATGTATATATGTGTAGACGCTGCATGATTCATGCTCTCAATGTGGGCATCATAGATCCGCCATTTCTTTTAAGTGAAGTCAGGATCCTACCATGATGTTGCGGATGGTGACTTACCGTCCACGTGGAAGTCCACTACATTATGTAACAGACAATGGAGGCACGATTCATACTCTCAATGTGGGCATCATAGATCCGCTGTTTCTTTTAAGTGAAGTCAGGATCCTACCATGATGTTGCGGATGGTGACTTACCGTCCACGTGGAAGTCCACTACATTATGTAACAGATAATTGAGGCATTTATAAAAAAGTAATATGACCGCGCATGTTGACAGCGTAGACAGCTAGATCGTGCTGATAATTTAACTTGAGTTGCCAGCAGTAGTGAGAGATCAGCTTCCATATAAAGAGCTGATAAAATGACAGCGTTGACAACTAAGTTGTTAGAGCGATTCGGTTGTCCACACACACTGTCAATGTGGGCAGTCCAAATCCATATTTTTTTTCCTTTAAAGTTGAGTCGTTGCCTGCTACATAATGTAGCGAACGACAGAAGAACTTCAAAGGTGATGTGATCAGTCTAAATCGACAGTATGGACAGCAAATTGCACTTGCCGGTGGTTACAAGGAAGTCTTCGGGCACAACAATTCAATATGATTGCGATCGCCGTTACCAGACATTATCCCATCTTTGCTCCAGTTGTTGGGAAGCCAATGAGACGCTTTCCTCTCTGATGCATCTGGCGTTATCCTATCATATCATATCCTATCCTCTACTCTTATAAATGAATATATCGCCAAGAGTAAGGGAGAATATGGCCAGTTCTCACTTCTCAAAAGTGGTATGGGAACTGTCAGAGACACAAGGACGTACTGGAAGGTGCGGCTGGATCACCTCTAGACGGAAGGCAAGTTCCAAGGCCAGAACCCATCAAACCAAACTGGAACTTCAAACCTGTTATTGGTCAGCTCCCATCTGAAACACGGACTGAACAAGCCAACGTGAACTCAGCTCCCATATCGCTCGCCGCTACTACGGGAAAGAAGTAGATTCAGAATTAAGGTAAGAAGAGGCTTTGCGCGGCAGGGGCGCTCGGCGAAGGTCAAGGCCTTACAATAATCAGGTAAATTTTTTATTTGTTACTCCCGGTCCCCACAACCATGCTAGCGGGACTAAAGAGCAAGGCACCAGTCATACAATGGTAGAAAATCTCAGAACACAATAACCACATCATGTAAGTAACCAAGTGTTCTCATGTAAAAGCAACAGTCAAACAACACACGCCCATACCTACATAACTAGATAGTTTGTGATTTTACATCTCAAAAGTCACTCACTCACTCACTACCTTACTAACTTCAATATGGACATATAACTACCTTTATTCGACTGTATCCCATATTTAACATACTACGGAACACCTTGACCGTCCTCTGATCTCCGAGATATTTATAAATGAGGCCGGCCGTCTGGTTCCTTTATTGCCTGTCGGTATGGGGAGGCTGCGGCTTCTCCAAATCCTCGAGGGGGCGGAAGAATGCCTTCTGCTCCAACACCGAATCTTCAGCAGGACTTGCCGAGGTGTGGAAGCCACGTTCCCCGCCCATAGCCTGATTGTCCTCGCTGGCAGGGCCAAATACTCCAGTTTGCGGGTGCGGAGCCCAGTACTTATCGGATTTGGGCTGGATTAGTTCGTCTGGGACCACAGCTGGCCGGACATGCTCATCCGGGTTCTTATCATACACAGAGACATGTACAGACCTGCAAAAATTAGCTGAAACTGAGGACAAGGTTTAAGAAAATGCATCACATTCTGTCAATTTTCTACAAAAATCTTGAAAGCGTGAAGATGGTCATAATCTGGTTATGTAGCATCATTGCATCATCTTAGAAACTAAAAATGAGGTCGTTGCCACATCTACAGTTATCTGCAAATGCATAATGGGGGCTGTTGTCACGTGATTAGCAAATAATTGAATCAGATTAGGACCTGCTATTGACCAAATGCTTATTGCTTGCCCGGTGTACCAACCCGGGACAAAACAGAATTCAACCAGCCAAAACCAAAGCATAAACTGTTATTATACCATTAGAGGTAGTCATTATTGATATCAAAGGTCACAGTCATGGCTCCAATTTCTCATCACCCCTTTGATCAAATAATGGCATATCAAGCTTTAAATACGTTGGAGGTAAGCATATACGGCTAATTAATATAAAAGTGCTAGGGATTCTTGTGCAAATATTGAATGATTAAGGAGCACCCAGTTACAAGAATAAGCATCAACAAAGCTAGGTGTCAGTGTAACTTCGGTTCCCCAGATTGGTACAAGTTCAACTGCAAAATAACTGGAAAAACACCATATTATTGTAAAAAAAAACCTAATAATTAACCGTACAAGTGACTCCAATGACTCCAAAATTCCTTTTTCCTCTGTTACTCATGGAATGATTAACCAAGTCGACCCAAAATTACTTTAAGCAATTGCAATAAATTCAAACGGACCCCTTCTCTTTTCTATCTAATTAGATAAAAAGGCGAAAAACGACACAGCTTTGGGGGAGGGCCAAAAACCCACACCGGTCTTCACCGATAGAAGATCTTATCTAAAAGTGACAGGAAATCAAGTCAAAAAGTACGAAAATACCCCTGCACATGACAGACGCCCCTCTCCAGAATCTGGAGCCTGTATATGTACTTTATACATGCCCACCAAGCGCGTGTACGGCATTAGTTCCTTTATCCGGCGGAATAATCGAGAACGGATTTTTTTTTTTTTTTTGGGCGGCAAAATAGGAAGATAACGTCAATATGGAAAGAAAATACCAAACCCAATCAGCATCATATCTAGGGAAAGAAATTCTTTCGGACATTATCCCGTGATCATTTATGATACGTGACAGCCGTATTTTTCTGACGAATAATTTCCGAAGAGATTAAATTTGGTAAAGCACCGTACTTGACTGGTTAAACCATTCGTTAAACCATGCATTCGCATCATTTCACCAGACAATCAGATCGCAAGAGATCAAACCAATTACAAACTGTTCACACAGATCGCCCGAGCATATTCTCAAAGTGCTTCGTGTGTGTGTGTGTGTGGGTTCGACTACGTATGCGGTGCATACCTCTGGGAGAGTGCAACGACGGGAGCGGCTCCGCCGCGGATCTGACCGACGAATCGCTGGCCCAAGATCGCGATTCCACGGGTCTGCGAACTGGCGGCCATGGATGATGGGTTGTAGTCTTGTAGAGAGAGAAAATGGATATAGAGATAGAGAGAGAGAGAGAGAGAGAGAACTGAGAAGCAAAAAGGGCAGTAGAAGGTGGAGAGTGGAGTAAAGGTGGGTACGCCCTTTTATATAGGAGAGAGGGGTGTGCTCACCGGCCTCTCTTCCTTGGTCTGCACCTACCCCGACCACCTTTCCAGTACCAATTCCGTCAAAATGGACCGTCCTTTTTTAACGGTAGAAGTCTTAGCTGACGGAATCTTAGGGACCTAATAATTCTATGGTAAATATCCCCCTGGGGCTTAATGTTTCAAAGGGTACTTAATATTTGACTAGTTTTGATTTGATCTTTTTTCTAAACTTCCGTTCTTTTACACTGAACCTAACGTGCAAGTAGGAGAAATCTATTAGATATAATAATCAATCTCAAACTTTATGTATGATTAATGTAGAATTCGACTCATGTTTTCACGTGAATCTCAAATTTCATATATGATTGATGTAGAACTTGACACCCGCCCTCATGTAAGGTGCAGAATATGAGGTCATCCCCTACACGCAAAATAGGAAATAAGAGATGATCCTGTTGAGACGAATAAGGCGGCATGAGTCTAACTATGATACTATATTGAACATGATGTCTGATCCAAGAGTATGCTCAAGTATAGGAGAAGCCAACTAAGTATAAGAATCAACCTCAAACTTCATGTTTGAGAGTTCGTTAATCTCAAAAGGGTGTCATCTGGAATATCAATATTTTGGTGACACTTCATAAAATTGGAATTTTTTGTTACTATTAGTGTTGTGTTTTTTTAAGGTGGCAGGACTATTGGTCTTACATGTGCAAATTACATGATACAAAAGTAAGGAATTGAAAAGGACAATAAGTGAAACACATTTTGTAGTAATCTTTCAACATTAAGGACAAATAAACAAAATTCAAGTAAAAAGACTAAATTGAAACAAGTCAAAGGACCTTCCAAGAAATGAGGCCAAACGCAAGGAGTATTTTTGTGACTTTAATTAGTGTGATGGGGCCGTTTCTTTAGTTTTCATTTGGAATCAAAGGCAGGATATTCGCGTGGGGGAGTATAGGAAGTTCTTTATACGGTGACGTCTTGCTAACGACGTTAGTCTTCGGTTCGTTTATTCTATTGTTGGTCATACAAAGTACATGGATTAGTACGGAATGACAAATGTGTCCCCAAAGACTATTAGCGGCATAATTCTAATTTGTCGTGCACTACCAAAAATGTAAAAGAATTGCTGCGATATGTGAGTGCTTGCGTGCGTGCTGTGCACTTTGTTTCCTGCCTTTTAACTCTAAACTTCAACTTTATACGGTATGTTCTTATTACGTTATTATATTGTATTAATAAAGTTTTGGTACATTTACTCAAAAAAAAATTATTATTCAGCTCGTTAATTTTTCTTTACCAGAGCAAAAAGTAAAACATCGTGCGATGATTATATACAAGAGATTCCATCTATTGATCACGTTGATCTCATAGACAACGATATATGTTTGCGTTTAGATCGTCTGCTTATGACGAAAGTGTTGTACCAGTTTTAATCTTATTGTTACGTATATTTGTTATTTTTTTTTATAATATACAGTACACAAGTTTGCTGATGGTTTAATTACGTCAAGGATATCTAAACCAAAGTCAAGTCAAAACATATTGTTTATAGCGAATCCGGGGCAAGATATTTATGCACGTCTCATGCAAAATTTATACATGTTATGTACATAAAACGTCGTGACCTTGAGGATAGAAAGCGTCCTTCAATCGAATGACTGAAATTCGGAGTTTCCCATTCAAACTTAATTTGATTGATTATTTTGGTATAATCAAGAATAATCCTCTTTCTTTTTTTCTTTTTTTATCCCGAATTTGGCATTAATCAAGATTAACAACAAAACATCTCATGAAATTGGAAGATCACCAAACGACCTCATTACTAATAAAGTTGGGTACATGTCTTCCAAAATATGCATGTTGGATAAACAATTAATTAACATACTCTCCAACTAATTACGTTCAATTAACATACCCTCCAAATTTAAACGTGATCCCTCCCCTATAATTTCAACTTCATTAAAGTCTAGTTATGGCAGAATTCAAATCTACCCTGAATAAAGCTGCATTTAAAATAAATGGCATAAGCCACATTTGACTAAAATATCACCTTAGTTCTCCTCTACTGCTAACTTAATAAACACTTATTAAAGTCGGTCACATGTCACGCGAGTTAATTAATGCTTGTTTTTATTGTACCAGGCTCTAAAATAGTTTACATGGGTTGGCATCCTGATTTCTCCACATAAATCTATGTGCTAGGAAAGCAACATTCAACCATTTTCTCAAAACCAATACATATCACATGCGGCGTGTATTAAGATTAGAGTTAATCAGATAATTTCAGGTTTTGAATAATTCTATCAAAACAGGACGGTCCGGTTTTGATAATTGTCTAGCTGCTTTTGCATTTCGGCAGACGGTCTCACCCCGCATCCGCAATTCACCCTCCAAATTATTATTTTTTTCTTGCTTAAGTTGCACTAAATCCCTTCTTTGATATCCAACCGATCTCAATCAGAAATAAGTTAGACAGAGGCATTCTACGCGTTATTCATCTATGCGAAATCTGTGATTCTCGTTGTCTTCCATGGATTATCTTTTTTAATTCTTTAAAACTCTATGATGGATACCTTAACCCAACTCCACCATCACCGTCTGTGGAATACCTATGTTCTGCTTTGGTTGAAATTGGGTACATGGCGTTCCCTTTCCAAGATTAGTCAATGTTTCTTTCCTTTGAGTTGTGCTCGTTTTATTAGCTTAGCTTAGCTTTTGGTATGCCTTAAAGAAAATGCATGGCTTCTTTTAGGCACTTTTGCACATTTCGTGTGGGTTAACACTTTGCTGTTCATGTGTATTTCCATCACTCTAAAAGGAAAGATTTAGAACCAGTCAGTCAGGCAGCAGCAACAGCAGATGTAAGTCTTCAAGAAAGTTCAGTTGCAGATCCGGCAGAACCAATCTGGTAGTTGCCCCAAATTATCTTCTAAATAAACTTGTTTGACCTGTTGTTGAAAGAGGCCAGTTTGGTGGGTTGGCCTTTATTAGCACAACTTGATCAGCACTGCTAGTTGGACTGGCGAATTAGGCCTCTCGGGGCTCGAAGTTGACTCGTCTTTCCTGGTTGGGCATCGGGCGAGAAGCAAAAAGGGGTATGGCTAAAAATGATAGCTGCACTTTTTGTCGCTGAAAGGGTAAAAAGTGTCATAAGAGATGATAGCTAAACTTTTCCATTTCTAGATAAAGTCAAAGGCCAAAACTGTGCTACCTTCTAAACACCGGAGAAGAAGTCTGGTAAGGAGAATTGGCTGAACCAAGTATTTTAATTTTGAAAAAAAATGGTGCTAGCACAAATAAATTGATATTCTTATGTCAAAGTCCTTGTCGAAAGTTCCAAAAGGTTTGTTTGAGAGATATTGTACGAAATTTACTTAGTAATGTCCGTACAACAATTTTTGTTTCGAGACAGAGATTATTACGAGGTAGACGATAAATTTTAGGGTTAATCATCTTTTGTAATGTCCTCCTCCTCCCTCTCTCTCTCTCTCTCTCTCTCTCACACACACACACACACACAGAAGCCTACAGACCCAACCACTCACCATCATCGCCACAATCAAAACCCCCACCACTGCCACCAGCACCGTCAAACCCACCACTACTGTCACCAAACACCAAGCCATCTTCTGCCCACCACACGCGCACCACACACACACACATGTGCGCGCACGCACGCACACATAAACCCACAAATATGTAAAACACCGCCCGCTGCTACCGCTGCTATCATCGACGTCCTCAAGCTGCCTACTGTCAATGCTATCACCGCCAATGTATCCCCCTCCCGACGATCCAAAAAGTCAACTCGTGGGGACCCATAGAGGCAAAAAAAATTGCTGGCTAATATAAAAGAATTAAGAAAGTTCAACTTTTGCATAAAACATTAAAAATCAAAAAGTGTTAAAATTAGAAATAATTTATTAACGTTTTGCAAAATAAGAAAACATAAGAAAAGTAATTTTATACATCGATGGTCAAAGTGGAACTCAGCGTCTTTTATAGTTATAAAAGTCATCGATGATCGAGTTTATAGTAAACGTCTTCACAATATTTTTCTCAATGTGCACAATCAAAGAATCTGTGAGAAAATCATCATTTATCTTATTTTGAAGTTGAGTTTTGACCATCTTCATATACAGCCGAAAATACTTGTTCACTACATTAATTTTAATGGAGAATAAATTGCTCATTTGATTACTAATCATTTAATTTTTTTATTTATAATGATTCATTTAACTTGGTAAGGTTAGTCAGCAACGAATTACTAATCTTGTATGAAAAAAGCTTAACTTTTACGTTATAGATGTATTACTAATGTAATATTAATTGTATGAGTACAATAGTCGCATATAAGTTAACATACTACAAAAATTTTAAAAAATAAAAAAGAACTAACCTTGATCAATTCGCGTAATCTGAAGAATTGGAATTTGGAACTTGAAGAATGAAAATAGAGCAAAAGAATGAGAAGACGAAGAAGATTATGATGACCGGTGACATAAATAGTAAAAAACACAACAAAAGAAAATCCTAACTAATAAATGTTATGATGTAATGACGTTTTTTGTAAATATATTAAATAAGAATAACTATTATTCAAAGAACTAAAAAAAATTCAAAAGTTTAGAGGGGGGGTGCCATGGCCCCCTTGGTCATGAGCACGTTCCGCCCCTGCACCCCCCCACCCACCCATATCCACACACACGCGCACTCTTCCCTTGTTGATTTCTGGAATTTGTAAAAGGTGAAAATGGTGGTTGTGTACTCCTGCAGTGGTGGAGTCTATGATGGTGGCAGGGTTCTCAAATGCGGTGGTGTTGGTTCTTGAGATCTGGTCGTGGTGAGGGAGGTGGCGATTAGCGGTGTTGTAATTCTAAGATGGTGGCTAGGTTTGTTATGGAGGTAGTGATGGATTTTCAGATGTGCGGTGGTGGGTGGTCTGTAATGTGGTTTTGTTTGTTGGTTGGGTAATTTTATTTTGTTTTAAAGGGTATTGCTGTCTTTTATTGCTAATGTTAACTCTGTGAACCTTGAAAATTAAAAATGTAGCCTGGTATAATAAGCAGAGCCGCGTGTAATTAATCCTAAATAATACCAGTAGGTGCAAAAGCTTTTAATTTGGCATGTATAAACTAGCTTTGGCTATGACTTTACGGAGTTTGGAATGAGAGACATGGTAGAAGTTTTGCACAAGAACATAGACCCGCTGATTTTTATTATTATTATTAAACAATGGCTGGATCGTAAGGCTCTAATTCAACCGGCAGAGAGTATTGCGCCTCAGGGACCTATAAGGCCGCCACATACATCTGAGCCCCCGATTCCCGCACCTATGTTAGGGTTGAAGCGCACAAGGACTCGTGTGTGGAGCACATACAGGACAAGGACGTAAGTTTCTCACCAACAAGTGCGGCGGGCAGGATTCGAACTGAGATGAAAAACCTAAATTGAGATCCTAGACCGCTGAACCAACCTTTGTTGGGCCGTTGAATGATGCTTACAAAAGATCAAAGAGATGATATAAATCGAGTTGGCACCTGGAGAAAATTTTCAGCAAATAAATTTGCAGTGGTTGGGGGCTCTTGAACGGAGTGCTTTCTGATTAGATTCCTTTGTACATGATCATCTTTCCATAAAATGTTTTGATGAATTTGTGTGGTTATAAAGGATTACATGAAATTATGAGCTTAAAAGTATATATATATATATATATATATATATATATATATATATATATATATATATATATATATAAAGTTGAAATATTTGCTTAAAATTGTTACACGTAGGATTTTTGGGACTCTATCTTTGCGACAATTAGGACTTTTTAAGAGTCTTCTCCTTCTGACACATAAGCTTCAACTTTATAAGTGATAGTCGCCCAACTAAGTTGGTCTCTTTATTTAGAATCCAACTCTTTTAAATTAGATATATAAAATTCAAGAGTCCTATTTGTTTTGGTATTCTTTTCTTTTCTACTCTATTTAACTCTTTACTATAATTTATTATTAAAAAATTCGTAGGTATAATTTATGCAATCTTTTAAAACTTTATAAAACTAAGAAACTAATTATACACCTTCTAAAACTCTACCTAATCAATATACTTATACATTAGGCCTTAATTTTGATTATTAAAATCTCAAAAATACTTTAAAATAATAATATAAAATCTCAAAAATGTAAAATACGAAAATCATACCCTACGTACTAATTCTTTAGTATGATTATTGGCCCGACTTTTCTATTTAACTCTTTACTATAATTTATTATGAAAAATTTGTAGGTATAATTTATGCAATATTTTTAAATTTTATAAAACTAAAAAATTAATTTTACACCTGCTAAAACTCTACCTACTTCAACTTTACATGTGGTAATCCCCTAACTTAGTTGATCTCTTTATTTAGAGTCCAAGATTCAAGAATCTTATTTGTTTTGGTATTCTTTTATTTTTCTACTCTATTTAACTCTTTACTTTAGTATATTATTCAAAAATTTGTAGATATAATTTTTGCAATATTTTTAAACTTTATAAAACTAAGATACTAATTATAAACCTTCTAAAATTCTACCTAATCAATATACTTATACATTAGGCCTTAATTTGATTATTAAAATCTCAAAAGTACTTTAAAATAACAATATAAATTTCAAAAATATAAAATACTAAAATCATACCCTACTTACTAATTCTTTAGTATGATCATTGACCCTACTTTTGTAAATCTTATAAAATTAAAAAATCAAATCTACTTCTTTTAGAGCTCTACATAATCAAAAAAGGCTTCATTTTGGACTACTGACTTCTTAAAAATACTTAAAACAAATAAAATAAAATATCGCAAATATAAATAAAATCTCTCAAATGTAAGCAACGAAAATCATGTTTAAAATTAATGATTAATCTTTACAAATTAAAAGATAAGCTTTTCATAGCGTATATTTTCATTTTTACCTCATTTTTTTAGTTATGCAAAACATCATCCTATTTGTTTTGGTAACAAAATCTCATTTTTCCATAAGTTTTATTGTAACTTTTGTCTTTTTGCACCAATTTTCTTAAAATCTATCATGTTACGCACAATATGAACAAAATATTTAGAACCAATTATATTGAATCTCCAAGAAAAATTAAAATCGATTGAAGAATAATTTGTGACAAGCTGAGAATAAGTTTGTAGAATAAAAGAGACGAAAAGATAAATTAGTTATAAGAATCTTTTACCCTTCATAAGTAAATAAAAAAAGAGAGAAGCCTCGGTGGCCCTAGGATGGTAATGGTATGACCGAAATATCGGTGCTAGATGTGAGTGTGAATGTGGTAATATATGCAATTACTCGAGTGATCAGCCATGCTAATTATGATAGTGATAATTGTTGTGGTATAATTGGAATATTGGTAGTGAGATTTGGATTATGTAGTTGATGCCAAGAAAAGTGGGTTTGCAGTCAACGTGGAGGTGCCACAAGGAATGCAGTCCAAGTCAGATGCCAAGTATGTTTGATGTAGGACACAGCAAAGGTGGAACCAGGGCAGAGACCAAGGGCTTCCCAAACAGAGCCTGAGGGTGGCAGTGCTGCGAGGGCAATGACATACGATGAATATACGACGACAGTCACAGTTCGATGCTTAGGTCCAGAGTCATGGTCATGTATGTTTCTCTATCTAGGAAGACCTCTATTTATAGAGGTTGAGATGATGATGTCATCACGCGACACGTGCGCTCCCCGAGAGTGACACATCACCGAGGGGTCCACAGTTGCCTGTGCTCTACGGATTATCGAATCATATATTCACCCGGCTTGTCCTGCACAGTGTCGCTCTGTCTGTCTGGAAAGACTGGCTCCCACAGTGTCGGTGTGGCCAGAGAACCCCCTTGATCTAGCCACCAATCCAAGCCCTTGCAGAGTCCCACAGGCCTGGCAGTGGTGGGGAAGACCCGACACCCAATTGCCAGGCAGACTAGGTGCGATGCCCTCCAAAGACCTGCTCTAGTCTCGGAGTGACCCGGGGGTCATAGTCCATAGAGGTGCCGACGCAAGCCCCCAGTGTCGGAGCACTTAGGCCAGTCACGAAGACACCCTGTTGGAGATAGTGTCCAGGAGAAGGAGAAGTCGCCTATCCTGCGGGTGAGTCCTTATGTCGGAGCACTAAGAGTGCATCAAGGTAACATTCTGGATGAGCCGTTTACCTGACGGGCCATGTAGTATCCCGGAGGAGCCGTCTATCTGGCGGAAGGGGAGTTGAAGAGCTCCCTGACAGAGATAGTGTCCTGAAGGAGTCGCCTATTTCGCAGGTCGAGCTAGTATCCTGGAGGAGCCATCTACCTGGCCAACTGAGGAGGAGCTGTCTACCTGGCGGAAGGGGAGTTGAAGAGCTCCTTGGCGGAGATAGTGTCCCGGAGGAGTACCCTATCTCCGCGGTGAGTCCTTGTGCCGGAGCACTCGAAGCGCATCAAAGTAGCATCCCAGATGAGCCGTCTACCTGGCCAGCAGAGGAAGCATCTCGGAGGAGCCGTCTACCTGGCGGAAGGGGAGTTGAAGAGCTCCCTGACGAAGATAGTGTCCCAGAGGAGTCGCCTATCCCCGTGTGAGTCTTTGTGCCGAAGCACTCGGAGCGCGTCAAGGTAGTATCTCGGAGGAGCCGTCTACCTGTCTGACAGAGGTAGCATCCCAGAGGAGCAGTCTACCTGGCAGAAGGGGAGTTGAAGAGCTCCCTGGCGGAGATAGTGTCTCGGAGGAGTCACCTATCCCAGCAGTGAGTCCTTGTGCCAGAGCACTCGGAGCGCGTCAAGGTAGCATCCCGGAGGAGCCATCTACCCGACTGGCCGAGGTAGCATCCTGGAGGAGCCGTCTACCTGGCAGAAAGGGAGTTGAAGAGCTCCCTGGTGGAGATAGTGTCCCGGAGGATTAGCCTATCCCCGTAGGATGTTGTACACTCCGGAGAATGGGTCGAAGCATGTTCCACGACCAAGGCAAGGTGCGCATGGTATGGTGAAAGGATGGACCGATGCAAGGAGCATGGTAGTGTGATAGAGAGCCAAGGGACACGACTGTGTTAGTGGCGCGGCGCACGGGCACGACAGAGTGAGTAAGGTGCCGGGGGCACATGTCATGGAGATGGCACAACGGATGGGCGGGACGGAGTGCTTATGGTGCCTAGGGCACTGTAGTGTGACAGGGAGCCTGGGGGCGCGACTATATCAGTGGCGGGGGGCATGGGCGTGGCAGAGTATGCATAGGCGACGAGGGTCGCTGAGTGACTTTCGGGCGACGAGGGTCGCGGAGTGACTTTCGGGCGACGGGGGTCTCGAAGTGACGTCCGGGTGACGGGGGTCACAAAGTGACTTCCGGGCGACGGGGGTAGCGGAATGATGTCTGGGCTACGAGGTCGCAGAGTTATGTCCGGGTGACGCGGTCGCGGAGTGATGTCCGGGCGACGCGGTCGCGGAGTGATGTCCGGGAGACGGGGTCGCGGAGTGATGTCCGGGCGACGTGGTCTCGAAGAGATGTCCGGGCGATGGGGGTGCGGAGTGATGTATGGTCCCTTGAAGAGAAGTGAAAATGCTAAGTATGGAAGCCCAAGGCCAACCCTTGAGGGAAGGCCGAGGCCAACCCTTGAGGGAAGGCCGAGGCCAACCCCAAGGGAGGCCAAGGCCGACCCCGAAGGGGGCCAAGGCCGACCCCAAGGGCGAGGCCGAGGCCGACCCCAAGGGGAAGGCCAAGCCCAACCTCCTTCGGCAAGCGACAAGGTACGCCGATAGACAACGGGCAACGTGCGAAGGTCGAAGCGTGATGAGCAGTCATGCAATGATGAGTTTCTTGGTGACGAAGTCACGTAGAAGAAGTAAGAAGTGCACGTTACTTGATCGTGCACACTTTGACCGGTTATGAGCGTTGAATATTGACTGTTGGTTGGGTAGATGTGTCATGAAAAACGGGACCTTAGTGGGCCTTTGGGTGCGACCAGAATAGGTTGGGAACAGTAGTGACAACATGTGGCTGTAGCGATGTTGGCGTGTTGTATGCCAATGCTTGTGGTGGTGATAGTCCTAACTAAACGGTGGTAGTGAAAGAGGTGATGGTTGTTGTTAGAGTTGTTGTAGAGGTAGCACTAAAGTATTTCGAGATAATATTAAGTTACATTACAGTACTGATTGATAAGTTATGATTTAAACTGGATTGAACAAGTGATGAACCAAAAAAAGCTGACGATAGAAACATGAAAGTGCGCTGACGAGCAAAAGTTATGATATGGTGAAGGTAACTGCATTTGTAGTGGCAATGATAGCGCTAATTAACATAATTGGAGGTAGTGTTAATGTAGTATTCATAGACGGGTTACGACGATAATCTTATGCAGACAAGCGATGAACTTAAATACAGCCACTTGGAGGTGCATAAATTATATCCAGAACTAGAAGCAGTAATTTTTTTTTCTAGAATGACTTTTATCTTTCAGTTTTGATTTTGGTCTCACATTCTGATTCCTTAAAGTTTCATTAATTAGGCAAGAAGATGTTTTTGTGGTTAACCACTTTCTAGCCCCTAGCTACACTAATCTAATATTCCAATGGTATTTTCATTAAGTCGTGTTAGTAACACTTTAATAAGTAATATATAGATAGAAACACTTTTATTACTATTTTTCCTTTTCATTATGCATGGGACAAATAGCATACACAAAGAATTTCTCATGAAGAAAGAAGGTAAGTGAATTTGACCTTTATGCTTATAGGAAGATTGAGAGGTTTATATACACCACTAGTAAATAAGTTATAACACTCTTTACTAGATTAAACTCACAAAAAATCGAAGGTGATGGTACAAATAATTAATTTTTTTAATCATATTGGTTCCGGATATATCATTGATACATACTAACGATTATATCTATAAAGCTTCAAATATTAAACTAAAAAGTTTAAATTCAGTTAAATAGTAGTACGAGATTATTGTCATACGTCGTCGCGAAACGTTAATAAAAGGCATCCTAAGTCTATAAGACTTTTAATTGTAAGGTTCACACCTTATTAAACTCACAAAAAAATTGAAAGTGATAGTACAAATAACTAATTTTTTTAATCATATTGGTTTCGGATATATCATTGACACATACTAACGATTATATCTACAAAGTTTCAAATATTAGACTAAAAAGTTTAAATTCAATTAAATAGTAGTACAAGATTGTTGTCATATGTCGTTGCGAAACGTTAATGAAAATGCATCTTAAGTATATAAGACTTTTAATTGTAACGTTCACATCTTATTTGTGATTTGTGAGTAAAAACTGATCATATTAAATCATGCATTTTACCTTTGTTGTTAAGGTATACTTTTATAATGTTAATTTTTCAAAAGTTTTATTCAAAGATAATATTCTATATAGTAAATTTCTTACTTACAGTTCAAACAATAACAGTTCTAAAAAATCTATAAAAATACATTATAAAAAATATTTTTAAAAAGTTAAGAAAATTAACAGTTGTAAAATATTTAAAGGAAATAAATATTAAATAATATTTGAGAAATTAAAGAACGTCCCGTGTATTGTACCGGTCTCTTAGCTAGTACATGTTAATTACCAAACGACATAGAATAGAATAGTAAAATGAGCCAAATATCATAGGATTTTAACCGGCTCCTGAATATAAAATTGACTCTTTGAGTCCACAAATTAAACAAAGTAAATTCGAGTAGTATTTCTTCCCTGTTTTGTCCTGTAATTACTGGTATATTGACTATGGCGTGTGGCTCTCCCACTGGCCAGTTGTAGGTCCATCCTCTCTTCCACTAGAAGATTATCCAGTGAGTGTTCTTCCATCCACAAACAAACAGTTTGTGTGTGTGTGTGTGTGTTCCTGACACAAGCCCATTCTTCCTCTACTCTCTTTCGATTACTTTTGTGCATTAAAGCATGTCATCAGCCATTGTTGCAGGTGCCTCCTCTTCTTGTTCTGCGGCCTTCACAAGGAACCTCTCCATCAGTTCTAAACCCTTAGCCCCTCAATGTCAGGTACCAACTCTAAACCAAAAACCAAGTAGCGTTTCCTTCTAATTACACACGAACTAATTCTAACAATCCTTGCTCACCCTGCATAAATGCTGTGGGCAGAAAACCACATTTCAAGGCATCTCTGTTCAAGATGCCAAAAGGGGTTTCTCAATTTCTTTTGTGGTTGATAAAAGTAGCAGTCCAACCATTGCAAATAAAAGAAGCCTTGAGATCACTGCAAGAACTGCTGGGGCTTCAAAGAACATTGAGGTTGAAGTTGACAAGCCACTGGGCCTCACTTTGGGTCAAAAGCCTGGTGGCGGAGTTGTCATCACTGTGAGTTCTTATTCCATCCATTCCGAAATACGAGTCCCTTTTACTATTTACCAACTTCTTAGAATGATATACGATAGACCTTGGATGCATAAAATTGAATTAGGCTCACTCTCTAATTAAAAGCTAAATATTCTTGTGACAAAATTAAAAAGGCTATAAACAAGATTAAGGTCATTCTTTATGTGCTCAAATTCTAAACTAGGGAGTTGCTATAATGTCAAGGAGCCACAAATTTTGTCCAATCTTGTTCTTATTGAATAGAAAATAGAAGATACAGAAACAAGAGTATGGGTCTGTTGGGTATTTGTCTGAGGGTTTGAGGATAGTTATGGACATCGAAATTATTCTTGATCAGGCTGTAGATGGTGGTGGGAATGCTGCAAAAGCAGGGCTCAAATCTGGGGACCAGGTGCTATATACCAGCAGCTTTTTTGGAGATGAATTATGGCCTGCTGATAAGTTGGGATTCACAAAGACTGCCATTCAGGCTAAGCCAGATTCTGTATACTTTGTAGTTAGCAGGTACTCTTTTACTTGTCTCTTTTCTCCCTTTTCAGTTGAATTGCTCTTTTTGCTTCACTTCCATATGTTTCCTGATAGCTCATTATTGTTTGCAAACAACACAATACTAAAGCTTGTAAAATTACACTCACTAGAATGGCTTGAACACAACAAAGGAATTCAATAGAGTATAAGAATTGTCTCCTAATGGATGCCCTAATTCCATTAACCTACCAAATGTATAAAGTCAATCTTTTCCGTGAACAGCATCCCAATCTGAAATCAGAAGTCATTTTTGACAAAGTATTTCCTGAAGAGTAGTGGACAAGAAGAGAGTAACATGCTTGTGTTTGCTTTCTACCAAAGAATGCTTAGATGAATTACCCTATATTTTTGGTGGCCATACTTCCCAAACACCTAATGTTACGCGCATTTTACATTTGCGCACACAAAAAAATAGACCACCAAATCTTGTTCCCTAGGGCGGCAATGGATTCTTGCTTGCGGCCAACAATTCTGGTATTCTTAGGTCATGAAGTTCAATAATTCTGGCAGAAGTGAGGTTGCGAGGCATGCTTATTTGCAGTTCTTTGACTCAGCGGTGGTTTTAAAGAATAATTGTTCTTTCAGAATCTGGAATTCGTAGGCCCTGTTTCTCTCTCGGGTTTCTTCTGGTCAGTTAGGGTCATTCATCAGTGCAATCGTGTCAATTACGTTCTGTATCAGACGATCATCAACTTTGTTCTCCTGGGATGCTGGATATATACTTAGCAGCTATTTACTTGCAACTTATGTGATAGATTGAGAATCAAAACCTGCAGGATAACTGTGCATTTTAGAAATCTAACTTATGAACAAGTGAAATAGAAGGTGTATAATTGTAGGAGCACATACTTTTTGAACATTTTGACTGTCTACGTTCTGCTTCAATTTAAACATAACAGAACCTGAAACCAATAATAAAAGGAAGAATGAACATGAGGATGTGTTGTCTACATACGAGCAAACGAGAAAATGTTACTAAGAAGGCTCTCCCTCCACACCCACCCACACACACACACACAATGCTCCAACCTGCTAATCTTTCAGTGTGGTGCTATGGCTCTTCTAGATTTTTGGGCAAAGAGAATGACCAAGTTGAACTTACTTTGATAAAAGATGGTGTATACGCACAGAAGCATGTATCTACTCTATTCTCACTAGAAAGCTGATAACAAATTCTCATAAAAGAAATACTGCTGTTGGCTGTGAAAATGTACATCCTTATCCTGAAGATGAGAATGCTCACATAGTACGAAGTAATTGAATGCCTCCACATTGCATTCATTGGGTCTATGTTGTGATGCAGAGGCGCTGAAGTGGACGTCAAAAGACTACCAAAGCGCCCAGCTCCTCCTCGCTTTGGCAGGAAGTTAACCGAGACTCAAAAGGCAAGTCTTATCGTTGCATCATATCTTTTTCTTTTTTCTTCCTATCCTCACACTTTCTTATATCCGCGAGAGGTTATTTTATTCTTTCTTTTACATCTGAGCTTTCACCAATTTTCAGGCTCGAGCAACCCACATATGCATCGACTGCGGATTTATATATACCTTACAGAAGCCCTTTGAGGAGCAGGCAAGCTTCCTACCCTAATGTCTCCTTTGCCACTGGACTTTCAACACGTCCTCAGCCATCCACAAAAATTACACGAAAACACAGATAGATATGAATTAATTAGCACAAGATTCCTGTTGCAATTCTTACATTCATCAATGAGGTACTATGCAATGCTCGATACACAACATTATAACATGCAGCAGTGGATACCTTATCTCTATTTGCATGTGTCACAAACCGAAAACCTTGATATATGTTTGGTACCTCTACTTGTCTTCTAAGAAGCAATGTTTGTCTTGTGGCAGCCCGATGACTACTTATGCCCGCAGTGCAGAGCACCAAAGAAGAGGTTCACAAGATATGATGTTGCCACTGGAAAACCTATTGGTGGGGGGTTACCTCCCGTTGGTGTCATCATTGGTCTTCTGGTTGGTGTTGGCGGAGTTGGAGCATTGCTTGTTTATGGTCTTCAGTGAAAAGCTTGCCCCATAGCCATCACTTAGTTATTTTTTCCCAAATTATTTTGTCCAGTACTTGGTACTAAATCACAAAACGAACGTTGGTGAGAGTTTATATCACGAAGCATGACATGGAATGTAAACATGGACTTTTGGGAGACCGTTTGAGATGCAACTGAGAGTCTATCACTGTGAACAATATGACTGTTCCCAATGCTCATTTTAGTTTCGTAAATGTGCATCTACTTCTAGCAGGAGTTTACTGAAATGACTTCTCCTGGCAGGCTGTAGCTAAATTGCATAAAGAGCTGTTACCAGATCCCCGTGAATATAGTAATTACGAAGGTATCGAGACTTTATCTTAATGTTCTTGTGCGTGAACACGTATATTACATGCGGGCGGAAGTCACGTACATTAATCTCTAGGATCTCGTCGGTATTTGAGGTATCAACAAATATCAAGAACAAACGTCTGGCGACTATATATGCGAGCTTGATCCATTCTTTCACCTTAAAAAGTCATTTTTTCTCGACCTGACTAAGTATTGGAAGAATATGGAAAAGGTTGAGAGACGAGTCTTTCCCTCTCCCATATGCGCGTCTCTCACTATTTTTTCCAACCAAGAGACCCACTCTTTAAATGATTTCGCAAAGATAAATTATTAGTCAATGTCTTCTGACGCACTAACCAGCAGTAGGGCTGTAAATGAACGTTCACTAACTGCTCATAGTTCATTCTCCAAAGAACTCGTTCAGGTTCGTTTGTTTATTATACGAACCGAAACATGAACAAAATTTTAGAGTTCGTTTATTAAAAGAGCCGAGCGTGAACATTTCAAAATGTTCACGAATGTGTTCGTGAACTGCTCGTCAGGATAATTACTTAATTATAATATGATCAAAGCCTAAAAGTCATATAACTTAATTACAAATTTTAATTTGTTTAAACTTAGAAGCATAAAATCAGTTAGACAATTGAATCAAGTAAAGTTTAGTCCTAATTTGAAAATAATTGTATTGAACAAGAATAGAGTTTTCAAGTTCGAGTTCGGTTTGTATAAATAAACGAACGATTCGAGCCGGACACGAGTTTTGTAAACAATCGTGAACAAGTCCAAACAAAAATTTAAAATTAAACGAATACGAACACGAGTATAACCTGAAACTAAACAAACGAGTTTAAACATATCTCTATTCAACTCGAACTGGGTTCACATATAGTCATAACCGAGAACTGTCTTCTCCAAGCCTTTTGGCTCACGGGTCATGAGTTGGACGCGACATGGGAGTACGGGCTATACTAGCCTTTTTGGCTTACGGGTCTTGAGTTGGACGCGACATGAGAATACGGGCTAGATCCAAATACAAATAAAATGGTAATTAAATACAAACACTTGCCCTGTTTATTTTATAGATACTTTTCTGATTTTAGTCTGTTCTCTATGGACTCTTGGCCTACTGTGTTCTTTGTGCTTTGTCGTCCCTTATCTTATTTAATCCAGTTAAGTTCGTTGTTGTTGTTTCACTATCTTCTGATGTGCGTATGTAAGGGACTACTTTGTCTTCCTTGCTCTAGCTTTTAGGTACGACAACAACTTCTTCTTCTTCTTCTTTTTTTTTTTTTATGGTATGCAAATGATATATGTCTCGAAACAAAGGTAATAGTGAGAGTGATGGAAGCATGTGAGCAATGTCAATTTTTAGAGTTTCATGGGGCTGAGATATTTAGAGTAAGAGAGTAGGACGGCCGACTTTTATAGATTTAGGGACCACATAGTGAATTATTCGATTCTAATACAACGATACTTTAAAATGACATCTCAATGTTTACGACTGCGTTATTCAATTATGAGGAAAAGTTAAAAAAATATTACATCTAAAATATCCTTCTTTTTTTTTCTAACTAGTTTTTTACGCTTTTATCAGACAGCTTTTTGAACATGTCCAAATCAAGTCATTGCACGTGTAATTCAACAAGCAAAGCATACTCTTGAATTGTCTTTAGACGAGTTTGAATCTTTCTATCTAATAAACCTATCTCGTGCAAAACTTTTTATTTTTGTTCGAGACTTGGTATAACGTGGGATCTGATTTTTAGTAATAACATTTGTGCAAGATAGTAGCGAGCGATTGCCACCCAAACTATGCTACAACTATTTTCGGAGCATTTTAAGATAAAGATGATAAGATTAATTGATCATTAAAAAAATAATAAGTTCAACGACAATTAGGCCTATCATGGTGTATGAACAAATACATGCTTTTCTTTTTCTATTTTAGTCGAAAAAAATCACAAGACTTTGATGGCATTTAAATTCAGGAATCATAACTTGATTGCGTTGAAAGTATCTTAATTCGATTATTATAAGAGGCACATAAATAGACACTTCCCTGGTTAAAATGCTAACATAAAGAGTTCACTGTTCACAAAACGTTTTAGTTCTGTTGCTGTCTTCATCTGTACGCTTTATCTTCTCAGTTCTCACTGTTGTTATTGTTATGCTGTACTCCCGTTGCTATCTTATACCGACAAGGCGTATCTTTAGGAGGTGAAAGACATAGAGAAGAGAGCAGGAGAGAAGGGACACAGAGATAGAAATGGACAGAAAAGTTATAGTGGTGTGCGCTGTTGTGGGTTTTCTAGGGTTGCTATCAGCTGCTCTGGGTTTTGCTGCAGAGGCCAAGAGGATTAAGGTAATCAAACAAGATTCTTGAAACTTCTTTGTAAATCCCTTCTTGCCCAAATCTCTTTTTGCTATATGGGTTGGTTGCGAAGCTAACAAATGGGAGAGGTTTATATTCTTGGCAAAATGCCTATCAAGATTCAGGACATGGGTGTGCTTGTATGTGGTTGGTATTAGTTATTGAAGTACCCCCTCAGTTGATTCTTGTCGCTAATTTGGTTTGTGAGAACTAGGATTTTTGTGGTTTTCGGGGGGACATTTACTTCCAGTCTACTGGGGTTTTAAGAATCTTTCTACTGCATAGCCTTTCAAATAACTATAAACTATGCCCCATTTTTCCAGGATCTATCTGTAGCGGTTGGTTGGAAATAAGATCTCTCTCAAATCTGAGAGTGATAAATCACTATCAAATTCTTTTTGCATCATATTTTCCAGCATTCTTACTGTCTAGCACACCGACACAAGACAGTAAGTGCCAGGTCTATACGTGGTTATAGCGATCATTTTAAGTACGAATTGGGGTTACCCGTAACTACATAGCTCTCAGGATGCATCGGCTAATTGATTAAGTGAAGCTGATTCCATTTTATGATGCATGAGGCATTTGCGCCCTTTGGAGCGGTAGTTTCCGGATTTGGTGATTTTTTCGTTTAAAGTTTTGAGTCTTAGAAGCTCAAGTGCTGTTTGGTCGTCCTTTTCATTTTCTGTTCTCCTGCTCTTTTTTAGCTGTCACATTTTATATTTCTATATATATTGTTTCTTTTCCTTGTTTGGTTATGCATTCCTGTTTATTGTTTTACTCTTAAGAGCGTCACTTTCAACCAAAGCCAAAGTTTTGATATTTCATACAAGGCTGTCAATGCTTGCCCAAGGACAACATTGGATAAAACTTTTTTGGCTTTGACAATAAATTATTTGGCATTAAAACAATTATTTAATTTTTTTTTTCAGAAGTTGCTTTCACAAATTGGTAGAAAATGGACAAACGAGTTTATTGCCTAGAAGCAAGGTAGAAAAATAAAATGAAAACGATGACCATAACTAACATCAGTTCTTTAGGTTCTGTTGTGAGTGTGTTTTCCCTCACGTACAGGGTTCTTGACAATCTTCCCCTCTTAAAGGCTTAAATCTGGTATCTCATTACCTTGTTTACCATAACTCAGAGACTTATCGCACTCATCTTAAGTAGTTACTGTGAGATTCACACAACAACATCATTCCCCTTTTCCGTTAACTGTGTGTCCTCCTTCAAACACATTGTCTGTTCTGGATTTAAAACTAATTCCAGATGCAACAAACTAAAAGAAACCCTTTACAATGGCTTCTGCATGCTTAATGTTAGGAATTTGAGATCTAACTTTAATAGCTTAATGTGGTGCAATAGACATGCCTCTAAGCTAGCACCTCATGCAAACCCTCAAGCAACTGCTTGCTTCCTAGGTAGCATGGACACGGACACGGTGTCGGACACCGACACCGACGGGGACACCAGACACCGTAATTTCCAAAAAATCAGATTTTAGATACCGCAAGACACCACTATTTTTTTAATATATTTTTATTATATATATATATATATATTACTAATAAATATCTAAATTAAGTAATAATAAATACACAAACAACATCTATACAAGCAACATTTATTTGGTTAATAACTCAATATTTATTTAGTCAATGTACTGGACAAAAAAACTAAGTCAAATATTTAATAAAAAAATGTGCCCTGTATATATGAGATTATTCAGATATGCTATGCCTACGCACGACAGAGTGAGAGGAAGAAGGGGGGGGGGGGGAAGAAACGAGAGGCGGAGAGGGACTCACGAGTCACGACAAAAAAAGGAAAGAAACGAAAGAGGGAGGAAGAAGGACTCGAACAGAGACGAGATGAGGAAACAAAGAGAAGAAGAGAAATTCTAAACAATTTGGATCTTAAGAAAGTGCATAAGAGGACATACAGTGCAATTTAATTTAACCAGTCAGTAGTAGTACAATACCATCAATTACATAATAACCACCACCAAATACATCATATTCATAATAAAAGTAGTAATGTAGCATCAGAGTTCTAACTATCTAACGAGCAAAATATTCCATCAAGCCTCTAAGGGTTCCATGGCCACAATATCTTCATCCGTCTATCTCTCCATCACCATTATCAGTAAAAAGTACGGTCTCCAACTACGGCTCATCAAAGTTTCGCAACCGAAAGTACATCAACATCATCCATGGTACCAAATTGATCCCCTCCCAGATCCCATGTTTTTGTCACTTGTGCATATTGGAGATCTTCTTGAGAGAAGTGGAGATTGTTATGAATGAAAAGCAAGTCCTCCGCATGTTGTGGTGTTAACTTAACCTTCTCAAGGAATGCACCAATTAGTAAGTACTTCAATTCCTCTCGACACAAGACGACGAAGCGGGTTGTTGAAGTAGCTTTAAAGCTAGAGTTTGGAGCATAGGTGCATGGGGACCGTGACATGACCACTAATCATGAGGACTCATAATAGCCCGGTCGTTAATAGAATCGGTATCATTGAATTTTTCGCTCATAGAACAGAATTGGGCAAACTCAACATTGAGCTTCCAACGATCCGCCGCATTTGAAAAGAACCTCTTGATGCATTTTTGCCTTTCATTATAAATCTCGACATCCTTGTGGATGAACCTGATTGGGTTTCTCACTAAGCCATTCATCACTGTAGTTCCTTATAAACACGTTAAACAAATAAATTAAAGAATCGTCAGATTCATGCTTTACTACCAAAAATTTTCAGATTTATACGTTGTTTATAGTAGCGTGTAAGTTATCTTGGATTCAAAGAATGTGCCATACAATGAAGTGGCGTGTTGCTCTTGTTCCAACAATCAACAAGAATGATACGAACCACGTCATAGAAGCTAGACCACTCATCCTTCCTCTTCCCCTCCTCTCTATATATTACGCTTTTCACCTTTTTAATCATACTATCTCACAAATCATAAACCAAGTGAGGATAAGGCGTATCCGTATTACATTGTCGAAGCATGTCATATCTAGGAGAAGTAAAGGCAATTATGAAGTTGATCTTATCCCACCAAACCTCATCAAAAACCATATCCCTCACATATCTTGCCTTTCCAACATCATCCTCCCGATATGACGACCAATCCTTGCTAATCACCATGGTTTGGAGACTTTGCTTCAGGAGCTTGAATCTCCTAAGCATCACAATAGTTATGCTGACTATTGTGTTTCAAATATATATGTTATATATATTTGCAAACATATATATTTGAAACAGTTGAAGCATTTTGTGGGGACTGTAATCATTATGTCCATAGTTATGCTGACTTTATAGTAAAAGCGACTAGTTTTCAGTTACATATCAATTAATGCAAGTTCTCAAAATTTTCCGACTTTGGATAATTATTTTGCAAGTTGGTTGTGTTGTTGACCAACTGAATTTGACCGAGACTCTCTTATTAGTAGTCTTCATAATTATGTGCATGGGGAAGTGTGTCTAGGAGGGGACTTGTTGGGAGATCCTGGACTTATTGTGCTCAGTACTACTGTAGTTCTCAATGTGGTTAGTTGTCTGTCAGACTTTGTGGTCAAGTATCGCTTGTTCCACTTGCAGATTGCTTTATCAGTGCAACAGATTTTTGCTTGTAAATGAACATGCTGACCGTTTGTTGGTCTACTATTGCTATATGCTATACACATGGATTGAACTTTTATATGTTTTATCTCTCAACTATATTGCAGGGTTCTCAGGTTCAATTTCCCTCTCCTTCTGAATGTGTATATCCCAGGAGTCCCGCTATGGCTCTTGGATTAACTGCTGCAATGGCTCTAATGATTGCTCAAATAACCGTCAATGTTGCAACCGGGTGTATTTGTTGCAGAAGAGGCCCTCACCGGTCAAACGCTAATTGGACGTTAGCTCTGGTTTGCTTTATTGTCTCCTGGTAATATATTGATAGATTGTTAGTCCTTTCAGATAATTTTTTAAAGAGATACAACAAGGGGCTATCTCCTAGCTGGGTGTTTTGACCATTGACATTATCATTTAAGGGTTTACAAATCGCCTGACTCTAAGAAGCAATTACCCTAATGCAACGAAAAAATAGGCTTGCAACCATTATCTAATCCTCTGATTGTTGTATACAATTGCTGTGTGTTCAACTTAGTTTACATGTTACAACTGCAGAGGTGTTCAAGTGCTGCTGATTTTATTCTTCTTGTCCTAACCAATGGAACCTTGCTATGACCTTTTCGTGCAACCTACCAGTGGACCTTGAAACTTTCTATGTGGCAACTGATGCCTTTTTTCATCACTTTAACAGCAATGTCCAATAAAATCGTATGATTTCACAAGACTTGTGCTAGCGTATCTTTTAATTGAGATGTGAGTGTGATTTTAGTTGTATCCTCTGCTAATGCTTCTATCTGAATGGAGGTTGTACAAGGAGAGTACATTACTTTTTCTATGTTTGTTTTGCGATGAGATTGCCTTTAGTAATTCCGTTGTCATGCAGGTTCACATTTGTTATAGCTTTCCTTCTGTTGCTGACGGGTGCAGCACTAAATGATCAACATGGAGAAGAGAATATGTACTTTCACAACTATTACTGCTACGTTGTAAAACGTGGAGTCTTTGCAGGAGCTGCTGTCTTGTCTGTCGCAAGTGTCGCTCTTGGAATTGTGTATTATGTTACGTTGACTTCCACAAAGGACATAAATATTCCTATAGGTGGACCTGCTGCTCCCAATCATTCCGGCATTGCCATGGGACAGCCGCAGTTCCCTCCACAAAACTCTCAAGATCCAGTCTTCGTCCATGAAGATACCTACATGAGACGGCAATTCACTTGAACGCCATGCACTGCTCAGACTCTAAAGGATCACAGCCAGCGCCAGTATACAGTACCTTAGTCACTTCATCTCTGAAAATCCCGAGTAGGTTCGAAAGACAGAATTCCTAGCCTTTTAGTACATATATATCTTGAAGCATATGGTGTATTTTTGTTAGTTATTCATGAAAAGATTCAACCACAACAAGACTATTGCTTTCAGGATTTGCATTTGTTGTGCATATGTCCGTAGCTGGTATCTCTCATTCATTTCGCTTCACCTTTTCTCTCCACAACCTTTCAAGTTTCACTTTTTGTTCTACAATTCGTTGTTTTTATTGCCTGTTGTTTTACCACATAATTATTGATGTCATGTTCTAGGAGTTCTCCAGCCATGTCTTTCGTAACATTGGCTGGTTGTGTGTTCTCTAGAGGTTCAAAGGGTTTATTTGGGTGCCCTGATCTCTAGTTTGTTTGTTCCAGCCATATATCTTTCGCAACATTGAATGCCCCTTCTTCTCGGTACACTGGAACTGTATACTGAACCAAAAACCCTAGACAGAGCCGGCTTCTAATAGAAATGCCTGGCTACAAAAGCTCTGAGAGCTGAAATAAAAAAGTTGAGGACCATTTTAACCAGCAAATCTCAAGCAGACCGGCAAAACGAGAAACAGAGGAGAGAGGCCACCAGAACCAAATTTGTCGAAATAGATAAAGGAGTGGCTGCTTCAAGTCACCTCGTATGAATGAGCCATTTTCGTTTAAAATCACTTCTTGCTTGATTTTTTGTTTAAAAATAAAAATTAAAAATCAGTTAAGTTTTTATTTTTTAATGGTGTAATCACCTTTTGGGTGTTTGTTTATTTTGATTTTTTTTTTGTGGTGGTTTGCGGTGGTGGGTGGCCCGACGGCCGTCATCGTCAGCAGCTGTGATGATCTCAAAATAAAAATCAAAATTGAAAACCAAAGAAAACTCCTAAATGAGAGTTTTAATTAAAACTGATTATCAAAATTGAAGAAAAAAAAAACGAAAAATTATGTGCCAAATGAATTTTCTCTCCCTAGATTGGTTGGTCATTTGTGCATAAATCACGATTCATTGTCATTCCTACCGTTGGATCAAATCCAGTTTGCCCGAAGGGAGGTGCAAGGTGCGAGTTTTAAGAACGAACGACCTCTGAAAAGTTGTTACAAAGAAAAGTTAGTGGTATCAGACTGATTTTATCGCTAAAGCGCGTATACATTCTGTAAATGCCGGTATAAGATACGATAGGAGGCAAAAACAATGTAAAAGCAACATATATGTGAAAATAACACGAAGAACAAAGGCATGATCCATGGTTGAGGGGGAAAAATATGCATTTACTATGTTCGTCACAAGGCGTGGCTACATCCAAGGGGACAGAGGACATGAAAGCTTTTTCTAACTAAAATCACTATACATCATTACTCAAAAAGTAGTTACTTCGTGAGTTCGAGAAACCTAGTTCTGTCTTGACCGGCAAATTCTATATACAACGGTATAATTTTGAGGAAATGTCATCGAAAGAAATGAATCAGGCTCTTCGCTGTACAACAATGTAACCAAAATCTGTCTTTAAGGTAAATAAAAGTTGCCTTCAACTGTCTTTCATCTGTGTACCGATGTTGCCTTCAACTGTTTATCGTCTGTGTACCGATGTTGTGTATAATTTTTGACTGTATGTAGCAAATATGAATGCATTTATATCCTTTATCTGATCAACGAATGCGATTAACGTGAGCAAATGGCTCGTGGTTTGCCTTTGGTGCAGGTTTTGCCACTTCAGGGGTTCCGAAAACATTCCAAAACCTCAGAGTTTCATCTCCTGCTGCAGATGCAACTGTACATCCATCTGGGCTCTGAATTAAGAAGCCAAAATAACAAGACAGACAGAAAATCAGAAAAGATGCTAACAAAAGGGAAAAACAAATAAGTGTTTTGAGATATTCTGCTGAAAGGGTAGTTAATAGTTTTTCAAATTGATGTACCTGAGTCATGAAAAGAACTCTGGATGTATGACCAGTAAGCTCCGACATCTTCACCATCGATGGGTACTTCCAAAGAGTGAGCTGATTTTGAGTAAAACCATGAGAGCTAAGCAGCTCGCGCTCGTTCTTGTTCCACAGCAGAGCGCAAACCTGTGAGCCTGTGTCGACTGAATTCAAGCAAGCACCAGTATGGGTGTTCCAAAATTTTATGCACCTGTCACCTCCACCTCCACCAGATGCCAGCAAATTACCCTGGAATGGACACCAGGCAAGGGCTTTGACAGCAGCTGTATGGTCTTCCAGCCTGTGAAGCCACTGGGTTGCAGAGTTGGAGGAGGCCGCGGATCTATCCCATATGTGGAGGAGATTATCGTTTCCCCCACTAGCCAACTGCTGTCCCGAGGCTGACCATTTTAGCCCACAAACTTCTTGATGATGACCGCTATAGGTTTCAACGATATGTGCTCTCACTCGCACATCATTGTTGAAGATCTGACCATCCATCCCTCCGGTTGTCAAAATGTGATTGTTCCAGTCCAGGGAACCAACTCGTGATGTATGGCCGCCTCGCAAATTTCTTAGCTGTATATAAGAGGCATGCTTCATTAGCACAAAATAGTTCCAGAGAGCGAAGAAAAAGGTTACACGAACTGGGAAGCAAAAGTGACGAACCAACCTTTTTATTAGCTGTGGAATCCCAAAGCTGGACTTCAGAATTGTTCAAGCCAACAGCAATGTGTCGTCCATCGGGAGCCCACTTGACGCTTGTCACAGGTCCGCTATCCTCATCAAGGGTGACGAGTTCTGAGGTAGCACCATTAGAAGCATCCCATAGATATACTGTGTTTCCAAGAGCAATGGCAAGGACATTGCTGCTGCCCCAATCTAACAGATTCAAGTAGTAATCGTCCACCAGATCAGGTGCATCTAATGTCCTTTCAGAAGTCTGTAACAATACCAAACCAAAAACAAAATCTCTTTAGGTCTCGTAGGACAACACAACATAGCATGATAACAACCACCACAGATTATGTCTACTACAGATTTTGGGGAGCTATAATGGAAATCTCAAACAACAATCTCAAATTCAACTAATCAACCAATTAGAGGTCTTACCTGAGGAATGTGGCGGCGGGGCTTTGTAGGTTTGGATTGATGAACAGCTGCGGAGAAATCGGGGATGGCCTCGACTGGGGTGGGAGGCTTGTTCTTGAAAGCCAGGATCCGGGTCCGATTCATGTTGAACGTCTCGGCCAGCACCTTCCTGTATGCATCCCTCGATGGAGAGCTCACGGCCGGGTTCTCTTTCTCTTTCCTCCCTTCAGTCAGCATGAAATGAGCATAATCGAAATCCATGGCAGATCGGTTCGGTATAAATCTATCCAACTGTTGAATGTACGGTAATTACATGTCAGAAATGCATCAAGATAAATTCAGAATCGCTGAGACCACAACAAGGCATCCAATTTATTTTGTTAAAGATAAACCTTGGATCAAAAATCAACTTGTCCTGGATTTAACATTAAAGGGTATTTTTGATTGATTAAGGACTTCGATGCAGAGAATGCAATGTTGCCCCAAATTTAATCAATCAAAAGCACCACGAACATGATCAAAACCCTATTTAATTGTACCACTACACAAAACCCCTTTTTAAATTCAACAACAAAAGAGGGAAGTTTTGATTGATTACGGACAAGGGGGGTACGTAATACTGATCAAAGAACAGTTTTCGCAATTCTATAGCAAATAAAACCAATTTCCATAAGAAGTAGTCAATCAAATCCTGAGAGATGCTTACGTTTTCTCGGGAACCTTTCATTTGAATAAACTGTTCCTGAAGGGGGCATCGAGATTGTTTCTTATGTGACGAAGAGTTTACAGATCCTGCATCCATAACGTTAGCACTAAAAGAAACAAACAGAGAGAGAGAGAGAGAGAGATCCCTGCAAAAACAGAAGAAAACCCACAAATCGTGCAACACAAAAATTGGATCAAAAAGAAACTAATAGCTATGATTCAAGCAAAAATAAGATTTTAAAAAGATGTTAAATCCAAAAGAGTGTGTTAAAACAGGACTGAAATCGTTCGTTGGCTTAATTGGCCTTCAAGAAGTGTACTCGTTGGACCAAGCTGTTACCCAGAGAGAGAGAGAGAGATTGTGGGGATTTGTAGGAAGAAATGGCGGGGTTTATATATCACAAAACTAGGGTTTCTCTGTGTTTTTCTCTTTGCAGATGATGATGCCGGTGGGTGATTCCAACGGCTACTTCATAAGCAACCCTAAAAAGAGCCGTTGTAATTCGCCCTGACAAAAAGGTCCTCGGTCGTTTCGCTGTGTAGGGGTACTTAATGAGCTTGAAGGTTGCATCCTCGACATGAACTTAGATAACTATTATTCTCGAATCGTCACTGAAAAAAATGTTACAGCACATTTATAATAATTTGGAATGAATGACATGTTGTTTTTATTCTTTCGTTTGACGAGTAACAGTAACTACTTGATGATCAAATTTTACCGGCAAATGACCAACGATATGTTGCGGAGTAAATTTGCCCATGCTTTGTGAAATATTGGTGGCTTTTAATGATTATGTTCAAGGAAACTAAACAAGAGAAACTCACTTATGTTACTCTCGCTCCACCGTGCTTGGTGGCGGTGCGAGATAGTGATGGTTTCTCGTTTGCAGGTGTCCAACAAGAATAAGACAAATAATACGGGGGATCCTCAAATTGCAGTAGCAATGGGCAGTGCGAGGCCAGCACCTTTGCCTTCGAGATAGGTTTTTGAAAAATTCGAGTGAAGGGAGTTTATTCAAATACTACTGCATCCTTTAAGTCTGATTTTTTTTCCAAATCAAAGATAACGCAAATGATTCATGTAATAACTTAACAAGCTATGAGATATCTTCCGTTAGACGTGAACTCATTTTGCTCATTAATAGATATGTCAGATTCGTAAATGAGCGAGCTCGATTGTTCGATGTGAAAACACCTCAATTTTTTTATGCTGTCCATCCTAAAAAGATGTAAAATTTACTGTTTAAGAAAATTTGAAGTCGTCGGTTTCTTTGGAAACATAAAAAACTGCAGCACTCAACATCTGATAACACAGTCAACTAAATACATCGCGACCAAATATAACCGCGCAGGGCCGATATGCCACAGATGACATCAGGAAATTCAAGTTGTCTCCTCGACCTGTAGGCAAACTCACGCAAACCTACAGGTGAGTGGACTTACTTTCAACCAGTGACAATATGCCAGCCACAGTTGCCTAAGCTGTAACTGGACAAAACCCCAGTTTGCAATTGTGTACATGACGAAATTTATGACCAACAGAGTTCCTCCTTTGTGTTCATACAAAGCAGGAGCGCATACGAAATAAATAGCGCATTAAAATTAAATCCAGAGTTTACAGAACAGAATAGATATGGCATCATGAGACCAGGAACCCAAAAATGTGTAAGAAACTCAGTTCAACTGATCAGAACAATAGGTTAAGATAAATTCAGTTGAGTATCGGCTGCATATGAAGAAGAAAATAGTCTAGAAAGGCAATATTCCAGAAAGTGATGGCCAATATCTGCCTTCAATTCGGAGATAAAAAACCAGCATTCAACTTCGAGAGATTTAGCTTATGCTAGCTATAAAAACATTGTCGATGGCATGTTTCTCAATTTCCTCGGTTTTTTTTTCATTATATATGAACGACCTCCCAATATCGATATTCTTATAGTCCAAACTTGAGATAGGCAGTTCTGCTAACTTATCTCCAGCGTGTCAACTTTCTTTATCACCAGAGGTAACCTTGTTGAACAACAGCACTAGAATTGTGAAAAGATTTCACCTCGAAGGAGTTCTCGTGTGAAAGACCTTAGCTTCTATTGTATTGACAATGGCCTCCGGACTTTGTGTAGCATCAACCTTGAATATCCCTTCAGATTCATCAACCTGAAGCAAATCCAATTGAGATTGCAAGAGGTTAGCCGGCATGAAATGCTTCCCTTCTGCTGCCCTTCTCGCTAGCCGAGCAGCAAGCACCTCGCATCCAACATCCAGCAAAACAAACTTCACCAAGCATACAAAACTACCAGGCTCATAATTTGGATCGGCTGCTCTAAGAGTCTCTCTGTACTGCTTTTGTAGAGCAGAGCACCCAAGAACCACAGTTTTACCACTGACTAAACTTGAATTGAGGGCATCTCGTAGTGTTTCAAGCCACGGTGTACGGTCTTCCTCCGTTAAAGGGATCCCTTTCTGCATCTTTTCTGTTTTATTCTAGACATCATGTTTCAAAATAATGATGATGATAGCAAATTGCAAAGCTAAATTTTTAACAGAGATAAAAGGGCAGTACTAATCCACAGCACTAGCTTTGTTTTTACCTTTATTCGATCGTGGGTGAAAATCATCAGCATCAAGAAAGTTGCACTTCATAACTTTTGAGAGCATCACACCTATTGTCCTGCCGAAGAACGCACAATTTGTACGAATATCAGAAGAATATGATTAATAAGCCAGGCAATAAGAACACTATGCAAATGCAAGCTCACTCCCCCTTAGGGCACACTTTAGCTCAGCAAACTAGACATAGAAACAAATATAAACTTGCTTATATTGAGCGTCTCAATAACAATGGTTATTTTCCTTGTGATGATATATTCCTAAAAGAGGGGTATGAAACAGCTAAGAAAGTTCTGCTAGCTCAAGGAACAACAAAAATTGCTACGGGTCTTTTGGGAGAATATATCTTGAAAATTTCTCCCTGTTGTACAAGCTATAATAAGGCATATTAGAAATGCTTCAACAAACTTTTATTCCAAAATTTGAAGTCTTCAACATCTGGGTTGAATAGATAGACATTGACTGCCATATATTTTAATTGCATTTCTAAACAATAGCTTGTTTTTCTATGCTTCAATTCTTAGATTGGCCAAGTTTCTTCTTATAAAAATGATTGTAGGCTAAAAAATTAAACAATTTTAAATGCCATCTTTTCCGTGAAGCTGATAGAAGCATAGAATTGACAAAGTGCTGATGACTATAAAATTGTTGATGAACATATAGAATAATGTTAGACTTTCAAAGTTCCATCCCTAGATTTGTTTACAATATAATGTAGCACACGATGGTCCAAATTTTATATGCTGGAAAACGCTATTTGAAATTATTGCACTTTTGTGAGCCAATATTTGATACAACATTCAGGAAAACGAGCACTATTTGGACATTAAGTGACAAGTCAGAGAGAATTATGAGACTTACGACTTCCCAGCACCACTGACTCCCATAATGACAATAGCCATCCCTGTAAATCAGAAAACAAAAATAGATAATGAAATGAAATTAAATTCAGCAAAATAAAGGGAATAAAGATAACGAAACAGAAGAAATCTTAATTTGGGACCAAAAAAATTGTTAGCTTTAACATCAATATGCAGTCAAAGGAAGTAGAGAAAGGCTAGAGAACAGAAGTAACCTTTTTGATGATGAGAAGACATTATCAATCCACGAGCCCGAATTATTAAGCCCTAGTCACTAAAAACCTTAGCTTTATAAGCCAGCTGAGATTACCAGTGCTTGCTGAACATAAATCATGCAGGGAACCCCTGACACAAAAGGGCATCATTAACATTTGACTTAGTGTAAGAATCAACCATGTCTAGGAGTGAAACAAATATAAAAAGCCAAACCTAGTCTTTGGGCTTAAAGTCTTAAATCCATAGTGACTTATAACTATCAACATGACATTTACTAAACTGTCTGCGACACATCGTGATAAATTGAGCTGTAAATAATAGGTATTCCTGCGCGGCTGCGCCCATAGTGATCTCTTATGGTTCAGTTACGCCACCATCACTCATTAGGGCATACTATTAAGCAATTACAGAGAGCCAGCCATTTGTTGACAATAAGGGATTGTATCAATTCAACATATAACCACTTAAGGCAGTTATAGTACGAACTGTTGCATGGAGTGATGTTTAAAACCGAAAGAATCGATATAAAACACTAACTCAATTGTTAAACCCATGTTTGTTTGCCTCCAATGTCAAATACGAAAACAACCAAAACAAGAAGTTTGATGTATATAATTTATCATCTATAATTATCATCTATAGCGACACAAGACGTGCATTATCTGTTCTTGAACAGGCTCCTAAACCATACTCAAGACATCAGAATCATGTCCAATCAGCTGAAATTACATTCAACTGCAATCCTAGTTATTGGTTCACATTAATCTAACATAATTTCAGCGTCCTTTGACTTTTTACGAACTTCTAGGATAGATCTGAGCACATAAACATTAAATCGAACTCAGATCGCAATTAGCAAGCTGATGAAAATTGTTTGATAGTAAAAGCTATTAGTAAAGTTTACATGTCCAAATTCTTTTTCCAAAAATCACAAAAAGTCAAAGGGAACAAAAATGATGAAACCGAGGGCCTACTTGAGGAAGTCTTATCAAACTAACCCGTAATTCAAGAACGTGAGAGAGCTCGGTCAAGCAAAATGATTAAGCATGAAACCCAGTGTGTAATTTCAACTGAAATAAACCAGTATTACATAGATGATCCTCTGTTAAATGATAATGGTAAGTATATACATTTGGTATGAAGATAACTACCAAATCGAGATTAGGGGCCTCGTGCTTATTATAAATCAAGATTGGAAGGCCGTTGGCCGGCTGATTATCCAAGGCTAGACGACATGAATGACCCCATCAAAACCGCCAATGTTAGGTAGCGCGTGACTTGTTAGTTTTAGTTTTTTTTAACCGTTTATAAAACTATTGGACGTTTGACAGAGTTCGGTTTTCAAAAAAGGTAAAAACTAAAACCCAAAATTTCGTTTGATTGGACAATTACTCTAGGCTCCCTCAATTCCTCAAGGATCATGCAGAAATGTGCCAGTATCGACTCGTAAAACTGTAGAGTAGATACTGCAGCTGACGTGAATATCATAGCAAGACGTATAAAGAATTGGTGCTTGTGATTCTTTGGTGGTTGAATATTTCATGTCTAAACAGGAAAGATAATCAAGAAACCCAAGGCAACAAAAAGTGCATGCCAAGCATACATATGATTTCATGCAGAGCGCGCTCCGCCTCTCAAATCAAACATTACTAGCAAATACAATCGTGAAAGAAAATAACACTGCATATTCAGGACTGACAACAACTTTGTAGCCAACCACAATCGTGAAGCGAAGAAACATTTCAAAGGTGCAAGAACGTAAGCTGCATCACTAACTGAAGAGTTATGCACGACCAATCAAAAACGTTCTATAAACCAGCAGGGTATTCAAAATTGGACAACCAACACAGAAAGTAATAAAACCATTGGGGGCCAAGATGCTACACTTGAAAGTTAAGAATTTGAGTAAATCTAGAAGCTTCGTAATCAGTGATTTACAGGAAGAAATTAACGTTTGAAACATTCAGAATTGAAATAGTCGAGGAAAATTCAAATCAAATCGACTGTTCCAAGAGTTCAACATGCTTAGCAGTTCCTATCTACCAAATGGTCAAAATCCATAATGCTACGGTTATACGATGATGGGCACCAAAAGAAGAAAATCATCATGATCGGCCTCACATCTTTATCACTTCGCTCCTATGAACAAGCAATTAAGGTTAATAACAAGTAAAAAGCCAGAGATCTGTGGGGGAAAAGCAAAAAAAAACTGAGCAGATAGGCGACACCGAAAAGAACGAGTGCAAGAAAACGAAAAACAAGAGAGATACCTTATGCAGATGTTAGCTCCGTCGGTTGAAACACCGCCTTGTCTTCTGCAGTTACCGATGGAATGGAGGAGAAGACGAGAGATAAGAGATGGAGGATAAGATTTTTTATTCGACAGAGAGCAGGCGGAGGCGGCAGTGGTGCAGATGGACTCGGACGGTAATGGACTTCTGTGCTTCGAGGATTTCGTGAAGTTGGTGGACGGCAGCGGGGAGGAAGAGAATGCAGCCGTTCAAGCAGCCGAATTCCTGTTTTGGGCCTACTTCGTTTGCATTTCTGATGCGGCGAGACAGCAGCGATCAGAACTATGCTCGGCGGCTTATGAGATGGTGGTGGCGGTGGTGGCACGATGCCGGTGGTGGAAGAGAGAGGAGAAGATTGGGACACGTGAGGGGGGAAATTCACAGAGTAAGGCCGTGGATTTGGTTGGCGGCGGAAATGCGAGATGGTTGGTGGCTCGGATGCGAGTCTTGGAATATCATTTAAATGTCCGTTTCTTTTTTCCTTCACATTTTAATTGATTCCGGAGTATCTCGTTAGGGAGTGTGATGTAATATAATGGCACACGACAATGCCTGAATTACTATAAGTTTTTAAGTTACAAGTAGTTAAAGGTATAAATAAAATATATTGACAAACTCTGCTTAAACATATCTCATTCTTAAAATACTCTATTGTTCTCAAACTCCGATTCTGGATTTCTCGTTTAAATTTCGAGATTAGCGATCCCAAAATTTTTGATTGTCTAGAGTGTGGAATAACAACACAAAAGTTTATATAAAATGTGAAATTAGAAACTAATAACAAAAAAGAAAAGTAAACTACGAGAGTATGAAAATAGATGACGGAAGTTATTTTCTATCTACTTTGTCCGGCTTACGTATCCTCTAAGTGATGCTTCACCTCGAGAAACAAAATAAGGCGATTCCGTGTAAAGTTCTCATGCTTGCTACATTTTGTTCTTAAGAATTTGATAGTAACAGTGGTAGCTAAAAGTATTTAGGGCCAAAACCCATGTGGTGCCAATCTGTCACAGATGACATAAAAAAAAAAATGTTGGGTTGAACTCTAGCAACCCATGTCAGCCTTTAGGTGGACAAGTACTACAAATAAATCCTAGTCCTTCTCCCTTCCTCTTTCTCTCTTGTTTTGCATTTCAGTGAAGACCCAACATGGAGAGCCCTGCTAATTGATACTCGAGAGATCACCTATTCAATCGGCTGTAAGTATCATTCCATCTATCCTTTCATTCGGGTCCCGAATTTAATTTTCTTGTCGATTAAATTTTTGAAGACCCAATTTTCCCCCATCTCTGTCCCGATTGATTTATTGGGTTTTGTTTTGGGAACTTTCAGAACGTAATGGAGACAAGCTGCTCCTGGTGTTATATGGGTCTCGTTTGTTAAGGTGGAAAATAGTTTGCCAGAAAAAAAATGGTCGTCTTGAGTGCTGCGGTAGTGCGGTTTAATCTTATAATGCCAAATAAGCTTGTTTTGGAGACACTAATTGCATTGAACTGCTAAATCAGCACATTTTTTTGTTTTGGAATTCTTATATGTTCAGACCTGTGCTTGTTAAATCCCTTCTGAGGCACCTGTAACTTCATGGCCTAGCAATCAATTCTAGGTTATTTTTAATGTATTAGTTTTGCTTCTTACTCTCCTTTTTTGACACACTGACAGTCCTCTGAACGATGAATTGGGTCAAGGGTTTACGTCGTTTCATTGAATTTCCCAAAGCCAGTGGAGAGATATCAAAATGCAGCACCTCACAGTATTCTGTGGCCAACAAGTGTCAAAATGGCATTCTTGATGCTAAAAGGATCTCATTATCCCCCAGGGATATAGATGTGCGCGAAACATTGATCTTAGCAAAAAACATGGTACTGAGGCATAAGTTACGTTGCTCTTCGGAAGGAAATGTCCTAGGGGCAAGACAATATGCGAGGACTTTATCTCGTAAATATGGGCAGAGCTCACAGAATGATCCGGACTTGAGCAGGGATTTCCTAGCACAGCTCTGGCTTTTAGAAAAAAGAATGAACAGGCCCAGAGGAAGACCAAGGCTAGATATAGATGAGTATGCAGACTTCGGTGAAATAGATGATGTAACTTCAGCGAGGCAACCACCTCCTAGCCAAAGTGCCACGGGTAGTCTGAGACCAACATCTGTAGAGGAGGTAAGGCTAGACATTGATTTATATTCTTAATGTGTGTGATTTCGCTGTACCTTTATTTCAAATTCAGCTGGTTTTCTTGCAGTGGAGGGGGGTTGGGGCCTCCAGGTAGGATACTACAATATTTTGTGGAAAAAAAGTACAAGTGTAATATAGTCGGGGTCCTTTAACTGCTTTGTTGTTTGCGAGCTGTCATTATACGATATGACTTATTCATTTATTTTTCAATTCTTACAGGCTCAGGTTGCACCTCTACTTGCACGATCTAATTTGTTAATTACAAGGGATATAGAATGGGCCAACCTCATGCTTGGTTTTGAGCAGGTACTCTCTTAAGCCTAACCATCTACGTACTCCATCTGTAGGAGTATTTGATGACACTCACGTTCCTATCGTCAAATATGATACTTAGACATCGGAAATGCTTCCTATGTTTTTGAAGTTATGTGTTTGTGTAAATTTCTTGTTCCTTTGTGCTGTCACGTGAAAGAGTTACTGGCTCGTCTGGTTTTTTTTTGGGACGGGTGTGCAGCACAATGCTGATTTAATCCTTATTTTACCATGAAGTTTAGGTTTTACTTGATCATGTATTCTTGTAGTTTATGCTTCTAAGACTGCTGATTCAAACACCTTGCTTGTGTTGTTCATCTCAAGGAGCCTTGTTGTGTTTACCTACTGCACGAATTTATCTACTGTAAGTCAAAGACGCTTCTCAAAATACAAGCAGGTTTCTGGAGATGTTCATGTTCATTTATGTTTGTAGTCGTAATACTCCATCAGAAGGTTATCTATCGACTTTGTGGAGTTCGAAGGAAGCTTCAGCTGACATCTTTTACTTTAACTTCTGTTATTATACTTATATCGGTGGGCTCTCTTTGTCTTAATCAAAACCTTGTTTGGTCTTTTGCGCTTCATAGTATTTTCTGCATCTATAATTGGTGGTCTATTACCCTCATCATACATACAAAGATAAAAACAGATTGAAGGACTCATCAGGTGAGATAAATTTATTACTTCGTTTTATATTGTCAATTGAACTAGTTGACTTCCTCAGATTCTTCTTAAAAAAGATAGAAAATGGAATTGAAAAGACTCGTCAATTTGGCAATAAAGTTTTAGCAAATGAGACACTGTCTGAGTCAATCCAATATTATGTGAATCAAACCCACTTCAGCACAGTACAATGCTGTGATAGTGACTGGCAGAGTAGCTTCATGATTTTTATTTCACTAATACAACATGTACTTCTCCATTGCGAAATAACTGTTTAACAGAGAAGATGTTTCAAGTGATAATATCTGAGTTACTATATGAGTTCTAGTGGCATTCAGGTAGTTCTTGAGCTATTGCATCGTATTTCTGTATCTTCAATTCCAATCTTGTTTAATAAATGGATATATCTCTTTTTAGGCTTCTGTGTCTTAGCAAATATTTTGTGTATCAATATACCAACAATTACATCTCATGGAAGTGCAGGCAAACCGATATGCAGTAGTAGATGCCTGCTACCCCCAGTCAGTATGTAGCCTTTCCACTCCTACTTTATGTGACTCATCTTGAACTATTTTTTATCGTATAAAGTTGCTAAGCTATTTCGCCCTTTCAGCCTGTAGGTTTTATTCGTGAAGAGAGTAATGTCATCGCCAGACAGGTTTGCTTTTACATTCCAATTTAAACTTTGTTTTTCACTTTTCCCTCATAATGCGGCTGTTTGTTAGGGACATGGTTAATAAGTGTTGTCTGAGTATATTCAGTTTACATTCATAATTTTAATGCTCCAGTTTTCATGGTTTATGTGCTTCTTAACAGTTGCTACGGCTAAGGCGTCCTTTTGTCGCTTACATAACTGATGCCTTGGGTAATGAGCTCTTTAGGGTAATACATCTGTACATTCCTTTAAACTACCGGGCAAGATGTTGTCTGCTTTAGTTTCTGGATACAATACAATGGCTGAGCTAGGGATCAACTCATACCTTTTGCTACATCTAGGTTCGGAGGCCCTTTTGGTGGATAACCAGCTCGATTTATGCTGAGATAAATGGCAAGGTATGCTGTTTCCATGTTTCACGTCAGTTGACAGTTGTATAAACGTTAATCTACACCCTCATGTATGCAACCATTTTTGTCCAGGAAGTTGGCGTTGTTCACAGAAGATGGCATCTTTGGAGGAGGATTTATGATTTGTACTTGGGGTAAAGAAATTTCATCAAAGAACCATTATTGTAGTTATGCTTATATGACTCTTAAATATCTGAGGTTATGCATGTGATTCTACAGATCAACATAAATTTATACTGAGGTGGCTTGGTTTATGTTTAGAAAACTTCTGATGTGGTACCTGAATTAGAGACCCAAAGAGCAGTAGGCTTTTTGTCATGATATGTGAAGCTGGAAATAATAGTAGAAAGACATACATCTCCCAATTATCATTCAAAAATATGTCTTGGTCAACTTTTAAATTAGTAATTTCTGTAAGTTTTGGTAGGGTAGTAGCAGAAGTAAGTTATGGCTTTATTCTGTGCTTTTGGGGCATAAACTTCCGAGGAACTTGAACGTAGGAAGAAAGATAGACTAAATCTGTTGACATCATTTCTTCAAGCATGTCATTTACTTATGTGTACTTTACTTTGTTGTGATACTCTACCGTTTTCAATTTGCATTATCAACTTCCTTTGCATTTCCTGTGCAATCAAGGTTGTGCATATGACTGCAAGTGCAACAAAATATATTTGTTAAGTAGGAATAAAGTCGCATCTGCATCAGAATCACCTCAAATAGCATCATCAGTTTATTTTCGAAATTTCACACTGAAGCTACTTTTCAAGCTTTTGTGTGGTGCTGAACCATTTAAGTTTTCTAGTTATACATTGGCGTCAATATTCATTTTCTGTCTTTTGCTTCTGTAAAACAAAATACTTGTCTTATTTTTGTAGGAATAAACAATTTGCAGTGGTTGAAAATCCTGGCTTTTGGAACTGGACATTTACTTTAAAAGATATTAATGGGGAAGTGCTGGCTCAAATAGATCGTGATTGGAGGGGTTTTGGTTTTGAGGTTGTATTTACATATTAGCAATTAACATGTTTATTTGCTCAGGCCAAGACTTGTACTAATTCTACTTCTCGTTTTATGTTCTTGCTAATTAACTGAAAGTTATTCAATCGGTATAATGCAGATCCTCACTGATGCTGGTCAGTATGTTATCCGATTTGGGACTGCTGATCCTAGTGCCAAGACTGGCCCTGCTACACTGGTTAAGTACTACACCATATGCTTATATACCTGTATAACATCTCTGTATTAATCCTCATTTATGCTGTTTGCTTTTGTAGATTCAAGAGCTAGAAGTAGCCCGCCCTCTGACTCTGTCAGAAAGAGCAGTAGCTGTTGCACTTGCTGTATCGCTGGATAATGACTATTTTTCAAGGCATGGAGGCTGGTAAGCTAATAGGTACACTCATTTTATTTTTTGGCAAGTGGGACCCTAGTAAAACATATCACCCAAAATCCACCCCATTTTAAGAAGTTTTTGGACCCTCCTTCCCAAGTGGACTGCTTTTCAAGTTGTTGTGGTACACTAGTCTTGACCCTTAACTGCAGAAGCTAATATGGAAACCCAGTGCAAAAGCTTCAGCTAATATGACATCAAACTGAAAGTACTCCCCGTAAAGTCAACGATTTTGGCAGAAGTGACATCAAACTCATGAAAAGCACAAATTCTCATAATTTACATCAACTAAAACATAAAACAAACCAGAAAGTTTTCTGAGTGGTATATTGGGAAGTGATGCGAAATGGTCGAGTTTGGCGGATTTCATCCTTGGAGCAGGAATGAATGATAGAGAGAGAGAGAGAGAGAGAGAGAGAGAGAGAGAGGTGCAGCTTTGGGTCTTGTTTGTATGTGCATATCTGGGTTTTGTGGCTAATTTCATCTCATTTTTTTCCAGGGGCCTTCCCTTTTTTGCGATGGAGGAATAAAATATGAAGTTGCAGTACACGGGCAGAGCAATTTCATATGTCTTACGTATTTGGAGGGATGTACATTGACCAAACAATTTTAAGATTCCATGGTGTTGTACAGATCTTTATTTCACTCAAAACTGAAGACGAGATGCGGCCATCTGTAGTTGTTGCGATGCCCATACGCAGAGGCATTTGTGTAGCTTTAATGTTGATGAAAATGATAGGATTGTGAAGTTGAGATAAGCAATACAGTCGATAGAAAG